>OY365808.1:50817037-51070391 GCA_959347315.1 Bimastos eiseni | reverse complement strand
CTGTCCTTGTATTTGTTTGTGCCAGTCTCTTAGTAACTCTCCGCATCTATCTTCCGAAATAGCATTAGTACGGGCGCAGAAGGAGTTCATTGCAAACTGGCGCCTTTATGAAGACGTGGAGCCTCTGTTGTTGCATGCATCCGTGCAGTTGTTGTTGCTGCTGCTGCTGTTATGGTCGATCGGGGGTCGTTCAGTGTTTACCGCTCATACAGCGCACCCTTCGCTGCCGAGTAACGACCGCAGTAGCAGAAGCGGTGGTCTCTGGCACACTCTGCACAGCGGCTTTCCCTCGTCTGCGGCAACCGCAAGAATTTAGAGAAAGGACGGTACCAGCGCGCGTAGCTACTCGACCTCTTTTGCTGTGACGGTGGGATGGTCAGATGGATAGAGTGGACAGCGGTGGCCTTAACCTCTGCATCATCAACCAACTGAGGTCAAAGCATAGGTCCACTTACATGGGCTGCATCTTCCTGCTTCTTCTTCTTCATCCACTGAGAATTTCGATGTGATGTTTATCGTTTGATGCGGCTGCTTATATATTTGCGTCTTACGAACAAATCGATCGGCTTGTCCTATTGACTTTTTCTTGTGAGTGATTTCAGATATTATTTATCATTTGTAATATCGAACTGAATTCTTAGAAATACCGTGTGTAATAACGTACATGTTACATAATAATCATCTGAGATGATATCCTCTGCAACAACGTCGGACTATGCTATAAGTCGTTAGGCATGGGTGATATAAAGGCCATGATCTCAATTAAGAGTCTTATATTTATGACTCTACGTCAATCCATATCTAAGTAATGTAATAATTTAATGTTACAATATCTTCCGTATAATAGTATCCCGTGAAATTTTTTCTAATGGTTATAGCCGACGTGTCCGCTAACAAGACCTAGATTTGATTCGAAAAATACATAATCTTATCTTCTCTAATTACCTATTCAAGGCCGTTGCATTATTACGGGCCCACAGGCAGGCCAGTCGCGGGTATCTAAATTATCTTCAGGCTTTATGGGAAGGACTTTACTGTGGGCCCGTCCCGTACTCCTAGAAAGTCGCCGGACCCCTATAGGCATTTGCTCCCCTACCTCATCTCTAATTATGATAATGTACAATGTAGGAATTGAATATCGGGGTTGTGATGTAAGAATTTTTCAACCCCCAACAAGCCTTTAAAATCTGACTATTCAAAGCCTAGCAGATAACATTCGAGCACTTGTGTATTGAACCTAACCCAGAATCAATTTCTGGATCATGGAATTCAAATTTACTTTGGGACAATTAGAAAATAGACACAAACAGCTTAAAAACTATTCTAATACTAATCAAACGAGTGCTTGTATACACAACTATCTTAAATAGTGAGGCAAATAGCTATAAACTGCAATCTAAATCGTACTTAAATAGTATCTAAATAGTATTTACAATGCAACTACAGTAAGCCATCGGACAAAGGTGAATTTTCTGTTTATCCTGTAAGTGATGTCTGTCCAGACGCCTCTCACCTCTTCTTGAATCCTGGCTGCAGCATTTATATATATGTATATATATATATGCATACATATATAGTAGTATATATATATATATATTCTGTGCATGATTTGTTCACTGCAATTTCTTTACTGAGCGTAGCGAATAAATTACTCCCTCACTTGCTTACCTATAGGTCTATATACTTACCTGCCATACCTACATGCACGATTACCGAGTTACCTACCCTCATTTACTTACCTGTATACCTGCCTGCATGCCTATCTACCTAATCACCGACTTACTTGTCCTTATTACTTAACCTATGTACTTACCTGTCTACCTAACTAATCACCGAGAGTTACCTATGTAAACCCTTACGTAGTTACTGTATAATCGCCTGCCACCCTAACTAATTTCCTAGTTTCCTTACTTTCATATATACTTTTACTGACTTAAATAAAATTATACACCTTCCTGTTAACCTACCTAATCTTCGAGTTACCTGCTTACTTACGTACTCATTTACCCACATTATATTAACAGAAGTTGGTTTGTTGATTTCTTTAGGGAATGCATGACCTTCGCTGACCCCTTGCCCTGGTCCATCCGATCAAATGGCATCGATTGAACCTGCTAGGAAACTGAACCGCAGGCCCCCTCCCCTGCTCCGGGCAGCCACCATCCACGACTCATTTCCCGCTACCATCCACGAATCCAAGTCCCTTACGATCAACGTCCCTGGCAGCAGCAGTCCGAGGGTATCATGGGAGGAGAGCCTTAACGACCTCTCACGCGGCCTCCAACTCATCTGCGGCAGTCCGCCCAGTGCCGGGCCTGGCGGGCCGATGTCTCCCCGTCGTCCGAGCAACCCTCTCAACTCCCACAATTCCTTTGCCTTCGGTGACCCAACTATGGCGCCCGCAGCCTCCAATCCGTGTAGGAATGCCTTGAGGAAGCATACCGGGCAACTGAGACGAGCGGACAGCGTCCAGGTTCGCGGTTCGCGTCACCCGCAACGCACGATCTTCGTCCGTCACATCGAGACCCACGCAGAACTCCAGAACCGACTCGTCGAAATCTGCTGCACCGGAAATAGCCCAGACGGGGTGCAGCGCACCGAAAGTCCCCGCGAGCATGCCCAGTCAAGGCCATTTTCGTTGGCCAAGATCCTTGACCCGAGCTCGTTTCGCATCCGGGTCAACGTCGCTCCGTTCTCCGTTGAGGAACTCATCGTCAGCGTCCGCCAGGGTCGCCGCCTGGCGGTCGGAACCATTTCCGGTTCGGGAAAAATTCTCAACGAGTCGACTCTGGCCAACGAGGGGTCAGCGAAGAACCTCGTGGGCCAGCTGGAGGACGACGGGACCCTGCTGATCAGGGAGCGACCGGAAAACATGGCGGACAACACCTTTTCCGGAACCGGAAGTGCTTTCATCCCCGTCGTCAGACACGACGAATCTAAGCTTGAGCTGACGATCGTCCTTCATATTCCGAGGGAGTTCCGCTTCGAGGACATCTCCGTTCAGACTGTCGATGATCACGTGATCGTCGCCGGAAAGAAGCGAACGATGTCACTGCCGCAGGTTGCCGCATTTAGTTTCCGGTCGAATGGTTCCGTTCTGCCGTCGTTCAGGGTCATGCTTCAGCTGCCACCCGGAACGGACAGTCGAAGCATCTGCGCCTTGCTCACGAGGCATCACCAGCTGATCATCCGTGGAAAGCTCGGACCAACCTCCCGTCGAAACACATTCTGAGTGGGATGCAATGGGTTCCGGCGTGTAGGGTCATACCAGGACCGTTGACGCCGCCCTCCTTCTTTATCTGAGCATGGGACTAGCGCTACCGGTGCACGGACAGTGGCGATGTTGTATTGTTAGCGAAGCGTTGTCTTCCTAGGGCATTCTGGATCATGATCTATATTCACACGGCTTTCTGAGAAGGGGTGCATTCTGAGAGAGTATGTACATATGCGGTTGATTTTGAATCTGAAACATCAACGTCCCTGGCAGCAGCAGTCCAAGGGTGTATCTGTTGACGGATCTTTGTAACAGATTACGCAGAGGTATAGTCAACAGAAGAACTCCAATCGAGAGCACACTCTGACGACGGATCTAACAGATCCATGGCAAACCGAAACATTCTATTCATCACAATCGTTGGGAAGGATCTATTCGACAACCTCTGGTCCATTCACGATGTGCATTTGAGTCGAATGAAAGTCTTGATAGGATAACACAGTCTCAGAAAGAAAGCCAGCTTCCACCCGTCCATTCATTCATTCATTTACTCATTAATCAATTCATTCATTCATTCATTCATACATACATACATCCATACATCCATATCCATCCATCTATCCATCCATCCATCCATTCATCCACAGACCAAGAAGAGATCATACAAGGCAACTGATTCTCACTTGAAATAGACTGGGATTACAATAATCATTGTTGAGTACGACATTTGCAAACGTTTAGTGCTGTAGGCCTATAATTTTATTTCAGATAATGACTAAGAAACTGTAGTGATGCGAGTAATAATTTTAGATGATGCATTAACCTACAATGTTTCGATATTCGAACCGAAAACTAATCGGACGGCTCTGTCACGGCAGTAATCGATTCGATTTGAAACTGACGTAAGGGTTCGAAACATTTTCGAATCGTGACTCGCTGACAAGCTTTGTGGCATACTAGTTAATTGTTTTAATTGTTAAGTGCCAGTGGATTGGTTGTTGAATAGCTGCGTACATTTGATTCATCAGACTAACACGTACAATGCAGCATCCAAGTGGTCAGACCCTTTTTTATTCGAGATTCAAGATTCAATTTGACTGAAAATGTTAATGGTCTAGAACTATTGTTGTTCTCGCTAATGAAGGACAGGATATGCCGAGGCTAAGAAAACGAAGTACTTACAGAGCTTCATGATCATGACTGCGTCTCGAGGCTAGTTTAATTGACTGCATTTTATTCAAATTAGCTTAATATGAATAGATTGCATTTGCTATTTAGGCCTGTCATTATTAGCATTAAAGTCTTACGTGTAATCCGTTTGGAGGTAAAGAAACCTAGGGAGCCTCTCCAGAGACTAAATGACACCAGGTCTTGGAATGAATTTGACTAAATGGATATTATTATAATTATATTAATAATAATAATAATTATTATTATTTATATTATTATTATTATTATTACCATTATTATCATTATTATTATATTTTTATGCCCTGTGGTACTTCATTACCTCATTGATTTAAAGATTATTAATTATTTGTTTTTTTAAATTTATTATTATTATCATTATTATCAGTATTATTATTATTATTATTATTATTATTATTATAACCATTTCTATTAGGCCTATTATCAATATTTTTATTAATATTATTTTTATTATTGTGACTGTTATCGATATTGTTAGTCTAATAATTATTGTTTGTGCTACTACAATTGTTATTAGGTCTATCGTTATTAATAGTGTTAGGGTCTATTTAGTTACTCCGGGGTAAACAGGATGCCTCGGGGACTTTGATGATGGCAACTGTTGATGCACTTTGTCTGGAAATGACCCTACTCGTAGTTGCTGGCGAAAGTGCCCCGGAACGCGATTGATTGTTATTAATATTATTGTTATTACTATTGCCACTTCATCTTTATTGCTATTATTATACGGAATAGTGTTTAATATGCACATCTGGAGAGCATTGTTAATCAGAGGCGTAATTAAAAACCGCATTCTGTTATAAACCGAGGTATGTTGCAAAGGTCATCTGCGTCGGCTTATCTGACATTTGGAAGAATTGCGGCTCTGATTTCGGATAAACAACAGTTTAGTTGTACTTCAAATGAACGATTAGATGATCGATGTTCTCTCTCCAAAGCACATCAGTGTGTACATAGCCCGAAGGACCCGAGTCTCTTAATGCGGATATATATATATAAATATACGACTGATCGACTGATTGGTTTCGTGTTCCGCTGCGGATATTCGTGTTGTGACAGTACTTAGTTGTCCACTTCCGCTTTAGATATCGACTATACTTAGGTCGATATACAAGGACACCATATGCAGCCCTATAGACTCGGCTATGGGCGTGGTCCTTTAATGTTCGCAGAAGACATTCAGTTGCGTATTACCAGTTAGGGTTCTACCCTCAGCATATATAGTGTACAGTTTGTCCACTGCATAGGTTGTTACGTATAACAGAGCTTCGTTGAATAGCGTTATGTAGTTATAAATATGAACTTGTGATGCTCTGATAGTTTACATTTAGGTGCATTTTATCGTGAAAATATCTTTCACTGTTTTCTAACTGCATTGTACAATATCCTTCTGCGTCTAAAGAAAGGTTGGCATTGTGCTTCGTTGAATATTAGAGTCCGATGATTTACATGTTTATATGTATGCAGGACTTATATACACGTAGGTATAATATTATAATATTGTAGAGAAATAACTGAAGACTTTCTTCACAAAACAGCGAATTTACTTTGCTTGTGAAATGAAAATTGGCAACTATTTAAACTATTAATTTATCAGTGATCTGTTTTCGATTACTTGCCTATTCTGCAACTTCATTAGATTGAATAATTAAGTTTGGTGAGATTAGTGGAACTGATCGAGAAGGATTAAAACATATACATCCACACACACGCGCATGCGCATACACACATACAACGATATAAGCACCTATATACACTCTTATATACACGCATACGTATACATACATGCATATAGGCATACATGTATAGGCGTATACATAAAGATATATGCATGTATTACAGTCATACATGTTAAGCCAATTCTGTACACACTGTCTGCACGCACATACTGTTTTGTGTGCATCTGTTGGTCTCTCTCTCTATATATATATGTATGCATATATATATATATGCATATATATGTGCATATATATATGTATGCATATATATATATATATGCATATATATAATATTTAGAATTGTTATATATGATCATTTTTATTATTATATGATTATATGATTGTACGTTTGTATGTACAGTAGTGTGCACGTATGCATGTATAGTTGTATACACGAAAGCATGTGCGTGTGCATGCAGATGTATACGTTGGTAGATGGATGCATGGGTATGCCTACCTGTGTGGGAGTTTGTTGGCTACACACTTACGTAACCAAGTTTGGGTAGAAAGCACTTTTTTATGCAAGTATTACGTATACGATTTACTTAGCCTACAAATTACATGTGTGAATATATATATATATATATATATATATATATAAAGTGCATGCAAGCCTAGATGGATGTAAACACTCGTCTTTCATGAAGAGGTGACAATGATAGCAGGTAATTTGTTTTGACACTGCTATTGGTATAGTGAGGAGTGCGTGTGGTTCCAGGGTGGAACCATTTTGTCGACTGAATAATAGCGCCAGCGTCTCTAGGCTTGCATGCAAGCAGAATGAGGACATTTTGAACATCTTCTTTAATTAAATAATCAGATCCTACTGCCGAGAGTTTCTTCACAAAAATATTAAAGACTGTTTTCATCTTAGAAGTACTTTGTTACACAGTCTAAAAGAAAATTGTCAGGCATTAGAGATAAAAATCATATGAAACAAACAGTTTGGCTTACTTTTTCATTCATTGAATCACCGTGTATGTATGTATGTATGTATGATGGGTAGAAAGCGTTAGTACCAAATGGGGGGAGGCAATTATCATTAATGCACTCGTCTAATAAAATTTATTACCCCAAAAAATTACTAACAACATTTACGGAATAGTAGGCCTACAAATGGAAGTATGATAGTATGATACGATTTACAGCAACGTAAATGAGCCCGAAACATCAAATTAGTAATACCCAGGAACTCACTCAACTAACGACACTATCAACGATTTCACATTTCATAAATCAGCTTTTGATTAGCTAAATTTTTAGGTTTAACAGGAGTCGAATTTTATTGTACGACAGCATGCAAGGCTCCCATTTGTACGCTGTTCATTTCTCCAGCGCCAACTAGCGAATGGAAGGATTGGTCAACCGTATGGGGATTTATCGATGACATCGAACTCGCATCCTTCTGATCTTCGTGCCAGAGTGCTACCATTCAATCATTTCCACGCCCCATTTGCTCATTAATGAATATAAATACCCTTCATTTTATGTTACAAAGAGGTTTCTTAGATGGGCGCCACTCAGAAACAGACCCCGGGCGGCGATCCCGGGGAGGGAGGGGGGTCGAGAGGACAAGTCCCGCCCCCTTTCACATATAGGGAACACGCTATACACCTGTCCCCCATTTCTTACCTCTCTCATTTGGTGTTTCCCCCACCTCTCTCGAATCATCCGGATAGGTTTCGCGCCTTATAGGCGTTCGATAATGTATAGACCGCCTACGACCAAGTATCTCGGGACGCTTTTAAGGTCCTAGCCAAAATGGCGCCTCATAATTAATATTCATCCACTTCGCGCAACTGTTGCCGTCAGGCAGCAGGATGTTCAAATCTTGATTTCTTACAGCCAGAGGCGGCGATCCCGGGGTCGAGTAAGACAAGTCACCCTCACATCTTCCAGAGAGGGGCACGTTATACGTTTGTTCCCCCACCTAAACCCCACAAATCCACGACTGAATAATTGATAACTGAAAAAAACGAGTTTCGTTTTTATATTCTTTCGGTTTACATTGTTTCTAAAAACTAAGCTAGCTCACGCGCACAAAAACATACTAGATAGCTTGGATTTGGGTGAGCTAGAAGAATATTTCATTTCGAGAGGTGACATCAGAAAGAATTTGTTTGGATTTTTGGCGATAAAGGGAAGTGAGTCCATAGCGTGAAAAATTTTAACGAAATTCGTAAGTCGGCCAAAGTGCCATTAAGTTTTAGAAATTAACCATTTGGATTTTGGATTTGTAGTGCATTGTTTTTGCACAAAAAGGCGTAAAATTGTTCTCACCGTCGCGCAACATTTCTTATCCTTCTCATGACTGTCTGGGTTTCTCCTCATCTGCCAAACGAGATCTCCTACACTGCTTTCAGTATTTCTTAGCATGATAATCTCTGCAATCTCTTAGCGTCATAGAAGAATGAAAAAGTGACTGTATTCTTTCCTTTGCGCAAGCTAGGATGGTGCAAGCGAATGAATGACCGTAGTCCTACTATGTTCCAGGATCTGCAATAGGACCATGTCATGATTCATAGTCAAATAGGAATTCCATCTTGCTACGAACTCTAATCTGTCGCCTGCTGCTATTACTGTCTTGGGGTTCCATGCATGATAGCAGAGATGATTTGATTTAGATTCACCCTTCTACTTTATCCAGCCTAGGGACTGACGCTACCAGATTACAGAAAATGACAAACTTCAGGGTTTCACGGAGTTGTTTTAGCTCGTTCTTTGGTGTAAGTTCTTGTGCGGAGCTCACGTAATAGGCCTATATAGAAAATTAGAAATCACTTATATCTCAAGTGCATCCTTAAGCCAATTATATGTAACTACTGCGTTATTATATAGGACTAATCTTCTGCATTATCGTCCGGTAAAACCAATCAATTTTCACCCACTTCACTGTAGCCTTTTGCCAGCTGCCATTATTTTCCTACGCTCTGCAGATATCAGACTGAACACAATCTATATTATAATAGGCCACTTATATAGGGCCTAAGGCCAATAAATTGCAGCAGATTTGAATCGTATAACCTTTTTCATAGTTTGACTTTTCACGAACATATATATACAGCCGATATTTGATACGTAAATCATTATTACATCTCAAACAAGTTGATTGGCCATAATTTTATCCTACTGTTATCACCCGAATTTTTGCTATAAACGATTTAGGATTGTAATATATAATGCAATCATATGATGCACAGCATATTATATATATATATATATTTAGAGATAGCGAGAGAGAGGGAGAGGGAGAAGGGGAGAGGTCCTTGTTACTCTTACTTTATGCTTGTGTAGGTTGACCTATGTATAAGCATAAAGGCCCTATGCATATTATATGCCGGTGTATTATATTATGTATTTATATATATAATGCAAGTATATAATCGACATTATATATATATTATATTATGTCATATGCTATGCTCACGGTGTCGTATTGCTCACACCGGAAGTAGGAGTACAGACAGTCGTTAACCTTTCACCTATTCTCAGGAAGATTCACCGGACTAATTCTCTGAGGTCTCAGCTTGATTTTAATACCGCCATGGGAAATAGGCCTACCACAAGAGAGCAACGGTTGCCATTCAGTTCGGTTATCCGTCCCGTGTCATATATTTGTAATGACTTTTGACTAAAAGTAATGGCCAATTTAGCTGTAGGCCTATTCTCAAGTAGAGGTTGAACAAAATGAATCAATTATTTCAATATTCTGCTAGGAAAAGACTAATGGAATCTGCACAACAACAAAAATCAGACCATTAGATTTCCTGCAACATTATGTTGTTCTCGTAACACACCACACTGACACATTAGCGCTCATTCAAGCACAGTCGCTGTCACTAGGTGTCATCATGGATGGCACAACAGTTTATCCTGGCATGTCAAAATTCACTTTCACTTTGAATCGTCATCTCAGAACTGCGGATTGAGATGACGGCACAACAATATCTTAACAATTGGCCGCCGATAGAAATCCCTGACCCGAAGGCAGAGCGGTCGCAGAAATCCCAGCCGTAGCGGGGCAATCACTGGCCATAGTGGCCTATAATCTATCCTTAGGCTCAATGAGAAAATTGAGTACGGACCCGACTGTCCAGGGCCCCTAAAAACATTTGCCCCACTGATCCCCCTCACGGCGGATCTAATCAGAACGACATGCTCGGGCAATCATATTGGCCTACACGAAATTGGAGTGACCAAGTTATAGCAGTAATTACTAATTACTACAGTCCATTTCATGCCCTAATTACTAATTAGGTCATGGAATGGACTGTAGCCATCACAACCGCTTTCGTAAGTAAGTAAATTAAGGTAGCGTAAATACAGTAAATTTGCTACGGTCGGTGCTTAAAGTATAAAAACAGAAGTGCCTGGACGCTAGGGAAGCCGTCCAAAAATGACGTCACGCAATTTTGACCCCTCTCCTTCGTTACACGTCGTCATAAATGCCACAACCCCTCTAATATGACGTCACGTCACAAAGCCCTGAACCCCCAAAAATCAAACCAGATGTCCAGAATGTAATGCAAATTTTCTTATAATTATCAAAAAATTAATTGTAACAATAAAATATTTCAAATTATAATAGTAGAACAAAGAAAATGGAGAAATTAAGTAGCCTATAATGATTACTATCCTATGCATTCCTCAGGATGAAAGACTATCATAATCATAATTAGCGTTGTTTAATTGTGGTAACAACTACTGTTAATTAACTGGAACTTGTTTAAATGAGTGTAAATAGAAAGTTGTTAGGCTTTTTGTCCATCAACCATTATTTAATCGTCAATTATTTGTTGATGAAATATTTGTTGTAATTTAAGGCGTATACGCCTACAGAGAATTACTTTCCTTAGTGAAATTGTCGACAAGGGGTCAGTGACGCCGTCATCGCTTTGAAAGTTTGAAAAATAAAGTTTAATTTTATTCCTTCTCTTTTTCCTGTTGATAATAACGTACGCATATAAAGGAATTGCATTGTTGCATGGAGACTCATGGACGGCGTCCAGGCTCTGCTGGCCAAATAAGTGGCACGACGGCGTCCAGCCTCGAAAATAAGTGCCTGGACGCCGTCCATGACCGTCCAGGCACACATTAAGCCCTGGCTACGGTAAATAAAATAATGGTCTTGCTTGACTGTCTTCAGGTATACGCGAGCTTAGGCAGGCGATCGATTTGACAACCAGATCTTTGTAAAGCGATCGACCAAGGAGAGCGATTGGTCGATTGCCTTAAATAATTGTACGACGTACTGCATGCATAATGATTAGGCCTATAACAATAACTTGGCATAGTCTCAACCATCAGTATCTCCACAAGGAACAAACATGCCTATGCCAAGCCGCTAAAGTTATCTCAAGTTGAATAACTTTGAGAACGCAACCAAAAATCTGATCGCTTTATAACAGCTAACAGCAGCTTGACCTGATAAAAAAAAAACTATATATCCCCTACAGCTTGCAATATACATGTAGGGACCTATATACTTGTTATCTTAATTAAGATATACGCTTTTTCAAGTATTGCATTTAATTAATTAAAAGCCTCTTTATCAAACTCCCTGAGGCGGCCGCGAGTGGGTAACTCCATTCAATAGTTGTGCCACAATTGTTTAACCTGTTTTAGGTTTAGGCTACTTTGAACAGAATAGGTCTAATAACAATATTCGTTTAATTTTCAAACTGACAAACCGCGTTATGATTAAGCCTACAAGTACAGTATGAACGAACGATGACAGTAGGGGCCGTTCATAAATGATGTCGCGCAATTTTTGACGATTTTTGACTCCCTGGCCCTTCGTCACAAATGCCATGACCCCCTCAAATATGACGTCACAAAGCTCTGACCCTCTACATCCGAAAAACCCCAGATGTTCAGATGCATTGCACATTTTCTTATGATTATCAAATAAAGTAATTGTAACCATAAAAATACTTGAAAAATACTAGAACAAAGAAAAATGAGTCGTATAATTATTACCATCTTATGCATTCTTCGATTTGAAAGGCTCCGGCAGAATCAATACAATTATTTAAACAAATGTTTGATAACAACAACTCGAAACAATCCAAACTTTATGTCTCTTCATTCTCCCACGGTGAAGCAAAGTGCTTCTTCATGTAGTAAATAATATAAATTTAATCCACACACTCTTCGTTTCAGCGACTCCTGCTTGTGTGTTACAGAATGGCTGCCTCACTTCCAAATTCCAAATCCCCAAAATTGTAAAGCAAATAATCCAAAAATTAAGAATGCAATAATCATAATTTGTGTTGTTAAGTTGTGGTAACAATAACTGTTAGTTATGTGAAACTTGTCTCATTGAGTAAATTTTTAAATAAAGTTACAGATTGTGATTTTTGATGTGATGCTATGCGACGTCACATTTCGTCGACCCCACCGCCCCTCGTCACACATTGTCACAAATGTGTGAGTGTGAGCCCTCCTACCTAGGCGCGTGACGTCATTTATGGACGGTACCTTAATTAGGCCTATTACATCAGTCGAATTTTACCGTCGACAGCCACGCAAGGCGCATTACCTTATACATCTCATTTACAAACGCCGCCTACCGAAAGCAGGAATAGTCAACCTTGCCCTAGTATACGAGTCTCGAACTCAACTCCTTAGCTCTCATCGGTGTGTTCACCATTACGTACACTGCCTCCCCCCGTGAAGAAGTAAAGCTAAGAACGCTTGGTAGGCATACAATTACAAAAGTGATTTCAACAGTTTTAAAAAGTTAAATACAGAATACTTCCGAATTCATGCATATGGGATCGAGTGGTAGGCACTGACGTATATTGTGGTAGGTTTGTATTTAGAGCAGCGCTTGTAATTTATGGACGGTACGTCAGTTGGTCGGTTGCCAAGCGCGCGCTAACAGGTAAACAGAATTGAACTCTATTGGAGAGAAGCATTTAGAGTACGGTGCGTTTTCAGAAATTACAGCAAAACTCTGATGAAAATGTCCAGTAAGACTCTTAGATGCCTTGTGGACATCGACGTAAAATCAGTAAGTACGAATGGTTGAATTGTGTGCTAGTGATTATTATGAAACCTCATTGATTTTGATTAATTGATTGTTCGTTTGATCTAAGTACTCGTAATTCGGTCAGACATACAGAGATAAGCCCTAACGATGTCAATGAACCCTTCACTCAGAATTAGGGCTGACCACCCACCCATTCCCTCATTCACCCACCCACTGTGCACCCATTTGTTCATTCACTGAGCGAATGAAGCTATTAATCAATAATTCAATCGAAGTTATTGTGTTTTCTTGCTCCTTCATTAAAACAGATGGTCTACGGTCGTAATTTTTTATTGAGGCGATTTTTAACCGACCTATTATGACCAAAGGTGCATATATGATGATCTTCTTCACGAAGCACGGCCTCAACGTTGAAAGAGTATTTGCTGAGATGTTTCAATGTCCTTGATTTAAAGTTCAGTTAAAGACAATAGGACACCCTTTTCAGCTGTCACAAATATCTAAATGGGATGAAAGTTAGTGGATACAAATTGCCTGCTATTCAAAGAACAGCCTTTTACTGGGCTCAGCATTGCACAACTTAACTGTGTCTATCAGTATTCAATCTGAGGGATGTTAGTTATTATTGTACTGATCAGAGTAGTTTGTTAGAAGTAAGTAACTGTGCATAAGTAGGCCTACTTGCTTGATGGGATTGTTCACTGTATATAGGGCCCATGAGCTTGTGGATTTCTTGAACATATAAACAGGATTCTTACCTACGCAGAGACTGAAATGCATGTTTTAAGTTGAGCCCAAATATTAAATTATTCATACTCTGGTATATACATCAGCATTGGTGTTTCTGTGGTCAATTATCCAATGATTGCATGTTTTAAGTTGCTCATCAGCATGGGCAGTGATCCGAAGGGGGGGTGAAGGGATAAGTCCCCCACCTTTTGCAGAGAGGGGACAATTATGCCTTTGTCCCACGCCCCCAACCTCTCAAATGAGATTGCGGCCTCTGCTCATCAGACTCCATAATGACCCTGGAGAAGTTGTATTATTGCTTCACAATCAGATGTACAGAATAACTGACCTTGTGCAGATCTATTATAATAATTAACATGTATTCATGAATGACCTAAATAAAACTGTGTGTTTGACTGGTAGATTACGAGTCCAGGCACGTGGCTTCCAAAGCATGAAGATATCTATCTGTCAATCAATCTGTTTGGTCAAGAACGAAGAACTCGCCTTGCGGGTTGTGTGTTTCCATTGGTTTTCAATGACCACTTCAGATTTGATAAGGCGAGTACATCTATTGTTTAACTGGGCTTCTGTCTCCTTTTCTAGTAAGAATAATTTTTCAAACTTATTAAATGAAAATTAGAAGATTGTGTGAGTTTGTTTAATTTAATTACATGAATTTTCTTAATATAATTTTTATTACACTGTAACTCATCCACTTACAATATAAGATCTTTGTTCTGGTCTCCACATCTCGGCTAGGCCTTGCTCGTAACTATCTCTGACTTTGTGGGCAAGCCACTCTACAGCATCAGCCAGCCACTTACGCTCTACTGACTGCTTGAATCTCGTTGTCCCTCGTGTTTGGTTTGCCTTAGCCCAATGCTAGGCATATGCTATGTCGGGTCCGTCCACTTGGAATGGCCACTGCATTCCTCACTATGGGCTAAACTCATATCTGGGATTTTCTCCACATCCTTTCGCTCTCTCAAGATGTTTCTTTTCCATTGGCTTCCACGCTAAAAGCACCTTTGAATAGCATATACTGGGAGAGGTGCCCTATACATTTTTATGTATGATATTTCATTACTGAATTAATAAGATTGAAAACTTAAAGATACAGGTACATTATTATTATTATTATTATATCATTACATTATGTGGATGTTTCTGTAGCACCTTTATTGAAATTCCTGGCAGAACTCTATGCTTGGCAGAATCATATTATACATCATTATGTTTAATGCAGGTTTTTGTTTGCTGGTAAGAAATGTAAAGTAGAGTATAAGAATGATTTGCAGTTTAGGGTCTACTAGACATCTTAAAGTTATTAATGGATGAAATGATTTTCTGCGACTCTTGCGGTGAGGAGCAGATTAAAAACTCCAGTTTGAAGCATACAACAAGCATTGTACAGGACTCTTTAATATTAAACTTTTTCAATATTAAAATATTTGTTGATAGTAAAGTAATCTGATTTTCTGTCCACTCATGCAGTTGCGGTTGTTTATTTTAATTTGTTGCATGAAATCTTATTCTTTGAGACTACTTGTAGGTTTTTCATACAGCTCATGAACCATCGCAAGTAACGGAAGCTTTACTAGGTGCGTATTATTCCTGCTATTTTAGGCAATTTTTCACAACACTTAATTGCGAGCTGAACTGTCAATCGAGAAGCCTGGGTTCTCAAATCCCCACCAGTGCAGAAATTTGGTTTGAAATTTGTGCTCTACTTGCACCCCTAGCCAACTTAGTTAATGTGAGTAAAAAGTGACAGAGGAGGGATTTGAGGTTTTGAGTGATGTGATGATACTCAGGCCTCCTGGTGACGAAGTGTGAGTTTTCAATGAGCTGCAGATGCTTTAGTTGAGTGGATTTGAGGTTGAGAAAGAGGGAATTTGTTGCAGTAATCGAGCCTAAATGATATCCAAGCATGTCAAGCAAGCCTTACCATATACATCCAAGCATGCCTGTAAATGTTATGCACAAAACAGCTTACTTTCTAGGCAACATATATAATAGACCAAAAATGCGAAAGTAAATTTTGAAATGCCGATTCCCCATACAGGCTGTACATGCAAAGAATATCTCAATGTAATTTTTGTGATAAGCAAAAAAATACAGAAGGTACACCCACATATTTTCATTTAACAAAACCTCTGTTATCCAGCATTAAATAGCAATTCTATAACTCGTGATGCTACAGGCGATTCAGTTCGGATAAACCTGGTCCAGATGTCAGAGATGTTCTCTGATGGCCGTCTCTTGGCCTACTACGAGTCGAGCGCTAGGAACTTCCTCTATCCGTATCAATCACACTCCAGCACATACAGCATACGTGACAGAGAGTTGCTGCTTGAACGGACGGTGGCATTTCCAGTAAGAACTTTCGTCCATTTTAAAGTGTGTTGTTATGCATTTAGGTTGTCTTTTTTTTAAGTACTGACAAAAACATTGATTATGTCAAGTATTTTCATATAAAATACATAAACTATGTTTGTGAAAAATAAATATGCATTTTGATGCTTGGTAAAATATTGAGAAAAATGCTGTTGTAAAAAAGGCCTATGGGGCTTGTCATGAGTATTTGCTGGTGTAACCAGCAGTTATTGTAATGCTAGAATGCATCTTAAAGTTTGCTCTTACTAAACATACCGATATATTACTGGTATAATTATATATTTGGTGCAGATTGTAATATTTCATGATGCCTAAGAAACTATTTTGCTTTTTTGTAACTCATTCAGTGCCCACTGTACCTGTTTTATAAGAATAAAATGAAATAATAATATGATGGTAATAATAGCATGCAAAATGACAAATTTAATTTCACTGATGGTATCAAAATAAGGTTCTGATATCAGTAACATGAGTGCCGATTTGCTGGTAGATTAAATTCAGTGGTTCAGCAATCGTGTCACTCTCTTATTTGTAAAATCAATTGTTTGATTGCAATTCTTGTGTTTGTACTTCAGAACTATTGTTCAAGTGTTTGTTATTACAAATGAGTAATTAACTTACTGCGCTGATTTGACTGTTTGCGATGATTCAATGCTTAGGGTATAAACCCACGTCTGGAGTTCTCAACTAAAACAATAATTGAGGATGCTTCGTCTTCAGTTCCGTACAGTGCACCATTGGAACTCAATGTACGCTCAGAATTTTCAAAGTTTCTCGGATGTAAAAATCCCTGATATAGATATTGATGTTTGTGGTCATCACTTTGTAGTCTGAATTCATTGCTTTTATTGTCTAAGTTGTGTTTGTATCAGCTTATTTTCTAATAAATGAATTTTTATTGATTTATTAAGTGGAAGCCAGTGTGGCATGTCTAACATATATTAAGATCCTAGTTTATGCAAATATAACATAAGTAAAGCTAGCCGACTCATATCATAACAGACTTTACGACCAGACTGACTAAGATACTAGGAAGAGATGCATTAAACGATAAATTGTTGATTTGATTATATGATGTTTTGTTTTAAATTATGTTGAAAATATAAATGTTTTGTTTATGTTGACATACTAAGTATGTAGCATTTATGTATGTGAAATGAAAATCATTACATTTTGCAATGTTATAATGTTTTCTAACATTTACATAACAAAATGTATCTCATCTCAATAATATCAGTTATAAAAGCCTATGTAAGTTAGTGAGATATATGTAATAATTATTTAATTAATTTCTACAAAATTTACATTGAAGGTTTCAGTTTTTTATTTTAGTGTTTTGTGAACTTGTTTGCAACGTTCTTTAGGATGGGTTGGACTATGGTGTCGGTGTTCGACCAGAACGTCGATCTCGATCCAGAATCAGAACTAGGTCAACATTGACTTTATTTTAACAACGTAATCAACAACAAAATAAGTTGAAAAGGCCTTGTTCAGTGTGCAATTTGAGTTTAAGCACGGCTCAATATTGAAGAGCGTTCAGGCCCATGTGTTTTAAATGATTGATAACGCAGTTGCAGAGTAATTTTAAAATAACTTATAGGATTTTCTTATCCGTCAGTTTCATTTGTTGCAGGGCTGAAAGAACTGGTACCATTTGCATTTCTTGACATTAATCAGTTCTTTGCATAAGAAAATAATTAAGTGTATTATACTTTATTTTGCTATCAGCAGAATAAAAGTGGTATGCAGTAACACCAGTAACGAAAAATACAAGACTCGTTTACACAGCCGATCCAAATGGCTACTCAGAGTTGTAAAGTCGCGATAATTTAGACAGTTAACTGTTTCTGGAATTTTCTAGATCGTTGTCTAGAACGCCAACCTATGGTCGTTCAACTATTTCATCGGCTCATCGCTACCGATCTCCCTCCCCAACTTATCCTGTCAGCAGCCAGATGAGATATCTTGGATTTGATGACAACTACGATGACTTAATGAACTCGGTAGAGAACCGGCCGCCATTTGTAGTAAGAAGGGTTAGAGAATTATTATTAGTTTTATCATGAGGATTTTGGGGCAGATACTATCTCATTACCCAATTTAATGTTTAATTAATGGTATATCTGAACAGGTAGGCCTATGCTGCAGTAGGCCTATGAATATCATGAACAGAGCCTTCAGAATTATCCATTGCAACGGCATGCGTCCTTCTTGTCTCGGTATTAACGCCAATCTAAAGATACCTAACATTGCTCAAATTACACAGCTTCAATTAAATGTGTTCATGTATCAACACCTCAATAATCTTCTACCATTGTGTTTTAAAAACTATTTTAATACAGTTCTACAACTCAAACCCTTATTGTCTTCGTAATGCCACCAATTACAAACCTAAATACTCCCGAACTAATACCCGCCAACTCTGTATTACCTCTGCTGGCTCTACAGCCTGGAATAGTCTAACGCATGAGTTACGAAACTTACCTCACATAACTATGTTTAAAATTAAACACCGTAATCATCTACTAGCGCTTACCGCTTCATCAGTATAATCAACATCCGACACATGTTAGCCCAATTTAAATCATGATAACATTATTTTGTGGACTTTCATAGTTAAGCTAGTTAAGTTGTTAAATGAATCCTTTCTCAAATCTCTCACCTCCGCCGCTGTCACATACCTCTCATTAAGGGTGCCCCTACTAGCGGGACCTCGGTCGCTTTGGGGTCTCCTCCCCTATTGATCACATCCACATCACCTCTCTCTTGACCTGGTCTATGACAGTGCTTGTATGTTACTTGTTTTGACTGACCGTGTGTTATGTGTGTGTGCTCAATAAAAATCTTTGGTATACTGGTATTGGTAACTGCTACTTATAACATTTTTTAAATAATGCCAATTATATTTTACATTTTGTAATGATGCTTCTTTTTTGTTGTCAACCTTCTATCGTATCCTCAAGTCATTTTTGTTTGGCCGCAGCCTGGCTGAGAGCGCCTCAGAGTAGCTTTCTTGAAGGGGCACTGTATAAATTTTCAATATGAATGAATAAATGAATGTGTATAACTGTTTATTTCTGGTAGGAAAATTACAAGTTTTGTTTTTTCCTTAGCAACAGCTGGGAATACATGTGGTAATGACCGATCATCCATTCTTTTGTTTGCGTGTCTACCTATTCAGGTTGAGAGGGATTTGATTGAGAGGAGGCCGAGCACTAGACACCCATATGGAATGTACGGAGATGGGTTCTACAAGAAATATGTTCCACCAGGTCTGATGAAAATTTTGCAGAGGCCATCTTTCTTGTAGTTTTGTTAACTTAAGTCTCTAGGTGTTTTTTGATGACTTATTCACAGATTGAAAGCAATTTCACAGTAAATTAGATGATAATAAGAATTGATTAGACAGTCTATACAGGCTGCAGGAATTGAAATGAAAATGGACATTCTTGAAATTTGATATTGCCCTTCTTCCAACATTTATTGCTCAGCAGTGCACACGCCTCAACGGCGCAATTGTAGTTGTACTGCAGAGCAATTGTGCACAAAGGACTTGCTCAAGGTCCCTACACAGTGACTGACGCCCCGGACGAGGGTCAAACCTGTTCACTCAGCGCACATTGAGTGTTACGGGTCGACCGCTCTAACCAATCAGTCACATAGAATGGTTGTGCGTGAGTTCAATTTGAATTACGACAGCCTATAAAGATATGTCCTGTACATGTGATTTTCATGGTGAGGAAGTCAGACTGATATACAGTTTTGCTTGACTTTAAAACTAACTCGGTTGCTACGTTATTTCTTCAGGGACAGTTGCCACGTATAACATGGATCCATCAAGGCTGTATAGACCATCAAGTCCTGGCCTTAGGGTTTGTTCCAGTTTTTATCTTCATATGATTTTAATATGCACATTTACTGCATGTTGCAGCACAGTTATTTGTGTCACAAATAAGATGATTTTATGCATGACATATTTTCTGACTTGCCTTTGAGAGACTGTTATGTCATTCACAATGGCCACCGATCCACTTGCAAAACGCTTTGCATTCGACCAAGAGCAAGACTTTATGTTGTGTGCTTTGCCAAATTTTATTTTATTGTTGTATCAGAGTGGAAAAAGTTAGTTGGACGGGATGCAGGACAAACGAAGAGGTATTACAGATGGTAGGAGATAAAAGATCAATGATGAAGACAACAAGAGAACGACAAAGAAGATGGATTGGACACATTCTAAGAGGTGACTCCCTACTATGAAGCATCATCGAGGGAAAAATGAAGAGAAAGAAAACAAGAGGAAGACCAAGAATAATTATTTTGGACTGGATGATGGAAGGAGGTGAAATACATGAAGATAAAAGAGGAGACTCAGAACAGAGAGAAGAAAAGGCAGAAAACTAAAGAAAGATCGGAATTTGTCAAGTGCTTATGATTTTAATTAATCTTTTGAATTATCCGCTGCTGAAACAAGCTAAGTTGTGCAGTTATACTCATTCAAATCAGAATAATTATTGGTCAAGCAGATAGCGTTAGTTTTTTGCTCTGAGAAATTACAATTACTCGAATGCTTCACTTTTTTCACTTATCGTCACAGAATAAACACTGATTTAGAGTGGAATAGACTTAAATATTACTGATCAAAGTATTTTGTTGCATTCTATCAATACCTTATAAACAGTTGGCTGAAGTAGCGCTATATAAATGTGTCTTTTAACAGAAGTTCATTGATACCAGACCAGCATACTCGTCAAACTATGATCGGACAGGCTACATGTTTTCGGGTACATTTACTCTACGTTACTTTGTATATGAATATGATGTGCAGTTTTCATTTTGGTTTATTCAGACCACTGTTTATTACCATTACATAGAAATATGGCTGTTGCACTAATACTTTTGTTTCTTAATCTTGCATGCTGTTCCAGGTTGCAGTGTTACAGCCTGCACGATAATAAACAAACATAGTGTATAATTGTATATATATATATATATATATATGTATACAATATATATGTATATAATATATATATATATATATATATGTATACGATACAACTGAAATTTGATATTGTCGTTCTTCCAACATTTATGACTCAGAAGTGCACACGCCTCAATGACGCAACTGCAGTTGTAATGCAGAGCAATAATGTGTGTGAAGGACTTGCTCGAGGTCCATACACAGCGACTCCTAAGATGGGGGTCAAACTCACTCACTCAGCGCCTACTGAGTGTTTAAAATGTGGGGCCGACCGCTCTAACTAATCGGCCACAGTATCATATATTTGATGCGTGGACACTGTGTTTATTTTTTATATATTTTCTATTCAGTTGATTCTCCATGTATGATAAATTCTTCCCTACCGGTAGTTGAGTGTTTAATAGTGTCGCATGAAAATACTTGGACTTTCTGTGAGTCTGCAAATTTCATGCAGCCTTCACAACGGCATTGATTGCGTGATGACAACCTGTCTTGTCGTCTATGTAACATCAACCAAAGCTAGCTATGTTTCTCAAACAATGCCTTAACTTGTGTTCTAAACAAAAAGAGACCATACCTTTGTAATTGTTCTAACAGTTGATATTATAAGGCAACTTAGTTCACTGCTTACAATGCTATATGCAGTGTTGGAAATAATTATTGCATCACCCTGTGATCAAAGCTAGATTGTCTACAATGAAATATTAATACATAAAGAGTTGAAACAATGAATTTTCTTATTTTCTTCTTTGTATCGACCAACAGACATTCCTGAAGATATGTAAATGACTGATTTTATGCTTGTTTACAATCATGCGAATGACATTAATAAAAAAACTGACTCTAAATGTATTAAGCCGATTTTTAGCTTTTTCAGAGTAATGCAATTATTATTTCCACTACTGTATATTGTCATAATTACAGTTACATTTACTTACCGGTACCTTACTTTGCTTTTTCTTTTTTAAAGAGCCTGCGTATGACTCCGAGTACCAATACCGTCGTCGCTCTCCGAGTCCGACTCGCTACCTTTCGTCGATGAGGTACAGCTATGACACCCAGTTTGATGATCGCTACTTGTCGCCGGAAAGATCGGATCGTATTCATATGCGCAACGATCGAGGTCTTCGTCGGAATAGATCCTTTGAACGTCTTGATCGTGGAAACACCTTTCACGGATATACGGTGAGTGTGCAACTGTGCATTCATCATTTACCTGGTTTCTACGGCAACCAGATTCGAATCTTCCCTTGACACGATGAAGCACTCTTAAGACCTTGGTGCTTGGCTTTAGATTAGTGCTTTTGAAATTACATTACATTACATTAGTATTACATTGCATATTTGTATATTCAAAAGTCCTGATGATAACCACAAGTTAAATTAAATCTTGAATTGAAACTAGGATATAATTGTTCGATTTTGTGGCTGTTTTGCATAGTAATGTAAATAATCCTGCATGGCAGGTGTGTCTACACAATAGAAATCTTGGAGCAAATGCTCCATCCAAGAAATAGGAGGAGATCTCATTCATAAATAATTGGGAAGTTAATTTTTTTAAGAAATAATTTAACCATTAAAAATCTGTTATTATATACAGTTGAGTGATTATTATATTTATTCATTTGTCATTCAAAATTGTGAGGAAGTTGCTCCAATAACTTGGGAGTTGGGGGATAGATGCCTCTGCTGCGGGCTGTATACTATTATTCAGTTTATGAGTGAAGAAGTTGAAAGAAAATTTAAAGAAGGGCAATATCAAATTTTAGTTTATTTAAACACTTTCCATGGGGTTTGTAAGGTGCTGACACTAACGGCCGTTATTTTTTATGTTTTTGTTTGCAGCAGAAGTACCCTTGGTAACTTAGCTACATGAAAGATCTGCACATGATGACAGTCGTCAGTACGGGTTGCAGTTTAGCGTCACAAACAGTGGCACAGATCTCTATATATATGGACAATGAACATGCATGTTGTACAAAGTCATATATATATATATATATATGTATATATATATATATATATATATATACTTATATTTATTGATCATGCTCTTTATTAGGCTAGATTTTTATGTCTTTTATAACATGTACTGTATGTGAAAACTTATGTATTTATTGTCATTTGCATTATACAATTGGCTGCTAGTTGTCAATACTGCGCTGACGGACACTCTGAAGTTGAGCAACTTCGAGTTGTTTAGTTCTGATTCTGTTTAGTACACGGATGGTTGACCGACCGCCTGCGGAAAATCATTCCGAAGTGCGCCCAATCAGAGTGATCAGTTCACACTTCAACAATGAGAATGTACGAAAAGCGACTGGGAAGCCAATGCAGGGAAGCCAATGTAATTCATTATTAAAGTGTTAATGCATATCACTACAAAGTTGACAAGTTTTAAACAGTCTCTTTTTGTTTGGTATGTTGTTTTGTTGGTAAATATTTTAGGAGTTTCGATAAATGTGTGTAGATGAGTGTCTTCATTGACATTTGAAGAAGTTTTTTAGACATTTTTAGTGAATATTATATAATGACATATTTTGTATTAGATACATAATATTCGCATGCTAATCTCATTTAATCTGCACGTAATAGAGATTTGGACATTGGTTGTAGTTCAGAGATTTTAAATAGACTGAACTGGTCATACTTTTGAAAACCGTTGCATATCTGAAATATTCAGCTATTTTGTTGTTTAGCTAAAATGTTGACCAAATCTCAAAATATTTTCTTGGAGTCATGTGCCTGGATTACGTGACTCATTATACAGTGGACAGTAACAGTTTATTGTCACAATCCCTCAATTGTGGGTTACTACAGGACCATTGTTGCCAAAAATGTTGTTCAGCATCAGCATAGGTCCTGTTACTGTTGGCAGGAAAATTAATTGAGATTAAAGCTGCAAGGTTTTAATTGACACGGAGAACTCTATGTTTTTAGAATGAAATATAAGATTCTTTAATTAACCATTTGCTAACCACATTTTGCCTACATGAACACATTGTTATTGACAGCTGCTTCATGACAACAATAGAAGTTATGGTTCATAAAGACAGCGTCCTGGTTATGGAGGGCTTTCTCGTGAGACCACCAGCAGATTTGGTCATTGCCTGGGGTCGTAATATTCATTGTTGGGAATCTCCTTCGTTCTTGAGATCAATGGTTATATTGGATGAGCATATAGAACATAGACTGCAGAATTGAATATGCTACACTCATATATTATCCCATTTGCAGTAATACAGACTGTACAGTACTGCTGCATTGGTGTGAGACCTGTCTCTAGTGTCCTTCAACTGCTAGCCAATAGACCTACCCTTGCAATGGGTGACAGGCATTGTGATTGTGCCATATGGGCAAATGGTGGCCAACTAACTGACTAGAGGCCAGCATGGGCCCAGTGTATGTGATTGACTGAGTTAACAGTGTTTTACAATAGGTTATGCCAAAATGCTTTGTTGTTGTTGTTGGAAGTAAATGTATTACTTTTTTTTACTACAGAACAGTTGTAATGCCTTCTGAATTGGAATTTTTTAACGTCTGTCAAATCGTACATATTGCACCACTCCTGTTTGGTCTTTTTAAACACAGCCATAAAATAAGTTTCATCATAAGTTCTGTTTCTTTACTGTAGTTAATTTGGAGATAACTTCGTTTATATGGAAATCAAGCTTAACATCCATATAATATTATGTGCTTTTGGACCCCTTCTGAAATAGTCTCCTGCCAGGTTGTTTGACCATCTGACAAGCCAGCACATCACCTTTTTTTATCTCCTTTGAGAGTTGAATTCACTCCACTTCCCAGATTCTATCATAATTCAGTCATTCATTAGCACAGGTTTCTTGCAGCCCCAAATTCCATGCACTACTCATCCACCAGAGCCGTTACAGTGATGTCTTCCGACCTGACCTTTGAACCTTAGACTTTGAGCAGATTTATTTTTTGGACTGTAAGCCTGTGAAAGAGTTGGCTCCCATGACTGTCTTTTTGAGTTCTGTAGAATACTTCTGGTTATATTCTCTTTAAGGACTCTGTAATTATAAAGACAATTAGCGTTGCACTCCTCATGTCTGTGGTTTGAGACTAGCACCACCCGATAACAGCAGTGTCAGATTTAAATCTCGGTGTTCGATTACGGTTCAATCCCAAAAATAAATGTGTATAATGATAATGTTGTTGTTGATGATGATGATGATGATGCTGACGACGACGACGATGATGATGAAATTCATTTATTTAGAAAGAAACAATCAGACAAAAATGCAGAAATATTAACATGAGTGACAGTGGACATAAAAATTAGCTAGAATTGAATGACAAACTAGTAAATGTTTCTATGTGTGGTCTGGGGATAAGTTGTCTTTGAGTGGGAGAATACGGCTGCGTGCTCTAGGTCTTAAATTGGTTAATGGCGTGGAGGTATATAAGAGTTGGCAAAGAACATGCGTGGATTGTGTAATTTTAATTGAGAAAAGGCGTCTTGCTGGCATCTGCTATGTTGGCAATTTCAGAGACTGTTGGAAAGGCCTGTTCTAGGTAACCTGGGCGTTTTATTGGCTCTACTTAGGAGTCTTTCCAGGCACTCTATCGATGGTGAAGGTTGAACCCCACCAGGATGGGGAGGCATTTATCAGTTTAGCAAAGGCAGTGGCTTTGGATATATATATATATATATATATATATATGGGTGTTTGGTGACGTGCGGAGATAATGATAATCTATTTTAGCTATTTGAGTTGAAATTGAAAACAGTTCAGATTGGATAGGCTAGTATGAGTCTGAGAGGATCCGATAAGACGGTAAGTGTCGTCTGCATTGTTGAATATTAGATTGAAAATCAGCTTAAATGAATCAGTATTTTATATATTACGGCGTCTTCTTGCACGCTCTTACGCATCCATCGATATTTATTACACAAACAATTGTGTGTCGTGGACAAATTAATGAATACCTCGTAATGAAGCTTTCGGTTGCTCAGCAACCGATGCGCCATCTGGTAAGTGGGAGTGTCAGCGCATGCGCACTGGGTAGATTGCAAATGGCGTCCTGTTGTTGTGAAGCTGTTTCGTCTTCTCAGGCGAGGACTGTACGTTGAGCGGGCAGACATCGTGGTTTTTGTTTATGGCGCTGGTATAAATATCTCGGGCGGCGTTTCTGCCCATATTTACCGGACTTAATTCTATCAAACGTGTTTACAACCGATGGCATAATATTTAATTGCAGAATATCTGTTGAGCATTTAATGACTACCCTGGCGTAACTCGAGGCTGGTATCTAGCTGAACCGTATGTAGTGTGGAACTGCTTTCGTGGAATCGTGACTGCGTTTAGCTTTGGGAATATTGTACACTCTAAGTGATGATTACAACGCACGTATTTTCTGAAGGTGAGCACACACCGCGGATTATAAATGGTCGATCGCAATTTACTGTTAAGTGAGTAAGCTTTGGAAAATGAACGATGCATCATCATGGAACTTAAAATGATATCAGTTGCTTATGTAATGTAATTTGCATGCTTTCTACAAGTGAAGGGTCAGATGGTATAAGCATGACATTTATCTAATATGTCATAAGTTTCTCATTACTGACACATTACATCTGGACACTGTAACAATCTACCTCCTGATTTACAAAAGTCTAAATTCCTCTATCTATCCCATTGCTCACCCACCGTCATCTTCCTCAAGCACCTGTATGGCGCAGGTTTTCCGTGTTAAACTAAAGTCCTAACTTTTTAAATATCTTATCATGATTCGTCCGCTATGAATACCTTCCAATTTGTGTTAACCCAAACCGAAAGCTATCTCTGGACAACCCTTCTGATGACGCAGTGGTCATAAATAAACTGGTGCCCTGCGCTTAGCCTTTTATTACTATGCTCTAAATATGAGAGCCTGTTATTTACTTGCAGAATGGTCATGGTTTTATAGACCTTGCTGTGTTGCTACTTACAAGTGCATAGACCCTTTACAATGAGAGCTCAAGAAGTACAGTGCACTCTGTTACTAGAGTGTGTCAGTAGGGGAATGTATAGCAGATACCAGCTGTGAATAAGAGCTGGTTCCTGCGACTTCGCTTTTGTGAGCGCTGTAGAAATGTGCAGCGTAACAGCATGGCTCGTAACATTGGCAGACACATTGTCTAATGAGGCTGCCAAGAAGTATCCGTGAATCAAGGAGCATGATCAAAAAAATGTGATGAAATGTAGGTGTTTGTATGCCAGTGGGTTTTGTTTGGGAATTTATCTTTGAGGCTGTGAGTTGCTTGTAAACCCAATGGTCAAGCTTTTCCATTACCTTTTGTGTGTGCATAATTTATGCATTTATTTTTTTTATCCTCCTGAAGAGCTATGATGTACAATCTGTACATCTGACCTCACAGTTGTTTGAACCCATCGACAGACTTCATGCATCATCAAGGCTGAGCTGGAGAGCATATCACTGACCTGAGAGGAGCTGCTGCTGCAACTGACCACTTAAATTGACCAGCTGAAGATGAATTTATCAAATTCACATATACTGCATTCTGTGGTTACATGCTTTTCCACTTTTTATGTCTTTATCTGCCCTTCCTCAGTGTTATCTGTTTCTCATGTCTGGGTCTTGTTTCCTGCTCCTTATCTTGTCCTAATCTTCTTTGCTACCACACCACTCTAAGCTTCATATCTGCTCTTCCGATCTTAATCTGGGTCTTCAGATCTTCTGGTATAAACTTGTAAAGAAGAGGATTTTATGACAATACACAAAGAAGAATTTAGGGTTCAGGATTAGCAGAAACCACTGTAAAAGTGTATTATGGATAGAAATCAAAGTTATATTATAAAACTGTATTTTGGAAAGAATTCAAAGTTATATTATGAAACTGTTGAAAACTGTAAATGCTACACACTACTCATGTTGAATTATACTACCAGAAGCAAGTTGACTGCTCGTGAAAGGACATATCTTGAAGGATTCTTATTCATCACAGAACTGACTCAGTAATTGTGAGCATTTATTATTAATTAAGACTAGAGTATTAGACACCAAAAGCATCTTTTGCTCATTACTCTGATGTGTTTCCTGCTTCAACAGAGGGATGGTCATGTAGCAGTACGTTTATATGGTGATGTCATCAACATGGATGCGGAGGAGGATTACACAGAGATTGTTCTGACATTCGATGCAGATTTCTCTGATCCTGATCTTCATCTTCAGCTGGTCAATTTAAGTGGTCAGTTGCAGCAGCAGCTCCTCTCAGGTCAGTGATATGCTCTCCAGCTCAGCCTTGATGATGCATGAAGTCTGTCGATGGGTTCAAACAACTGTGAGGTCAGATGTACAGATTGTACATCATAGCTCTTCAGGAGGATAGAAAAATAAATGTTTTCAGATAAACTGAAAATGCTTTTTTTTTTAAAAACTGTTAAACGATCATGTTTCAGTGCTTTTGAGAGATACTTCAAAAGATATTTTTATTACAAGTTAATTAATCTAAAACTTACATAAAGCAGAATGATGTTCCTGATTTGTTGAGTTCTGTGTAATCGTGAATGGGGTGCATGTGATCTTCAGAGTGACTGATGAGCCTTAGTGGCTCCAAGGAAATTTAATGAATAGGCATAACAAAATGGTAATATCAATACGAGTTATTTTGTTGACTTCATGGCTTTTTTTACTCTGAGCTTCATTGTGTGTTTGCTCAGGAAACAAGAATGTGACCGTTACAAAGGTTGAGCCATGGAACAGCGTCCGAGTCACGTTAAACATCTCTAAGGATGCTGCTCTGACACTTCAGAGGCTTGCCGAAGAGGATGGCCAGGTTCTACGCGACCTCGGCATACTTTCCGTTCAACTTCATGGCAATCGCAGCGTCTACCTTAGCGAGTCGAGTCACAATGATATGGCAAACGAGACGGTCACAAATCAGTTCAAAGAAACCTCAGGTAATGAAACCAGCATGCCGTACACTTCGGAACGACCGGATGCAGGTCATGGTGAAAGACTGTTCACCAGTAATTCAAGTTGTCAGAACATTACTGGAAAGCAGAAAAGGAACAATACGGCGATGCCTCGGGACTGTTTCCATGATGATCCACAGCCGTTGGAGCATTTTGTTTACCCTCCTGGTATCCAATCTGTGTCTGGATGGTATACTGAGAATCCAGGTGCAAATCTTAATTTTTCTAATGACAGACTTGCTCTCCATCAGTTTTCAGGTAGCGCATTTGACAGCAACGTAATTGGAACTAGATCTGTTTCACAGTTTTGTTCATCCGAATCAAAGCAATCGAATGCAAAGGTCCTTTTCCGAGGACGGCCCATGCAGTCAACCGGTTTTGCCTTGTGTTCCTACCGACCGGTCGATGCTGGTCCAAAATCGAGTTTTGCTCAGAATACAAACAATGCACTGAGTCAGAACTATGGCAGCACTGACATTGGAACTGGAATTGGTAACTGTGATGCTTCATTTCGTCGACAGTGGCATAACCCCAGAGCCAGGACTTCTGCAGCACGGCGTCGGCCAATCAAAGAAGAGACCTTACAGAGAGATACGGAGTATGACTCAGTGGTACGGAGACATGCTGGTGATCCCTGGTTGAGAGGTCTTAGTCAGAAGTCGAAAGAAATCTACTGTGGTTTCAAACCAGCGCAATCTCACAATCGTCATCATCCGTCTTTTAGCTCTGAATCGTGTGGAGCAGGCCCGGTGACCGACAATCCCACCTTTGTGCGACAAAACAGTTTTCAAAACACACAGCATTCATGGGCAACAGATAGATATGTACAAAATAACTTCATAAATAATAAAACTAACGCTGTGCCACTGAATCATTTAGCAAAGTCTCAGGCCAGCACTTCAAGCCAAATGACATTTTCCTTAAGACCAAAAAGAACCCCATATCCTGGCAGAGTTGGGGTTAGTGATACACAATATAGTGCAACTGTTAAATCGGAAAGTTTACCTGAAGTGCACAGTCTTGATATGTCGGCTTTTTCTCCAGCATCGCCAGAGAACTTGTGTCGCCCAGATGATGACTTGTTCTGTGACTCTGCTGTGGTACATGGTGCTGAATCTTCAAAACTTGCTGTTGAGAGGGCTCTGAATTTACTTTCAGATACCACAGATGATGCATCCAATTTGACTATGGACAAGGAATGTCATCACTCCAGCCATGTAGATTTAATTTTGTCCTTATCTGCTGGTTCTTCTCATCAGGGAATTTTGAGAGGATTCCAGGAGTATAGTCAGGAATCAGACTGTTTTACAGCAAGGGCTCAACCAATTACGTCAATCACCCAAAATCGAACCCAAAGTCTTAATCATGCAGTTGAATTTTGTCGAAAGTCCCCATCAGCTTTGAAAATATCCTCTCTTTTTGGAGTATCTGCTAGGAGAAGCATGCCATGTTTGAACAATGCAAATGATGATTTCAATTATCTTGAACTCAAATCAAAAGCATACGATCATGCCAATGGCTGCAGTTATAGAGGGACACCATCAGCATGTTCAAATGTTGCCTCTTCCAATTTAATGTTGGAGGTTGTAAATCAAAATAGTGTCGATTGTAGAAGAGGGAGTAATTATGTGGAAGAAAATAGAGACTACGGTGTTGCTTTTTATCCACGTGGCAATAAAGATTCTGTAGGATCATCCTTCACTGATTCATGTCCTAAACAGCAGGATATGGTGACAGCTTTACACAATCCGTTTATGTTACCATGTGATCGATATGCTCCCACTTTGAAATTCTCTAAATTCAATTTCACCCATTGTTCTCTGTCTATGGGTCCACGTTTATGCCCTTCATCATCCGCATTTCCACCTTCTTTTCCTGCAGTACCGGACTCACTTGCTAGGTTTACCTGCAGAGCACAAAGCCATGACAAACCTCAAACCACGATTCAGACGCTGGAATGTGCCACGTCCAGCACATCGCCACGAGACACTTGTTCTTGGATGGAATCGGACCTGTGCAGTTCCATACCAGATAGCGGAATAGCATCAAATACATCCAGCGGTGGCTCATCCGACCTTTCAGAACTTGAGCGCACGCTTGGCGGATCACTGGAGAATTTCAACAGGTGTCAGGATGCAGCTGAAGCAAGAGATGGGTATATGCTGGATGGGGATTTGGACGAGGGAACTTGTGTTTCCGATGGAAGATGGCTAGGACGTTCAACCATTTCTAATGTGCAAAATGCAAACTGTACACCGGCTATCCGTGATGCCTCACCATCTCTGTCAGTATGTAGACATGCCACGAGTCCAGCCTGGGCAGTCGGTTTTGGCAATACAGAGTCTCACATGGGCAATTATAACGAAGGTATGACATCGGTCGTTGTTCAGCAAAACCAGGATGAAGGAATGTCATTCGAACAGTGCAGTGAGACCTTCAAGAATAAAGCTCATGGTCTGTCGGAAGGGGCTCATAAGAAGGACAATTCAGTTCGGATGCATACCATTTCCAAGGTTTCAATAATGAAGACTGACTCAGAGGGGCCAGATTCATATCAAAGCTCCAGGGTTAAGCTGAGAATTGCTCGGAATTCACCGGCAAGAAGTTCTTTTGAACCACTGATAACCTGTCCAAGTTTGCCTCGCCTTCTCAGTGAGAGCGTCAAGTTAGCGATGCAAGGAGTGCCACCGGTTGGGACATCCTCGGGGACATTTGCCACCCGTGGGGCCGTGGCCCCGACGGAGGCTGTGCAAGCAAGTACAATAATAAGAATCACCAAGACAAAGTCAGGGGGTGTTCATTCTGACCAGAAAGACACTTGGTGCATCCAACCAGTCGTTCGTTGTCGACAGGAAAAGCAATACGTCAAACATACGACATCTTCTGGAAATCGTGAAATGTCACCAACACCACGTATGACAGAAGACATAAAAAGTCCCACTGCAGAAGATGTTACATTGCAGTCAAACAACTTCAACCACTCTAGTCACAACATTACTTCAAACAAGAACAAGCTCTGCATGCTGAGGTTAAAGCCAGGTAGGAATTCGATTTCTGCCAATAATCTCAGGACTAAGAAGCTTGAAACAAGCCGACCAACTGGTGTTGACAGACACAGACCTTCTTCGTTGAAGGGACAGATTGGAGAGTTTAAACAGGTTGCATTGTCTGGCTCTCCTCGAATGCTGGCCGAGAGAACTGTCCTGAACTGTAGCCGCACAAAAGTGAAACGTTTAAAGTGTGTTCGGGTGCACAGTGCGGACGATTGAGAAATCCTGTTTCAGGATATGGAAGATAAATCACAAAACTGTTCAATCATGACATGATAATGCAATACAATTAGTGGCCAGTTTTAGGGCTGTCTTGGCTTAGCGGTCAGTGATTGACTATGAAGTGCAGTTCACAAGAACAGTATGCTTTTGCTAGTCAGCTTATTTTTTGTGTTCATTTTATTACTGCATATAATGTCACTGTGTTTTGGTGAAACTACTGCGTCCCAATTGTGCGTCATAGAGTCTCCGAAATAAGTAGGGAACAATGTTTCAGTTACTGATTAGCAGTTCTAGCAGTAGTTTTCTCACTGGTTATGGATTACTGACATGAGCTCTGTTTGGGGAAGTCTTGCACACTGTTTCATGTTGCCTGACATTGTATGGCTGGTTTACGATGCTGACTCGTACCAGTTTTCTGGTTGGATGGATGGTAATTGGTGTTTGACATGAACTACTTGTGGCTACTGCAACTCTGTACTTTATGGCCTCAAATTACCGTGTCTTGTATTGGCAACTGGCTTTTTGGGCAGCTGGACTGTGCTGACAAATGTTGTCAAAAAAGCTGAGGCTTAAAATTTTCCAGATTAACAAATTACACAAACGCAGATTTAAATCTAATGTTGAAACAACTGACGACTCATTGGATATTTGATTTTGCTGACCCTGAGCATCTTTTCAGTTGCCGATGGTGTTAGAAGAGCTAGGAACTGAACAACCCCTCGACGACTAAAACACTGTAGGGCTGTTCATGGTCACTAGTGGAAATAGAGATGTATCCGGGTAAAGGAATTGATGTTGGCACGAGATTGTGGTTAAATGTTTATATATTTGAACACTCAAGTATTTAACTTTTTGTGGCATGAACATTTCAATGCATATTCCTGTTAAGGCATGAACAACTAAGCATACCAGATCTGCCTTTTATATGCATCATTTAAAATTACTAATGTAGGCTAGCATTGTTGGGAATATGTGTATTAGTGGCTCTACGTGAAGAGCCAATGCTGAGTTTTCTCTGCAAATTGATAAAAGTAAGTAAAGTAAGAATATTCTTTATTAGACTACCAGCAAACGCACAGCAGCTTACATAAAACATCAGCACGACCATTGCCAAAACTGAACTATTTCCTTTCTAGCTTATTTGGAACCCTCTCAGGGGAGGGGACACAGATACTTCTGCTCCACTCTATTCTGTCACCAGTGTCTTCTTACTTCAATTTTAAAAGTTTCAAGTTCTTTTGTATCGTAATTATCGCTTCTTCTGTTGTCCCCGACTGTGGCATTGGGTGATATCTGCTCTCATGATTCGTGTAATGCATCTTTCATCCTCTATTCTCTTAACATGACTACCATCTCATTCTGGCCTCTCGTACTTTGTCCGTAATACATGCAACTTCCAGCATCTTTCTGATAAATTTTGCTTCTTTTCTTATCCCTTAGCTAGACTCTAAGTATCCACCTAAGCATTCTAATTTCCATTCTCTCCAATAACCCTTCCTCTCAGTTTGTCATAGTCCAGGCCTGTGCTCCATACAGCATAGCTGACCAGTCTTACCATTTTGTATACCTTTCCATTGAATTGAATCGGCATTCTGTTATCGCAACCTCCACCACCCCCTGTCAGTCATTCCATTTTTGCCAAGCTGCCTTAATCCTGTTCTTGACATCATGCTCACAACCAGCCTTAACATTCATTACTGATCCAAGGTATTGAAATGTTTTGGTTTGTTTCAGTATGTTTCCAGCCCTGTCTCTAACCACTAGTGTCTTATCAATCTTGGAGCAGACCATGGTTTATATTTTATTGATGGGTTTATAGACCTTGCTGTGTTGCTACTGACAAGTGCATAGACCCTTTATAATGAAGCTCTGTAAGGTCTATTAGAGAGCTCTGTAAGGTCCTTGCTATCAAGTGATCTCTGTCAATCAATAAACTGCAACCACCTCGTCAGCAGTAACTGAACTAATGTCACCCCCAAATTATCATCCAATAATAACATTTAGTATTTGGCACTTAAAGAATTTGCTTGAGCTTACAAAAATGGCCCCATGGGCTCCTAGACAATCTGGCAGATTTAATCAGAAAACTGAGCTCTGCCAGTGAACTTGTGTTCCATATATTAATCATTGTAAGTGCTTAGACTTAATTGTTAGTACAACTGTGTTTATATTGATTTACCTCTGACTACCTAAGATATCGTTATAAGGATGTGTTGGTGTTCAATAACTTTGAATGGTTGATACGGCTTGTCCTGCAGTGAGGAAATAAATTAGTAAGTAACTTGCCATCTATCTCTGTCTAAGTCTTAAAAAGTGCTGGCCACAATAATTTGATCAATGAATTTGATATCTAACTTTTTTGTAAATGTACTGTTTATTTATTCAACTTTTTATTGTTCATTGCATTTAAGGATATTGATAAAGTAATGTTATAATACAATTTTGATCAGTACGTTGTTTTATTTTGTTACATAGATTTTAAGCTGTATAATGTCCTGCAACATTGATCAAATCAATCACCACAAGCACCAAATCATCATACTGTCCATAACTGCAGCAATCAATTTGCTGATTCGTTTGAGTCTATTAAAAACGGTTTATTGTGCTGTGAGTTTGTGAGTATAGATTTTCATTAGTTATTTTTTTCGAGTTTAACGGGTGCGTTTCGAGTGCAAAGACAATCGTAGACCTTGGTGAGATCATGAATGCATTATTATGTTATGGAGGAATTACCAAGTTGGTAAGCCTACTTGTGGATTTCACTGCTGATTGTACGCATTGAAATGGCTAATTCATGTGGTGCTGTCAACAGCATAAATCAAGTTGGTTCATCTAATTGTGGCAGAGAGATAATTTAACAGGTACATAGGCTAAGTTAATCACACCAGACCAGGTGCATCACTAGGGGGTGTTGGGATGTGGACCACACTGGGTGACACCATCACAGAGGTGACACTATAATGGATTCGAACACTTAATGCAAAAAATGAAAGGAAAGTACAAAATATGAATTTCCATGTCAAGTGCTGAAATTGTTGTGCAGTGTTTCATTCAGCCCAATATAGGCCACCTGCGCAACATGCGCATGATATAAATTAATCATAACCTAATGCAAACTGCAAATTATACAATCCATGCAACACAACAACTGGAATGAGTTGCTGTGTTGGCTCCTTTGCAGCAATTGAAATGTGTAAATCGCTGCATAATCAAAAGTGCCACCCAAGATTCTACCAGAAGATGAACCTACATTCGAACACTTCAGCCGGTTGACGGTTGGCCGATCTGGGCCAATTTAGGCTCTAAGGTGGTACTGGAGAACCCGAGTCATGCGCTGCGCTGGTTCCTTTCTCCAATAACGACGACCTTTTTAATTACTGTGCTTTTAAATGTATTGTACACCAGAGTTCGGATATGCAGTTAGCTAAATAAATAACATACTTATTTACTATTGCCTCAACTAAAATGACCTGATTCCCGCCCTGTCGTCACAACGCACGACGCGTGATAAAACATAGGCAAGCTGTTGTTTTAAAGTATCCGATTTTATCAATATTTTGTTTTATCTACAATTTCTATGAGTACTATTGGAGAATAATTAATAATTTTGTATTGTGACCCTATATCGATAACTTTTTAACTAATTTAGTACTGTTTAACTGGAAGTCTAGTTTTAGAATAGGACCATAATACAAGGATGAAAAGCCGAAAAAGGCTGGGATGGTCATCACGCTGCAGTGTTAAGCCAGAGAAAAAGACATGTTCTAACCCTGGCATTGTGATTATTGCAGCCTATTACCGCCATATCTTGCGTGTGCTAACTATTGGAAATTGTTGCGTTATGACAACAATTTATTTGAATAAGCGAAAATACAATACAATGACTGCGTGGCGGAAATTGAAGTCTGTGTAGTCTGCATGAAAATTTGGAAACGAGAGGTGCAGCGCAAGGTATTTTGCTTGCTCTATAGGCCTACGATGTAACGATTTAGCGCATCTGTGCTACCTTAAACTAATATGAAGCCTTTACTTTTTGTGTTATGCACTTGAAGTTAACCTAACACAGGAGTAGGCTATATCTGCAAACTCATCCTGACTATGGACTAAACAAGTGATTCCCTATCTTTTTTGGCTTGCAGCACACTAAGAAAGAATGAAATTTTCGTGGCACACTTAACAATACCTAATCTATTAATCTATTTGTGACTATTATCTAATAATAATTATAATATTCTAATTTTGACATTCTAATTGTCTAATAAGGCATATTTATAGTTTTGGGAACTCCAACTTACGCATATATTAGGCATGGCATGTGTGGAGACCTCTGCACCACCTTTAGCGCATGCACACTCTAAAAAACCTATAATTTCTTATAGTTATGCATTGTGAGTGTCGATTGGGGTCAGGTTAAGCATCGTAAGGGTCGGTTAGGGTTAGTTTAGGCGTTTTGAGGGTCGTTTAGGGTTAGGGTTAGTGTCGTTTTAGACATATATGAAGCTTACTTACTCCTTTGTGTCAATCACGTGCCAGAAGTATTATGTTCTGACCAATGGCAGCAGGCCAAAAGATCAAAATGTTATGTGTAAGTTGGGAGTCCCCGAAACTATAAGTAAGCCCTCTAATAATACTCTAGTGAACTAGTCAGTCTAGTAACCTAGTTGATTCAGCTTTTCTTTGTGTGCCTTCTTGTGTTTTGCCAACAATTGAGGGACTCTATAGCTTGCAACAGATTCTTTATCTGGCAACATCATGATGTTTGTAAGTGTTCTTGAATGACTAGGTTACTAGAGTATTATATAGAGCATTATTAGACAATTAAAATATTAAAACTAGAATGAGGCTTCCTAGAATCTCTCCCAATCCTCTCACTAAGCCTGTATACAATTATTTCTCACAATCTTAGTGTATGTGGTTTCAGATGAGAGGAGTTTTTCAATGCTAAACTTATACAGAACTATTTGCGATCTACCATAAGACTGTCCAATCTTGCGATATTATCGATTGAATAAGATTTTGCAAAAGGCATTGATTTCGATGAAGTTATTCACAGGTTTGCAGCTTTTTAGTCCAGGAGAGGACTATTCTGATATAGTGGAAATTTAATTTAAGTAGCAGTTTGGCAGTTGTTATCGGTGCAAATCCAACAGAGAAACTTAGTATCATGTAATGGTGAAGTCTAATGTTAAAATAGATACTTAAACATAATTTGTTTTTTGATGTAGTTCTTAAATGTATTTACCTCTTATTCTATCATTTTGTTGTTATGTCCTTTGTAACTTTAGGAGTTTTAGAACCTAAACGTACAAAGCTTATTAAGGATTCTGTTTGGTCTGTTACAGGAAGACTCGGGAGTACTTACTGAGGTCCATGCACTCCATGGGGCATGTCGGCAGAGGTGACACTGTGGGTTACCGCACCTAGTGATGCCACTGCACTAGACTGAATAAATTTTAGTTTTGTACGACAAAATAATGGTTGCTTAGATTAGATAGCGCTAACAGCAAATTTCACATGAGGACCAAGCAAAGAAGGAAAGCATCCTATGAGGTTACTTAGTAACCTTTTACCCAATGATTTTTTTATATTATTTAATTGAGGTCACAGCACTTGCTAAATGATTTTTTGTAAGCGTGGGAATGCATTCTTTCTTGCTTCAAAAGACTGCATTATGCTAGATAAGCAATTCTGTAGGCTGCTAAAATTTCTTGGTGAGCTATTCTACAGTTAGGATGAGGGACTACTGTGTTGTCACAGCACTCTTGCTGACTAAATTCTAGTTTGAAATTAGCCAGGCCCAGATATAGGCAGCATCAAAATGTGCCAGTACACAGAGGCCCCATGACATAGTGGCATCCACCACAAAGGCTAAGCTTTATTTTTTTTATGTACCATTTTATAATGATCTAGCCTCAACAATTGGAATCAAGCAATTGTGGATTCAGACTTGACTATAGACTCCAATTTCATCCCCAAAAATGTTTGGTTCTGTAGGGTGTTTATTGTAAACAATAGATATTGTACCGTAGGGTTTTGTTGAACACTATTGAACTAATAGTACATTTGCATAGAACTTTACAAATGTGACTATGGTATGTTTTGATTCTTTAGATTTCTTGTTGAGAAGCTGAAACGATCGGCATGGGTGAAAGCAGTGAGTCAGATTGACACATACCAAGGAAAATCTTGGATCCTAGTGAATTTGTTGTATCATGCTCTGAGCACTTCAAGATCGGACGATTTTCTTTGTTATCATGGTGCAACAGTGTTGAAGACGGATGCAGTTCCATCAATGTTCAGTCTCCCACAATACAAGGTACATAATTATAATTATATTCTCTGTATGAAGTATGGTGCAATCCGGGCTTGCTTTACGCGATTCAGAGCTAATTGGCTTGATGGACTTTTTCGACATATTCCGTCTTTTAACAGTTAAGTTGCGAGCAGAATGATCGAGGAATTGTATATCCTAATTATTCTAAATGGCTTTCAGTTTTTTCTGGAGCATGTGCACAGTGAATGACTATTTGACTCTACACTGTGCACGTGCTCCAGAAAAAACTGAAAATCATGGGTCATACACTATCATTCGTTATCCTAGCAGCGCCTTATAGACTCCTATCTCAGATGTAACCATTTAGATTATTCACTTATTTAAGTCATATTTGTCCCATAGAGTTGTGATTTATCTCCTGGTTTGAAGCATCGAGTGCCAATCATGCACCTCCTCCATCTTCTTTATCAGCTTTCATGCACATAATAAGGTTGATTATGTTAGAAACGTTTCTGTGTAGACCTACACACAAGATGACTACAAAGAATAAAGATGGCCACCAAACTATAGCGATATTGTGCAATTGCTCATGTTGGATTTCATTGTTCCATTTGTGTCGTAGGAATTTAATTAATGATTTCGTGAAGTTGGATGTCTTTACATTTTATGGTTTTCTTTATGTGGGCAGGTGTCAGTAATAGAGGAGTTGATGATTTTAAAAATTTCCAAAGATGTAGAAACAGAGGGACATTCGCTGATAAAATTCCATGATAGTTCCGGTAGATGTCTCTGGAGAGAATCCAATTGGCAGAACATAAGCTGTGATGATGTACTGATCTGGTGTCTTTAGGTGTGTGAGCAGTATGCATTGCTGGTTTGTAGATGGCTCTGATGGAGGTGTGTTTTGTTCTCATCTTGGTTGTGAGCCTGCAACAGCAGATGTTTTGAACAGGTTTGGTATATGCATTCAGAGAACCGAATTCTGTCCAGTGGATTACCGTGTGATTCGTCAACCTCAATCGTCATTCCCTTGTCCCCGATCTTTCCCTTAAACTCATTTGATAACACCACTTCACACACTTCCCTGCAGAACACGTATACCAGTCAATTACAGTTCGATGACTTAAGCCCATTTGGAAGTGCTTTGAAGAGGAGAGACCTTGGCAAAACACCTTCGTTTTTAAAAGGCTTTTTATTCCTACATATGAAATGAAAACGTAACTTTTTCTCTTTGTCAACCTTAACCCGACAGAAATCACCCACACTGTGGGTAATCTCACTTCTGGAATTTGCAACTAAGCCAAAGTCTTGAGCAAATTTCACACAAGGCGATTCATCTGGAAAATGTTCTGCCGTACACATGTTTATTAAACATAGATTTCTCAACTGTTTTGCAGCGTCACTCGATAGACTTTTCTTTATTTCCAATAGATCGGACAGCACCTGTGCCTCTTTGAGACCTTCAGCTTCTCCTCCCCTCCCAGGAGAAACTGGAGTGAAGTTGTTCTTGTTTTTTCTGTGGATTAACTGAGAACTCCTGGTCTGTTCCAGGAAGGAACAAAGCAGTGAAATTTGCATCACTTCAACAAAATAAATTGTTGTCAAATCACTCATTCATTTGGTATTGATCTATAACATATGTATATTGACATATAATTATGAAGTGGACGGCACATTGTTATCATAGCATTCAATAATATTTCCCTAAGGCATGATGAGTTCCTGCTATTCCGCCACACACTTCTCCTACGATGAGCTTAACTGTATGCCTTAAAATTAGTATCTGCCATGTAAAGCCTCTTACGTTCTGCTTTTAACATCTTCTTTCTATGTCAGTGTGATGCTTTAAACCAACCTGGCTTGCTTTTTTACAACCTCGTACTTCCATGTTCATAGGGGTGCATAGTGAGTTAATGATGGGGCTTGTCACTCTATTATGCCAATTGCATACCTCTAGACCAATTATGCTCCCAGTCTGCGCATCACACACACAGACCATTTCTGAATCCGATGCAATTGCTCGAGATATCTTTTCTAATCAACCAAGTTGTCATTGCAAACGTCTTTGCTGATTTATATAGTGCCTCTTAAAGAAACTCATCAGAGTTGATCCAAATCAGCTCACACAAAATGACAATAGAATATGAAGGGATAGAAAGTAACACATTGTCATGCATATGAAGTAAAGGAAAGTGGAATACTGTTTACCTGCAAAATGCCTCCTGCTTGGTCCTTGGAGCTGTGGGTGTAACTTTAGGCATTCCTAGGATGTGCAGTCCTTGGAACTGCAAGTGTAGAGATATTCCTAGGATGCATGTATACCTTGCATGAACGATCCTTGGGGTTGAGGTATACATTGCATGAATGGTCCTTGCATGGACTCCTCTTCAACAAAGACAGCAAAAATACATCCACATTAAGAAATGAATCTTCATAAAAGGCTCTATATGCAACATTCTTTACACTGTTGAAGTTTGAATTCCATTGCATATAAGAGAATCAGTACAAGATTATACAGGACAAGAATGGTTAGCACTGGGTTTCAAAATCGGAATCAGACATTATGCCTATCAGTTTTCTTTTCAGTAAGTGCCTGTGAACAAGCTTGTTCCCTGTCATTATATGTTGTAGTAGGTTGCAACCTGTTTCTGTGTGAATGAGCCTGCAAACCCTCCTAACAAATATTTGATTGAAACATTTTCCATGGCTTAGCTTACAGGTTCTTCTCAGTGGCTTTACAGGGTTTTTAGTGGTAGAAGGCTCTTCTCAATGGCCATAAATATTCTTTTAATGTCCATGTAGGCTCTCTTCAGTGGCCATGCATACTCTTACTGTGACAATGTAGGCTGCTTTTTATTTACCATTTGGGCTCTTGCCAGCCAGTTGTCCTAAAGGGTTTTTGTGGCTTATAACAACATGTAAACATTTACACAAATTTTATACAGTTATCATTTGTCATTTTGCGAATCATTTAATTACAGATGATGCACAAGCTAGTTCAGACAATTTTTAACATTTTGATGAGTTTTTTGACTTCAAGTTTTAGAGACATTCTGGATTATTTACTGAGTACATCATATCTAAATCAGATTGTGCAATGGTATCATACAGTGAATGCTAGATTTCAACATTAGATGACAATGCTTCATCGACATTAGGGCCTCTCTGTTATTGGATTGCAATAGAATGGGAGTGAGGGCAGAATCAATTCAAGAATGACAAAGCAATGCTCGAGACACATTCTTACCTTCTGAATGGTCATAAATCATCAAAGTATCAAGTTTTAAACAATATTTTTACACAAATGACGGATAAAGTTTAAAGTATCAGAAGTTTGGTCCAGTTTGACATGTTTCATTAAACTTTCAACAATTGAGATTACCACAAACGGTCTTTTCTACTAAATATACAAAATGGTTATTGATCAAAACTAATTACCAAACAAAAGCTGAGCGAAAACATAAAAAATAGGTAATGAAATATGAAACAAGGAGCCAATGAGTGGGCTGACCATGTAATGCATGGTCTTTTGTGACAATTAACACAAATAATTACAGCAGAATCAACAAAATGGTGCAAGCCCTGCAGACCAGACCCACGCCCCACAAGCTGTCAAACCAACAAATTCAAGCAGATTTAGGCCCACCGCACCTATGCTTTGTAGGATTGCAGTAAGTGCAGGTGTGATAAGGGTGCTCCGTCTCATTAAACATAAAATACTCTACCTAGCTGATTGCACCAGTAATTGCACCTATACCAACTCCCGTTAAAATTCCAAACCTGTAGAACAGATGATAAGTAAGCCTTGTTAAATAAGTTAATCGCATTGAGCTCATGATTCATTCTGGATTATTTTCTGAAAACATCTTATCTAAATCAGATTATGCAACAGTCATGTTTGTATCATACAGTAACTGCAGGGTTTCAGCATTGGCATGACTTAGTACATCATTTGAAGACGATGATTCATCAACATTATATGTAATCGTTCACAGTAGAATGGTTATGAGGATAGAATTAAGTTAGAGTTCGGGAAATAGCCCTTCACATTGGCAGACACTGTTATGTGCCGAATGCCAGTGTCATTAATATAGGAAAGTCAAATTGCATAGAAGTCACAGTGGTATTTGAAAACTTAGCACCAAGAGTTCCTAGATTGTGATGTGGCATGAGACATCTAGGGGCTGAATTTACGGACTGATCTTTTGGATACTTAGCAAACACAGCGGTTTAGTTCAGGATCTCATGGTCGTTGAGGAAGGAAGTGAACTCTGACCTTTTGCTATGCTAAGGCCCTACTTGTATGTATTCACTCTGTTAGGGCAGTGGATAATTAGGACCTTAACCACTTATTCCAAGATTCTAGTATTCAGCACCTTTTTTTTTCTGCCATTGTTGCAAACGGAAATGAGTGTTTCCATTCAAGTGACTGCTAAACGAATAGTACATGGACTACGAGTTTACAGGGATATAGGCACGGCAAATAGTTACTTCCTTGTGCATCTAGACACAAAGTTTATTCCTTGTGAAGCATATTTTTCTCGTTACTGTAAAATTATAACCAGGGTGAAATTGATGATACTTTGACTGTTCTCCCAACTCTAGCTGCTCAAGTTAAGAGATTGGGCAAGCAGAAATTGCTGGCAAATTGTACTGGCCTGTGTTCTCCAGGTTTATTTAAGTGTACAGCTGCGTGACCCACAGTATCGTATTAGGCCATTCAGTTACTTATTGTAGTATGTTGCAGCCTGTTTCTGTGTGAATTCCTCTGAAACCTTCCTAACATATAGATCCTATCCCTCATATCTGAACGAAGCTCAGATATGTTTGGACCCTTCTATATGGACCCTTGTGCCCATGTCTGAATGAAGGCTCTTTTCAATGGCCATACAGGCTTTTTTTAGAGAACCTTGGTGGCTTTCTATTGGATAAAGGCAGTTTCACTGGCCTTAAATATTGTTTTCAGTGGACGCGTAGCCTTTTTTTCAGTGACTGTATCAGTGACTATGTAGGCTATTTTCAGTGAACATTACTCTTTTCAGCGGCCATTTAGACTCGTCAGTGGCCATGTGTATAGGCTCTTTTCAGTGGCCATGTGACTACTTTCCGTGGCTATGTAAATCTTTTCATTGGCCACGTGTATCTCTTTTCAGTGTTTGGCTCTTTTCATTGGCCATGTTTATCTCTTTTCAGTGGCCATGTAACTCTTTTCATTGGTCATGTTTATCTCTTTTCTGTGGCAATGTAGACTCTTTCAGTGACCATGTAGGCTCTTTTGGTGGCCATGATATGAGTTTGGACTTATTAGTCTAACCTGGGCAGTCACTGAAAAAGGAAGCGTTCATGGATTATTGACACCATGAAAAATTAGGCTTTTGCATCTTGAACATTTATTCAATACCTCTAGTTTTCCCATCAGTTTGTATCTTCAAGGCTTATAACTCTTGAGGTACGCTCTTGATGCTGAGTGACATGACATTCACATTCGTGGATGACCTTTTGTTGATTTGATCTTATTCAGTTTCTAGGAGTTCTGCAAAGGCCTTAAGTTTTTCGTCAATAGCTCTATTTCCTCGACGAATAATTCAGCGACTTTATCATCCTTTAGTATGTCCAGGAGGTCTTCCGATTTAATTTCCTTGTTAACCATGAAGACTCTTGCATGCGAAGTCACACATAGGAAGCAATTTGCACAGTTTGTGAAGTATCACAAAAAGAATTAGCTTTATAATGTCAGACAGGCTATTAGCAACTCTGCTAGCTACTGACTATTGTCCATGCTCTGGAGAGTGAAGCTTAATAATCTATGTTAAGATGGTATTAAACAGCAACAACCTGATCAATTAGGAGCAGTTTACTGGGCAGACTTACAATCAGACAGAAACGGCACATGAATTTTTGCATCTGGTCAATTGGGCCTTCAAAGTGGAAGATTATCCTGGAATGTTGTTGATCTTGTCTGTTGAAATCCGTTCTACAACACTCATTTTTAGATGAGTTTTTTAGATGAGTAGTTTGGCCTGTTACATCAAATCAACAACAAGACTCTGAGATGTAATAGATTTCAGCAAAGAGTATAAGCGTGCATGATATGTAAGTACACAATGTGAATATGTGAATATTTATACGGTACAAATTTTTATTTACAATACAACTTGAATTTATTCACTCCTTAATAAAGCAAAATCTTACTCAAAGGATGCATGACAACCTAGTAACTAATCACAGTCGTTAGTGAAGAGTTTAGTTTAAAGTTCAGATTTTAAAATATTTATTAAAGCACTACAATCAGCTGGACCATATACTTCAAACATTCTATTTCAAATTATCAATTTACTCAAGATTTTGATCACAAAGTGTCCTTTAGAACCTGATTGCTCTCCACGTTTGACTCAATACGTGATATAACTGAAGATGATATTAAGGAGGAGCAGAACCTGAGATCAGATGATTGCTTGTTCATGTTTATCAGGGAGATTGCATTGAGAATAGCACATATTGTAAGTTCCGATCTTACCTTTGAGACCAAACGGTTTCTGATTGATAGGCAATTCGTCATCCAGGACACCAGACAGCTGGAATTTCAAAATAATTCGTCGATGTATGAAACGATAACAACAGCTTGAAGAAAATATCAACGTCAAGCAATAATATTTAGCAATTGTTCAGCATTAGCTTATGTAAATCAAGCTGCTATAACCAATTCCTGTTAAAGAGGGTATTATTTGCGTTTACATAAATTAATATTCAGAACTGGTATTAATTAATTGGAGTTCAGGTTAGGCTCATTTGTAAACTGGTCTTTTTGCTAAATTTATTGTTTAGTCTAGCCATTCTTAAATGTACTTTTATCGGATCTACTTTTGGTCTGGGAAATATGCTACCAGTCTCTTGATGTATATCTTATCTCTAACACATTGTTACACTGAGATGCATGCAACCTCCAAGGTTGTGCAATCTATCTTGCTTGGATTCAGAAGCTACAAAATAGACTTGCACTTGGCACAAACCTTAACACTAGCCATCTTCCTACTCAATCAGACCAAAAATCCAATCAACTTTAGTGTGACATTCAACATAATTGAAAAATTTCAAACCATTTCTCTGGGTCCAGTTGAACTGCTGGCTAACAAACAGATCAGGAGAATTTGAGGAGAATTGATTCATAAGAGTGTTTTTCTTGTTCTTCAGGCTGCAGAGTTCATAGAAAAATCACAACTTAAGAAATTAAGCAATAATGTCATCAAGGATAGTACGGCTTGAGTCTTTTCTCTTAAGACCAGATAAATAAATGCTGGTCAGTCAGGATATTAGCAACTATACTAGCTACTAACCACTGTACGTACTCTAGAGGGTGAAGCTAATAATCTTTGTCAAGACAGTGTTATAAAACAGCAACAAAGTAACCAACTATTAGTAGTTTACTAGGCAGACTTACAGACATGAAGAACCTCGTCAAGAACGACTCCATTTCATTGATGTTTCCCTCGAAATGTAGCACAAGAGAATGAGATGAGACTGGTCGTGAGAAATTATCTTGATGTCTGTCCAGTAAGATGTGCCCGGTCTAGCGCAGGATTTAAGACTGTCCCGATGATAGAATCAGAGTCACTACACCGAAGACGAAGTCAAGGCGTTGATTAACGAACTTGGTTTGATTAAATCAGCACCAGAAAGTATTTTACATAGTCGCACAGCATCGATCAAAAACAAACTACAGATGACTGCTCCCTCTCAACTTCCCTACTTCTGCCTCCCTTCTGCTCCCTTATATATGCTCCAAAAGAGCCCAACAGAGTTCAGGCAGAACCCCACAGAGCATAGACAGAACACAGTCAGAGCATAGACAGAGCCCAACAGAGCATAGGCAGAGCTCTGCAGAGCACAGACATAGCACAGCAGAGCATAGACAGAGCCCAGCAGAGCATAGACAGAGCCAAATAGAGCATATACAGAGCCAAACAGTACATAGACAGAGCCCAACAGACCATAGACAGAGCCCAACAGAGCATAGACAGAGCCCAACAGAGCATAGACAGAGCCAAACAGAGCTCTGCAGAGAACAGACAGAACCCAACAGAGCAAGATAGAGCCCAAAAGAGCAAAGACAGAGCCCAGCAGAGCATAGACACTGCCCAACAGATCATAGACAGAGCCAAGCAGAGCATAGGCGGAGCCAAACAGAGCAAAGACAGTGCCCAACAGAGCATAGAAAATATTGGACAGAGCCCAACAGAGCAGAGACAGAGCCCAGCACAGCATAGACGGAGCCCAACAGAGCATAGACAGAGACCAACTGGGCATAGGCAGAGCCCAGCAGAGCATAGACAGAGCCCAGCAGAGCATAGGCTGAGCTCTGCAAAGCACAGACAGATTACAGACAGAGCCCAACAGAGCATTGACAGGGCCCAACAAAGCATAGGCAGCCCATCAGAGCACAGGCAGAGCCCAACAGTGCACAGAGAGAGCCCAACAGAGCATAGACAGAGCACAGGCAGAGCCCAACAGTGCACAGACAGAGCCCAACATAGCATAGACGGAGCCCAGCAAAGCACAGACAGAGCCGAACGGCGCATAGGCAGCCCAGCAGAGCACACACAGAGCCCAACAGAGCATAGACAGAGCACAGGCAGAGCCCAACAGAGCATAGACAGAGCACAGATAGAGCCAACAGAGCATAGACAGAGCACAGACAGGGCGCAACAGAGCATAGACAGGGCCCAACAGAGCATAGACAGAGCTCAACAGGGCTCAGGCAGAGCCCAGCAGAGCTCAGGCAGAGCCCAGCATGGCATAGACAGAGCATAGACAGAGACCAACTGTTCCCAGAGAGGGTCACGCTCATCCTGGACTAGTACAGGACTGACGTCCAACAGCAATCTCTCGTAAACTGCCCTTCCTCAAAGTGCTCAGACCATATGCGCGCCACTTTGGCGCTAAAAGAATCTTTTCGGCTGCAACTTGATATCCAACTTTGCTCAGCTCGTCATTTTTTTAGGAATCTGTGGAACGACAAACTTCCTCCCGATTCAGGTACACCAGGTATTCTTAGAGCTGGCAACTGCATAGTTCCAAGGCAACCTACACTATCTTTTCAACATTTCTTTGTTAATTTAATACAGCACAAGAAGCAGCGCCACCAGAGGCGAATAAGAGAACCATATAACATAATACTTTATAATATTCTATAGACCGTAATTTCTATGATATATAAAAAAATCAAATAAGCTATTGTGAACAGGTAAGAGTCCTAGGCAGTGGTTTATTTTTAGTGTAAGCAGCAATAATACCGTAGTTACTGAATCTGGGAGATTGTTTCAAAATTCGCCTCCATTCCCTAATCAAGTGGGTGGCAATAGGAGAATATGAAATAACTATAGGTAAAATATCTGATTGAGAATGATTTTTACGAGGGGGTTGATAATCATGCCAAATATCATGTTTGGTCTTCCTTAATAAGCTATTGTTATTGCCCCTCTTACGTAGTATTTGAAATAAGGTATTACAAATAAAGTCGAAGTCCGTTTTAATGGAAGATATACGTTTAAACATAAGAATTTGCGACTGTAGGATGCCTGGGATGGTATGTGAGGGATGAAAGGAGAAAGCATGAAGAAGTTGGTGAGTATCAGTAGCCATAAAGAACACTTTAGATTGCCGACTGGTGCCCATGAGATCACTGAGTTTAAAGATGGTAGTATCTAAAAAGTCCACTTCAGTCTCACTACAAGTAAGAGTAATTTTAATGTCAGGCAATAAAGAATTAAGAAACACTTCAAATTCCCTTAGTTCAGTAATAGTACCAGACCAGATGAAGAATGTATCGTCTAAAAATCGATAATAATAGGTAGGTTTAATTTAAAATTTATGCATGGCCTGATAGTCAAAGTCTAATAAATATAAATTCGCTAAGTAAGGGGCAAAAGTCTTGCTCATGGCAGTACCAAATTTCTGGACAAAAAGTTCATCATTGAAAAAAAATTCATTATTCTTCATTATAAGTTCTGAAGTTCTAACAAGGTAATAATGTCACTCTCAGGGCGACCAGGAAGTGGGTGTTTCTTAAGTATTTTTTTAACAACAGCAATAGTACGGTTTATGTGCATATTTGTATATAAGGAGGTTATATTCCCCATAACCAAAAAAAACAATTATCTCCAACCCTCTTATTCCGAATTTTATCTAAGAAATCATAAGTATCTTTAATATATGAATCATGTTTATTCGCTAAAGTTTTTAAGAAATGTTCTATAAAGTCACTCACTCGCCTAGATCCCGAACCACAATCTCCCACTATAGGTGTGCCATCAGGCATCTGACTAGAAGGCCATTTAATCGGATCTTTATGAACTTTAGGTAATAAATAAAAATAAAGATTATTATCATTATAAGAGGCACTCAAGAAATCATGCTGTCTCTCGGAAAGACCGGAATCTTCGTAGATTTTATCTAATATTTCGTTAATTTTATTACAAACAGTTTCTTTAGAGCTATCCACAATAGAAGAGTATTTGGGATTAGATAATTGTCTATATGCCTCATTATTATATGCAGTTTTATTCATTATACAGGTCATGCCCCCCTTATCAGCGGGTTTAATGATAATATTCGTGTATTTCGCAATTTATTCATAGCAATACGCTCTGGTTTTGAGACATTATTGGGAAGATCCTTAACATAATGATAGTCATCTTTCTTAGGATAACGGCTTAAAATTTTCTTAGTCATAATCTCCAATTGAGATATGAGTTCACATGTATTAGAGCTTAGTTCCTCAATGGGAGGTTCCCAATCACTCTTGCCTAAAAATTTGAATTTGAATTTGTTGTTATCATATGGTCTATTGTCATTAAAGAAGGATTTAAGTTTGATACTACGAGTTAGTTTATTTAAAGCTTCATCAGCCAAGGCAACTTTAACCCTATTACAGGTAGGTATAAAAGACAAACCTCGACTCAGAATAGAGTTATCATGAACTGTTAATCTATAATCAGAAAGATTAATGATGTTTTGAGCCAGAGCTACCTGTGACCTTTCCCCTCAAGACCGACCTACACCTCATCGCGGTGAGGGGTGGCAACAACTAAGTAAGGGACAGCCTGCAGAGGCTATACCATAAGTGGTGAAGGCTTTGCTGAAGGACCACCTAGGGCGATTCGCGAGGTTGGAAGGCTCTGCAGGAACCCTGAAACGTTGGCTAACGTAGGCGGCAAACCTTACCTGGGAAACAGCGGGTATATCGTATGAAGGGCGTAGGACTGCCAATAAGACAGCAACGGCCGGCACATGAAGAAGGAGGTACAAGTGAGAAATCGCATGACCTCCTAACTGCGAAGTGGAAAGATGTGGGAACCTACCACTTTAATTTCCCAAACAGCAGCATGGATAAGAATACAAACTTTGAAGCATACCGGCTCGGACGTCGCCCAGGTGAACAAGGTCCGCGTCTCCTGCTGAGCAACCAGGACAGGGTCGAAAAATTGGTTACTGGAAAGGGCATCGAAATGGAAAGAGGGACACAAAAGATTATTCAAATGAGGAAAACATAAAGTATTGGAACCTGGAATGTTAGAAGTATGATACAACTAGGGAAAGTCTTTATTCTAGGAAAGGAGTTAGAAAGAAACTGAGTGGACAAATGTGAACTATCAGAGATTAGATGGAAAGGGCAGGAACACTTGACAACTGCAGAAGGACACACCATTCTGTATTCAGGAGGAGACACACAGGGACAAAAAGGAGTAGCAATTTGGATGAACAAAAGAATCACAGGAGCGATGACAGAATATGAAACAGTTAACGATCGAATTATGGCGGTGGAAATCAATGCAAAACCAAGGAAACTAAGTATAATTCAGGTATACGCACCTACAGCCATGGCCACAATGGAAAGTGTAGAGCAATTTTACGAGAACTTGGATAAGGTAATCAAACAGACACCAAAGAGAAACATCAAAGTGGAAATGCAAAAGTTGGAAAACAAACGTCAGATGTATGGATTGGGGTGGTTGGAGAAGAAGGATTGGGAGAGGTTAACGAGGCAGGAGAGCGATGGCTGGATTTTTGCCTGGATTATGACTTGAGCTTAAGCAACACGGAACATGCACATCACCCACGGAGATTAAACACATGGACGTCACCGGATGGAAAAACAAGGAACCAAATTGACTATATAGCAATAGAAAAAAGTGGAAAGGAACCATCAGAAACTGCAGAACGTACCCTGGAGCGGACTGACACAGGCCATAAGCTACTGATGGCAAAGATGAAGATCAAATTGTGTAAGGAAAAAAAGGAACAACTAAAGAGGCTGAATCTTGAGGATTGAAGGGGCCAAAGGCAGAAATATTTGCGATGGAGGTTAATAACCGATTTGAGGCTTTGGGTGAGGCACAGGAAGAAAGAACAGCAGCGGAGCAATGGAGCGAAGGCAAAATGACGTTGCTGGAATCAGCGAAAACTGTGATAGGATATAAGAAGAAATAAGCACAGAAACCATGGATATCGGATGAAACATTAGAAATGATCAAAGAAAGGAGAGAAGCCAACAACAAAGATAAACAGAATTATAAAGAACTGAAAAGAAAGTACAAAAACAGCTGAGAAAGGACAAACAAAATTAGATAGAAGGTGTTTGTGAGAAGCTTGAGGAGTCAAATAAGAAGGGCAATATGAAAGAGGTATACCAAACAGTTAAGACACTCACAAGAAAATTCAATCCGAAATTCTCTTGCATTAAATCGAAAGAAAGAGGAAAAATTACAGATAAAGAAAAGATTGCTGAACGATGGAGAGGATATTGTGAGGAATTATACATCGATAAAGAAGATGAAGACAAAGAAAAGACAAGAGAGACAAGAAGGACATATATCAGGGAACCGGCGCCACTAAGATCAGAGGTATATAGGGCAATTGGAAAAAGCACAGGACCAGATGAAGTCCCGGCAGAATTATTCAAATATGCAGGGGAAACGACATTAGAGAAAATATTTCGAATATACACTGAGATATGGGAAACAGGAGAGTGGCCAGAGGATTGGATGAACTCAAGCTTCGTCCTGATGCCAAAGAAAGGGGATCTAATACAATGTAAAAACTACAGGACCATAGCATTGGTCGCACATGCTAGCAAAATTATGCTCAAAATCATACTACTAGAAAGGATAAGAACAAAAACGGAGTCCGAAATAACAGACGAACAAGCAGGATTCAGACGAGGAAGAGAAACACGGGATCAGATCACGAACCTAAGAATATTAATGCAGAAAATGAATGAACATCAACAACCATTATACATGTGCTATGTCGACTTCACAAAGGCTTTTGACAACATATCACACGAGCAATTATGGGTCTCAATGATTGAAATGGGATATCCTATACACATCATCAACTTGTTGACAAAGTTATATGGCAAACAAGAAGCAAAAGTGAGAGTAGCGGGAGGGATGTCAAATGAGTTCAGAGTAAGAAAAGGGGTTAGACAGGGGTGTGTAATGTCACCGTATTTATTTAACATCATGGCAGAAATGGTGATGAGAGAGGTACTGGATGGCTGGGAAGGAGGGGTACAAATAGGAGGAAGAAAATTAACGAACTTGAGATATGCGGATGATATTGTACTGTTAGCAGAATCTGAAAAAGAACTACAAGAAATAATCAATTGTCTGGATAAGATCGGAAGTGAGAAAGGTTTAATGATTAACATGGATAAAACCAAGACCATGGCATTAAATGTCAAAACATGCAGCATCGTTTTGAAAGAGAGCAGACTGGAGCAGGTGGATACGTTTCAATACTTGGGATCATTGATCACAGAAGATGCAGAGTGTAGCAGAAAGATTAGAGGAAGGATAGCAAGAGGACAAAGTCTTCAGATAGGGATGAAGAAAATATGGAGGAGTCACTGCATAAAGTTAACCACCAAAGTGAGACTAATGAAAGCATTGGTATGGCCGGTGGTTACATATGGCTGCGAAAGTTGGACCATCAAGAAAAGAGATGAAGAAGAATTGAAACTTTTGAGATGAAATGCATAAGACAGATTCTAAGGGTATCATGAACTCAAAAAAAAACGATTGGGTATTGGAGAAAGCAGACATGGAACGAGAGCTACTTAGTCTGATAAAAAGGAGGAAATTAACATACTTTGGACATGTGATGAGAAAAGAGGGAAACTGTCTAGAAAAAGAAAATCATGCAAGGCACTACACCGGGAGCAAGAAAACGAGGAAGACCAAAGACACGATGGATAGACGATGTGGAAAAATGGACCAGTAGACCACACTAAAGAAGACGAGAGACAGGAAGAGATGGAGTAGACTTGTCCATGAAGCGACCAACCCTCGGATCGAGGATGGTTAAGCCAAGACAAGACTCCCAGCTCTGCTTAGTGTGCACTGCTGACGTCAGAAATGCCCCACTTCGAGTTGATGAGCCTCGCAGTACAAGCGTGCAGGCCAACTTGTTAGTGGGGTAATCTTGGGCAGAGCCCTAGCAGAGCAAAGGTAGAGCTAGGCAGAGCCCCCGCCCCAACTGGACAGTCCCTCTGCCACAAACCTGAGGAGGGCCCAAGGGTATAATGCTACAGTACACATGTATGTGAATATTTCTACAATACAACTTTCATTTAAGCACAACTTAATGAAACAAAGCCTTACTGAAAAGATGCATTACATCCTAGTAACTTAATTATCATAGTAGTTAGAGAAGCTCAGGTGAGTTTTAAATTCAACTTATAAAATATTGATAAAGGAGGATCTGATTGTTTCTGGTTATGAGTTGCATCCAGCTGGACCAGATACTTCAAGCATTCGGTTTCCAAATTGTAGATTTATTCTCTTGATAAAAAAAGTCTTCATTAAACCTGATCGCAATCCACATCTTGAGTCAATGGCATCGATGGCATTGAGCAGATGTACGATCCTTACACAATGCCCGCCTAATTGAAAGTTAAAACTTGACCCTATAACGTTTCTATCCATTGGCTACCATGTCCACTATCCAGTTTCTGAGTAGTCTGTCTACCGTTTGAGAATGCCAAGTGACCAAAAAACTAGAGATCCAGAGAATAATGTGAGCCTCACCAGATCTGAGGAGATGTTGAAGCAGCAAGGCGATAAACACCATAGCATCCTGGTGATCCGAACCGTCGAATTCCGGCCTTAGACATCCGAAGCCCATCTATGGAACATTATTTGCCATTAAATATGGCCAATAGCTATATATGTTAAATAAGCTGGTGGTTCGTATAGAATGAATTTGAGGGATTTTTTTTGCAACTATCAAAAGAACGTGCAGTGCTCGAGACACATCCTTAAATGACAACATTATGAATTATCAAGAATCAAGTTCTTTTTCTTCAGTGTAGTTTCAATGGCTGTGGAGAGCTTCTTTATTATTTTCTTGTCGAATAATTCGGTGACTTTATCGTCCGTTAGTATATTTCCAGGAGGTCTTTGGTTTTATTCCCTATTTAGCCATGGCTCTTGCATGCAAAGTTACACGTGGGAGGTGACGGGTGAAATGCGGGAGCGCAACGGGTGAAAAGCGGGACGTGAAATGCAGGAATTTGATGCCAGAAGGTGGGTGAAAAACGGGCGGCTTCATTCGGGAATGCCAAACTGTATGAGTGCAACAATGTATGATTAATGTTTAAAACGATTTAAATAAGGAAAGCAAAAGTAACACCTAACAATGTATGAGTAATATCTAAATTAAATAGGTAGAAGAGTCTACTTATGATTATACGCGGACGTTTCTGTATTGCAGTTAGTAAATTTATACAATGGGCCAGAAACTGGCAGCAATGTATTGTTGCGCCTTTTGTGGCATGATTTCTATGGGTTATTAGGCAATTCGACAATCTACACTGCTAACGGGCTTCAAAAACCCTGTTAAGTAGTCTTGAAGACACACTAATTTTTTCATAATATTCTTCTATTTCAATTAAATTGGACTAAGTACGTTGATAGAAGAATGTGATTAGACAAGGAACAAAAATAAAACGATGTTTTCGAGGTAGACCGATGTCTCTTCTGTTTTTGACACTCCGCTAGTTTGGAGCCATCTCTATATCTGTCTGTATATGGTTCCAACGTAAGAAGGTGTGCAGGCGTAGAAAATTGTTTTCTTATCGCGTCGGTGACGGCTTTCTCCTGGTCCGTTATCATGACAATGTTGACTGCCGAGTTTATTTCCGGGCTGTAATGATGGAAGAGGGGACTGCATTATGAAAAAACGGCGATGTCAAGTTTATAACTTTAATGAACAATATAATATAATGTCAAGTACTGTATAAACTAAAATTGCGAACACTATAGCTATAGATATGAACGGTATATATAAAGACAACCATTATAGGCTTAGCAACAGTAGTAAATGTATATGTATAGACAGAGACTGACTGACAGTAGGCACAGCGAAGTGAATCAGCGTGGGCGAGTGCATGGGCTGAGACACTTGGAGAGACGGGCATTATGACGGGCAAATGTGGCTGAGGCAAGAGCGAATGCTCTAAGATAGGTTAAAATGACCGGGTCCGGAGGAAGAGCGATGGGCTGAGCGCCTGAGAGATTTGATGTAAGATGACCAAATAAGGATACAACCGGAACATGAGTCTTTTGAAGTTTTCTGTCATGAATCATGTATGCCAGGGGGCTGTGGGACGACTGGCTGCGAATTGAAATCATTGGCGCGAAACAGAATGACGGACAATAGAAGTCTCCAAGTTTGAATGTGGTGTCATAAGACATCGGCAGATCTCTGGGAAGAACAAAGTTTTCTTGAAGATTTTAATATTCTCAGGATGATAGTGAATGACAGCCAAATCTGGATAAGTGGTGATGTGTTGGACAAAATTATTGTCCTTCTTCGCAGTTTTATTGTCATGCATTACTCTCACAATTCCCCACCGACATCGCATCTTCCCACCGTCATATATATTTATAATATGCCCCAAGATTCTCCACATATCGCCACACAGCTTAGCCTAACACTCCAAATTGATCTTCCCCTCTTAAGAATTCCTTCCCAGTTCTTCACCTCTCAAAAGCCTTCCTCGACGAAACCCGTTTGAGCATCTCTTCCCGTCTTATCTCTATGGTATCTTACAATTGGACTCCGATCCTCACTTAACATTCCTGGTCAACCAACCTCTCTTGACATTACGTAGAGACTTATGATACATACATGTATATCCACCCACTTGCCTATAAATGCATATGTGCTAGAATGACTAGCCTTGCGAAGTTAGTGAAACTATCATTCCTGGTCTGGCTAACTTTGTGATTAAACGAGTGCCCTGGGCTCAGCTTTTTAGTGGCGCTTTAGAAGTTGACAGTTTACGATAACGATTACAAACCAAAGTTGTTATGAATAACAAATACAAATATTTATTGATCTAACATCCGGATACATGTAATATATACATATACATATATATATATATATATCTTTGCTGAATAGCACTTGCGCTGAGTGCAAGTGCGAGACCCATCACTAGATGAAAATGGACTTCAGCCGCTTTCCAAACGATCGCAATCCCTTCACCATTTTATTCGTTTTTGGTAGCTTCTGGTAATTTACAGCTACCGCATTTGCTTCAGTACGAAGAGACTGCTCCACCAGAGAAGACCAACTGTTGTAGTCACTGAAGTTAGGAGCGTCACGGCGATCTACTGAATCCATACTTCGATGTTTCGTGGTGCGAGCTAGGACGTTGGGGTCCATAAGAATCTGTGGCGGTACTGTTCTGAATTTCTCTTCGAATGAATGACAATGATCCAGGCTTACGTCCATAGAATGATAACGTTTATCAACATTTAGCGCTGTGTTATAATTTTTATCAAGTGAACAGACCATAGTTGGAGTCGTTTTCGTCGATAAGGAAACGTATGGTGACATGGGCGTGCTTTTGTAGGTATTCTGTTGAAGAGGTGGAAGCATGTAGTCTTCTAGATTAATCGTCGACTGATGGGGTTTTATCGTCGGTGTGACGTGCACACGTGACGCTTCTGCGATTGCCCATTCGCTATCGTGAACGTGGCGGGTTTCCTTGTGTGGACCTGAGGAGTATTTCTGGAGAATGATTTCTGGAAAACGTCTCTTGTAGCAGACGTCTATGGAAGGCGCTGCTACCATCAGCTCTGATGTCGTTCTAACGTCTTTGCCTGTAAAACGTATCGGAAAAACTTCAGTAAATGATTGGCCAGGTGACCTGTTACCTCTGCTGGCGTACCCACATGGGTCCAGTATATGACTCATTTTGTCGAACGGGACCATGCGATAATTATTATGTAGGCCTATAAAAAATGCATAGAAGGCCTTTTGTTCATTTTTATATGTATTATATGGTCTTCACATCAATCATTAAGCAATTTTTCGAGAAAAATTAGTTTTTGATTTACCTATTTAAGAGAAGGTCTGGCTTCAATAACTCTGGGAAAAGAAATTGCTTTGAGTAACTGTTATAGCTATTGTCCACGGGTCTTCACTCCATTCCATGCAACAACGCAACAATTAGCCTAAGCAGCAGAAATAACGCAGCGGCTGAAGTAATTAGTAGCCTGTCGGTAAATGTTCACGAGCTACATAATTTATAAAACGTAGGACCTACGTGTTATTACGATGAGATGAAACAAGTAACTCACTCTGCACGTCGTGTGTTTTCTGCTTCATTGGTTGGTTATCCGTCGAATTCTCTGTGGATTGTCGATGAGGTCGACTGCAGCTGCTTCCGATTTCAGTCCATGCAACCTCTGTTCTTGCGGTTGATTCAATCTCATGATCGAATTGAAGCATCATTGATGAAACTCCGAAGCATCCGATAGAACGACGTCGTCGTTGCTGGCCCTTCAACTGCATGTTCTGTAGTCCAGAGACGGATAGGACGACCTTTTAGGTATATAATATTCTGGCTTAATGAAGTTAGACACGTTGTGACCGTTGCGATGAAAGCCAATGACAGCGGGTGACAGCAACAGGCTTATAAGACTTGGACTTCTAAGAGAAATGAAGGTGCGCTCTCAGGCCTCAGACTTTCGATTGGTTGGAGTGGTCGGCCTGAAATTTGGAGTTACTGTGTATGAAGTCCTTCGCGTACAATTGTCTGCAATAGGCTATAGCAACATTGCGCCATTACGCATTGTGTGCTCTTCTTAAGAATAATGTATGACGAGCTGGAAATTGATCCGCCTGTATACACGTAGCTCCGCGTCTCAATACTTGCAATTTGCTCTCTGGATATAGGCCTAGTTAATTGGAGCCCACGGCATTTAAATAATTAAATGAGGCACGACATGTATGCACAGTGTCTGACGTGCGGTGTCTGGTATTGTCTAATGAACGATTGTTAGAGTGGTCTAGCTGGAAGCGTCTAACGAAAGCGATAAGTCTGGAGGCGATTAATTTAATTCAAATTGTTTGATTTGTATTGCATTCATAAGGATTATATGTATTCAGTTGATTGCAAACACCTCGTCTGTGTTTGATTAGTGCTAAACATGTCAACCCCAGTCAGCTGTCAATTATTATTATAGACGTCTTGTCAAACACCTCCGTTAGAGCTCGCACAGTGAAAGTGCCAGTCCCAAACCTGTTTCAAGAAGGAGGGCGACGTTGATGATCTTTGCTGTCACATAGTGTCGTTGAACAGAAACTACTAAACTTTCAGTACCGATAACAATGAGGCCCATTTACGAGATGCAGCTGATAGGCCCTAACCTACTATTTCTTTCGATTAATGTAGCCTATTTAATTTAATTGTGGTGTTAAGTTAACATACATAAAATTTATTCATCGGGTTTCTTGTGAGCATGCATGTTACATGGAAAGAATGAAATAATGGAAAAATGAATTACGCCAGCGTTGGACGGTGGGAAATATAATGACCCTCGATTTATGACTATATACTTCAGCGCTTGATCAGCTAGTGCAATCATAAAAATCGCTTATTATCATAAATATAGCTTATTAATTAATAGTTGTCTTGATGCAACACGATTGCGTGAACTGCAGGATAGGTTCATTGCAGGAGTTTGAACACTAGTATTGTTTGAGGCATTCAAGTTCCAAATCAAAGATAACCTTCCCTGTATTAGATCGACTCTGTATACCAAAGACCACTTGGAATTGAGATGATCTGCCTCTTTTGAAATTATTTATATTCGGTTTGATCGCTGATTCCTTTTTATTAAATAATTTATTTGTTTTATGTATAAAGGAATTCAATCAAACTAATATTGACGACACGAATTCGGATGAATTCAAGTGAGTAATCCTTATAATAGTTTATTCTTTGCGTATCCTGAAAACCTGACATCTCTGTTATAATGTACGGTGGCATTTTTTATGTCCGTCGGGTCTCGGTTCGAGCAAAACATTTGTAAATACCATTTTATTTCTATTTGGAACTATATTCAGAGACAGCTGTATTTTCACAGGATTACTCTAGAAAGGTCTACCTCAATATAACTTGTAGGTCTAATCTGTAATGGAGTAGATAACCTGAAAACCTGACATCTCTGTTATAATGTGCGTCATTTTTTATGTCCGTCGGGTCTCGGTTCGAGCAAAACATTTGTAAATACCATTTTATTTCTATTTGGAACTATATTCAGAGACAGCTGTATTTTCACAGGATTACTCTAGAAAGGTCTACCTCAATATAACTTGTAGGTCTAATCTGTAATGGAGTAGATAAGTGTCAAAATATAATTAACTCCGTCTAAAATGCGGATCTGCACAAGAGTATTTTGATGTAGGGCTATATGCTGTGTAAAGTAAAAGCAATGCTTTGATGACCAAAAGTGAGAAATTGGTACGCGCTTATTTCATACTCTTCGACCCTTATTTCAATAGTGAATAAATGCTCTATATGGACTGGAAACATGCATCTCGCCAACCTCATGATACTTTATTTCCATTGACTAATAATTTAACGCTCAGGTTTCTAGTAGTCTTAGGTGCTGTAACTTCTGTGAACCTGAATCACAAGAATGAATCCGCGCAAATGAATAAGTATTCATAATAGCACCGAATTGAAAGAACGTGAAGGTTGTGGAATTATTAAAGTGCTGTTAAATTGAATGAAATGCGTTTGGTAGACAAGATAAACCGTCTCCGTTACAATTACTCAGATTAACACGAGACCGAGATTGTTGTTGGTAGGTAAATATAAGGTCAGTGTGGGTAAAATCAATTCGCATAGCGCACAACTACACAACTGCAGTCTTAATGTAAGCTTGTGATGGTGCGGTGCTACATAAATTGTAGTTTTTATATAAGTCTATGACGTGTGGTCTATGTAAATTGTAGTTTTGCGGTCGATGGTCTGCTATCGACAACGCTGAGCTCTGACTTGGTGTCTGGAGAGACAAGCTGCTGTCAGAGACAGGACAAAGTGGAAAAGCTGGCGCAAAGGTTTAGACAGATTCGGGAAAACTACTCCTCGCATCGGACGAACGTCGGAGGTAAGTACATCTTTAGTCATCTGAATTCGATGAACACAACAACACCTACACACACAGACACACACACCGACACACACACACACCTATACACACACACACACACACACAACGTCCTATGCTAAATGAAGTGAAGGGAGAGTCTTTTATAGTCAACAACAAACGTTAATCATATATATTTATACTACATGACTTGCCGTTGATTGCTGCGTTGACTGCCTTTTCGGCTGCTGTATACACGTAGGTTGCTGTATATTGAGTGTAGTTTGGATTGCCTTAGACTGCTTCATTGACTGCTGCTTTGACCATGTCGGTACATGGTTGAAGATTCGATTTTCTAACTGATCCATTAGTCTCAAGTTCATTAGCTTTACAAAGGGAGCATACAATTCCCTTAGAAATGTGAACTGATTGCGTTCTGAGACGTCTGGAAACTGAAGGAAGAGAACAATTAGCTTACGGCGATGTTTCTTTGAGGCTCCAGTATACCCTCTTCTACTTGTGCGCTGATGACCTGCTCTGACCTTCATTGTCTCTGCTCTTGCACTGCCTTATGAGCCTTTACTTCATTTGAACATAAGCGCTGGTGATTAAACTGGTTGTCTCTGGCTCAACTTTTATGTTACTTGCTTTGAGAAATTTATTCGTCCTGACAGTCATTGTTTGGATCCAATCAGGAACACGATGCAGTCCCAAGTCAAACGATACAATGAATGAATGAATCGATGAATGACTGAACGAACGAATGAATGAATGATTGTGATGAACGAATGAATCAACGAATGAACGAATTGTGGAATGAACGAATGAAAGGATGAATGAAGGAATGAATGAACGGACGGGCGAATGAATGAATGAATGAATTGTCTTGTCTTTAATTTAGGTCTTCTAGGATCAGAGAAGAGAAAATCGTAGCTTCAACTTCGATCACATATCGAAGACCTAACGAACAACTGGGTCAGTCTGGCAGCGAAGACACTAGGCCTCATCAACTCAAGTTAAGTATAATAATAAATTGCTTGCAGTTAATGTATTGGGTCTCTTTTGGTTCTTGCTGAAGCTACAGAAATTTGCAATGACTGATCTCAGTAAGAGTCGATTATAGGAAGGTCGATTAAGTGACTTGCAGGTTTTGAAGGAGTGTAAAAGGTGAATGAAAAGATGATAAAAAATTGTCCTCTATGTAACCCATGCAACATTCGAGTGATGACTTTGACGATGGTCATGGTGATGGTGATGGTAATAACAATGATAATTTTCGTTTAGTTTCAAACTAACAAACCGCAGCAAGTACAGTTTGAATGAATGATGATAAGTTATTACATTAGTTGAATTTAACTGTCGAAATGCAGACATGCAAGGCATTCATAGCGTTATGCATCTAATTTCGCCAACTCATGCGCCTAGCAAGAAGATTAGTCAATCTTACGAGAGATACGGGACTCGAACTCAGTTCCTCAGCTCTGCTCGATAGTGTCATATTCATTACTCTACGCCCCAACATCCATAATGATTACGACGATGAGTTGTCTGTCCGAAGGCAGGTCCTTTTGTTTTAATGCCACCCGGTGATGAGACGAGTGAGATAATTTCCGGTTGCCTTCCTCGCAAACAATCAAAGGGTGAACAATTTGTCCAAGCCTCCAAGGTGGCTATGCGCAGCGGCTTCAGTTAGATTTAAACCCAGGCCTATAACCCTCCGGTTACAAGGCACAGAACATTCCACGATCACCACTGCGTAGTTGAATTGCTAAATACAAATCGGAAATATGATCGACAGAGCATATAATTTTGATTATTCTCACAACTATGCTAAATTTCCACTTGTGCAGATCGTCGTGTGTTAATGTTCTCGCAACAACGGATTCTCTCGTTCTTTCTCTGGCCCAAGCTCTTCTCTACGGAGTCGGAGGAGCATTCGCCGAAGAAAACATCTACAGCGCCGGTAACATTGGTAGGCCTAACCACACGACATATTGTTTTTAATATCAGATGAGCTAACCTAGCGCTAGATGATAAATCCAAGGTAGTCTTATAAGTGTAGGTCTATGACTGAACTCCGAGTAATTGTAACTTCAATTATTGCGATTGACGCATGTAGTCTTCAATTTAAAAAAAAAACCTACATAATCGTTATCATTATCGTTATCGTTCGAGACCGCTTCGTGGCTGTTGCTATGAAGGTTAATCACTTCACTGGTCATTGCTCGCCGCCATTCATACGCTGTCGCTCAGCGGCGTCTCTACCTCTGAATGAGCGGGAATATATCACATACAGCTGTGTTGTGTGTTATAATAATCATTCACACATTCATTTACGTTATGCTTTTAGTTGCATTTTGCAAATAATTGCCTTTTTGTACAAACTTGTAATAGTTCTAAAACTATAATTGGTGCTATTGTAGCTTTGAACATTCCCAGGTGGCCCTAACCGCAGTAACCATGCAGAAGGATCTTCTAATGCCTAATTGAATCTCCTGGGTGATCCGATAGCAATTGTAAATTTGCAATTATTGTCATTACTTTCTGTTTTGGTTCATGGATTGCCAAATAAACTTTGATTGATCGATTGATTGATTTATGAAATGTATTTGTTTTAAAACAAAGGAAAGGACAATTGCTTCAAATGAATTGCGTCGAGATTTGGTGACAAATGCACATACGTTGTCGTTGGACACAAGACGAACGACGAATTGGCCGCCAAACAGGTGGCTATATATATTATATGAATTTATTAAGTCATGAATTAAAATATGAATATTTATTAGCCTTTCCATTTAAGAGCATAGACAATTCTCATATCGTGGGACGAGTTTTAATCCGATTGTCTATCGCTCCTACCCTGTAACGAGGATTCTAAATGGTTACCTTGAATAGGTTCTTCGTCTTTCATACGTAATTGCTCGGCGCCATCAATTGATGCATCGTCATTAGATCATGGTGGTGCTTAATAAATTGCGTCCTGGTGAGGAAAATAAATAATCGTAAGTAAATTTCTATTTATGGAAAGAACTAATTCCAAAAGTTGACCTCATTTAGAATACTTGTCTCACAGATTTTGTGAAACTATGGGTCGTGAACGAGTGATTTGAAGGTTGGTATATATACATGTCTATCAATGGCAACAGCTTTGTTTGGGCCAGCGACACAAAACTCTTCCATTTCAGTGCAACTTTGTGTTGACCAATAAACCCATAGACCTCTATGTGAGTCACCTTTGATAGCCGACACTCGTAACTCCATCACTGTATGCACCCTGACAGTGCCAGTCCCGGGAATGAATGACAGGAGGGCGATGCGAATCATTTTTTTAATGAAACAGTGTCGTTAAACTGCAACAGCTGAGCCGACACTCGCTATTAGCATCTTCATAAGCACTATAGTGTTACAAGTGGCTCGACCAAGGTTTCTCTTTGGTTAGTTGCAGTTTAACAGCAATTTATGATGAAAAAAAATCATTAGCATCCCCCTCCTCCTTTATCTAGACTTAGGGCTTGCACTCTGCAAGCAAATAGCTCACAATTAATATCCTCAGGATGATAGTGAATGACAGCCAAATCTGGATAAGTGGTGATGTGTTGGACAAAATTACTGTCCTTCTTCGCAGTTTTATTGTCATGCATTACTCTCACAATTCCCCACCGACATCGCATCTTCCCACCGTCATATATATTTATAATATGCCCCAAGATTCTCCACATATCGCCACACAGCTTAGCCTAACACTCCAAATTGATCTTCCCCTCTTAAGAATTCCTTCCCAGTTCTTCACCTCTCAAAAGCCTTCCTCGACGAAACCCGTTTGAGCATCTCTTCCCGTCTTATCTCTATGGTATCTTACAATTGGACTCCGATCCTCACTTAACATTCCTGGTCAACCAACCTCTCTTGACATTACGTAGAGACTTATGATACATACATGTATATCCACCCACTTGCCTATAAATGCATATGTGCTAGAATGACTAGCCTTGCGAAGTTAGTGAAACTATCATTCCTGGTCTGGCTAACTTTGTGATTAAACGAGTGCCCTGGGCTCAGCTTTTTAGTGGCGCTTTAGAAGTTGACAGTTTACGATAACGATTACAAACCAAAGTTGTTATGAATAACAAATACAAATATTTATTGATCTAACATCCGGATACATGTAATATATACATATACATATATATATATATCTTTGCTGAATAGCACTTGCGCTGAGTGCAAGTGCGAGACCCATCACTAGATGAAAATGGACTTCAGCCGCTTTCCAAACGATCGCAATCCCTTCACCATTTTATTCGTTTTTGGTAGCTTCTGGTAATTTACAGCTACCGCATTTGCTTCAGTACGAAGAGACTGCTCCACCAGAGAAGACCAACTGTTGTAGTCACTGAAGTTAGGAGCGTCACGGCGATCTACTGAATCCATACTTCGATGTTTCGTGGTGCGAGCTAGGACGTTGGGGTCCATAAGAATCTGTGGCGGTACTGTTCTGAATTTCTCTTCGAATGAATGACAATGATCCAGGCTTACGTCCATAGAATGATAACGTTTATCAACATTTAGCGCTGTGTTATAATTTTTATCAAGTGAACAGACCATAGTTGGAGTCGTTTTCGTCGATAAGGAAACGTATGGTGACATGGGCGTGCTTTTGTAGGTATTCTGTTGAAGAGGTGGAAGCATGTAGTCTTCTAGATTAATCGTCGACTGATGGGGTTTTATCGTCGGTGTGACGTGCACACGTGACGCTTCTGCGATTGCCCATTCGCTATCGTGAACGTGGCGGGTTTCCTTGTGTGGACCTGAGGAGTATTTCTGGAGAATGATTTCTGGAAAACGTCTCTTGTAGCAGACGTCTATGGAAGGCGCTGCTACCATCAGCTCTGATGTCGTTCTAACGTCTTTGCCTGTAAAACGTATCGGAAAAACTTCAGTAAATGATTGGCCAGGTGACCTGTTACCTCTGCTGGCGTACCCACATGGGTCCAGTATATGACTCATTTTGTCGAACGGGACCATGCGATAATTATTATGTAGGCCTATAAAAAATGCATAGAAGGCCTTTTGTTCATTTTTATATGTATTATATGGTCTTCACATCAATCATTAAGCAATTTTTCGAGAAAAATTAGTTTTTGATTTACCTATTTAAGAGAAGGTCTGGCTTCAATAACTCTGGGAAAAGAAATTGCTTTGAGTAACTGTTATAGCTATTGTCCACGGGTCTTCACTCCATTCCATGCAACAACGCAACAATTAGCCTAAGCAGCAGAAATAACGCAGCGGCTGAAGTAATTAGTAGCCTGTCGGTAAATGTTCACGAGCTACATAATTTATAAAACGTAGGACCTACGTGTTATTACGATGAGATGAAACAAGTAACTCACTCTGCACGTCGTGTGTTTTCTGCTTCATTGGTTGGTTATCCGTCGAATTCTCTGTGGATTGTCGATGAGGTCGACTGCAGCTGCTTCCGATTTCAGTCCATGCAACCTCTGTTCTTGCGGTTGATTCAATCTCATGATCGAATTGAAGCATCATTGATGAAACTCCGAAGCATCCGATAGAACGACGTCGTCGTTGCTGGCCCTTCAACTGCATGTTCTGTAGTCCAGAGACGGATAGGACGACCTTTTAGGTATATAATATTCTGGCTTAATGAAGTTAGACACGTTGTGACCGTTGCGATGAAAGCCAATGACAGCGGGTGACAGCAACAGGCTTATAAGACTTGGACTTCTAAGAGAAATGAAGGTGCGCTCTCAGGCCTCAGACTTTCGATTGGTTGGAGTGGTCGGCCTGAAATTTGGAGTTACTGTGTATGAAGTCCTTCGCGTACAATTGTCTGCAATAGGCTATAGCAACATTGCGCCATTATGCATTGTGTGTTCTTCTTAAGAATAATGTATGACGAGCTGGAAATTGATCCGCCTGTATACACGTAGCTCCGCGTCTCAATACTTGCAATTTGCTCTCTGGATATAGGCCTAGTTAATTGGAGCCCACGGCATTTAAATAATTAAATGAGGCACGACATGTATGCACAGTGTCTGACGTGCGGTGTCTGGTATTGTCTAATGAACGATTGTTAGAGTGGTCTAGCTGGAAGCGTCTAACGAAAGCGATAAGTCTGGAGGCGATTAATTTAATTCAAATTGTTTGATTTGTATTGCATTCATAAGGATTATATGTATTCAGTTGATTGCAAACACCTCGTCTGTGTTTGATTAGTGCTAAACATGTCAACCCCAGTCAGCTGTCAATTATTATTATAGACGTCTTGTCAAACACCTCCGTTAGAGCTCGCACAGTGAAAGTGCCAGTCCCAAACCTGTTTCAAGAAGGAGGGCGACGTTGATGATCTTTGCTGTCACATAGTGTCGTTGAACAGAAACTACTAAACTTTCAGTACCGATAACAATGAGGCCCATTTACGAGATGCAGCTGATAGGCCCTAACCTACTATTTCTTTCGATTAATGTAGCCTATTTAATTTAATTGTGGTGTTAAGTTAACATACATAAAATTTATTCATCGGGTTTCTTGTGAGCATGCATGTTACATGGAAAGAATGAAATAATGGAAAAATGAATTACGCCAGCGTTGGACGGTGGGAAATATAATGACCCTCGATTTATGACTATATACTTCAGCGCTTGATCAGCTAGTGCAATCATAAAAATCGCTTATTATCATAAATATAGCTTATTAATTAATAGTTGTCTTGATGCAACACGATTGCGTGAACTGCAGGATAGGTTCATTGCAGGAGTTTGAACACTAGTATTGTTTGAGGCATTCAAGTTCCAAATCAAAGATAACCTTCCCTGTATTAGATCGACTCTGTATACCAAAGACCACTTGGAATTGAGATGATCTGCCTCTTTTGAAATTATTTATATTCGGTTTGATCGCTGATTCCTTTTTATTAAATAATTTATTTGTTTTATGTATAAAGGAATTCAATCAAACTAATATTGACGACACGAATTCGGATGAATTCAAGTGAGTAATCCTTATAATAGTTTATTCTTTGCGTATCCTGAAAACCTGACATCTCTGTTATAATGTACGGTGGCATTTTTTATGTCCGTCGGGTCTCGGTTCGAGCAAAACATTTGTAAATACCATTTTATTTCTATTTGGAACTATATTCAGAGACAGCTGTATTTTCACAGGATTACTCTAGAAAGGTCTACCTCAATATAACTTGTAGGTCTAATCTGTAATGGAGTAGATAACCTGAAAACCTGACATCTCTGTTATAATGTGCGTCATTTTTTATGTCCGTCGGGTCTCGGTTCGAGCAAAACATTTGTAAATACCATTTTATTTCTATTTGGAACTATATTCAGAGACAGCTGTATTTTCACAGGATTACTCTAGAAAGGTCTACCTCAATATAACTTGTAGGTCTAATCTGTAATGGAGTAGATAAGTGTCAAAATATAATTAACTCCGTCTAAAATGCGGATCTGCACAAGAGTATTTTGATGTAGGGCTATATGCTGTGTAAAGTAAAAGCAATGCTTTGATGACCAAAAGTGAGAAATTGGTACGCGCTTATTTCATACTCTTCGACCCTTATTTCAATAGTGAATAAATGCTCTATATGGACTGGAAACATGCATCTCGCCAACCTCATGATACTTTATTTCCATTGACTAATAATTTAACGCTCAGGTTTCTAGTAGTCTTAGGTGCTGTAACTTCTGTGAACCTGAATCACAAGAATGAATCCGCGCAAATGAATAAGTATTCATAATAGCACCGAATTGAAAGAACGTGAAGGTTGTGGAATTATTAAAGTGCTGTTAAATTGAATGAAATGCGTTTGGTAGACAAGATAAACCGTCTCCGTTACAATTACTCAGATTAACACGAGACCGAGATTGTTGTTGGTAGGTAAATATAAGGTCAGTGTGGGTAAAATCAATTCGCATAGCGCACAACTACACAACTGCAGTCTTAATGTAAGCTTGTGATGGTGCGGTGCTACATAAATTGTAGTTTTTATATAAGTCTATGACGTGTGGTCTATGTAAATTGTAGTTTTGCGGTCGATGGTCTGCTATCGACAACGCTGAGCTCTGACTTGGTGTCTGGAGAGACAAGCTGCTGTCAGAGACAGGACAAAGTGGAAAAGCTGGCGCAAAGGTTTAGACAGATTCGGGAAAACTACTCCTCGCATCGGACGAACGTCGGAGGTAAGTACATCTTTAGTCATCTGAATTCGATGAACACAACAACACCTACACACACAGACACACACACCGACACACACACACACCTATACACACACACACACACACACAACGTCCTATGCTAAATGAAGTGAAGGGAGAGTCTTTTATAGTCAACAACAAACGTTAATCATATATATTTATACTACATGACTTGCCGTTGATTGCTGCGTTGACTGCCTTTTCGGCTGCTGTATACACGTAGGTTGCTGTATATTGAGTGTAGTTTGGATTGCCTTAGACTGCTTCATTGACTGCTGCTTTGACCATGTCGGTACATGGTTGAAGATTCGATTTTCTAACTGATCCATTAGTCTCAAGTTCATTAGCTTTACAAAGGGAGCATACAATTCCCTTAGAAATGTGAACTGATTGCGTTCTGAGACGTCTGGAAACTGAAGGAAGAGAACAATTAGCTTACGGCGATGTTTCTTTGAGGCTCCAGTATACCCTCTTCTACTTGTGCGCTGATGACCTGCTCTGACCTTCATTGTCTCTGCTCTTGCACTGCCTTATGAGCCTTTACTTCATTTGAACATAAGCGCTGGTGATTAAACTGGTTGTCTCTGGCTCAACTTTTATGTTACTTGCTTTGAGAAATTTATTCGTCCTGACAGTCATTGTTTGGATCCAATCAGGAACACGATGCAGTCCCAAGTCAAACGATACAATGAATGAATGAATCGATGAATGACTGAACGAACGAATGAATGAATGACTGTGATGAACGAATGAATCAATGAATGAACGAATTGTGGAATGAACGAATGAAAGGATGAATGAAGGAATGAATGAACGGACGGGCGAATGAATGAATGAATGAATTGTCTTGTCTTTAATTTAGGTCTTCTAGGATCAGAGAAGAGAAAATCGTAGCTTCAACTTCGATCACATATCGAAGACCTAACGAACAACTGGGTCAGTCTGGCAGCGAAGACACTAGGCCTCATCAACTCAAGTTAAGTATAATAATAAATTGCTTGCAGTTAATGTATTGGGTCTCTTTTGGTTCTTGCTGAAGCTACAGAAATTTGCAATGACTGATCTCAGTAAGAGTCGATTATAGGAAGGTCGATTAAGTGACTTGCAGGTTTTGAAGGAGTGTAAAAGGTGAATGAAAAGATGATAAAAAAATTGTCCTCTATGTAACCCATGCAACATTCGAGTGATGACTTTGACGATGGTCATGGTGATGGTGATGGTAATAACAATGATAATTTTCGTTTAGTTTCAAACTAACAAACCGCAGCAAGTACAGTTTGAATGAATGATGATAAGTTATTACATTAGTTGAATTTAACTGTCGAAATGCAGACATGCAAGGCATTCATAGCGTTATGCATCTAATTTCGCCAACTCATGCGCCTAGCAAGAAGATTAGTCAATCTTACGAGAGATACGGGACTCGAACTCAGTTCCTCAGCTCTGCTCGATAGTGTCATATTCATTACTCTACGCCCCAACATCCATAATGATTACGACGATGAGTTGTCTGTCCGAAGGCAGGTCCTTTTGTTTTAATGCCACCCGGTGATGAGACGAGTGAGATAATTTCCGGTTGCCTTCCTCGCAAACAATCAAAGGGTGAACAATTTGTCCAAGCCTCCAAGGTGGCTATGCGCAGCGGCTTCAGTTAGATTTAAACCCAGGCCTATAACCCTCCGGTTACAAGGCACAGAACATTCCACGATCACCACTGCGTAGTTGAATTGCTAAATACAAATCGGAAATATGATCGACAGAGCATATAATTTTGATTATTCTCACAACTATGCTAAATTTCCACTTGTGCAGATCGTCGTGTGTTAATGTTCTCGCAACAACGGATTCTCTCGTTCTTTCTCTGGCCCAAGCTCTTCTCTACGGAGTCGGAGGAGCATTCGCCGAAGAAAACATCTACAGCGCCGGTAACATTGGTAGGCCTAACCACACGACATATTGTTTTTAATATCAGATGAGCTAACCTAGCGCTAGATGATAAATCCAAGGTAGTCTTATAAGTGTAGGTCTATGACTGAACTCCGAGTAATTGTAACTTCAATTATTGCGATTGACGCATGTAGTCTTCAATTTAAAAAAAAACCTACATAATCGTTATCATTATCGTTATCGTTCGAGACCGCTTCGTGGCTGTTGCTATGAAGGTTAATCACTTCACTGGTCATTGCTCGCCGCCATTCATACGCTGTCGCTCAGCGGCGTCTCTACCTCTGAATGAGCGGGAATATATCACATACAGCTGTGTTGTGTGTTATAATAATCATTCACACATTCATTTACGTTATGCTTTTAGTTGCATTTTGCAAATAATTGCCTTTTTGTACAAACTTGTAATAAAACTAATTGGTGCTATTGTAGCTTTGGACATTCCCAGGTGGCCCTAACCGCAGTAACCATGCAGAAGGATCTTCTAATGCCTAATTGAATCTCCTGGGTGATCCGATAGCAATTGTAAATTTGCAATTATTGTCATTACTTTCTGTTTTGGTTCATGGATTGCCAAATAAACTTTGATTGATTGATTTATGAAATGTATTTGTTTCAAAACAAAGGAAAGGACAATTGCTTCAAAAGAATTGCGTCGAGATTTGGTGACAAATGCACATACGTTGTCGTTGGACACAAGACGAACGACGAATTGGCCGCCAAACAGGTGGCTATATATATTATATGAATTTATTAAGTCATGAATTAAAATATGAATATTTATTAGCCTTTCCATTTAAGAGCATAGACAATTCTCATATCGTGGGACGAGTTTTAATCCGATTGTCTATCGCTCCTACCCTGTAACGAGGATTCTAAATGGTTACCTTGAATAGGTTCTTCGTCTTTCATACGTAATTGCTCGGCGCCATCAATTGATGCATCGTCATTAGATCATGGTGGTGCTTAATAAATTGCGTCCTGGCGAGGAAAATAAATAATCGTAAGTAAATTTCTATTTATGGAAAGAACTAATTCCAAAAGTTGACCTCATTTAGAATACTTGTCTCACAGATTTTGTGAAACTATGGGTCGTGAACGAGTGATTTGAAGGTTGGTATATATACATGTCTATCAATGGCAACAGCTTTGTTTGGGCCAGCGACACAAAACTCTTCCATTTCAGTGCAACTTTGTGTTGACCAATAAACCCATAGACCTCTATGTGAGTCACCTTTGATAGCCGACACTCGTAACTCCATCACTGTATGCACCCTGACAGTGCCAGTCCCGGGTATGAATGACAGGAGGGCGATGCGAATCATTTTTTCAATGAAACAGTGTCGTTAAACTGCAACAGCTGAGCCGACACTCGCTATTAGCATCTTCATAAGCACTATAGTGCTACAAGTGGCTCGACCAAGGTTTCTCTTTGGTTAGTTGCAGTTTAACAGCCATTTATGATGAAAAAAAATCATTAGCATCCCCCTCCTCCTTTATCTAGACTTAGGGCTTGCACTCTGCAAGCAAATAGCTCACAATTAATATCCTCAGGATGATAGTGAATGACAGCCAAATCTGGATAAGTGGTGATGTGTTGGACAAAATTACTGTCCTTCTTCGCAGTTTTATTGTCATGCATTACTCTCACAATTCCCCACCGACATCGCATCTTCCCACCGTCATATATATTTATAATATGCCCCAAGATTCTCCACATATCGCCACACAGCTTAGCCTAACACTCCAAATTGATCTTCCCCTCTTAAGAATTCCTTCCCAGTTCTTCACCTCTCAAAAGCCTTCCTCGACGAAACCCGTTTGAGCATCTCTTCCCGTCTTATCTCTATGGTATCTTACAATTGGACTCCGATCCTCACTTAACATTCCTGGTCAACCAACCTCTCTGACATTACGTAGAGACTTATGATACATACATGTATATCCACCCACTTGCCTATAAATGCATATGTGCTAGAATGACTAGCCTTGCGAAGTTAGTGAAACTATCATTCCTGGTCTGGCTAACTTTGTGATTAAACGAGTGCCCTGGGCTCAGCTTTTTAGTGGCGCTTTAGAAGTTGACAGTTTACGATAACGATTACAAACCAAAGTTGTTATGAATAACAAATACAAATATTTATTGATCTAACATCCGGATACATGTAATATATACATATACATATATATATATATATATCTTTGCTGAATAGCACTTGCGCTGAGTGCAAGTGCGAGACCCATCACTAGATGAAAATGGACTTCAGCCGCTTTCCAAACGATCGCAATCCCTTCACCATTTTATTCGTTTTTGGTAGCTTCTGGTAATTTACAGCTACCGCATTTGCTTCAGTACGAAGAGACTGCTCCACCAGAGAAGACCAACTGTTGTAGTCACTGAAGTTAGGAGCGTCACGGCGATCTACTGAATCCATACTTCGATGTTTCGTGGTGCGAGCTAGGACGTTGGGGTCCATAAGAATCTGTGGCGGTACTGTTCTGAATTTCTCTTCGAATGAATGACAATGATCCAGGCTTACGTCCATAGAATGATAACGTTTATCAACATTTAGCGCTGTGTTATAATTTTTATCAAGTGAACAGACCATAGTTGGAGTCGTTTTCGTCGATAAGGAAACGTATGGTGACATGGGCGTGCTTTTGTAGGTATTCTGTTGAAGAGGTGGAAGCATGTAGTCTTCTAGATTAATCGTCGACTGATGGGGTTTTATCGTCGGTGTGACGTGCACACGTGACGCTTCTGCGATTGCCCATTCGCTATCGTGAACGTGGCGGGTTTCCTTGTGTGGACCTGAGGAGTATTTCTGGAGAATGATTTCTGGAAAACGTCTCTTGTAGCAGACGTCTATGGAAGGCGCTGCTACCATCAGCTCTGATGTCGTTCTAACGTCTTTGCCTGTAAAACGTATCGGAAAAACTTCAGTAAATGATTGGCCAGGTGACCTGTTACCTCTGCTGGCGTACCCACATGGGTCCAGTATATGACTCATTTTGTCGAACGGGACCATGCGATAATTATTATGTAGGCCTATAAAAAATGCATAGAAGGCCTTTTGTTCATTTTTATATGTATTATATGGTCTTCACATCAATCATTAAGCAATTTTTCGAGAAAAATTAGTTTTTGATTTACCTATTTAAGAGAAGGTCTGGCTTCAATAACTCTGGGAAAAGAAATTGCTTTGAGTAACTGTTATAGCTATTGTCCACGGGTCTTCACTCCATTCCATGCAACAACGCAACAATTAGCCTAAGCAGCAGAAATAACGCAGCGGCTGAAGTAATTAGTAGCCTGTCGGTAAATGTTCACGAGCTACATAATTTATAAAACGTAGGACCTACGTGTTATTACGATGAGATGAAACAAGTAACTCACTCTGCACGTCGTGTGTTTTCTGCTTCATTGGTTGGTTATCCGTCGAATTCTCTGTGGATTGTCGATGAGGTCGACTGCAGCTGCTTCCGATTTCAGTCCATGCAACCTCTGTTCTTGCGGTTGATTCAATCTCATGATCGAATTGAAGCATCATTGATGAAACTCCGAAGCATCCGATAGAACGACGTCGTCGTTGCTGGCCCTTCAACTGCATGTTCTGTAGTCCAGAGACGGATAGGACGACCTTTTAGGTATATAATATTCTGGCTTAATGAAGTTAGACACGTTGTGACCGTTGCGATGAAAGCCAATGACAGCGGGTGACAGCAACAGGCTTATAAGACTTGGACTTCTAAGAGAAATGAAGGTGCGCTCTCAGGCCTCAGACTTTCGATTGGTTGGAGTGGTCGGCCTGAAATTTGGAGTTACTGTGTATGAAGTCCTTCGCGTACAATTGTCTGCAATAGGCTATAGCAACATTGCGCCATTACGCATTGTGTGCTCTTCTTAAGAATAATGTATGACGAGCTGGAAATTGATCCGCCTGTATACACGTAGCTCCGCGTCTCAATACTTGCAATTTGCTCTCTGGATATAGGCCTAGTTAATTGGAGCCCACGGCATTTAAATAATTAAATGAGGCACGACATGTATGCACAGTGTCTGACGTGCGGTGTCTGGTATTGTCTAATGAACGATTGTTAGAGTGGTCTAGCTGGAAGCGTCTAACGAAAGCGATAAGTCTGGAGGCGATTAATTTAATTCAAATTGTTTGATTTGTATTGCATTCATAAGGATTATATGTATTCAGTTGATTGCAAACACCTCGTCTGTGTTTGATTAGTGCTAAACATGTCAACCCCAGTCAGCTGTCAATTATTATTATAGACGTCTTGTCAAACACCTCCGTTAGAGCTCGCACAGTGAAAGTGCCAGTCCCAAACCTGTTTCAAGAAGGAGGGCGACGTTGATGATCTTTGCTGTCACATAGTGTCGTTGAACAGAAACTACTAAACTTTCAGTACCGATAACAATGAGGCCCATTTACGAGATGCAGCTGATAGGCCCTAACCTACTATTTCTTTCGATTAATGTAGCCTATTTAATTTAATTGTGGTGTTAAGTTAACATACATAAAATTTATTCATCGGGTTTCTTGTGAGCATGCATGTTACATGGAAAGAATGAAATAATGGAAAAATGAATTACGCCAGCGTTGGACGGTGGGAAATATAATGACCCTCGATTTATGACTATATACTTCAGCGCTTGATCAGCTAGTGCAATCATAAAAATCGCTTATTATCATAAATATAGCTTATTAATTAATAGTTGTCTTGATGCAACACGATTGCGTGAACTGCAGGATAGGTTCATTGCAGGAGTTTGAACACTAGTATTGTTTGAGGCATTCAAGTTCCAAATCAAAGATAACCTTCCCTGTATTAGATCGACTCTGTATACCAAAGACCACTTGGAATTGAGATGATCTGCCTCTTTTGAAATTATTTATATTCGGTTTGATCGCTGATTCCTTTTTATTAAATAATTTATTTGTTTTATGTATAAAGGAATTCAATCAAACTAATATTGACGACACGAATTCGGATGAATTCAAGTGAGTAATCCTTATAATAGTTTATTCTTTGCGTATCCTGAAAACCTGACATCTCTGTTATAATGTGCGTCATTTTTTATGTCCGTCGGGTCTCGGTTCGAGCAAAACATTTGTAAATACCATTTTATTTCTATTTGGAACTATATTCAGAGACAGCTGTATTTTCACAGGATTACTCTAGAAAGGTCTACCTCAATATAACTTGTAGGTCTAATCTGTAATGGAGTAGATAACCTGAAAACCTGACATCTCTGTTATAATGTGCGTCATTTTTTATGTCCGTCGGGTCTCGGTTCGAGCAAAACATTTGTAAATACCATTTTATTTCTATTTGGAACTATATTCAGAGACAGCTGTATTTTCACAGGATTACTCTAGAAAGGTCTACCTCAATATAACTTGTAGGTCTAATCTGTAATGGAGTAGATAAGTGTCAAAATATAATTAACTCCGTCTAAAATGCGGATCTGCACAAGAGTATTTTGATGTAGGGCTATATGCTGTGTAAAGTAAAAGCAATGCTTTGATGACCAAAAGTGAGAAATTGGTACGCGCTTATTTCATACTCTTCGACCCTTATTTCAATAGTGAATAAATGCTCTATATGGACTGGAAACATGCATCTCGCCAACCTCATGATACTTTATTTCCATTGACTAATAATTTAACGCTCAGGTTTCTAGTAGTCTTAGGTGCTGTAACTTCTGTGAACCTGAATCACAAGAATGAATCCGCGCAAATGAATAAGTATTCATAATAGCACCGAATTGAAAGAACGTGAAGGTTGTGGAATTATTAAAGTGCTGTTAAATTGAATGAAATGCGTTTGGTAGACAAGATAAACCGTCTCCGTTACAATTACTCAGATTAACACGAGACCGAGATTGTTGTTGGTAGGTAAATATAAGGTCAGTGTGGGTAAAATCAATTCGCATAGCGCACAACTACACAACTGCAGTCTTAATGTAAGCTTGTGATGGTGCGGTGCTACATAAATTGTAGTTTTTATATAAGTCTATGACGTGTGGTCTATGTAAATTGTAGTTTTGCGGTCGATGGTCTGCTATCGACAACGCTGAGCTCTGACTTGGTGTCTGGAGAGACAAGCTGCTGTCAGAGACAGGACAAAGTGGAAAAGCTGGCGCAAAGGTTTAGACAGATTCGGGAAAACTACTCCTCGCATCGGACGAACGTCGGAGGTAAGTACATCTTTAGTCATCTGAATTCGATGAACACAACAACACCTACACACACAGACACACACACCGACACACACACACACCTATACACACACACACACACACACAACGTCCTATGCTAAATGAAGTGAAGGGAGAGTCTTTTATAGTCAACAACAAACGTTAATCATATATATTTATACTACATGACTTGCCGTTGATTGCTGCGTTGACTGCCTTTTCGGCTGCTGTATACACGTAGGTTGCTGTATATTGAGTGTAGTTTGGATTGCCTTAGACTGCTTCATTGACTGCTGCTTTGACCATGTCGGTACATGGTTGAAGATTCGATTTTCTAACTGATCCATTAGTCTCAAGTTCATTAGCTTTACAAAGGGAGCATACAATTCCCTTAGAAATGTGAACTGATTGCGTTCTGAGACGTCTGGAAACTGAAGGAAGAGAACAATTAGCTTACGGCGATGTTTCTTTGAGGCTCCAGTATACCCTCTTCTACTTGTGCGCTGATGACCTGCTCTGACCTTCATTGTCTCTGCTCTTGCACTGCCTTATGAGCCTTTACTTCATTTGAACATAAGCGCTGGTGATTAAACTGGTTGTCTCTGGCTCAACTTTTATGTTACTTGCTTTGAGAAATTTATTCGTCCTGACAGTCATTGTTTGGATCCAATCAGGAACACGATGCAGTCCCAAGTCAAACGATACAATGAATGAATGAATCGATGAATGACTGAACGAACGAATGAATGAATGACTGTGATGAACGAATGAATCAATGAATGAACGAATTGTGGAATGAACGAATGAAAGGATGAATGAAGGAATGAATGAACGGACGGGCGAATGAATGAATGAATGAATTGTCTTGTCTTTAATTTAGGTCTTCTAGGATCAGAGAAGAGAAAATCGTAGCTTCAACTTCGATCACATATCGAAGACCTAACGAACAACTGGGTCAGTCTGGCAGCGAAGACACTAGGCCTCATCAACTCAAGTTAAGTATAATAATAAATTGCTTGCAGTTAATGTATTGGGTCTCTTTTGGTTCTTGCTGAAGCTACAGAAATTTGCAATGACTGATCTCAGTAAGAGTCGATTATAGGAAGGTCGATTAAGTGACTTGCAGGTTTTGAAGGAGTGTAAAAGGTGAATGAAAAGATGATAAAAAAATTGTCCTCTATGTAACCCATGCAACATTCGAGTGATGACTTTGACGATGGTCATGGTGATGGTGATGGTAATAACAATGATAATTTTCGTTTAGTTTCAAACTAACAAACCGCAGCAAGTACAGTTTGAATGAATGATGATAAGTTATTACATTAGTTGAATTTAACTGTCGAAATGCAGACATGCAAGGCATTCATAGCGTTATGCATCTAATTTCGCCAACTCATGCGCCTAGCAAGAAGATTAGTCAATCTTACGAGAGATACGGGACTCGAACTCAGTTCCTCAGCTCTGCTCGATAGTGTCATATTCATTACTCTACGCCCCAACATCCATAATGATTACGACGATGAGTTGTCTGTCCGAAGGCAGGTCCTTTTGTTTTAATGCCACCCGGTGATGAGACGAGTGAGATAATTTCCGGTTGCCTTCCTCGCAAACAATCAAAGGGTGAACAATTTGTCCAAGCCTCCAAGGTGGCTATGCGCAGCGGCTTCAGTTAGATTTAAACCCAGGCCTATAACCCTCCGGTTACAAGGCACAGAACATTCCACGATCACCACTGCGTAGTTGAATTGCTAAATACAAATCGGAAATATGATCGACAGAGCATATAATTTTGATTATTCTCACAACTATGCTAAATTTCCACTTGTGCAGATCGTCGTGTGTTAATGTTCTCGCAACAACGGATTCTCTCGTTCTTTCTCTGGCCCAAGCTCTTCTCTACGGAGTCGGAGGAGCATTCGCCGAAGAAAACATCTACAGCGCCGGTAACATTGGTAGGCCTAACCACACGACATATTGTTTTTAATATCAGATGAGCTAACCTAGCGCTAGATGATAAATCCAAGGTAGTCTTATAAGTGTAGGTCTATGACTGAACTCCGAGTAATTGTAACTTCAATTATTGCGATTGACGCATGTAGTCTTCAATTTAAAAAAAAACCTACATAATCGTTATCATTATCGTTATCGTTCGAGACCGCTTCGTGGCTGTTGCTATGAAGGTTAATCACTTCACTGGTCATTGCTCGCCGCCATTCATACGCTGTCGCTCAGCGGCGTCTCTACCTCTGAATGAGCGGGAATATATCACATACAGCTGTGTTGTGTGTTATAATAATCATTCACACATTCATTTACGTTATGCTTTTAGTTGCATTTTGCAAATAATTGCCTTTTTGTACAAACTTGTAATAAAACTAATTGGTGCTATTGTAGCTTTGGACATTCCCAGGTGGCCCTAACCGCAGTAACCATGCAGAAGGATCTTCTAATGCCTAATTGAATCTCCTGGGTGATCCGATAGCAATTGTAAATTTGCAATTATTGTCATTACTTTCTGTTTTGGTTCATGGATTGCCAAATAAACTTTGATTGATTGATTTATGAAATGTATTTGTTTCAAAACAAAGGAAAGGACAATTGCTTCAAAAGAATTGCGTCGAGATTTGGTGACAAATGCACATACGTTGTCGTTGGACACAAGACGAACGACGAATTGGCCGCCAAACAGGTGGCTATATATATTATATGAATTTATTAAGTCATGAATTAAAATATGAATATTTATTAGCCTTTCCATTTAAGAGCATAGACAATTCTCATATCGTGGGACGAGTTTTAATCCGATTGTCTATCGCTCCTACCCTGTAACGAGGATTCTAAATGGTTACCTTGAATAGGTTCTTCGTCTTTCATACGTAATTGCTCGGCGCCATCAATTGATGCATCGTCATTAGATCATGGTGGTGCTTAATAAATTGCGTCCTGGCGAGGAAAATAAATAATCGTAAGTAAATTTCTATTTATGGAAAGAACTAATTCCAAAAGTTGACCTCATTTAGAATACTTGTCTCACAGATTTTGTGAAACTATGGGTCGTGAACGAGTGATTTGAAGGTTGGTATATATACATGTCTATCAATGGCAACAGCTTTGTTTGGGCCAGCGACACAAAACTCTTCCATTTCAGTGCAACTTTGTGTTGACCAATAAACCCATAGACCTCTATGTGAGTCACCTTTGATAGCCGACACTCGTAACTCCATCACTGTATGCACCCTGACAGTGCCAGTCCCGGGTATGAATGACAGGAGGGCGATGCGAATCATTTTTTCAATGAAACAGTGTCGTTAAACTGCAACAGCTGAGCCGACACTCGCTATTAGCATCTTCATAAGCACTATAGTGCTACAAGTGGCTCGACCAAGGTTTCTCTTTGGTTAGTTGCAGTTTAACAGCCATTTATGATGAAAAAAAATCATTAGCATCCCCCTCCTCCTTTATCTAGACTTAGGGCTTGCACTCTGCAAGCAAATAGCTCACAATTAATATCCTCAGGATGATAGTGAATGACAGCCAAATCTGGATAAGTGGTGATGTGTTGGACAAAATTACTGTCCTTCTTCGCAGTTTTATTGTCATGCATTACTCTCACAATTCCCCACCGACATCGCATCTTCCCACCGTCATATATATTTATAATATGCCCCAAGATTCTCCACATATCGCCACACAGCTTAGCCTAACACTCCAAATTGATCTTCCCCTCTTAAGAATTCCTTCCCAGTTCTTCACCTCTCAAAAGCCTTCCTCGACGAAACCCGTTTGAGCATCTCTTCCCGTCTTATCTCTATGGTATCTTACAATTGGACTCCGATCCTCACTTAACATTCCTGGTCAACCAACCTCTCTGACATTACGTAGAGACTTATGATACATACATGTATATCCACCCACTTGCCTATAAATGCATATGTGCTAGAATGACTAGCCTTGCGAAGTTAGTGAAACTATCATTCCTGGTCTGGCTAACTTTGTGATTAAACGAGTGCCCTGGGCTCAGCTTTTTAGTGGCGCTTTAGAAGTTGACAGTTTACGATAACGATTACAAACCAAAGTTGTTATGAATAACAAATACAAATATTTATTGATCTAACATCCGGATACATGTAATATATACATATACATATATATCTTTGCTGAATAGCACTTGCGCTGAGTGCAAGTGCGAGACCCATCACTAGATGAAAATGGACTTCAGCCGCTTTCCAAACGATCGCAATCCCTTCACCATTTTATTCGTTTTTGGTAGCTTCTGGTAATTTACAGCTACCGTATTTGCTTCAGTACGAAGAGACTGCTCCACCAGAGAAGACCAACTGTTGTAGTCACTGAAGTTAGGAGCGTCACGGCGATCTACTGAATCCATACTTCGATGTTTCGTAGTGCGAGCTAGGACGTTGGGGTCCATAAGAATCTGTGGCGGTACTGTTCTGAATTTCTCTTCGAATGAATGACAATGATCCAGGCTTACGTCCATAGAATGATAACGTTTATCAACATTTAGCGCTGTGTTATAATTTTTATCAAGTGAACAGACCATAGTTGGAGTCGTTTTCGTCGATAAGGAAACGTATGGTGACATGGGCGTGCTTTTGTAGGTATTCTGTTGAAGAGGTGGAAGCATGTAGTCTTCTAGATTAATCGTCGACTGATGGGGTTTTATCGTCGGTGTGACGTGCACACGTGACGCTTCTGCGATTGCCCATTCGCTATCGTGAACGTGGCGGGTTTCCTTGTGTGGACCTGAGGAGTATTTCTGGAGAATGATTTCTGGAAAACGTCTCTTGTAGCAGACGTCTATGGAAGGCGCTGCTACCATCAGCTCTGATGTCGTTCTAACGTCTTTGCCTGTAAAACGTATCGGAAAAACTTCAGTAAATGATTGGCCAGGTGACCTGTTACCTCTGCTGGCGTACCCACATGGGTCCAGTATATGACTCATTTTGTCGAACGGGACCATGCGATAATTATTATGTAGGCCTATAAAAAATGCATATGAGGCCTTTTGTTCATTTTTATATGTATTATATGGTCTTCACATCAATCATTAAGCAATTTTTCGAGAAAAATTAGTTTTTGATTTACCTATTTAAGAGAAGGTCTGGCTTCAATAACTCTGGGAAAAGAAATTGCTTTGAGTAACTGTTATAGCTATTGTCCACGGGTCTTCACTCCATTCCATGCAACAACGCAACAATTAGCCTAAGCAGCAGAAATAACGCAGCGGCTGAAGTAATTAGTAGCCTGTCGGTAAATGTTCACGAGCTACATAATTTATAAAACGTAGGACCTACGTGTTATTACGATGAGATGAAACAAGTAACTCACTCTGCACGTCGTGTGTTTTCTGCTTCATTGGTTGGTTATCCGTCGAATTCTCTGTGGATTGTCGATGAGGTCGACTGCAGCTGCTTCCGATTTCAGTCCATGCAACCTCTGTTCTTGCGGTTGATTCAATCTCATGATCGAATTGAAGCATCATTGATGAAACTCCGAAGCATCCGATAGAACGACGTCGTCGTTGCTGGCCCTTCAACTGCATGTTCTGTAGTCCAGAGACGGATAGGACGACCTTTTAGGTATATAATATTCTGGCTTAATGAAGTTAGACACGTTGTGACCGTTGCGATGAAAGCCAATGACAGCGGGTGACAGCAACAGGCTTATAAGACTTGGACTTCTAAGAGAAATGAAGGTGCGCTCTCAGGCCTCAGACTTTCGATTGGTTGGAGTGGTCGGCCTGAAATTTGGAGTTACTGTGTATGAAGTCCTTCGCGTACAATTGTCTGCAATAGGCTATAGCAACATTGCGCCATTACGCATTGTGTGCTCTTCTTAAGAATAATGTATGACGAGCTGGAAATTGATCCGCCTGTATACACGTAGCTCCGCGTCTCAATACTTGCAATTTGCTCTCTGGATATAGGCCTAGTTAATTGGAGCCCACGGCATTTAAATAATTAAATGAGGCACGACATGTATGCACAGTGTCTGACGTGCGGTGTCTGGTATTGTCTAATGAACGATTGTTAGAGTGGTCTAGCTGGAAGCGTCTAACGAAAGCGATAAGTCTGGAGGCGATTAATTTAATTCAAATTGTTTGATTTGTATTGCATTCATAAGGATTATATGTATTCAGTTGATTGCAAACACCTCGTCTGTGTTTGATTAGTGCTAAACATGTCAACCCCAGTCAGCTGTCAATTATTATTATAGACGTCTTGTCAAACACCTCCGTTAGAGCTCGCACAGTGAAAGTGCCAGTCCCAAACCTGTTTCAAGAAGGAGGGCGACGTTGATGATCTTTGCTGTCACATAGTGTCGTTGAACAGAAACTACTAAACTTTCAGTACCGATAACAATGAGGCCCATTTATGAGAGGCAGCTGATAGGCCCTAACCTACTATTTCTTTCGATTAATGTAGCCTATTTAATTTAATTGTGGTGTTAAGTTAACATACATAAAATTTATTCATCGGGTTTCTTGTGAGCATGCATGTTACATGGAAAGAATGAAATAATGGAAAAATGAATTACGCCAGCGTTGGACGGTGGGAAATATAATGACCCTCGATTTATGACTATATACTTCAGCGCTTGATCAGCTAGTGCAATCATAAAAATCGCTTATTATCATAAATATAGCTTATTAATTAATAGTTGTCTTGATGCAACACGATTGCGTGAACTGCAGGATAGGTTCATTGCAGGAGTTTGAACACTAGTATTGTTTGAGGCATTCAAGTTCCAAATCAAAGATAACCTTCCCTGTATTAGATCGACTCTGTATACCAAAGACCACTTGGAATTGAGATGATCTGCCTCTTTTGAAATTATTTATATTCGGTTTGATCGCTGATTCCTTTTTATTAAATAATTTATTTGTTTTATGTATAAAGGAATTCAATCAAACTAATATTGACGACACGAATTCGGATGAATTCAAGTGAGTAATCCTTATAATAGTTTATTCTTTGCGTATCCTGAAAACCTGACATCTCTGTTATAATGTGCGTCATTTTTTATGTCCGTCGGGTCTCGGTTCGAGCAAAACATTTGTAAATACCATTTTATTTCTATTTGGAACTATATTCAGAGACAGCTGTATTTTCACAGGATTACTCTAGAAAGGTCTACCTCAATATAACTTGTAGGTCTAATCTGTAATGGAGTAGATAACCTGAAAACCTGACATCTCTGTTATAATGTGCGTCATTTTTTATGTCCGTCGGGTCTCGGTTCGAGCAAAACATTTGTAAATACCATTTTATTTCTATTTGGAACTATATTCAGAGACAGCTGTATTTTCACAGGATTACTCTAGAAAGGTCTACCTCAATATAACTTGTAGGTCTAATCTGTAATGGAGTAGATAACCTGAAAACCTGACATCTCTGTTATAATGTGCGTCATTTTTTATGTCCGTCGGGTCTCGGTTCGAGCAAAACATTTGTAAATACCATTTTATTTCTATTTGGAACTATATTCAGAGACAGCTGTATTTTCACAGGATTACTCTAGAAAGGTCTACCTCAATATAACTTGTAGGTCTAATCTGTAATGGAGTAGATAAGTGTCAAAATATAATTAACTCCGTCTAAAATGCGGATCTGCACAAGAGTATTTTGATGTAGGGCTATATGCTGTGTAAAGTAAAAGCAATGCTTTGATGACCAAAAGTGAGAAATTGGTACGCGCTTATTTCATACTCTTCGACCCTTATTTCAATAGTGAATAAATGCTCTATATGGACTGGAAACATGCATCTCGCCAACCTCATGATACTTTATTTCCATTGACTAATAATTTAACGCTCAGGTTTCTAGTAGTCTTAGGTGCTGTAACTTCTGTGAACCTGAATCACAAGAATGAATCCGCGCAAATGAATAAGTATTCATAATAGCACCGAATTGAAAGAACGTGAAGGTTGTGGAATTATTAAAGTGCTGTTAAATTGAATGAAATGCGTTTGGTAGACAAGATAAACCGTCTCCGTTACAATTACTCAGATTAACACGAGACCGAGATTGTTGTTGGTAGGTAAATATAAGGTCAGTGTGGGTAAAATCAATTCGCATAGCGCACAACTACACAACTGCAGTCTTAATGTAAGCTTGTGATGGTGCGGTGCTACATAAATTGTAGTTTTTATATAAGTCTATGACGTGTGGTCTATGTAAATTGTAGTTTTGCGGTCGATGGTCTGCTATCGACAACGCTGAGCTCTGACTTGGTGTCTGGAGAGACAAGCTGCTGTCAGAGACAGGACAAAGTGGAAAAGCTGGCGCAAAGGTTTAGACAGATTCGGGAAAACTACTCCTCGCATCGGACGAACGTCGGAGGTAAGTACATCTTTAGTCATCTGAATTCGATGAACACAACAACACCTACACACACAGACACACACACCGACACACACACACACCTATACACACACACACACACACACAACGTCCTATGCTAAATGAAGTGAAGGGAGAGTCTTTTATAGTCAACAACAAACGTTAATCATATATATTTATACTACATGACTTGCCGTTGATTGCTGCGTTGACTGCCTTTTCGGCTGCTGTATACACGTAGGTTGCTGTATATTGAGTGTAGTTTGGATTGCCTTAGACTGCTTCATTGACTGCTGCTTTGACCATGTCGGTACATGGTTGAAGATTCGATTTTCTAACTGATCCATTAGTCTCAAGTTCATTAGCTTTACAAAGGGAGCATACAATTCCCTTAGAAATGTGAACTGATTGCGTTCTGAGACGTCTGGAAACTGAAGGAAGAGAACAATTAGCTTACGGCGATGTTTCTTTGAGGCTCCAGTATACCCTCTTCTACTTGTGCGCTGATGACCTGCTCTGACCTTCATTGTCTCTGCTCTTGCACTGCCTTATGAGCCTTTACTTCATTTGAACATAAGCGCTGGTGATTAAACTGGTTGTCTCTGGCTCAACTTTTATGTTACTTGCTTTGAGAAATTTATTCGTCCTGACAGTCATTGTTTGGATCCAATCAGGAACACGATGCAGTCCCAAGTCAAACGATACAATGAATGAATGAATCGATGAATGACTGAACGAACGAATGAATGAATGACTGTGATGAACGAATGAATCAATGAATGAACGAATTGTGGAATGAACGAATGAAAGGATGAATGAAGGAATGAATGAACGGACGGGCGAATGAATGAATGAATGAATTGTCTTGTCTTTAATTTAGGTCTTCTAGGATCAGAGAAGAGAAAATCGTAGCTTCAACTTCGATCACATATCGAAGACCTAACGAACAACTGGGTCAGTCTGGCAGCGAAGACACTAGGCCTCATCAACTCAAGTTAAGTATAATAATAAATTGCTTGCAGTTAATGTATTGGGTCTCTTTTGGTTCTTGCTGAAGCTACAGAAATTTGCAATGACTGATCTCAGTAAGAGTCGATTATAGGAAGGTCGATTAAGTGACTTGCAGGTTTTGAAGGAGTGTAAAAGGTGAATGAAAAGATGATAAAAAAATTGTCCTCTATGTAACCCATGCAACATTCGAGTGATGACTTTGACGATGGTCATGGTGATGGTGATGGTAATAACAATGATAATTTTCGTTTAGTTTCAAACTAACAAACCGCAGCAAGTACAGTTTGAATGAATGATGATAAGTTATTACATTAGTTGAATTTAACTGTCGAAATGCAGACATGCAAGGCATTCATAGCGTTATGCATCTAATTTCGCCAACTCATGCGCCTAGCAAGAAGATTAGTCAATCTTACGAGAGATACGGGACTCGAACTCAGTTCCTCAGCTCTGCTCGATAGTGTCATATTCATTACTCTACGCCCCAACATCCATAATGATTACGACGATGAGTTGTCTGTCCGAAGGCAGGTCCTTTTGTTTTAATGCCACCCGGTGATGAGACGAGTGAGATAATTTCCGGTTGCCTTCCTCGCAAACAATCAAAGGGTGAACAATTTGTCCAAGCCTCCAAGGTGGCTATGCGCAGCGGCTTCAGTTAGATTTAAACCCAGGCCTATAACCCTCCGGTTACAAGGCACAGAACATTCCACGATCACCACTGCGTAGTTGAATTGCTAAATACAAATCGGAAATATGATCGACAGAGCATATAATTTTGATTATTCTCACAACTATGCTAAATTTCCACTTGTGCAGATCGTCGTGTGTTAATGTTCTCGCAACAACGGATTCTCTCGTTCTTTCTCTGGCCCAAGCTCTTCTCTACGGAGTCGGAGGAGCATTCGCCGAAGAAAACATCTACAGCGCCGGTAACATTGGTAGGCCTAACCACACGACATATTGTTTTTAATATCAGATGAGCTAACCTAGCGCTAGATGATAAATCCAAGGTAGTCTTATAAGTGTAGGTCTATGACTGAACTCCGAGTAATTGTAACTTCAATTATTGCGATTGACGCATGTAGTCTTCAATTTAAAAAAAAACCTACATAATCGTTATCATTATCGTTATCGTTCGAGACCGCTTCGTGGCTGTTGCTATGAAGGTTAATCACTTCACTGGTCATTGCTCGCCGCCATTCATACGCTGTCGCTCAGCGGCGTCTCTACCTCTGAATGAGCGGGAATATATCACATACAGCTGTGTTGTGTGTTATAATAATCATTCACACATTCATTTACGTTATGCTTTTAGTTGCATTTTGCAAATAATTGCCTTTTTGTACAAACTTGTAATAAAACTAATTGGTGCTATTGTAGCTTTGGACATTCCCAGGTGGCCCTAACCGCAGTAACCATGCAGAAGGATCTTCTAATGCCTAATTGAATCTCCTGGGTGATCCGATAGCAATTGTAAATTTGCAATTATTGTCATTACTTTCTGTTTTGGTTCATGGATTGCCAAATAAACTTTGATTGATTGATTTATGAAATGTATTTGTTTCAAAACAAAGGAAAGGACAATTGCTTCAAAAGAATTGCGTCGAGATTTGGTGACAAATGCACATACGTTGTCGTTGGACACAAGACGAACGACGAATTGGCCGCCAAACAGGTGGCTATATATATTATATGAATTTATTAAGTCATGAATTAAAATATGAATATTTATTAGCCTTTCCATTTAAGAGCATAGACAATTCTCATATCGTGGGACGAGTTTTAATCCGATTGTCTATCGCTCCTACCCTGTAACGAGGATTCTAAATGGTTACCTTGAATAGGTTCTTCGTCTTTCATACGTAATTGCTCGGCGCCATCAATTGATGCATCGTCATTAGATCATGGTGGTGCTTAATAAATTGCGTCCTGGCGAGGAAAATAAATAATCGTAAGTAAATTTCTATTTATGGAAAGAACTAATTCCAAAAGTTGACCTCATTTAGAATACTTGTCTCACAGATTTTGTGAAACTATGGGTCGTGAACGAGTGATTTGAAGGTTGGTATATATACATGTCTATCAATGGCAACAGCTTTGTTTGGGCCAGCGACACAAAACTCTTCCATTTCAGTGCAACTTTGTGTTGACCAATAAACCCATAGACCTCTATGTGAGTCACCTTTGATAGCCGACACTCGTAACTCCATCACTGTATGCACCCTGACAGTGCCAGTCCCGGGTATGAATGACAGGAGGGCGATGCGAATCATTTTTTCAATGAAACAGTGTCGTTAAACTGCAACAGCTGAGCCGACACTCGCTATTAGCATCTTCATAAGCACTATAGTGCTACAAGTGGCTCGACCAAGGTTTCTCTTTGGTTAGTTGCAGTTTAACAGCCATTTATGATGAAAAAAAATCATTAGCATCCCCCTCCTCCTTTATCTAGACTTAGGGCTTGCACTCTGCAAGCAAATAGCTCACAATTAATATCCTCAGGATGATAGTGAATGACAGCCAAATCTGGATAAGTGGTGATGTGTTGGACAAAATTACTGTCCTTCTTCGCAGTTTTATTGTCATGCATTACTCTCACAATTCCCCACCGACATCGCATCTTCCCACCGTCATATATATTTATAATATGCCCCAAGATTCTCCACATATCGCCACACAGCTTAGCCTAACACTCCAAATTGATCTTCCCCTCTTAAGAATTCCTTCCCAGTTCTTCACCTCTCAAAAGCCTTCCTCGACGAAACCCGTTTGAGCATCTCTTCCCGTCTTATCTCTATGGTATCTTACAATTGGACTCCGATCCTCACTTAACATTCCTGGTCAACCAACCTCTCTGACATTACGTAGAGACTTATGATACATACATGTATATCCACCCACTTGCCTATAAATGCATATGTGCTAGAATGACTAGCCTTGCGAAGTTAGTGAAACTATCATTCCTGGTCTGGCTAACTTTGTGATTAAACGAGTGCCCTGGGCTCAGCTTTTTAGTGGCGCTTTAGAAGTTGACAGTTTACGATAACGATTACAAACCAAAGTTGTTATGAATAACAAATACAAATATTTATTGATCTAACATCCGGATACATGTAATATATACATATACATATATATATATATATATCTTTGCTGAATAGCACTTGCGCTGAGTGCAAGTGCGAGACCCATCACTAGATGAAAATGGACTTCAGCCGCTTTCCAAACGATCGCAATCCCTTCACCATTTTATTCGTTTTTGGTAGCTTCTGGTAATTTACAGCTACCGCATTTGCTTCAGTACGAAGAGACTGCTCCACCAGAGAAGACCAACTGTTGTAGTCACTGAAGTTAGGAGCGTCACGGCGATCTACTGAATCCATACTTCGATGTTTCGTGGTGCGAGCTAGGACGTTGGGGTCCATAAGAATCTGTGGCGGTACTGTTCTGAATTTCTCTTCGAATGAATGACAATGATCCAGGCTTACGTCCATAGAATGATAACGTTTATCAACATTTAGCGCTGTGTTATAATTTTTATCAAGTGAACAGACCATAGTTGGAGTCGTTTTCGTCGATAAGGAAACGTATGGTGACATGGGCGTGCTTTTGTAGGTATTCTGTTGAAGAGGTGGAAGCATGTAGTCTTCTAGATTAATCGTCGACTGATGGGGTTTTATCGTCGGTGTGACGTGCACACGTGACGCTTCTGCGATTGCCCATTCGCTATCGTGAACGTGGCGGGTTTCCTTGTGTGGACCTGAGGAGTATTTCTGGAGAATGATTTCTGGAAAACGTCTCTTGTAGCAGACGTCTATGGAAGGCGCTGCTACCATCAGCTCTGATGTCGTTCTAACGTCTTTGCCTGTAAAACGTATCGGAAAAACTTCAGTAAATGATTGGCCAGGTGACCTGTTACCTCTGCTGGCGTACCCACATGGGTCCAGTATATGACTCATTTTGTCGAACGGGACCATGCGATAATTATTATGTAGGCCTATAAAAAATGCATAGAAGGCCTTTTGTTCATTTTTATATGTATTATATGGTCTTCACATCAATCATTAAGCAATTTTTCGAGAAAAATTAGTTTTTGATTTACCTATTTAAGAGAAGGTCTGGCTTCAATAACTCTGGGAAAAGAAATTGCTTTGAGTAACTGTTATAGCTATTGTCCACGGGTCTTCACTCCATTCCATGCAACAACGCAACAATTAGCCTAAGCAGCAGAAATAACGCAGCGGCTGAAGTAATTAGTAGCCTGTCGGTAAATGTTCACGAGCTACATAATTTATAAAACGTAGGACCTACGTGTTATTACGATGAGATGAAACAAGTAACTCACTCTGCACGTCGTGTGTTTTCTGCTTCATTGGTTGGTTATCCGTCGAATTCTCTGTGGATTGTCGATGAGGTCGACTGCAGCTGCTTCCGATTTCAGTCCATGCAACCTCTGTTCTTGCGGTTGATTCAATCTCATGATCGAATTGAAGCATCATTGATGAAACTCCGAAGCATCCGATAGAACGACGTCGTCGTTGCTGGCCCTTCAACTGCATGTTCTGTAGTCCAGAGACGGATAGGACGACCTTTTAGGTATATAATATTCTGGCTTAATGAAGTTAGACACGTTGTGACCGTTGCGATGAAAGCCAATGACAGCGGGTGACAGCAACAGGCTTATAAGACTTGGACTTCTAAGAGAAATGAAGGTGCGCTCTCAGGCCTCAGACTTTCGATTGGTTGGAGTGGTCGGCCTGAAATTTGGAGTTACTGTGTATGAAGTCCTTCGCGTACAATTGTCTGCAATAGGCTATAGCAACATTGCGCCATTACGCATTGTGTGCTCTTCTTAAGAATAATGTATGACGAGCTGGAAATTGATCCGCCTGTATACACGTAGCTCCGCGTCTCAATACTTGCAATTTGCTCTCTGGATATAGGCCTAGTTAATTGGAGCCCACGGCATTTAAATAATTAAATGAGGCACGACATGTATGCACAGTGTCTGACGTGCGGTGTCTGGTATTGTCTAATGAACGATTGTTAGAGTGGTCTAGCTGGAAGCGTCTAACGAAAGCGATAAGTCTGGAGGCGATTAATTTAATTCAAATTGTTTGATTTGTATTGCATTCATAAGGATTATATGTATTCAGTTGATTGCAAACACCTCGTCTGTGTTTGATTAGTGCTAAACATGTCAACCCCAGTCAGCTGTCAATTATTATTATAGACGTCTTGTCAAACACCTCCGTTAGAGCTCGCACAGTGAAAGTGCCAGTCCCAAACCTGTTTCAAGAAGGAGGGCGACGTTGATGATCTTTGCTGTCACATAGTGTCGTTGAACAGAAACTACTAAACTTTCAGTACCGATAACAATGAGGCCCATTTACGAGATGCAGCTGATAGGCCCTAACCTACTATTTCTTTCGATTAATGTAGCCTATTTAATTTAATTGTGGTGTTAAGTTAACATACATAAAATTTATTCATCGGGTTTCTTGTGAGCATGCATGTTACATGGAAAGAATGAAATAATGGAAAAATGAATTACGCCAGCGTTGGACGGTGGGAAATATAATGACCCTCGATTTATGACTATATACTTCAGCGCTTGATCAGCTAGTGCAATCATAAAAATCGCTTATTATCATAAATATAGCTTATTAATTAATAGTTGTCTTGATGCAACACGATTGCGTGAACTGCAGGATAGGTTCATTGCAGGAGTTTGAACACTAGTATTGTTTGAGGCATTCAAGTTCCAAATCAAAGATAACCTTCCCTGTATTAGATCGACTCTGTATACCAAAGACCACTTGGAATTGAGATGATCTGCCTCTTTTGAAATTATTTATATTCGGTTTGATCGCTGATTCCTTTTTATTAAATAATTTATTTGTTTTATGTATAAAGGAATTCAATCAAACTAATATTGACGACACGAATTCGGATGAATTCAAGTGAGTAATCCTTATAATAGTTTATTCTTTGCGTATCCTGAAAACCTGACATCTCTGTTATAATGTGCGTCATTTTTTATGTCCGTCGGGTCTCGGTTCGAGCAAAACATTTGTAAATACCATTTTATTTCTATTTGGAACTATATTCAGAGACAGCTGTATTTTCACAGGATTACTCTAGAAAGGTCTACCTCAATATAACTTGTAGGTCTAATCTGTAATGGAGTAGATAACCTGAAAACCTGACATCTCTGTTATAATGTGCGTCATTTTTTATGTCCGTCGGGTCTCGGTTCGAGCAAAACATTTGTAAATACCATTTTATTTCTATTTGGAACTATATTCAGAGACAGCTGTATTTTCACAGGATTACTCTAGAAAGGTCTACCTCAATATAACTTGTAGGTCTAATCTGTAATGGAGTAGATAAGTGTCAAAATATAATTAACTCCGTCTAAAATGCGGATCTGCACAAGAGTATTTTGATGTAGGGCTATATGCTGTGTAAAGTAAAAGCAATGCTTTGATGACCAAAAGTGAGAAATTGGTACGCGCTTATTTCATACTCTTCGACCCTTATTTCAATAGTGAATAAATGCTCTATATGGACTGGAAACATGCATCTCGCCAACCTCATGATACTTTATTTCCATTGACTAATAATTTAACGCTCAGGTTTCTAGTAGTCTTAGGTGCTGTAACTTCTGTGAACCTGAATCACAAGAATGAATCCGCGCAAATGAATAAGTATTCATAATAGCACCGAATTGAAAGAACGTGAAGGTTGTGGAATTATTAAAGTGCTGTTAAATTGAATGAAATGCGTTTGGTAGACAAGATAAACCGTCTCCGTTACAATTACTCAGATTAACACGAGACCGAGATTGTTGTTGGTAGGTAAATATAAGGTCAGTGTGGGTAAAATCAATTCGCATAGCGCACAACTACACAACTGCAGTCTTAATGTAAGCTTGTGATGGTGCGGTGCTACATAAATTGTAGTTTTTATATAAGTCTATGACGTGTGGTCTATGTAAATTGTAGTTTTGCGGTCGATGGTCTGCTATCGACAACGCTGAGCTCTGACTTGGTGTCTGGAGAGACAAGCTGCTGTCAGAGACAGGACAAAGTGGAAAAGCTGGCGCAAAGGTTTAGACAGATTCGGGAAAACTACTCCTCGCATCGGACGAACGTCGGAGGTAAGTACATCTTTAGTCATCTGAATTCGATGAACACAACAACACCTACACACACAGACACACACACCGACACACACACACACCTATACACACACACACACACACACAACGTCCTATGCTAAATGAAGTGAAGGGAGAGTCTTTTATAGTCAACAACAAACGTTAATCATATATATTTATACTACATGACTTGCCGTTGATTGCTGCGTTGACTGCCTTTTCGGCTGCTGTATACACGTAGGTTGCTGTATATTGAGTGTAGTTTGGATTGCCTTAGACTGCTTCATTGACTGCTGCTTTGACCATGTCGGTACATGGTTGAAGATTCGATTTTCTAACTGATCCATTAGTCTCAAGTTCATTAGCTTTACAAAGGGAGCATACAATTCCCTTAGAAATGTGAACTGATTGCGTTCTGAGACGTCTGGAAACTGAAGGAAGAGAACAATTAGCTTACGGCGATGTTTCTTTGAGGCTCCAGTATACCCTCTTCTACTTGTGCGCTGATGACCTGCTCTGACCTTCATTGTCTCTGCTCTTGCACTGCCTTATGAGCCTTTACTTCATTTGAACATAAGCGCTGGTGATTAAACTGGTTGTCTCTGGCTCAACTTTTATGTTACTTGCTTTGAGAAATTTATTCGTCCTGACAGTCATTGTTTGGATCCAATCAGGAACACGATGCAGTCCCAAGTCAAACGATACAATGAATGAATGAATCGATGAATGACTGAACGAACGAATGAATGAATGACTGTGATGAACGAATGAATCAATGAATGAACGAATTGTGGAATGAACGAATGAAAGGATGAATGAAGGAATGAATGAACGGACGGGCGAATGAATGAATGAATGAATTGTCTTGTCTTTAATTTAGGTCTTCTAGGATCAGAGAAGAGAAAATCGTAGCTTCAACTTCGATCACATATCGAAGACCTAACGAACAACTGGGTCAGTCTGGCAGCGAAGACACTAGTCCTCATCAACTCAAGTTAAGTATAATAATAAATTGCTTGCAGTTAATGTATTGGGTCTCTTTTGGTTCTTGCTGAAGCTACAGAAATTTGCAATGACTGATCTCAGTAAGAGTCGATTATAGGAAGGTCGATTAAGTGACTTGCAGGTTTTGAAGGAGTGTAAAAGGTGAATGAAAAGATGATAAAAAATTGTCCTCTATGTAACCCATGCAACATTCGAGTGATGACTTTGACGATGGTCATGGTGATGGTGATGGTAATAACAATGATAATTTTCGTTTAGTTTCAAACTAACAAACCGCAGCAAGTACAGTTTGAATGAATGATGATAAGTTATTACATTAGTTGAATTTAACTGTCGAAATGCAGACATGCAAGGCATTCATAGCGTTATGCATCTAATTTCGCCAACTCATGCGCCTAGCAAGAAGATTAGTCAATCTTACGAGAGATACGGGACTCGAACTCAGTTCCTCAGCTCTGCTCGATAGTGTCATATTCATTACTCTACGCCCCAACATCCATAATGATTACGACGATGAGTTGTCTGTCCGAAGGCAGGTCCTTTTGTTTTAATGCCACCCGGTGATGAGACGAGTGAGATAATTTCCGGTTGCCTTCCTCGCAAACAATCAAAGGGTGAACAATTTGTCCAAGCCTCCAAGGTGGCTATGCGCAGCGGCTTCAGTTAGATTTAAACCCAGGCCTATAACCCTCCGGTTACAAGGCACAGAACATTCCACGATCACCACTGCGTAGTTGAATTGCTAAATACAAATCGGAAATATGATCGACAGAGCATATAATTTTGATTATTCTCACAACTATGCTAAATTTCCACTTGTGCAGATCGTCGTGTGTTAATGTTCTCGCAACAACGGATTCTCTCGTTCTTTCTCTGGCCCAAGCTCTTCTCTACGGAGTCGGAGGAGCATTCGCCGAAGAAAACATCTACAGCGCCGGTAACATTGGTAGGCCTAACCACACGACATATTGTTTTTAATATCAGATGAGCTAACCTAGCGCTAGATGATAAATCCAAGGTAGTCTTATAAGTGTAGGTCTATGACTGAACTCCGAGTAATTGTAACTTCAATTATTGCGATTGACGCATGTAGTCTTCAATTTAAAAAAAAACCTACATAATCGTTATCATTATCGTTATCGTTCGAGACCGCTTCGTGGCTGTTGCTATGAAGGTTAATCACTTCACTGGTCATTGCTCGCCGCCATTCATACGCTGTCGCTCAGCGGCGTCTCTACCTCTGAATGAGCGGGAATATATCACATACAGCTGTGTTGTGTGTTATAATAATCATTCACACATTCATTTACGTTATGCTTTTAGTTGCATTTTGCAAATAATTGCCTTTTTGTACAAACTTGTAATAAAACTAATTGGTGCTATTGTAGCTTTGGACATTCCCAGGTGGCCCTAACCGCAGTAACCATGCAGAAGGATCTTCTAATGCCTAATTGAATCTCCTGGGTGATCCGATAGCAATTGTAAATTTGCAATTATTGTCATTACTTTCTGTTTTGGTTCATGGATTGCCAAATAAACTTTGATTGATTGATTTATGAAATGTATTTGTTTCAAAACAAAGGAAAGGACAATTGCTTCAAAAGAATTGCGTCGAGATTTGGTGACAAATGCACATACGTTGTCGTTGGACACAAGACGAACGACGAATTGGCCGCCAAACAGGTGGCTATATATATTATATGAATTTATTAAGTCATGAATTAAAATATGAATATTTATTAGCCTTTCCATTTAAGAGCATAGACAATTCTCATATCGTGGGACGAGTTTTAATCCGATTGTCTATCGCTCCTACCCTGTAACGAGGATTCTAAATGGTTACCTTGAATAGGTTCTTCGTCTTTCATACGTAATTGCTCGGCGCCATCAATTGATGCATCGTCATTAGATCATGGTGGTGCTTAATAAATTGCGTCCTGGCGAGGAAAATAAATAATCGTAAGTAAATTTCTATTTATGGAAAGAACTAATTCCAAAAGTTGACCTCATTTAGAATACTTGTCTCACAGATTTTGTGAAACTATGGGTCGTGAACGAGTGATTTGAAGGTTGGTATATATACATGTCTATCAATGGCAACAGCTTTGTTTGGGCCAGCGACACAAAACTCTTCCATTTCAGTGCAACTTTGTGTTGACCAATAAACCCATAGACCTCTATGTGAGTCACCTTTGATAGCCGACACTCGTAACTCCATCACTGTATGCACCCTGACAGTGCCAGTCCCGGGAATGAATGACAGGAGGGCGATGCGAATCATTTTTTTAATGAAACAGTGTCGTTAAACTGCAACAGCTGAGCCGACACTCGCTATTAGCATCTTCATAAGCACTATAGTGTTACAAGTGGCTCGACCAAGGTTTCTCTTTGGTTAGTTGCAGTTTAACAGCAATTTATGATGAAAAAAATCATTAGCATCCCCCTCCTCCTTTATCTAGACTTAGGGCTTGCACTCTGCAAGCAAATAGCTCACAATTAATATCCTCAGGATGATAGTGAATGACAGCCAAATCTGGATAAGTGGTGATGTGTTGGACAAAATTACTGTCCTTCTTCGCAGTTTTATTGTCATGCATTACTCTCACAATTCCCCACCGACATCGCATCTTCCCACCGTCATATATATTTATAATATGCCCCAAGATTCTCCACATATCGCCACACAGCTTAGCCTAACACTCCAAATTGATCTTCCCCTCTTAAGAATTCCTTCCCAGTTCTTCACCTCTCAAAAGCCTTCCTCGACGAAACCCGTTTGAGCATCTCTTCCCGTCTTATCTCTATGGTATCTTACAATTGGACTCCGATCCTCACTTAACATTCCTGGTCAACCAACCTCTCTTGACATTACGTAGAGACTTATGATACATACATGTATATCCACCCACTTGCCTATAAATGCATATGTGCTAGAATGACTAGCCTTGCGAAGTTAGTGAAACTATCATTCCTGGTCTGGCTAACTTTGTGATTAAACGAGTGCCCTGGGCTCAGCTTTTTAGTGGCGCTTTAGAAGTTGACAGTTTACGATAACGATTACAAACCAAAGTTGTTATGAATAACAAATACAAATATTTATTGATCTAACATCCGGATACATGTAATATATACATATACATATATATCTTTGCTGAATAGCACTTGCGCTGAGTGCAAGTGCGAGACCCATCACTAGATGAAAATGGACTTCAGCCGCTTTCCAAACGATCGCAATCCCTTCACCATTTTATTCGTTTTTGGTAGCTTCTGGTAATTTACAGCTACCGCATTTGCTTCAGTACGAAGAGACTGCTCCACCAGAGAAGACCAACTGTTGTAGTCACTGAAGTTAGGAGCGTCACGGCGATCTACTGAATCCATACTTCGATGTTTCGTGGTGCGAGCTAGGACGTTGGGGTCCATAAGAATCTGTGGCGGTACTGTTCTGAATTTCTCTTCGAATGAATGACAATGATCCAGGCTTACGTCCATAGAATGATAACGTTTATCAACATTTAGCGCTGTGTTATAATTTTTATCAAGTGAACAGACCATAGTTGGAGTCGTTTTCGTCGATAAGGAAACGTATGGTGACATGGGCGTGCTTTTGTAGGTATTCTGTTGAAGAGGTGGAAGCATGTAGTCTTCTAGATTAATCGTCGACTGATGGGGTTTTATCGTCGGTGTGACGTGCACACGTGACGCTTCTGCGATTGCCCATTCGCTATCGTGAACGTGGCGGGTTTCCTTGTGTGGACCTGAGGAGTATTTCTGGAGAATGATTTCTGGAAAACGTCTCTTGTAGCAGACGTCTATGGAAGGCGCTGCTACCATCAGCTCTGATGTCGTTCTAACGTCTTTGCCTGTAAAACGTATCGGAAAAACTTCAGTAAATGATTGGCCAGGTGACCTGTTACCTCTGCTGGCGTACCCACATGGGTCCAGTATATGACTCATTTTGTCGAACGGGACCATGCGATAATTATTATGTAGGCCTATAAAAAATGCATAGAAGGCCTTTTGTTCATTTTTATATGTATTATATGGTCTTCACATCAATCATTAAGCAATTTTTCGAGAAAAATTAGTTTTTGATTTACCTATTTAAGAGAAGGTCTGGCTTCAATAACTCTGGGAAAAGAAATTGCTTTGAGTAACTGTTATAGCTATTGTCCACGGGTCTTCACTCCATTCCATGCAACAACGCAACAATTAGCCTAAGCAGCAGAAATAACGCAGCGGCTGAAGTAATTAGTAGCCTGTCGGTAAATGTTCACGAGCTACATAATTTATAAAACGTAGGACCTACGTGTTATTACGATGAGATGAAACAAGTAACTCACTCTGCACGTCGTGTGTTTTCTGCTTCATTGGTTGGTTATCCGTCGAATTCTCTGTGGATTGTCGATGAGGTCGACTGCAGCTGCTTCCGATTTCAGTCCATGCAACCTCTGTTCTTGCGGTTGATTCAATCTCATGATCGAATTGAAGCATCATTGATGAAACTCCGAAGCATCCGATAGAACGACGTCGTCGTTGCTGGCCCTTCAACTGCATGTTCTGTAGTCCAGAGACGGATAGGACGACCTTTTAGGTATATAATATTCTGGCTTAATGAAGTTAGACACGTTGTGACCGTTGCGATGAAAGCCAATGACAGCGGGTGACAGCAACAGGCTTATAAGACTTGGACTTCTAAGAGAAATGAAGGTGCGCTCTCAGGCCTCAGACTTTCGATTGGTTGGAGTGGTCGGCCTGAAATTTGGAGTTACTGTGTATGAAGTCCTTCGCGTACAATTGTCTGCAATAGGCTATAGCAACATTGCGCCATTATGCATTGTGTGTTCTTCTTAAGAATAATGTATGACGAGCTGGAAATTGATCCGCCTGTATACACGTAGCTCCGCGTCTCAATACTTGCAATTTGCTCTCTGGATATAGGCCTAGTTAATTGGAGCCCACGGCATTTAAATAATTAAATGAGGCACGACATGTATGCACAGTGTCTGACGTGCGGTGTCTGGTATTGTCTAATGAACGATTGTTAGAGTGGTCTAGCTGGAAGCGTCTAACGAAAGCGATAAGTCTGGAGGCGATTAATTTAATTCAAATTGTTTGATTTGTATTGCATTCATAAGGATTATATGTATTCAGTTGATTGCAAACACCTCGTCTGTGTTTGATTAGTGCTAAACATGTCAACCCCAGTCAGCTGTCAATTATTATTATAGACGTCTTGTCAAACACCTCCGTTAGAGCTCGCACAGTGAAAGTGCCAGTCCCAAACCTGTTTCAAGAAGGAGGGCGACGTTGATGATCTTTGCTGTCACATAGTGTCGTTGAACAGAAACTACTAAACTTTCAGTACCGATAACAATGAGGCCCATTTACGAGATGCAGCTGATAGGCCCTAACCTACTATTTCTTTCGATTAATGTAGCCTATTTAATTTAATTGTGGTGTTAAGTTAACATACATAAAATTTATTCATCGGGTTTCTTGTGAGCATGCATGTTACATGGAAAGAATGAAATAATGGAAAAATGAATTACGCCAGCGTTGGACGGTGGGAAATATAATGACCCTCGATTTATGACTATATACTTCAGCGCTTGATCAGCTAGTGCAATCATAAAAATCGCTTATTATCATAAATATAGCTTATTAATTAATAGTTGTCTTGATGCAACACGATTGCGTGAACTGCAGGATAGGTTCATTGCAGGAGTTTGAACACTAGTATTGTTTGAGGCATTCAAGTTCCAAATCAAAGATAACCTTCCCTGTATTAGATCGACTCTGTATACCAAAGACCACTTGGAATTGAGATGATCTGCCTCTTTTGAAATTATTTATATTCGGTTTGATCGCTGATTCCTTTTTATTAAATAATTTATTTGTTTTATGTATAAAGGAATTCAATCAAACTAATATTGACGACACGAATTCGGATGAATTCAAGTGAGTAATCCTTATAATAGTTTATTCTTTGCGTATCCTGAAAACCTGACATCTCTGTTATAATGTGCGTCATTTTTTATGTCCGTCGGGTCTCGGTTCGAGCAAAACATTTGTAAATACCATTTTATTTCTATTTGGAACTATATTCAGAGACAGCTGTATTTTCACAGGATTACTCTAGAAAGGTCTACCTCAATATAACTTGTAGGTCTAATCTGTAATGGAGTAGATAACCTGAAAACCTGACATCTCTGTTATAATGTGCGTCATTTTTTATGTCCGTCGGGTCTCGGTTCGAGCAAAACATTTGTAAATACCATTTTATTTCTATTTGGAACTATATTCAGAGACAGCTGTATTTTCACAGGATTACTCTAGAAAGGTCTACCTCAATATAACTTGTAGGTCTAATCTGTAATGGAGTAGATAAGTGTCAAAATATAATTAACTCCGTCTAAAATGCGGATCTGCACAAGAGTATTTTGATGTAGGGCTATATGCTGTGTAAAGTAAAAGCAATGCTTTGATGACCAAAAGTGAGAAATTGGTACGCGCTTATTTCATACTCTTCGACCCTTATTTCAATAGTGAATAAATGCTCTATATGGACTGGAAACATGCATCTCGCCAACCTCATGATACTTTATTTCCATTGACTAATAATTTAACGCTCAGGTTTCTAGTAGTCTTAGGTGCTGTAACTTCTGTGAACCTGAATCACAAGAATGAATCCGCGCAAATGAATAAGTATTCATAATAGCACCGAATTGAAAGAACGTGAAGGTTGTGGAATTATTAAAGTGCTGTTAAATTGAATGAAATGCGTTTGGTAGACAAGATAAACCGTCTCCGTTACAATTACTCAGATTAACACGAGACCGAGATTGTTGTTGGTAGGTAAATATAAGGTCAGTGTGGGTAAAATCAATTCGCATAGCGCACAACTACACAACTGCAGTCTTAATGTAAGCTTGTGATGGTGCGGTGCTACATAAATTGTAGTTTTTATATAAGTCTATGACGTGTGGTCTATGTAAATTGTAGTTTTGCGGTCGATGGTCTGCTATCGACAACGCTGAGCTCTGACTTGGTGTCTGGAGAGACAAGCTGCTGTCAGAGACAGGACAAAGTGGAAAAGCTGGCGCAAAGGTTTAGACAGATTCGGGAAAACTACTCCTCGCATCGGACGAACGTCGGAGGTAAGTACATCTTTAGTCATCTGAATTCGATGAACACAACAACACCTACACACACAGACACACACACCGACACACACACACACCTATACACACACACACACACACACAACGTCCTATGCTAAATGAAGTGAAGGGAGAGTCTTTTATAGTCAACAACAAACGTTAATCATATATATTTATACTACATGACTTGCCGTTGATTGCTGCGTTGACTGCCTTTTCGGCTGCTGTATACACGTAGGTTGCTGTATATTGAGTGTAGTTTGGATTGCCTTAGACTGCTTCATTGACTGCTGCTTTGACCATGTCGGTACATGGTTGAAGATTCGATTTTCTAACTGATCCATTAGTCTCAAGTTCATTAGCTTTACAAAGGGAGCATACAATTCCCTTAGAAATGTGAACTGATTGCGTTCTGAGACGTCTGGAAACTGAAGGAAGAGAACAATTAGCTTACGGCGATGTTTCTTTGAGGCTCCAGTATACCCTCTTCTACTTGTGCGCTGATGACCTGCTCTGACCTTCATTGTCTCTGCTCTTGCACTGCCTTATGAGCCTTTACTTCATTTGAACATAAGCGCTGGTGATTAAACTGGTTGTCTCTGGCTCAACTTTTATGTTACTTGCTTTGAGAAATTTATTCGTCCTGACAGTCATTGTTTGGATCCAATCAGGAACACGATGCAGTCCCAAGTCAAACGATACAATGAATGAATGAATCGATGAATGACTGAACGAACGAATGAATGAATGATTGTGATGAACGAATGAATCAATGAATGAACGAATTGTGGAATGAACGAATGAAAGGATGAATGAAGGAATGAATGAACGGACGGGCGAATGAATGAATGAATGAATTGTCTTGTCTTTAATTTAGGTCTTCTAGGATCAGAGAAGAGAAAATCGTAGCTTCAACTTCGATCACATATCGAAGACCTAACGAACAACTGGGTCAGTCTGGCAGCGAAGACACTAGGCCTCATCAACTCAAGTTAAGTATAATAATAAATTGCTTGCAGTTAATGTATTGGGTCTCTTTTGGTTCTTGCTGAAGCTACAGAAATTTGCAATGACTGATCTCAGTAAGAGTCGATTATAGGAAGGTCGATTAAGTGACTTGCAGGTTTTGAAGGAGTGTAAAAGGTGAATGAAAAGATGATAAAAAAATTGTCCTCTATGTAACCCATGCAACATTCGAGTGATGACTTTGACGATGGTCATGGTGATGGTGATGGTAATAACAATGATAATTTTCGTTTAGTTTCAAACTAACAAACCGCAGCAAGTACAGTTTGAATGAATGATGATAAGTTATTACATTAGTTGAATTTAACTGTCGAAATGCAGACATGCAAGGCATTCATAGCGTTATGCATCTAATTTCGCCAACTCATGCGCCTAGCAAGAAGATTAGTCAATCTTACGAGAGATACGGGACTCGAACTCAGTTCCTCAGCTCTGCTCGATAGTGTCATATTCATTACTCTACGCCCCAACATCCATAATGATTACGACGATGAGTTGTCTGTCCGAAGGCAGGTCCTTTTGTTTTAATGCCACCCGGTGATGAGACGAGTGAGATAATTTCCGGTTGCCTTCCTCGCAAACAATCAAAGGGTGAACAATTTGTCCAAGCCTCCAAGGTGGCTATGCGCAGCGGCTTCAGTTAGATTTAAACCCAGGCCTATAACCCTCCGGTTACAAGGCACAGAACATTCCACGATCACCACTGCGTAGTTGAATTGCTAAATACAAATCGGAAATATGATCGACAGAGCATATAATTTTGATTATTCTCACAACTATGCTAAATTTCCACTTGTGCAGATCGTCGTGTGTTAATGTTCTCGCAACAACGGATTCTCTCGTTCTTTCTCTGGCCCAAGCTCTTCTCTACGGAGTCGGAGGAGCATTCGCCGAAGAAAACATCTACAGCGCCGGTAACATTGGTAGGCCTAACCACACGACATATTGTTTTTAATATCAGATGAGCTAACCTAGCGCTAGATGATAAATCCAAGGTAGTCTTATAAGTGTAGGTCTATGACTGAACTCCGAGTAATTGTAACTTCAATTATTGCGATTGACGCATGTAGTCTTCAATTTAAAAAAAAACCTACATAATCGTTATCATTATCGTTATCGTTCGAGACCGCTTCGTGGCTGTTGCTATGAAGGTTAATCACTTCACTGGTCATTGCTCGCCGCCATTCATACGCTGTCGCTCAGCGGCGTCTCTACCTCTGAATGAGCGGGAATATATCACATACAGCTGTGTTGTGTGTTATAATAATCATTCACACATTCATTTACGTTATGCTTTTAGTTGCATTTTGCAAATAATTGCCTTTTTGTACAAACTTGTAATAAAACTAATTGGTGCTATTGTAGCTTTGGACATTCCCAGGTGGCCCTAACCGCAGTAACCATGCAGAAGGATCTTCTAATGCCTAATTGAATCTCCTGGGTGATCCGATAGCAATTGTAAATTTGCAATTATTGTCATTACTTTCTGTTTTGGTTCATGGATTGCCAAATAAACTTTGATTGATTGATTTATGAAATGTATTTGTTTCAAAACAAAGGAAAGGACAATTGCTTCAAAAGAATTGCGTCGAGATTTGGTGACAAATGCACATACGTTGTCGTTGGACACAAGACGAACGACGAATTGGCCGCCAAACAGGTGGCTATATATATTATATGAATTTATTAAGTCATGAATTAAAATATGAATATTTATTAGCCTTTCCATTTAAGAGCATAGACAATTCTCATATCGTGGGACGAGTTTTAATCCGATTGTCTATCGCTCCTACCCTGTAACGAGGATTCTAAATGGTTACCTTGAATAGGTTCTTCGTCTTTCATACGTAATTGCTCGGCGCCATCAATTGATGCATCGTCATTAGATCATGGTGGTGCTTAATAAATTGCGTCCTGGCGAGGAAAATAAATAATCGTAAGTAAATTTCTATTTATGGAAAGAACTAATTCCAAAAGTTGACCTCATTTAGAATACTTGTCTCACAGATTTTGTGAAACTATGGGTCGTGAACGAGTGATTTGAAGGTTGGTATATATACATGTCTATCAATGGCAACAGCTTTGTTTGGGCCAGCGACACAAAACTCTTCCATTTCAGTGCAACTTTGTGTTGACCAATAAACCCATAGACCTCTATGTGAGTCACCTTTGATAGCCGACACTCGTAACTCCATCACTGTATGCACCCTGACAGTGCCAGTCCCGGGTATGAATGACAGGAGGGCGATGCGAATCATTTTTTCAATGAAACAGTGTCGTTAAACTGCAACAGCTGAGCCGACACTCGCTATTAGCATCTTCATAAGCACTATAGTGCTACAAGTGGCTCGACCAAGGTTTCTCTTTGGTTAGTTGCAGTTTAACAGCCATTTATGATGAAAAAAAATCATTAGCATCCCCCTCCTCCTTTATCTAGACTTAGGGCTTGCACTCTGCAAGCAAATAGCTCACAATTAATATCCTCAGGATGATAGTGAATGACAGCCAAATCTGGATAAGTGGTGATGTGTTGGACAAAATTACTGTCCTTCTTCGCAGTTTTATTGTCATGCATTACTCTCACAATTCCCCACCGACATCGCATCTTCCCACCGTCATATATATTTATAATATGCCCCAAGATTCTCCACATATCGCCACACAGCTTAGCCTAACACTCCAAATTGATCTTCCCCTCTTAAGAATTCCTTCCCAGTTCTTCACCTCTCAAAAGCCTTCCTCGACGAAACCCGTTTGAGCATCTCTTCCCGTCTTATCTCTATGGTATCTTACAATTGGACTCCGATCCTCACTTAACATTCCTGGTCAACCAACCTCTCTGACATTACGTAGAGACTTATGATACATACATGTATATCCACCCACTTGCCTATAAATGCATATGTGCTAGAATGACTAGCCTTGCGAAGTTAGTGAAACTATCATTCCTGGTCTGGCTAACTTTGTGATTAAACGAGTGCCCTGGGCTCAGCTTTTTAGTGGCGCTTTAGAAGTTGACAGTTTACGATAACGATTACAAACCAAAGTTGTTATGAATAACAAATACAAATATTTATTGATCTAACATCCGGATACATGTAATATATACATATACATATATATATATATATATATCTTTGCTGAATAGCACTTGCGCTGAGTGCAAGTGCGAGACCCATCACTAGATGAAAATGGACTTCAGCCGCTTTCCAAACGATCGCAATCCCTTCACCATTTTATTCGTTTTTGGTAGCTTCTGGTAATTTACAGCTACCGCATTTGCTTCAGTACGAAGAGACTGCTCCACCAGAGAAGACCAACTGTTGTAGTCACTGAAGTTAGGAGCGTCACGGCGATCTACTGAATCCATACTTCGATGTTTCGTGGTGCGAGCTAGGACGTTGGGGTCCATAAGAATCTGTGGCGGTACTGTTCTGAATTTCTCTTCGAATGAATGACAATGATCCAGGCTTACGTCCATAGAATGATAACGTTTATCAACATTTAGCGCTGTGTTATAATTTTTATCAAGTGAACAGACCATAGTTGGAGTCGTTTTCGTCGATAAGGAAACGTATGGTGACATGGGCGTGCTTTTGTAGGTATTCTGTTGAAGAGGTGGAAGCATGTAGTCTTCTAGATTAATCGTCGACTGATGGGGTTTTATCGTCGGTGTGACGTGCACACGTGACGCTTCTGCGATTGCCCATTCGCTATCGTGAACGTGGCGGGTTTCCTTGTGTGGACCTGAGGAGTGTTTCTGGAGAATGATTTCTGGAAAACGTCTCTTGTAGCAGACGTCTATGGAAGGCGCTGCTACCATCAGCTCTGATGTCGTTCTAACGTCTTTGCCTGTAAAACGTATCGGAAAAACTTCAGTAAATGATTGGCCAGGTGACCTGTTACCTCTGCTGGCGTACCCACATGGGTCCAGTATATGACTCATTTTGTCGAACGGGACCATGCGATAATTATTATGTAGGCCTATAAAAAATGCATAGAAGGCCTTTTGTTCATTTTTATATGTATTATATGGTCTTCACATCAATCATTAAGCAATTTTTCGAGAAAAATTAGTTTTTGATTTACCTATTTAAGAGAAGGTCTGGCTTCAATAACTCTGGGAAAAGAAATTGCTTTGAGTAACTGTTATAGCTATTGTCCACGGGTCTTCACTCCATTCCATGCAACAACGCAACAATTAGCCTAAGCAGCAGAAATAACGCAGCGGCTGAAGTAATTAGTAGCCTGTCGGTAAATGTTCACGAGCTACATAATTTATAAAACGTAGGACCTACGTGTTATTACGATGAGATGAAACAAGTAACTCACTCTGCACGTCGTGTGTTTTCTGCTTCATTGGTTGGTTATCCGTCGAATTCTCTGTGGATTGTCGATGAGGTCGACTGCAGCTGCTTCCGATTTCAGTCCATGCAACCTCTGTTCTTGCGGTTGATTCAATCTCATGATCGAATTGAAGCATCATTGATGAAACTCCGAAGCATCCGATAGAACGACGTCGTCGTTGCTGGCCCTTCAACTGCATGTTCTGTAGTCCAGAGACGGATAGGACGACCTTTTAGGTATATAATATTCTGGCTTAATGAAGTTAGACACGTTGTGACCGTTGCGATGAAAGCCAATGACAGCGGGTGACAGCAACAGGCTTATAAGACTTGGACTTCTAAGAGAAATGAAGGTGCGCTCTCAGGCCTCAGACTTTCGATTGGTTGGAGTGGTCGGCCTGAAATTTGGAGTTACTGTGTATGAAGTCCTTCGCGTACAATTGTCTGCAATAGGCTATAGCAACATTGCGCCATTACGCATTGTGTGCTCTTCTTAAGAATAATGTATGACGAGCTGGAAATTGATCCGCCTGTATACACGTAGCTCCGCGTCTCAATACTTGCAATTTGCTCTCTGGATATAGGCCTAGTTAATTGGAGCCCACGGCATTTAAATAATTAAATGAGGCACGACATGTATGCACAGTGTCTGACGTGCGGTGTCTGGTATTGTCTAATGAACGATTGTTAGAGTGGTCTAGCTGGAAGCGTCTAACGAAAGCGATAAGTCTGGAGGCGATTAATTTAATTCAAATTGTTTGATTTGTATTGCATTCATAAGGATTATATGTATTCAGTTGATTGCAAACACCTCGTCTGTGTTTGATTAGTGCTAAACATGTCAACCCCAGTCAGCTGTCAATTATTATTATAGACGTCTTGTCAAACACCTCCGTTAGAGCTCGCACAGTGAAAGTGCCAGTCCCAAACCTGTTTCAAGAAGGAGGGCGACGTTGATGATCTTTGCTGTCACATAGTGTCGTTGAACAGAAACTACTAAACTTTCAGTACCGATAACAATGAGGCCCATTTACGAGATGCAGCTGATAGGCCCTAACCTACTATTTCTTTCGATTAATGTAGCCTATTTAATTTAATTGTGGTGTTAAGTTAACATACATAAAATTTATTCATCGGGTTTCTTGTGAGCATGCATGTTACATGGAAAGAATGAAATAATGGAAAAATGAATTACGCCAGCGTTGGACGGTGGGAAATATAATGACCCTCGATTTATGACTATATACTTCAGCGCTTGATCAGCTAGTGCAATCATAAAAATCGCTTATTATCATAAATATAGCTTATTAATTAATAGTTGTCTTGATGCAACACGATTGCGTGAACTGCAGGATAGGTTCATTGCAGGAGTTTGAACACTAGTATTGTTTGAGGCATTCAAGTTCCAAATCAAAGATAACCTTCCCTGTATTAGATCGACTCTGTATACCAAAGACCACTTGGAATTGAGATGATCTGCCTCTTTTGAAATTATTTATATTCGGTTTGATCGCTGATTCCTTTTTATTAAATAATTTATTTGTTTTATGTATAAAGGAATTCAATCAAACTAATATTGACGACACGAATTCGGATGAATTCAAGTGAGTAATCCTTATAATAGTTTATTCTTTGCGTATCCTGAAAACCTGACATCTCTGTTATAATGTGCGTCATTTTTTATGTCCGTCGGGTCTCGGTTCGAGCAAAACATTTGTAAATACCATTTTATTTCTATTTGGAACTATATTCAGAGACAGCTGTATTTTCACAGGATTACTCTAGAAAGGTCTACCTCAATATAACTTGTAGGTCTAATCTGTAATGGAGTAGATAACCTGAAAACCTGACATCTCTGTTATAATGTGCGTCATTTTTTATGTCCGTCGGGTCTCGGTTCGAGCAAAACATTTGTAAATACCATTTTATTTCTATTTGGAACTATATTCAGAGACAGCTGTATTTTCACAGGATTACTCTAGAAAGGTCTACCTCAATATAACTTGTAGGTCTAATCTGTAATGGAGTAGATAACCTGAAAACCTGACATCTCTGTTATAATGTGCGTCATTTTTTATGTCCGTCGGGTCTCGGTTCGAGCAAAACATTTGTAAATACCATTTTATTTCTATTTGGAACTATATTCAGAGACAGCTGTATTTTCACAGGATTACTCTAGAAAGGTCTACCTCAATATAACTTGTAGGTCTAATCTGTAATGGAGTAGATAAGTGTCAAAATATAATTAACTCCGTCTAAAATGCGGATCTGCACAAGAGTATTTTGATGTAGGGCTATATGCTGTGTAAAGTAAAAGCAATGCTTTGATGACCAAAAGTGAGAAATTGGTACGCGCTTATTTCATACTCTTCGACCCTTATTTCAATAGTGAATAAATGCTCTATATGGACTGGAAACATGCATCTCGCCAACCTCATGATACTTTATTTCCATTGACTAATAATTTAACGCTCAGGTTTCTAGTAGTCTTAGGTGCTGTAACTTCTGTGAACCTGAATCACAAGAATGAATCCGCGCAAATGAATAAGTATTCATAATAGCACCGAATTGAAAGAACGTGAAGGTTGTGGAATTATTAAAGTGCTGTTAAATTGAATGAAATGCGTTTGGTAGACAAGATAAACCGTCTCCGTTACAATTACTCAGATTAACACGAGACCGAGATTGTTGTTGGTAGGTAAATATAAGGTCAGTGTGGGTAAAATCAATTCGCATAGCGCACAACTACACAACTGCAGTCTTAATGTAAGCTTGTGATGGTGCGGTGCTACATAAATTGTAGTTTTTATATAAGTCTATGACGTGTGGTCTATGTAAATTGTAGTTTTGCGGTCGATGGTCTGCTATCGACAACGCTGAGCTCTGACTTGGTGTCTGGAGAGACAAGCTGCTGTCAGAGACAGGACAAAGTGGAAAAGCTGGCGCAAAGGTTTAGACAGATTCGGGAAAACTACTCCTCGCATCGGACGAACGTCGGAGGTAAGTACATCTTTAGTCATCTGAATTCGATGAACACAACAACACCTACACACACAGACACACACACCGACACACACACACACCTATACACACACACACACACACACAACGTCCTATGCTAAATGAAGTGAAGGGAGAGTCTTTTATAGTCAACAACAAACGTTAATCATATATATTTATACTACATGACTTGCCGTTGATTGCTGCGTTGACTGCCTTTTCGGCTGCTGTATACACGTAGGTTGCTGTATATTGAGTGTAGTTTGGATTGCCTTAGACTGCTTCATTGACTGCTGCTTTGACCATGTCGGTACATGGTTGAAGATTCGATTTTCTAACTGATCCATTAGTCTCAAGTTCATTAGCTTTACAAAGGGAGCATACAATTCCCTTAGAAATGTGAACTGATTGCGTTCTGAGACGTCTGGAAACTGAAGGAAGAGAACAATTAGCTTACGGCGATGTTTCTTTGAGGCTCCAGTATACCCTCTTCTACTTGTGCGCTGATGACCTGCTCTGACCTTCATTGTCTCTGCTCTTGCACTGCCTTATGAGCCTTTACTTCATTTGAACATAAGCGCTGGTGATTAAACTGGTTGTCTCTGGCTCAACTTTTATGTTACTTGCTTTGAGAAATTTATTCGTCCTGACAGTCATTGTTTGGATCCAATCAGGAACACGATGCAGTCCCAAGTCAAACGATACAATGAATGAATGAATCGATGAATGACTGAACGAACGAATGAATGAATGATTGTGATGAACGAATGAATCAATGAATGAACGAATTGTGGAATGAACGAATGAAAGGATGAATGAAGGAATGAATGAACGGACGGGCGAATGAATGAATGAATGAATTGTCTTGTCTTTAATTTAGGTCTTCTAGGATCAGAGAAGAGAAAATCGTAGCTTCAACTTCGATCACATATCGAAGACCTAACGAACAACTGGGTCAGTCTGGCAGCGAAGACACTAGGCCTCATCAACTCAAGTTAAGTATAATAATAAATTGCTTGCAGTTAATGTATTGGGTCTCTTTTGGTTCTTGCTGAAGCTACAGAAATTTGCAATGACTGATCTCAGTAAGAGTCGATTATAGGAAGGTCGATTAAGTGACTTGCAGGTTTTGAAGGAGTGTAAAAGGTGAATGAAAAGATGATAAAAAAATTGTCCTCTATGTAACCCATGCAACATTCGAGTGATGACTTTGACGATGGTCATGGTGATGGTGATGGTAATAACAATGATAATTTTCGTTTAGTTTCAAACTAACAAACCGCAGCAAGTACAGTTTGAATGAATGATGATAAGTTATTACATTAGTTGAATTTAACTGTCGAAATGCAGACATGCAAGGCATTCATAGCGTTATGCATCTAATTTCGCCAACTCATGCGCCTAGCAAGAAGATTAGTCAATCTTACGAGAGATACGGGACTCGAACTCAGTTCCTCAGCTCTGCTCGATAGTGTCATATTCATTACTCTACGCCCCAACATCCATAATGATTACGACGATGAGTTGTCTGTCCGAAGGCAGGTCCTTTTGTTTTAATGCCACCCGGTGATGAGACGAGTGAGATAATTTCCGGTTGCCTTCCTCGCAAACAATCAAAGGGTGAACAATTTGTCCAAGCCTCCAAGGTGGCTATGCGCAGCGGCTTCAGTTAGATTTAAACCCAGGCCTATAACCCTCCGGTTACAAGGCACAGAACATTCCACGATCACCACTGCGTAGTTGAATTGCTAAATACAAATCGGAAATATGATCGACAGAGCATATAATTTTGATTATTCTCACAACTATGCTAAATTTCCACTTGTGCAGATCGTCGTGTGTTAATGTTCTCGCAACAACGGATTCTCTCGTTCTTTCTCTGGCCCAAGCTCTTCTCTACGGAGTCGGAGGAGCATTCGCCGAAGAAAACATCTACAGCGCCGGTAACATTGGTAGGCCTAACCACACGACATATTGTTTTTAATATCAGATGAGCTAACCTAGCGCTAGATGATAAATCCAAGGTAGTCTTATAAGTGTAGGTCTATGACTGAACTCCGAGTAATTGTAACTTCAATTATTGCGATTGACGCATGTAGTCTTCAATTTAAAAAAAAACCTACATAATCGTTATCATTATCGTTATCGTTCGAGACCGCTTCGTGGCTGTTGCTATGAAGGTTAATCACTTCACTGGTCATTGCTCGCCGCCATTCATACGCTGTCGCTCAGCGGCGTCTCTACCTCTGAATGAGCGGGAATATATCACATACAGCTGTGTTGTGTGTTATAATAATCATTCACACATTCATTTACGTTATGCTTTTAGTTGCATTTTGCAAATAATTGCCTTTTTGTACAAACTTGTAATAAAACTAATTGGTGCTATTGTAGCTTTGGACATTCCCAGGTGGCCCTAACCGCAGTAACCATGCAGAAGGATCTTCTAATGCCTAATTGAATCTCCTGGGTGATCCGATAGCAATTGTAAATTTGCAATTATTGTCATTACTTTCTGTTTTGGTTCATGGATTGCCAAATAAACTTTGATTGATTGATTTATGAAATGTATTTGTTTCAAAACAAAGGAAAGGACAATTGCTTCAAAAGAATTGCGTCGAGATTTGGTGACAAATGCACATACGTTGTCGTTGGACACAAGACGAACGACGAATTGGCCGCCAAACAGGTGGCTATATATATTATATGAATTTATTAAGTCATGAATTAAAATATGAATATTTATTAGCCTTTCCATTTAAGAGCATAGACAATTCTCATATCGTGGGACGAGTTTTAATCCGATTGTCTATCGCTCCTACCCTGTAACGAGGATTCTAAATGGTTACCTTGAATAGGTTCTTCGTCTTTCATACGTAATTGCTCGGCGCCATCAATTGATGCATCGTCATTAGATCATGGTGGTGCTTAATAAATTGCGTCCTGGCGAGGAAAATAAATAATCGTAAGTAAATTTCTATTTATGGAAAGAACTAATTCCAAAAGTTGACCTCATTTAGAATACTTGTCTCACAGATTTTGTGAAACTATGGGTCGTGAACGAGTGATTTGAAGGTTGGTATATATACATGTCTATCAATGGCAACAGCTTTGTTTGGGCCAGCGACACAAAACTCTTCCATTTCAGTGCAACTTTGTGTTGACCAATAAACCCATAGACCTCTATGTGAGTCACCTTTGATAGCCGACACTCGTAACTCCATCACTGTATGCACCCTGACAGTGCCAGTCCCGGGTATGAATGACAGGAGGGCGATGCGAATCATTTTTTCAATGAAACAGTGTCGTTAAACTGCAACAGCTGAGCCGACACTCGCTATTAGCATCTTCATAAGCACTATAGTGCTACAAGTGGCTCGACCAAGGTTTCTCTTTGGTTAGTTGCAGTTTAACAGCCATTTATGATGAAAAAAAATCATTAGCATCCCCCTCCTCCTTTATCTAGACTTAGGGCTTGCACTCTGCAAGCAAATAGCTCACAATTAATATCCTCAGGATGATAGTGAATGACAGCCAAATCTGGATAAGTGGTGATGTGTTGGACAAAATTACTGTCCTTCTTCGCAGTTTTATTGTCATGCATTACTCTCACAATTCCCCACCGACATCGCATCTTCCCACCGTCATATATATTTATAATATGCCCCAAGATTCTCCACATATCGCCACACAGCTTAGCCTAACACTCCAAATTGATCTTCCCCTCTTAAGAATTCCTTCCCAGTTCTTCACCTCTCAAAAGCCTTCCTCGACGAAACCCGTTTGAGCATCTCTTCCCGTCTTATCTCTATGGTATCTTACAATTGGACTCCGATCCTCACTTAACATTCCTGGTCAACCAACCTCTCTTGACATTACGTAGAGACTTATGATACATACATGTATATCCACCCACTTGCCTATAAATGCATATGTGCTAGAATGACTAGCCTTGCGAAGTTAGTGAAACTATCATTCCTGGTCTGGCTAACTTTGTGATTAAACGAGTGCCCTGGGCTCAGCTTTTTAGTGGCGCTTTAGAAGTTGACAGTTTACGATAACGATTACAAACCAAAGTTGTTATGAATAACAAATACAAATATTTATTGATCTAACATCCGGATACATGTAATATATACATATACATATATATATATATATATCTTTGCTGAATAGCACTTGCGCTGAGTGCAAGTGCGAGACCCATCACTAGATGAAAATGGACTTCAGCCGCTTTCCAAACGATCGCAATCCCTTCACCATTTTATTCGTTTTTGGTAGCTTCTGGTAATTTACAGCTACCGCATTTGCTTCAGTACGAAGAGACTGCTCCACCAGAGAAGACCAACTGTTGTAGTCACTGAAGTTAGGAGCGTCACGGCGATCTACTGAATCCATACTTCGATGTTTCGTGGTGCGAGCTAGGACGTTGGGGTCCATAAGAATCTGTGGCGGTACTGTTCTGAATTTCTCTTCGAATGAATGACAATGATCCAGGCTTACGTCCATAGAATGATAACGTTTATCAACATTTAGCGCTGTGTTATAATTTTTATCAAGTGAACAGACCATAGTTGGAGTCGTTTTCGTCGATAAGGAAACGTATGGTGACATGGGCGTGCTTTTGTAGGTATTCTGTTGAAGAGGTGGAAGCATGTAGTCTTCTAGATTAATCGTCGACTGATGGGGTTTTATCGTCGGTGTGACGTGCACACGTGACGCTTCTGCGATTGCCCATTCGCTATCGTGAACGTGGCGGGTTTCCTTGTGTGGACCTGAGGAGTATTTCTGGAGAATGATTTCTGGAAAACGTCTCTTGTAGCAGACGTCTATGGAAGGCGCTGCTACCATCAGCTCTGATGTCGTTCTAACGTCTTTGCCTGTAAAACGTATCGGAAAAACTTCAGTAAATGATTGGCCAGGTGACCTGTTACCTCTGCTGGCGTACCCACATGGGTCCAGTATATGACTCATTTTGTCGAACGGGACCATGCGATAATTATTATGTAGGCCTATAAAAAATGCATAGAAGGCCTTTTGTTCATTTTTATATGTATTATATGGTCTTCACATCAATCATTAAGCAATTTTTCGAGAAAAATTAGTTTTTGATTTACCTATTTAAGAGAAGGTCTGGCTTCAATAACTCTGGGAAAAGAAATTGCTTTGAGTAACTGTTATAGCTATTGTCCACGGGTCTTCACTCCATTCCATGCAACAACGCAACAATTAGCCTAAGCAGCAGAAATAACGCAGCGGCTGAAGTAATTAGTAGCCTGTCGGTAAATGTTCACGAGCTACATAATTTATAAAACGTAGGACCTACGTGTTATTACGATGAGATGAAACAAGTAACTCACTCTGCACGTCGTGTGTTTTCTGCTTCATTGGTTGGTTATCCGTCGAATTCTCTGTGGATTGTCGATGAGGTCGACTGCAGCTGCTTCCGATTTCAGTCCATGCAACCTCTGTTCTTGCGGTTGATTCAATCTCATGATCGAATTGAAGCATCATTGATGAAACTCCGAAGCATCCGATAGAACGACGTCGTCGTTGCTGGCCCTTCAACTGCATGTTCTGTAGTCCAGAGACGGATAGGACGACCTTTTAGGTATATAATATTCTGGCTTAATGAAGTTAGACACGTTGTGACCGTTGCGATGAAAGCCAATGACAGCGGGTGACAGCAACAGGCTTATAAGACTTGGACTTCTAAGAGAAATGAAGGTGCGCTCTCAGGCCTCAGACTTTCGATTGGTTGGAGTGGTCGGCCTGAAATTTGGAGTTACTGTGTATGAAGTCCTTCGCGTACAATTGTCTGCAATAGGCTATAGCAACATTGCGCCATTATGCATTGTGTGTTCTTCTTAAGAATAATGTATGACGAGCTGGAAATTGATCCGCCTGTATACACGTAGCTCCGCGTCTCAATACTTGCAATTTGCTCTCTGGATATAGGCCTAGTTAATTGGAGCCCACGGCATTTAAATAATTAAATGAGGCACGACATGTATGCACAGTGTCTGACGTGCGGTGTCTGGTATTGTCTAATGAACGATTGTTAGAGTGGTCTAGCTGGAAGCGTCTAACGAAAGCGATAAGTCTGGAGGCGATTAATTTAATTCAAATTGTTTGATTTGTATTGCATTCATAAGGATTATATGTATTCAGTTGATTGCAAACACCTCGTCTGTGTTTGATTAGTGCTAAACATGTCAACCCCAGTCAGCTGTCAATTATTATTATAGACGTCTTGTCAAACACCTCCGTTAGAGCTCGCACAGTGAAAGTGCCAGTCCCAAACCTGTTTCAAGAAGGAGGGCGACGTTGATGATCTTTGCTGTCACATAGTGTCGTTGAACAGAAACTACTAAACTTTCAGTACCGATAACAATGAGGCCCATTTACGAGATGCAGCTGATAGGCCCTAACCTACTATTTCTTTCGATTAATGTAGCCTATTTAATTTAATTGTGGTGTTAAGTTAACATACATAAAATTTATTCATCGGGTTTCTTGTGAGCATGCATGTTACATGGAAAGAATGAAATAATGGAAAAATGAATTACGCCAGCGTTGGACGGTGGGAAATATAATGACCCTCGATTTATGACTATATACTTCAGCGCTTGATCAGCTAGTGCAATCATAAAAATCGCTTATTATCATAAATATAGCTTATTAATTAATAGTTGTCTTGATGCAACACGATTGCGTGAACTGCAGGATAGGTTCATTGCAGGAGTTTGAACACTAGTATTGTTTGAGGCATTCAAGTTCCAAATCAAAGATAACCTTCCCTGTATTAGATCGACTCTGTATACCAAAGACCACTTGGAATTGAGATGATCTGCCTCTTTTGAAATTATTTATATTCGGTTTGATCGCTGATTCCTTTTTATTAAATAATTTATTTGTTTTATGTATAAAGGAATTCAATCAAACTAATATTGACGACACGAATTCGGATGAATTCAAGTGAGTAATCCTTATAATAGTTTATTCTTTGCGTATCCTGAAAACCTGACATCTCTGTTATAATGTGCGTCATTTTTTATGTCCGTCGGGTCTCGGTTCGAGCAAAACATTTGTAAATACCATTTTATTTCTATTTGGAACTATATTCAGAGACAGCTGTATTTTCACAGGATTACTCTAGAAAGGTCTACCTCAATATAACTTGTAGGTCTAATCTGTAATGGAGTAGATAACCTGAAAACCTGACATCTCTGTTATAATGTGCGTCATTTTTTATGTCCGTCGGGTCTCGGTTCGAGCAAAACATTTGTAAATACCATTTTATTTCTATTTGGAACTATATTCAGAGACAGCTGTATTTTCACAGGATTACTCTAGAAAGGTCTACCTCAATATAACTTGTAGGTCTAATCTGTAATGGAGTAGATAAGTGTCAAAATATAATTAACTCCGTCTAAAATGCGGATCTGCACAAGAGTATTTTGATGTAGGGCTATATGCTGTGTAAAGTAAAAGCAATGCTTTGATGACCAAAAGTGAGAAATTGGTACGCGCTTATTTCATACTCTTCGACCCTTATTTCAATAGTGAATAAATGCTCTATATGGACTGGAAACATGCATCTCGCCAACCTCATGATACTTTATTTCCATTGACTAATAATTTAACGCTCAGGTTTCTAGTAGTCTTAGGTGCTGTAACTTCTGTGAACCTGAATCACAAGAATGAATCCGCGCAAATGAATAAGTATTCATAATAGCACCGAATTGAAAGAACGTGAAGGTTGTGGAATTATTAAAGTGCTGTTAAATTGAATGAAATGCGTTTGGTAGACAAGATAAACCGTCTCCGTTACAATTACTCAGATTAACACGAGACCGAGATTGTTGTTGGTAGGTAAATATAAGGTCAGTGTGGGTAAAATCAATTCGCATAGCGCACAACTACACAACTGCAGTCTTAATGTAAGCTTGTGATGGTGCGGTGCTACATAAATTGTAGTTTTTATATAAGTCTATGACGTGTGGTCTATGTAAATTGTAGTTTTGCGGTCGATGGTCTGCTATCGACAACGCTGAGCTCTGACTTGGTGTCTGGAGAGACAAGCTGCTGTCAGAGACAGGACAAAGTGGAAAAGCTGGCGCAAAGGTTTAGACAGATTCGGGAAAACTACTCCTCGCATCGGACGAACGTCGGAGGTAAGTACATCTTTAGTCATCTGAATTCGATGAACACAACAACACCTACACACACAGACACACACACCGACACACACACACACCTATACACACACACACACACACACAACGTCCTATGCTAAATGAAGTGAAGGGAGAGTCTTTTATAGTCAACAACAAACGTTAATCATATATATTTATACTACATGACTTGCCGTTGATTGCTGCGTTGACTGCCTTTTCGGCTGCTGTATACACGTAGGTTGCTGTATATTGAGTGTAGTTTGGATTGCCTTAGACTGCTTCATTGACTGCTGCTTTGACCATGTCGGTACATGGTTGAAGATTCGATTTTCTAACTGATCCATTAGTCTCAAGTTCATTAGCTTTACAAAGGGAGCATACAATTCCCTTAGAAATGTGAACTGATTGCGTTCTGAGACGTCTGGAAACTGAAGGAAGAGAACAATTAGCTTACGGCGATGTTTCTTTGAGGCTCCAGTATACCCTCTTCTACTTGTGCGCTGATGACCTGCTCTGACCTTCATTGTCTCTGCTCTTGCACTGCCTTATGAGCCTTTACTTCATTTGAACATAAGCGCTGGTGATTAAACTGGTTGTCTCTGGCTCAACTTTTATGTTACTTGCTTTGAGAAATTTATTCGTCCTGACAGTCATTGTTTGGATCCAATCAGGAACACGATGCAGTCCCAAGTCAAACGATACAATGAATGAATGAATCGATGAATGACTGAACGAACGAATGAATGAATGATTGTGATGAACGAATGAATCAATGAATGAACGAATTGTGGAATGAACGAATGAAAGGATGAATGAAGGAATGAATGAACGGACGGGCGAATGAATGAATGAATGAATTGTCTTGTCTTTAATTTAGGTCTTCTAGGATCAGAGAAGAGAAAATCGTAGCTTCAACTTCGATCACATATCGAAGACCTAACGAACAACTGGGTCAGTCTGGCAGCGAAGACACTAGGCCTCATCAACTCAAGTTAAGTATAATAATAAATTGCTTGCAGTTAATGTATTGGGTCTCTTTTGGTTCTTGCTGAAGCTACAGAAATTTGCAATGACTGATCTCAGTAAGAGTCGATTATAGGAAGGTCGATTAAGTGACTTGCAGGTTTTGAAGGAGTGTAAAAGGTGAATGAAAAGATGATAAAAAAATTGTCCTCTATGTAACCCATGCAACATTCGAGTGATGACTTTGACGATGGTCATGGTGATGGTGATGGTAATAACAATGATAATTTTCGTTTAGTTTCAAACTAACAAACCGCAGCAAGTACAGTTTGAATGAATGATGATAAGTTATTACATTAGTTGAATTTAACTGTCGAAATGCAGACATGCAAGGCATTCATAGCGTTATGCATCTAATTTCGCCAACTCATGCGCCTAGCAAGAAGATTAGTCAATCTTACGAGAGATACGGGACTCGAACTCAGTTCCTCAGCTCTGCTCGATAGTGTCATATTCATTACTCTACGCCCCAACATCCATAATGATTACGACGATGAGTTGTCTGTCCGAAGGCAGGTCCTTTTGTTTTAATGCCACCCGGTGATGAGACGAGTGAGATAATTTCCGGTTGCCTTCCTCGCAAACAATCAAAGGGTGAACAATTTGTCCAAGCCTCCAAGGTGGCTATGCGCAGCGGCTTCAGTTAGATTTAAACCCAGGCCTATAACCCTCCGGTTACAAGGCACAGAACATTCCACGATCACCACTGCGTAGTTGAATTGCTAAATACAAATCGGAAATATGATCGACAGAGCATATAATTTTGATTATTCTCACAACTATGCTAAATTTCCACTTGTGCAGATCGTCGTGTGTTAATGTTCTCGCAACAACGGATTCTCTCGTTCTTTCTCTGGCCCAAGCTCTTCTCTACGGAGTCGGAGGAGCATTCGCCGAAGAAAACATCTACAGCGCCGGTAACATTGGTAGGCCTAACCACACGACATATTGTTTTTAATATCAGATGAGCTAACCTAGCGCTAGATGATAAATCCAAGGTAGTCTTATAAGTGTAGGTCTATGACTGAACTCCGAGTAATTGTAACTTCAATTATTGCGATTGACGCATGTAGTCTTCAATTTAAAAAAAAACCTACATAATCGTTATCATTATCGTTATCGTTCGAGACCGCTTCGTGGCTGTTGCTATGAAGGTTAATCACTTCACTGGTCATTGCTCGCCGCCATTCATACGCTGTCGCTCAGCGGCGTCTCTACCTCTGAATGAGCGGGAATATATCACATACAGCTGTGTTGTGTGTTATAATAATCATTCACACATTCATTTACGTTATGCTTTTAGTTGCATTTTGCAAATAATTGCCTTTTTGTACAAACTTGTAATAAAACTAATTGGTGCTATTGTAGCTTTGGACATTCCCAGGTGGCCCTAACCGCAGTAACCATGCAGAAGGATCTTCTAATGCCTAATTGAATCTCCTGGGTGATCCGATAGCAATTGTAAATTTGCAATTATTGTCATTACTTTCTGTTTTGGTTCATGGATTGCCAAATAAACTTTGATTGATTGATTTATGAAATGTATTTGTTTCAAAACAAAGGAAAGGACAATTGCTTCAAAAGAATTGCGTCGAGATTTGGTGACAAATGCACATACGTTGTCGTTGGACACAAGACGAACGACGAATTGGCCGCCAAACAGGTGGCTATATATATTATATGAATTTATTAAGTCATGAATTAAAATATGAATATTTATTAGCCTTTCCATTTAAGAGCATAGACAATTCTCATATCGTGGGACGAGTTTTAATCCGATTGTCTATCGCTCCTACCCTGTAACGAGGATTCTAAATGGTTACCTTGAATAGGTTCTTCGTCTTTCATACGTAATTGCTCGGCGCCATCAATTGATGCATCGTCATTAGATCATGGTGGTGCTTAATAAATTGCGTCCTGGCGAGGAAAATAAATAATCGTAAGTAAATTTCTATTTATGGAAAGAACTAATTCCAAAAGTTGACCTCATTTAGAATACTTGTCTCACAGATTTTGTGAAACTATGGGTCGTGAACGAGTGATTTGAAGGTTGGTATATATACATGTCTATCAATGGCAACAGCTTTGTTTGGGCCAGCGACACAAAACTCTTCCATTTCAGTGCAACTTTGTGTTGACCAATAAACCCATAGACCTCTATGTGAGTCACCTTTGATAGCCGACACTCGTAACTCCATCACTGTATGCACCCTGACAGTGCCAGTCCCGGGTATGAATGACAGGAGGGCGATGCGAATCATTTTTTCAATGAAACAGTGTCGTTAAACTGCAACAGCTGAGCCGACACTCGCTATTAGCATCTTCATAAGCACTATAGTGCTACAAGTGGCTCGACCAAGGTTTCTCTTTGGTTAGTTGCAGTTTAACAGCCATTTATGATGAAAAAAAATCATTAGCATCCCCCTCCTCCTTTATCTAGACTTAGGGCTTGCACTCTGCAAGCAAATAGCTCACAATTAATATCCTCAGGATGATAGTGAATGACAGCCAAATCTGGATAAGTGGTGATGTGTTGGACAAAATTACTGTCCTTCTTCGCAGTTTTATTGTCATGCATTACTCTCACAATTCCCCACCGACATCGCATCTTCCCACCGTCATATATATTTATAATATGCCCCAAGATTCTCCACATATCGCCACACAGCTTAGCCTAACACTCCAAATTGATCTTCCCCTCTTAAGAATTCCTTCCCAGTTCTTCACCTCTCAAAAGCCTTCCTCGACGAAACCCGTTTGAGCATCTCTTCCCGTCTTATCTCTATGGTATCTTACAATTGGACTCCGATCCTCACTTAACATTCCTGGTCAACCAACCTCTCTGACATTACGTAGAGACTTATGATACATACATGTATATCCACCCACTTGCCTATAAATGCATATGTGCTAGAATGACTAGCCTTGCGAAGTTAGTGAAACTATCATTCCTGGTCTGGCTAACTTTGTGATTAAACGAGTGCCCTGGGCTCAGCTTTTTAGTGGCGCTTTAGAAGTTGACAGTTTACGATAACGATTACAAACCAAAGTTGTTATGAATAACAAATACAAATATTTATTGATCTAACATCCGGATACATGTAATATATACATATACATATATATATATATATATATCTTTGCTGAATAGCACTTGCGCTGAGTGCAAGTGCGAGACCCATCACTAGATGAAAATGGACTTCAGCCGCTTTCCAAACGATCGCAATCCCTTCACCATTTTATTCGTTTTTGGTAGCTTCTGGTAATTTACAGCTACCGCATTTGCTTCAGTACGAAGAGACTGCTCCACCAGAGAAGACCAACTGTTGTAGTCACTGAAGTTAGGAGCGTCACGGCGATCTACTGAATCCATACTTCGATGTTTCGTGGTGCGAGCTAGGACGTTGGGGTCCATAAGAATCTGTGGCGGTACTGTTCTGAATTTCTCTTCGAATGAATGACAATGATCCAGGCTTACGTCCATAGAATGATAACGTTTATCAACATTTAGCGCTGTGTTATAATTTTTATCAAGTGAACAGACCATAGTTGGAGTCGTTTTCGTCGATAAGGAAACGTATGGTGACATGGGCGTGCTTTTGTAGGTATTCTGTTGAAGAGGTGGAAGCATGTAGTCTTCTAGATTAATCGTCGACTGATGGGGTTTTATCGTCGGTGTGACGTGCACACGTGACGCTTCTGCGATTGCCCATTCGCTATCGTGAACGTGGCGGGTTTCCTTGTGTGGACCTGAGGAGTATTTCTGGAGAATGATTTCTGGAAAACGTCTCTTGTAGCAGACGTCTATGGAAGGCGCTGCTACCATCAGCTCTGATGTCGTTCTAACGTCTTTGCCTGTAAAACGTATCGGAAAAACTTCAGTAAATGATTGGCCAGGTGACCTGTTACCTCTGCTGGCGTACCCACATGGGTCCAGTATATGACTCATTTTGTCGAACGGGACCATGCGATAATTATTATGTAGGCCTATAAAAAATGCATAGAAGGCCTTTTGTTCATTTTTATATGTATTATATGGTCTTCACATCAATCATTAAGCAATTTTTCGAGAAAAATTAGTTTTTGATTTACCTATTTAAGAGAAGGTCTGGCTTCAATAACTCTGGGAAAAGAAATTGCTTTGAGTAACTGTTATAGCTATTGTCCACGGGTCTTCACTCCATTCCATGCAACAACGCAACAATTAGCCTAAGCAGCAGAAATAACGCAGCGGCTGAAGTAATTAGTAGCCTGTCGGTAAATGTTCACGAGCTACATAATTTATAAAACGTAGGACCTACGTGTTATTACGATGAGATGAAACAAGTAACTCACTCTGCACGTCGTGTGTTTTCTGCTTCATTGGTTGGTTATCCGTCGAATTCTCTGTGGATTGTCGATGAGGTCGACTGCAGCTGCTTCCGATTTCAGTCCATGCAACCTCTGTTCTTGCGGTTGATTCAATCTCATGATCGAATTGAAGCATCATTGATGAAACTCCGAAGCATCCGATAGAACGACGTCGTCGTTGCTGGCCCTTCAACTGCATGTTCTGTAGTCCAGAGACGGATAGGACGACCTTTTAGGTATATAATATTCTGGCTTAATGAAGTTAGACACGTTGTGACCGTTGCGATGAAAGCCAATGACAGCGGGTGACAGCAACAGGCTTATAAGACTTGGACTTCTAAGAGAAATGAAGGTGCGCTCTCAGGCCTCAGACTTTCGATTGGTTGGAGTGGTCGGCCTGAAATTTGGAGTTACTGTGTATGAAGTCCTTCGCGTACAATTGTCTGCAATAGGCTATAGCAACATTGCGCCATTACGCATTGTGTGCTCTTCTTAAGAATAATGTATGACGAGCTGGAAATTGATCCGCCTGTATACACGTAGCTCCGCGTCTCAATACTTGCAATTTGCTCTCTGGATATAGGCCTAGTTAATTGGAGCCCACGGCATTTAAATAATTAAATGAGGCACGACATGTATGCACAGTGTCTGACGTGCGGTGTCTGGTATTGTCTAATGAACGATTGTTAGAGTGGTCTAGCTGGAAGCGTCTAACGAAAGCGATAAGTCTGGAGGCGATTAATTTAATTCAAATTGTTTGATTTGTATTGCATTCATAAGGATTATATGTATTCAGTTGATTGCAAACACCTCGTCTGTGTTTGATTAGTGCTAAACATGTCAACCCCAGTCAGCTGTCAATTATTATTATAGACGTCTTGTCAAACACCTCCGTTAGAGCTCGCACAGTGAAAGTGCCAGTCCCAAACCTGTTTCAAGAAGGAGGGCGACGTTGATGATCTTTGCTGTCACATAGTGTCGTTGAACAGAAACTACTAAACTTTCAGTACCGATAACAATGAGGCCCATTTATGAGAGGCAGCTGATAGGCCCTAACCTACTATTTCTTTCGATTAATGTAGCCTATTTAATTTAATTGTGGTGTTAAGTTAACATACATAAAATTTATTCATCGGGTTTCTTGTGAGCATGCATGTTACATGGAAAGAATGAAATAATGGAAAAATGAATTACGCCAGCGTTGGACGGTGGGAAATATAATGACCCTCGATTTATGACTATATACTTCAGCGCTTGATCAGCTAGTGCAATCATAAAAATCGCTTATTATCATAAATATAGCTTATTAATTAATAGTTGTCTTGATGCAACACGATTGCGTGAACTGCAGGATAGGTTCATTGCAGGAGTTTGAACACTAGTATTGTTTGAGGCATTCAAGTTCCAAATCAAAGATAACCTTCCCTGTATTAGATCGACTCTGTATACCAAAGACCACTTGGAATTGAGATGATCTGCCTCTTTTGAAATTATTTATATTCGGTTTGATCGCTGATTCCTTTTTATTAAATAATTTATTTGTTTTATGTATAAAGGAATTCAATCAAACTAATATTGACGACACGAATTCGGATGAATTCAAGTGAGTAATCCTTATAATAGTTTATTCTTTGCGTATCCTGAAAACCTGACATCTCTGTTATAATGTGCGTCATTTTTTATGTCCGTCGGGTCTCGGTTCGAGCAAAACATTTGTAAATACCATTTTATTTCTATTTGGAACTATATTCAGAGACAGCTGTATTTTCACAGGATTACTCTAGAAAGGTCTACCTCAATATAACTTGTAGGTCTAATCTGTAATGGAGTAGATAACCTGAAAACCTGACATCTCTGTTATAATGTGCGTCATTTTTTATGTCCGTCGGGTCTCGGTTCGAGCAAAACATTTGTAAATACCATTTTATTTCTATTTGGAACTATATTCAGAGACAGCTGTATTTTCACAGGATTACTCTAGAAAGGTCTACCTCAATATAACTTGTAGGTCTAATCTGTAATGGAGTAGATAACCTGAAAACCTGACATCTCTGTTATAATGTGCGTCATTTTTTATGTCCGTCGGGTCTCGGTTCGAGCAAAACATTTGTAAATACCATTTTATTTCTATTTGGAACTATATTCAGAGACAGCTGTATTTTCACAGGATTACTCTAGAAAGGTCTACCTCAATATAACTTGTAGGTCTAATCTGTAATGGAGTAGATAAGTGTCAAAATATAATTAACTCCGTCTAAAATGCGGATCTGCACAAGAGTATTTTGATGTAGGGCTATATGCTGTGTAAAGTAAAAGCAATGCTTTGATGACCAAAAGTGAGAAATTGGTACGCGCTTATTTCATACTCTTCGACCCTTATTTCAATAGTGAATAAATGCTCTATATGGACTGGAAACATGCATCTCGCCAACCTCATGATACTTTATTTCCATTGACTAATAATTTAACGCTCAGGTTTCTAGTAGTCTTAGGTGCTGTAACTTCTGTGAACCTGAATCACAAGAATGAATCCGCGCAAATGAATAAGTATTCATAATAGCACCGAATTGAAAGAACGTGAAGGTTGTGGAATTATTAAAGTGCTGTTAAATTGAATGAAATGCGTTTGGTAGACAAGATAAACCGTCTCCGTTACAATTACTCAGATTAACACGAGACCGAGATTGTTGTTGGTAGGTAAATATAAGGTCAGTGTGGGTAAAATCAATTCGCATAGCGCACAACTACACAACTGCAGTCTTAATGTAAGCTTGTGATGGTGCGGTGCTACATAAATTGTAGTTTTTATATAAGTCTATGACGTGTGGTCTATGTAAATTGTAGTTTTGCGGTCGATGGTCTGCTATCGACAACGCTGAGCTCTGACTTGGTGTCTGGAGAGACAAGCTGCTGTCAGAGACAGGACAAAGTGGAAAAGCTGGCGCAAAGGTTTAGACAGATTCGGGAAAACTACTCCTCGCATCGGACGAACGTCGGAGGTAAGTACATCTTTAGTCATCTGAATTCGATGAACACAACAACACCTACACACACAGACACACACACCGACACACACACACACCTATACACACACACACACACACACAACGTCCTATGCTAAATGAAGTGAAGGGAGAGTCTTTTATAGTCAACAACAAACGTTAATCATATATATTTATACTACATGACTTGCCGTTGATTGCTGCGTTGACTGCCTTTTCGGCTGCTGTATACACGTAGGTTGCTGTATATTGAGTGTAGTTTGGATTGCCTTAGACTGCTTCATTGACTGCTGCTTTGACCATGTCGGTACATGGTTGAAGATTCGATTTTCTAACTGATCCATTAGTCTCAAGTTCATTAGCTTTACAAAGGGAGCATACAATTCCCTTAGAAATGTGAACTGATTGCGTTCTGAGACGTCTGGAAACTGAAGGAAGAGAACAATTAGCTTACGGCGATGTTTCTTTGAGGCTCCAGTATACCCTCTTCTACTTGTGCGCTGATGACCTGCTCTGACCTTCATTGTCTCTGCTCTTGCACTGCCTTATGAGCCTTTACTTCATTTGAACATAAGCGCTGGTGATTAAACTGGTTGTCTCTGGCTCAACTTTTATGTTACTTGCTTTGAGAAATTTATTCGTCCTGACAGTCATTGTTTGGATCCAATCAGGAACACGATGCAGTCCCAAGTCAAACGATACAATGAATGAATGAATCGATGAATGACTGAACGAACGAATGAATGAATGATTGTGATGAACGAATGAATCAATGAATGAACGAATTGTGGAATGAACGAATGAAAGGATGAATGAAGGAATGAATGAACGGACGGGCGAATGAATGAATGAATGAATTGTCTTGTCTTTAATTTAGGTCTTCTAGGATCAGAGAAGAGAAAATCGTAGCTTCAACTTCGATCACATATCGAAGACCTAACGAACAACTGGGTCAGTCTGGCAGCGAAGACACTAGGCCTCATCAACTCAAGTTAAGTATAATAATAAATTGCTTGCAGTTAATGTATTGGGTCTCTTTTGGTTCTTGCTGAAGCTACAGAAATTTGCAATGACTGATCTCAGTAAGAGTCGATTATAGGAAGGTCGATTAAGTGACTTGCAGGTTTTGAAGGAGTGTAAAAGGTGAATGAAAAGATGATAAAAAAATTGTCCTCTATGTAACCCATGCAACATTCGAGTGATGACTTTGACGATGGTCATGGTGATGGTGATGGTAATAACAATGATAATTTTCGTTTAGTTTCAAACTAACAAACCGCAGCAAGTACAGTTTGAATGAATGATGATAAGTTATTACATTAGTTGAATTTAACTGTCGAAATGCAGACATGCAAGGCATTCATAGCGTTATGCATCTAATTTCGCCAACTCATGCGCCTAGCAAGAAGATTAGTCAATCTTACGAGAGATACGGGACTCGAACTCAGTTCCTCAGCTCTGCTCGATAGTGTCATATTCATTACTCTACGCCCCAACATCCATAATGATTACGACGATGAGTTGTCTGTCCGAAGGCAGGTCCTTTTGTTTTAATGCCACCCGGTGATGAGACGAGTGAGATAATTTCCGGTTGCCTTCCTCGCAAACAATCAAAGGGTGAACAATTTGTCCAAGCCTCCAAGGTGGCTATGCGCAGCGGCTTCAGTTAGATTTAAACCCAGGCCTATAACCCTCCGGTTACAAGGCACAGAACATTCCACGATCACCACTGCGTAGTTGAATTGCTAAATACAAATCGGAAATATGATCGACAGAGCATATAATTTTGATTATTCTCACAACTATGCTAAATTTCCACTTGTGCAGATCGTCGTGTGTTAATGTTCTCGCAACAACGGATTCTCTCGTTCTTTCTCTGGCCCAAGCTCTTCTCTACGGAGTCGGAGGAGCATTCGCCGAAGAAAACATCTACAGCGCCGGTAACATTGGTAGGCCTAACCACACGACATATTGTTTTTAATATCAGATGAGCTAACCTAGCGCTAGATGATAAATCCAAGGTAGTCTTATAAGTGTAGGTCTATGACTGAACTCCGAGTAATTGTAACTTCAATTATTGCGATTGACGCATGTAGTCTTCAATTTAAAAAAAAACCTACATAATCGTTATCATTATCGTTATCGTTCGAGACCGCTTCGTGGCTGTTGCTATGAAGGTTAATCACTTCACTGGTCATTGCTCGCCGCCATTCATACGCTGTCGCTCAGCGGCGTCTCTACCTCTGAATGAGCGGGAATATATCACATACAGCTGTGTTGTGTGTTATAATAATCATTCACACATTCATTTACGTTATGCTTTTAGTTGCATTTTGCAAATAATTGCCTTTTTGTACAAACTTGTAATAAAACTAATTGGTGCTATTGTAGCTTTGGACATTCCCAGGTGGCCCTAACCGCAGTAACCATGCAGAAGGATCTTCTAATGCCTAATTGAATCTCCTGGGTGATCCGATAGCAATTGTAAATTTGCAATTATTGTCATTACTTTCTGTTTTGGTTCATGGATTGCCAAATAAACTTTGATTGATTGATTTATGAAATGTATTTGTTTCAAAACAAAGGAAAGGACAATTGCTTCAAAAGAATTGCGTCGAGATTTGGTGACAAATGCACATACGTTGTCGTTGGACACAAGACGAACGACGAATTGGCCGCCAAACAGGTGGCTATATATATTATATGAATTTATTAAGTCATGAATTAAAATATGAATATTTATTAGCCTTTCCATTTAAGAGCATAGACAATTCTCATATCGTGGGACGAGTTTTAATCCGATTGTCTATCGCTCCTACCCTGTAACGAGGATTCTAAATGGTTACCTTGAATAGGTTCTTCGTCTTTCATACGTAATTGCTCGGCGCCATCAATTGATGCATCGTCATTAGATCATGGTGGTGCTTAATAAATTGCGTCCTGGCGAGGAAAATAAATAATCGTAAGTAAATTTCTATTTATGGAAAGAACTAATTCCAAAAGTTGACCTCATTTAGAATACTTGTCTCACAGATTTTGTGAAACTATGGGTCGTGAACGAGTGATTTGAAGGTTGGTATATATACATGTCTATCAATGGCAACAGCTTTGTTTGGGCCAGCGACACAAAACTCTTCCATTTCAGTGCAACTTTGTGTTGACCAATAAACCCATAGACCTCTATGTGAGTCACCTTTGATAGCCGACACTCGTAACTCCATCACTGTATGCACCCTGACAGTGCCAGTCCCGGGTATGAATGACAGGAGGGCGATGCGAATCATTTTTTCAATGAAACAGTGTCGTTAAACTGCAACAGCTGAGCCGACACTCGCTATTAGCATCTTCATAAGCACTATAGTGCTACAAGTGGCTCGACCAAGGTTTCTCTTTGGTTAGTTGCAGTTTAACAGCCATTTATGATGAAAAAAAATCATTAGCATCCCCCTCCTCCTTTATCTAGACTTAGGGCTTGCACTCTGCAAGCAAATAGCTCACAATTAATATCCTCAGGATGATAGTGAATGACAGCCAAATCTGGATAAGTGGTGATGTGTTGGACAAAATTACTGTCCTTCTTCGCAGTTTTATTGTCATGCATTACTCTCACAATTCCCCACCGACATCGCATCTTCCCACCGTCATATATATTTATAATATGCCCCAAGATTCTCCACATATCGCCACACAGCTTAGCCTAACACTCCAAATTGATCTTCCCCTCTTAAGAATTCCTTCCCAGTTCTTCACCTCTCAAAAGCCTTCCTCGACGAAACCCGTTTGAGCATCTCTTCCCGTCTTATCTCTATGGTATCTTACAATTGGACTCCGATCCTCACTTAACATTCCTGGTCAACCAACCTCTCTGACATTACGTAGAGACTTATGATACATACATGTATATCCACCCACTTGCCTATAAATGCATATGTGCTAGAATGACTAGCCTTGCGAAGTTAGTGAAACTATCATTCCTGGTCTGGCTAACTTTGTGATTAAACGAGTGCCCTGGGCTCAGCTTTTTAGTGGCGCTTTAGAAGTTGACAGTTTACGATAACGATTACAAACCAAAGTTGTTATGAATAACAAATACAAATATTTATTGATCTAACATCCGGATACATGTAATATATACATATACATATATATATATATATATCTTTGCTGAATAGCACTTGCGCTGAGTGCAAGTGCGAGACCCATCACTAGATGAAAATGGACTTCAGCCGCTTTCCAAACGATCGCAATCCCTTCACCATTTTATTCGTTTTTGGTAGCTTCTGGTAATTTACAGCTACCGCATTTGCTTCAGTACGAAGAGACTGCTCCACCAGAGAAGACCAACTGTTGTAGTCACTGAAGTTAGGAGCGTCACGGCGATCTACTGAATCCATACTTCGATGTTTCGTGGTGCGAGCTAGGACGTTGGGGTCCATAAGAATCTGTGGCGGTACTGTTCTGAATTTCTCTTCGAATGAATGACAATGATCCAGGCTTACGTCCATAGAATGATAACGTTTATCAACATTTAGCGCTGTGTTATAATTTTTATCAAGTGAACAGACCATAGTTGGAGTCGTTTTCGTCGATAAGGAAACGTATGGTGACATGGGCGTGCTTTTGTAGGTATTCTGTTGAAGAGGTGGAAGCATGTAGTCTTCTAGATTAATCGTCGACTGATGGGGTTTTATCGTCGGTGTGACGTGCACACGTGACGCTTCTGCGATTGCCCATTCGCTATCGTGAACGTGGCGGGTTTCCTTGTGTGGACCTGAGGAGTATTTCTGGAGAATGATTTCTGGAAAACGTCTCTTGTAGCAGACGTCTATGGAAGGCGCTGCTACCATCAGCTCTGATGTCGTTCTAACGTCTTTGCCTGTAAAACGTATCGGAAAAACTTCAGTAAATGATTGGCCAGGTGACCTGTTACCTCTGCTGGCGTACCCACATGGGTCCAGTATATGACTCATTTTGTCGAACGGGACCATGCGATAATTATTATGTAGGCCTATAAAAAATGCATAGAAGGCCTTTTGTTCATTTTTATATGTATTATATGGTCTTCACATCAATCATTAAGCAATTTTTCGAGAAAAATTAGTTTTTGATTTACCTATTTAAGAGAAGGTCTGGCTTCAATAACTCTGGGAAAAGAAATTGCTTTGAGTAACTGTTATAGCTATTGTCCACGGGTCTTCACTCCATTCCATGCAACAACGCAACAATTAGCCTAAGCAGCAGAAATAACGCAGCGGCTGAAGTAATTAGTAGCCTGTCGGTAAATGTTCACGAGCTACATAATTTATAAAACGTAGGACCTACGTGTTATTACGATGAGATGAAACAAGTAACTCACTCTGCACGTCGTGTGTTTTCTGCTTCATTGGTTGGTTATCCGTCGAATTCTCTGTGGATTGTCGATGAGGTCGACTGCAGCTGCTTCCGATTTCAGTCCATGCAACCTCTGTTCTTGCGGTTGATTCAATCTCATGATCGAATTGAAGCATCATTGATGAAACTCCGAAGCATCCGATAGAACGACGTCGTCGTTGCTGGCCCTTCAACTGCATGTTCTGTAGTCCAGAGACGGATAGGACGACCTTTTAGGTATATAATATTCTGGCTTAATGAAGTTAGACACGTTGTGACCGTTGCGATGAAAGCCAATGACAGCGGGTGACAGCAACAGGCTTATAAGACTTGGACTTCTAAGAGAAATGAAGGTGCGCTCTCAGGCCTCAGACTTTCGATTGGTTGGAGTGGTCGGCCTGAAATTTGGAGTTACTGTGTATGAAGTCCTTCGCGTACAATTGTCTGCAATAGGCTATAGCAACATTGCGCCATTACGCATTGTGTGTTCTTCTTAAGAATAATGTATGACGAGCTGGAAATTGATCCGCCTGTATACACGTAGCTCCGCGTCTCAATACTTGCAATTTGCTCTCTGGATATAGGCCTAGTTAATTGGAGCCCACGGCATTTAAATAATTAAATGAGGCACGACATGTATGCACAGTGTCTGACGTGCGGTGTCTGGTATTGTCTAATGAACGATTGTTAGAGTGGTCTAGCTGGAAGCGTCTAACGAAAGCGATAAGTCTGGAGGCGATTAATTTAATTCAAATTGTTTGATTTGTATTGCATTCATAAGGATTATATGTATTCAGTTGATTGCAAACACCTCGTCTGTGTTTGATTAGTGCTAAACATGTCAACCCCAGTCAGCTGTCAATTATTATTATAGACGTCTTGTCAAACACCTCCGTTAGAGCTCGCACAGTGAAAGTGCCAGTCCCAAACCTGTTTCAAGAAGGAGGGCGACGTTGATGATCTTTGCTGTCACATAGTGTCGTTGAACAGAAACTACTAAACTTTCAGTACCGATAACAATGAGGCCCATTTACGAGATGCAGCTGATAGGCCCTAACCTACTATTTCTTTCGATTAATGTAGCCTATTTAATTTAATTGTGGTGTTAAGTTAACATACATAAAATTTATTCATCGGGTTTCTTGTGAGCATGCATGTTACATGGAAAGAATGAAATAATGGAAAAATGAATTACGCCAGCGTTGGACGGTGGGAAATATAATGACCCTCGATTTATGACTATATACTTCAGCGCTTGATCAGCTAGTGCAATCATAAAAATCGCTTATTATCATAAATATAGCTTATTAATTAATAGTTGTCTTGATGCAACACGATTGCGTGAACTGCAGGATAGGTTCATTGCAGGAGTTTGAACACTAGTATTGTTTGAGGCATTCAAGTTCCAAATCAAAGATAACCTTCCCTGTATTAGATCGACTCTGTATACCAAAGACCACTTGGAATTGAGATGATCTGCCTCTTTTGAAATTATTTATATTCGGTTTGATCGCTGATTCCTTTTTATTAAATAATTTATTTGTTTTATGTATAAAGGAATTCAATCAAACTAATATTGACGACACGAATTCGGATGAATTCAAGTGAGTAATCCTTATAATAGTTTATTCTTTGCGTATCCTGAAAACCTGACATCTCTGTTATAATGTGCGTCATTTTTTATGTCCGTCGGGTCTCGGTTCGAGCAAAACATTTGTAAATACCATTTTATTTCTATTTGGAACTATATTCAGAGACAGCTGTATTTTCACAGGATTACTCTAGAAAGGTCTACCTCAATATAACTTGTAGGTCTAATCTGTAATGGAGTAGATAACCTGAAAACCTGACATCTCTGTTATAATGTGCGTCATTTTTTATGTCCGTCGGGTCTCGGTTCGAGCAAAACATTTGTAAATACCATTTTATTTCTATTTGGAACTATATTCAGAGACAGCTGTATTTTCACAGGATTACTCTAGAAAGGTCTACCTCAATATAACTTGTAGGTCTAATCTGTAATGGAGTAGATAAGTGTCAAAATATAATTAACTCCGTCTAAAATGCGGATCTGCACAAGAGTATTTTGATGTAGGGCTATATGCTGTGTAAAGTAAAAGCAATGCTTTGATGACCAAAAGTGAGAAATTGGTACGCGCTTATTTCATACTCTTCGACCCTTATTTCAATAGTGAATAAATGCTCTATATGGACTGGAAACATGCATCTCGCCAACCTCATGATACTTTATTTCCATTGACTAATAATTTAACGCTCAGGTTTCTAGTAGTCTTAGGTGCTGTAACTTCTGTGAACCTGAATCACAAGAATGAATCCGCGCAAATGAATAAGTATTCATAATAGCACCGAATTGAAAGAACGTGAAGGTTGTGGAATTATTAAAGTGCTGTTAAATTGAATGAAATGCGTTTGGTAGACAAGATAAACCGTCTCCGTTACAATTACTCAGATTAACACGAGACCGAGATTGTTGTTGGTAGGTAAATATAAGGTCAGTGTGGGTAAAATCAATTCGCATAGCGCACAACTACACAACTGCAGTCTTAATGTAAGCTTGTGATGGTGCGGTGCTACATAAATTGTAGTTTTTATATAAGTCTATGACGTGTGGTCTATGTAAATTGTAGTTTTGCGGTCGATGGTCTGCTATCGACAACGCTGAGCTCTGACTTGGTGTCTGGAGAGACAAGCTGCTGTCAGAGACAGGACAAAGTGGAAAAGCTGGCGCAAAGGTTTAGACAGATTCGGGAAAACTACTCCTCGCATCGGACGAACGTCGGAGGTAAGTACATCTTTAGTCATCTGAATTCGATGAACACAACAACACCTACACACACAGACACACACACCGACACACACACACACCTATACACACACACACACACACACAACGTCCTATGCTAAATGAAGTGAAGGGAGAGTCTTTTATAGTCAACAACAAACGTTAATCATATATATTTATACTACATGACTTGCCGTTGATTGCTGCGTTGACTGCCTTTTCGGCTGCTGTATACACGTAGGTTGCTGTATATTGAGTGTAGTTTGGATTGCCTTAGACTGCTTCATTGACTGCTGCTTTGACCATGTCGGTACATGGTTGAAGATTCGATTTTCTAACTGATCCATTAGTCTCAAGTTCATTAGCTTTACAAAGGGAGCATACAATTCCCTTAGAAATGTGAACTGATTGCGTTCTGAGACGTCTGGAAACTGAAGGAAGAGAACAATTAGCTTACGGCGATGTTTCTTTGAGGCTCCAGTATACCCTCTTCTACTTGTGCGCTGATGACCTGCTCTGACCTTCATTGTCTCTGCTCTTGCACTGCCTTATGAGCCTTTACTTCATTTGAACATAAGCGCTGGTGATTAAACTGGTTGTCTCTGGCTCAACTTTTATGTTACTTGCTTTGAGAAATTTATTCGTCCTGACAGTCATTGTTTGGATCCAATCAGGAACACGATGCAGTCCCAAGTCAAACGATACAATGAATGAATGAATCGATGAATGACTGAACGAACGAATGAATGAATGACTGTGATGAACGAATGAATCAATGAATGAACGAATTGTGGAATGAACGAATGAAAGGATGAATGAAGGAATGAATGAACGGACGGGCGAATGAATGAATGAATGAATTGTCTTGTCTTTAATTTAGGTCTTCTAGGATCAGAGAAGAGAAAATCGTAGCTTCAACTTCGATCACATATCGAAGACCTAACGAACAACTGGGTCAGTCTGGCAGCGAAGACACTAGTCCTCATCAACTCAAGTTAAGTATAATAATAAATTGCTTGCAGTTAATGTATTGGGTCTCTTTTGGTTCTTGCTGAAGCTACAGAAATTTGCAATGACTGATCTCAGTAAGAGTCGATTATAGGAAGGTCGATTAAGTGACTTGCAGGTTTTGAAGGAGTGTAAAAGGTGAATGAAAAGATGATAAAAAATTGTCCTCTATGTAACCCATGCAACATTCGAGTGATGACTTTGACGATGGTCATGGTGATGGTGATGGTAATAACAATGATAATTTTCGTTTAGTTTCAAACTAACAAACCGCAGCAAGTACAGTTTGAATGAATGATGATAAGTTATTACATTAGTTGAATTTAACTGTCGAAATGCAGACATGCAAGGCATTCATAGCGTTATGCATCTAATTTCGCCAACTCATGCGCCTAGCAAGAAGATTAGTCAATCTTACGAGAGATACGGGACTCGAACTCAGTTCCTCAGCTCTGCTCGATAGTGTCATATTCATTACTCTACGCCCCAACATCCATAATGATTACGACGATGAGTTGTCTGTCCGAAGGCAGGTCCTTTTGTTTTAATGCCACCCGGTGATGAGACGAGTGAGATAATTTCCGGTTGCCTTCCTCGCAAACAATCAAAGGGTGAACAATTTGTCCAAGCCTCCAAGGTGGCTATGCGCAGCGGCTTCAGTTAGATTTAAACCCAGGCCTATAACCCTCCGGTTACAAGGCACAGAACATTCCACGATCACCACTGCGTAGTTGAATTGCTAAATACAAATCGGAAATATGATCGACAGAGCATATAATTTTGATTATTCTCACAACTATGCTAAATTTCCACTTGTGCAGATCGTCGTGTGTTAATGTTCTCGCAACAACGGATTCTCTCGTTCTTTCTCTGGCCCAAGCTCTTCTCTACGGAGTCGGAGGAGCATTCGCCGAAGAAAACATCTACAGCGCCGGTAACATTGGTAGGCCTAACCACACGACATATTGTTTTTAATATCAGATGAGCTAACCTAGCGCTAGATGATAAATCCAAGGTAGTCTTATAAGTGTAGGTCTATGACTGAACTCCGAGTAATTGTAACTTCAATTATTGCGATTGACGCATGTAGTCTTCAATTTAAAAAAAAACCTACATAATCGTTATCATTATCGTTATCGTTCGAGACCGCTTCGTGGCTGTTGCTATGAAGGTTAATCACTTCACTGGTCATTGCTCGCCGCCATTCATACGCTGTCGCTCAGCGGCGTCTCTACCTCTGAATGAGCGGGAATATATCACATACAGCTGTGTTGTGTGTTATAATAATCATTCACACATTCATTTACGTTATGCTTTTAGTTGCATTTTGCAAATAATTGCCTTTTTGTACAAACTTGTAATAAAACTAATTGGTGCTATTGTAGCTTTGGACATTCCCAGGTGGCCCTAACCGCAGTAACCATGCAGAAGGATCTTCTAATGCCTAATTGAATCTCCTGGGTGATCCGATAGCAATTGTAAATTTGCAATTATTGTCATTACTTTCTGTTTTGGTTCATGGATTGCCAAATAAACTTTGATTGATTGATTTATGAAATGTATTTGTTTTAAAACAAAGGAAAGGACAATTGCTTCAAAAGAATTGCGTCGAGATTTGGTGACAAATGCACATACGTTGTCGTTGGACACAAGACGAACGACGAATTGGCCGCCAAACAGGTGGCTATATATATTATATGAATTTATTAAGTCATGAATTAAAATATGAATATTTATTAGCCTTTCCATTTAAGAGCATAGACAATTCTCATATCGTGGGACGAGTTTTAATCCGATTGTCTATCGCTCCTACCCTGTAACGAGGATTCTAAATGGTTACCTTGAATAGGTTCTTCGTCTTTCATACGTAATTGCTCGGCGCCATCAATTGATGCATCGTCATTAGATCATGGTGGTGCTTAATAAATTGCGTCCTGGTGAGGAAAATAAATAATCGTAAGTAAATTTCTATTTATGGAAAGAACTAATTCCAAAAGTTGACCTCATTTAGAATACTTGTCTCACAGATTTTGTGAAACTATGGGTCGTGAACGAGTGATTTGAAGGTTGGTATATATACATGTCTATCAATGGCAACAGCTTTGTTTGGGCCAGCGACACAAAACTCTTCCATTTCAGTGCAACTTTGTGTTGACCAATAAACCCATAGACCTCTATGTGAGTCACCTTTGATAGCCGACACTCGTAACTCCATCACTGTATGCACCCTGACAGTGCCAGTCCCGGGAATGAATGACAGGAGGGCGATGCGAATCATTTTTTTAATGAAACAGTGTCGTTAAACTGCAACAGCTGAGCCGACACTCGCTATTAGCATCTTCATAAGCACTATAGTGTTACAAGTGGCTCGACCAAGGTTTCTCTTTGGTTAGTTGCAGTTTAACAGCAATTTATGATGAAAAAAATCATTAGCATCCCCCTCCTCCTTTATCTAGACTTAGGGCTTGCACTCTGCAAGCAAATAGCTCACAATTAATATCCTCAGGATGATAGTGAATGACAGCCAAATCTGGATAAGTGGTGATGTGTTGGACAAAATTACTGTCCTTCTTCGCAGTTTTATTGTCATGCATTACTCTCACAATTCCCCACCGACATCGCATCTTCCCACCGTCATATATATTTATAATATGCCCCAAGATTCTCCACATATCGCCACACAGCTTAGCCTAACACTCCAAATTGATCTTCCCCTCTTAAGAATTCCTTCCCAGTTCTTCACCTCTCAAAAGCCTTCCTCGACGAAACCCGTTTGAGCATCTCTTCCCGTCTTATCTCTATGGTATCTTACAATTGGACTCCGATCCTCACTTAACATTCCTGGTCAACCAACCTCTCTTGACATTACGTAGAGACTTATGATACATACATGTATATCCACCCACTTGCCTATAAATGCATATGTGCTAGAATGACTAGCCTTGCGAAGTTAGTGAAACTATCATTCCTGGTCTGGCTAACTTTGTGATTAAACGAGTGCCCTGGGCTCAGCTTTTTAGTGGCGCTTTAGAAGTTGACAGTTTACGATAACGATTACAAACCAAAGTTGTTATGAATAACAAATACAAATATTTATTGATCTAACATCCGGATACATGTAATATATACATATACATATATATCTTTGCTGAATAGCACTTGCGCTGAGTGCAAGTGCGAGACCCATCACTAGATGAAAATGGACTTCAGCCGCTTTCCAAACGATCGCAATCCCTTCACCATTTTATTCGTTTTTGGTAGCTTCTGGTAATTTACAGCTACCGTATTTGCTTCAGTACGAAGAGACTGCTCCACCAGAGAAGACCAACTGTTGTAGTCACTGAAGTTAGGAGCGTCACGGCGATCTACTGAATCCATACTTCGATGTTTCGTAGTGCGAGCTAGGACGTTGGGGTCCATAAGAATCTGTGGCGGTACTGTTCTGAATTTCTCTTCGAATGAATGACAATGATCCAGGCTTACGTCCATAGAATGATAACGTTTATCAACATTTAGCGCTGTGTTATAATTTTTATCAAGTGAACAGACCATAGTTGGAGTCGTTTTCGTCGATAAGGAAACGTATGGTGACATGGGCGTGCTTTTGTAGGTATTCTGTTGAAGAGGTGGAAGCATGTAGTCTTCTAGATTAATCGTCGACTGATGGGGTTTTATCGTCGGTGTGACGTGCACACGTGACGCTTCTGCGATTGCCCATTCGCTATCGTGAACGTGGCGGGTTTCCTTGTGTGGACCTGAGGAGTATTTCTGGAGAATGATTTCTGGAAAACGTCTCTTGTAGCAGACGTCTATGGAAGGCGCTGCTACCATCAGCTCTGATGTCGTTCTAACGTCTTTGCCTGTAAAACGTATCGGAAAAACTTCAGTAAATGATTGGCCAGGTGACCTGTTACCTCTGCTGGCGTACCCACATGGGTCCAGTATATGACTCATTTTGTCGAACGGGACCATGCGATAATTATTATGTAGGCCTATAAAAAATGCATATGAGGCCTTTTGTTCATTTTTATATGTATTATATGGTCTTCACATCAATCATTAAGCAATTTTTCGAGAAAAATTAGTTTTTGATTTACCTATTTAAGAGAAGGTCTGGCTTCAATAACTCTGGGAAAAGAAATTGCTTTGAGTAACTGTTATAGCTATTGTCCACGGGTCTTCACTCCATTCCATGCAACAACGCAACAATTAGCCTAAGCAGCAGAAATAACGCAGCGGCTGAAGTAATTAGTAGCCTGTCGGTAAATGTTCACGAGCTACATAATTTATAAAACGTAGGACCTACGTGTTATTACGATGAGATGAAACAAGTAACTCACTCTGCACGTCGTGTGTTTTCTGCTTCATTGGTTGGTTATCCGTCGAATTCTCTGTGGATTGTCGATGAGGTCGACTGCAGCTGCTTCCGATTTCAGTCCATGCAACCTCTGTTCTTGCGGTTGATTCAATCTCATGATCGAATTGAAGCATCATTGATGAAACTCCGAAGCATCCGATAGAACGACGTCGTCGTTGCTGGCCCTTCAACTGCATGTTCTGTAGTCCAGAGACGGATAGGACGACCTTTTAGGTATATAATATTCTGGCTTAATGAAGTTAGACACGTTGTGACCGTTGCGATGAAAGCCAATGACAGCGGGTGACAGCAACAGGCTTATAAGACTTGGACTTCTAAGAGAAATGAAGGTGCGCTCTCAGGCCTCAGACTTTCGATTGGTTGGAGTGGTCGGCCTGAAATTTGGAGTTACTGTGTATGAAGTCCTTCGCGTACAATTGTCTGCAATAGGCTATAGCAACATTGCGCCATTACGCATTGTGTGCTCTTCTTAAGAATAATGTATGACGAGCTGGAAATTGATCCGCCTGTATACACGTAGCTCCGCGTCTCAATACTTGCAATTTGCTCTCTGGATATAGGCCTAGTTAATTGGAGCCCACGGCATTTAAATAATTAAATGAGGCACGACATGTATGCACAGTGTCTGACGTGCGGTGTCTGGTATTGTCTAATGAACGATTGTTAGAGTGGTCTAGCTGGAAGCGTCTAACGAAAGCGATAAGTCTGGAGGCGATTAATTTAATTCAAATTGTTTGATTTGTATTGCATTCATAAGGATTATATGTATTCAGTTGATTGCAAACACCTCGTCTGTGTTTGATTAGTGCTAAACATGTCAACCCCAGTCAGCTGTCAATTATTATTATAGACGTCTTGTCAAACACCTCCGTTAGAGCTCGCACAGTGAAAGTGCCAGTCCCAAACCTGTTTCAAGAAGGAGGGCGACGTTGATGATCTTTGCTGTCACATAGTGTCGTTGAACAGAAACTACTAAACTTTCAGTACCGATAACAATGAGGCCCATTTACGAGATGCAGCTGATAGGCCCTAACCTACTATTTCTTTCGATTAATGTAGCCTATTTAATTTAATTGTGGTGTTAAGTTAACATACATAAAATTTATTCATCGGGTTTCTTGTGAGCATGCATGTTACATGGAAAGAATGAAATAATGGAAAAATGAATTACGCCAGCGTTGGACGGTGGGAAATATAATGACCCTCGATTTATGACTATATACTTCAGCGCTTGATCAGCTAGTGCAATCATAAAAATCGCTTATTATCATAAATATAGCTTATTAATTAATAGTTGTCTTGATGCAACACGATTGCGTGAACTGCAGGATAGGTTCATTGCAGGAGTTTGAACACTAGTATTGTTTGAGGCATTCAAGTTCCAAATCAAAGATAACCTTCCCTGTATTAGATCGACTCTGTATACCAAAGACCACTTGGAATTGAGATGATCTGCCTCTTTTGAAATTATTTATATTCGGTTTGATCGCTGATTCCTTTTTATTAAATAATTTATTTGTTTTATGTATAAAGGAATTCAATCAAACTAATATTGACGACACGAATTCGGATGAATTCAAGTGAGTAATCCTTATAATAGTTTATTCTTTGCGTATCCTGAAAACCTGACATCTCTGTTATAATGTGCGTCATTTTTTATGTCCGTCGGGTCTCGGTTCGAGCAAAACATTTGTAAATACCATTTTATTTCTATTTGGAACTATATTCAGAGACAGCTGTATTTTCACAGGATTACTCTAGAAAGGTCTACCTCAATATAACTTGTAGGTCTAATCTGTAATGGAGTAGATAACCTGAAAACCTGACATCTCTGTTATAATGTGCGTCATTTTTTATGTCCGTCGGGTCTCGGTTCGAGCAAAACATTTGTAAATACCATTTTATTTCTATTTGGAACTATATTCAGAGACAGCTGTATTTTCACAGGATTACTCTAGAAAGGTCTACCTCAATATAACTTGTAGGTCTAATCTGTAATGGAGTAGATAAGTGTCAAAATATAATTAACTCCGTCTAAAATGCGGATCTGCACAAGAGTATTTTGATGTAGGGCTATATGCTGTGTAAAGTAAAAGCAATGCTTTGATGACCAAAAGTGAGAAATTGGTACGCGCTTATTTCATACTCTTCGACCCTTATTTCAATAGTGAATAAATGCTCTATATGGACTGGAAACATGCATCTCGCCAACCTCATGATACTTTATTTCCATTGACTAATAATTTAACGCTCAGGTTTCTAGTAGTCTTAGGTGCTGTAACTTCTGTGAACCTGAATCACAAGAATGAATCCGCGCAAATGAATAAGTATTCATAATAGCACCGAATTGAAAGAACGTGAAGGTTGTGGAATTATTAAAGTGCTGTTAAATTGAATGAAATGCGTTTGGTAGACAAGATAAACCGTCTCCGTTACAATTACTCAGATTAACACGAGACCGAGATTGTTGTTGGTAGGTAAATATAAGGTCAGTGTGGGTAAAATCAATTCGCATAGCGCACAACTACACAACTGCAGTCTTAATGTAAGCTTGTGATGGTGCGGTGCTACATAAATTGTAGTTTTTATATAAGTCTATGACGTGTGGTCTATGTAAATTGTAGTTTTGCGGTCGATGGTCTGCTATCGACAACGCTGAGCTCTGACTTGGTGTCTGGAGAGACAAGCTGCTGTCAGAGACAGGACAAAGTGGAAAAGCTGGCGCAAAGGTTTAGACAGATTCGGGAAAACTACTCCTCGCATCGGACGAACGTCGGAGGTAAGTACATCTTTAGTCATCTGAATTCGATGAACACAACAACACCTACACACACAGACACACACACCGACACACACACACACCTATACACACACACACACACACACAACGTCCTATGCTAAATGAAGTGAAGGGAGAGTCTTTTATAGTCAACAACAAACGTTAATCATATATATTTATACTACATGACTTGCCGTTGATTGCTGCGTTGACTGCCTTTTCGGCTGCTGTATACACGTAGGTTGCTGTATATTGAGTGTAGTTTGGATTGCCTTAGACTGCTTCATTGACTGCTGCTTTGACCATGTCGGTACATGGTTGAAGATTCGATTTTCTAACTGATCCATTAGTCTCAAGTTCATTAGCTTTACAAAGGGAGCATACAATTCCCTTAGAAATGTGAACTGATTGCGTTCTGAGACGTCTGGAAACTGAAGGAAGAGAACAATTAGCTTACGGCGATGTTTCTTTGAGGCTCCAGTATACCCTCTTCTACTTGTGCGCTGATGACCTGCTCTGACCTTCATTGTCTCTGCTCTTGCACTGCCTTATGAGCCTTTACTTCATTTGAACATAAGCGCTGGTGATTAAACTGGTTGTCTCTGGCTCAACTTTTATGTTACTTGCTTTGAGAAATTTATTCGTCCTGACAGTCATTGTTTGGATCCAATCAGGAACACGATGCAGTCCCAAGTCAAACGATACAATGAATGAATGAATCGATGAATGACTGAACGAACGAATGAATGAATGATTGTGATGAACGAATGAATCAATGAATGAACGAATTGTGGAATGAACGAATGAAAGGATGAATGAAGGAATGAATGAACGGACGGGCGAATGAATGAATGAATGAATTGTCTTGTCTTTAATTTAGGTCTTCTAGGATCAGAGAAGAGAAAATCGTAGCTTCAACTTCGATCACATATCGAAGACCTAACGAACAACTGGGTCAGTCTGGCAGCGAAGACACTAGGCCTCATCAACTCAAGTTAAGTATAATAATAAATTGCTTGCAGTTAATGTATTGGGTCTCTTTTGGTTCTTGCTGAAGCTACAGAAATTTGCAATGACTGATCTCAGTAAGAGTCGATTATAGGAAGGTCGATTAAGTGACTTGCAGGTTTTGAAGGAGTGTAAAAGGTGAATGAAAAGATGATAAAAAAATTGTCCTCTATGTAACCCATGCAACATTCGAGTGATGACTTTGACGATGGTCATGGTGATGGTGATGGTAATAACAATGATAATTTTCGTTTAGTTTCAAACTAACAAACCGCAGCAAGTACAGTTTGAATGAATGATGATAAGTTATTACATTAGTTGAATTTAACTGTCGAAATGCAGACATGCAAGGCATTCATAGCGTTATGCATCTAATTTCGCCAACTCATGCGCCTAGCAAGAAGATTAGTCAATCTTACGAGAGATACGGGACTCGAACTCAGTTCCTCAGCTCTGCTCGATAGTGTCATATTCATTACTCTACGCCCCAACATCCATAATGATTACGACGATGAGTTGTCTGTCCGAAGGCAGGTCCTTTTGTTTTAATGCCACCCGGTGATGAGACGAGTGAGATAATTTCCGGTTGCCTTCCTCGCAAACAATCAAAGGGTGAACAATTTGTCCAAGCCTCCAAGGTGGCTATGCGCAGCGGCTTCAGTTAGATTTAAACCCAGGCCTATAACCCTCCGGTTACAAGGCACAGAACATTCCACGATCACCACTGCGTAGTTGAATTGCTAAATACAAATCGGAAATATGATCGACAGAGCATATAATTTTGATTATTCTCACAACTATGCTAAATTTCCACTTGTGCAGATCGTCGTGTGTTAATGTTCTCGCAACAACGGATTCTCTCGTTCTTTCTCTGGCCCAAGCTCTTCTCTACGGAGTCGGAGGAGCATTCGCCGAAGAAAACATCTACAGCGCCGGTAACATTGGTAGGCCTAACCACACGACATATTGTTTTTAATATCAGATGAGCTAACCTAGCGCTAGATGATAAATCCAAGGTAGTCTTATAAGTGTAGGTCTATGACTGAACTCCGAGTAATTGTAACTTCAATTATTGCGATTGACGCATGTAGTCTTCAATTTAAAAAAAAACCTACATAATCGTTATCATTATCGTTATCGTTCGAGACCGCTTCGTGGCTGTTGCTATGAAGGTTAATCACTTCACTGGTCATTGCTCGCCGCCATTCATACGCTGTCGCTCAGCGGCGTCTCTACCTCTGAATGAGCGGGAATATATCACATACAGCTGTGTTGTGTGTTATAATAATCATTCACACATTCATTTACGTTATGCTTTTAGTTGCATTTTGCAAATAATTGCCTTTTTGTACAAACTTGTAATAAAACTAATTGGTGCTATTGTAGCTTTGGACATTCCCAGGTGGCCCTAACCGCAGTAACCATGCAGAAGGATCTTCTAATGCCTAATTGAATCTCCTGGGTGATCCGATAGCAATTGTAAATTTGCAATTATTGTCATTACTTTCTGTTTTGGTTCATGGATTGCCAAATAAACTTTGATTGATTGATTTATGAAATGTATTTGTTTCAAAACAAAGGAAAGGACAATTGCTTCAAAAGAATTGCGTCGAGATTTGGTGACAAATGCACATACGTTGTCGTTGGACACAAGACGAACGACGAATTGGCCGCCAAACAGGTGGCTATATATATTATATGAATTTATTAAGTCATGAATTAAAATATGAATATTTATTAGCCTTTCCATTTAAGAGCATAGACAATTCTCATATCGTGGGACGAGTTTTAATCCGATTGTCTATCGCTCCTACCCTGTAACGAGGATTCTAAATGGTTACCTTGAATAGGTTCTTCGTCTTTCATACGTAATTGCTCGGCGCCATCAATTGATGCATCGTCATTAGATCATGGTGGTGCTTAATAAATTGCGTCCTGGCGAGGAAAATAAATAATCGTAAGTAAATTTCTATTTATGGAAAGAACTAATTCCAAAAGTTGACCTCATTTAGAATACTTGTCTCACAGATTTTGTGAAACTATGGGTCGTGAACGAGTGATTTGAAGGTTGGTATATATACATGTCTATCAATGGCAACAGCTTTGTTTGGGCCAGCGACACAAAACTCTTCCATTTCAGTGCAACTTTGTGTTGACCAATAAACCCATAGACCTCTATGTGAGTCACCTTTGATAGCCGACACTCGTAACTCCATCACTGTATGCACCCTGACAGTGCCAGTCCCGGGTATGAATGACAGGAGGGCGATGCGAATCATTTTTTCAATGAAACAGTGTCGTTAAACTGCAACAGCTGAGCCGACACTCGCTATTAGCATCTTCATAAGCACTATAGTGCTACAAGTGGCTCGACCAAGGTTTCTCTTTGGTTAGTTGCAGTTTAACAGCCATTTATGATGAAAAAAAATCATTAGCATCCCCCTCCTCCTTTATCTAGACTTAGGGCTTGCACTCTGCAAGCAAATAGCTCACAATTAATATCCTCAGGATGATAGTGAATGACAGCCAAATCTGGATAAGTGGTGATGTGTTGGACAAAATTACTGTCCTTCTTCGCAGTTTTATTGTCATGCATTACTCTCACAATTCCCCACCGACATCGCATCTTCCCACCGTCATATATATTTATAATATGCCCCAAGATTCTCCACATATCGCCACACAGCTTAGCCTAACACTCCAAATTGATCTTCCCCTCTTAAGAATTCCTTCCCAGTTCTTCACCTCTCAAAAGCCTTCCTCGACGAAACCCGTTTGAGCATCTCTTCCCGTCTTATCTCTATGGTATCTTACAATTGGACTCCGATCCTCACTTAACATTCCTGGTCAACCAACCTCTCTGACATTACGTAGAGACTTATGATACATACATGTATATCCACCCACTTGCCTATAAATGCATATGTGCTAGAATGACTAGCCTTGCGAAGTTAGTGAAACTATCATTCCTGGTCTGGCTAACTTTGTGATTAAACGAGTGCCCTGGGCTCAGCTTTTTAGTGGCGCTTTAGAAGTTGACAGTTTACGATAACGATTACAAACCAAAGTTGTTATGAATAACAAATACAAATATTTATTGATCTAACATCCGGATACATGTAATATATACATATACATATATATATATATATATCTTTGCTGAATAGCACTTGCGCTGAGTGCAAGTGCGAGACCCATCACTAGATGAAAATGGACTTCAGCCGCTTTCCAAACGATCGCAATCCCTTCACCATTTTATTCGTTTTTGGTAGCTTCTGGTAATTTACAGCTACCGCATTTGCTTCAGTACGAAGAGACTGCTCCACCAGAGAAGACCAACTGTTGTAGTCACTGAAGTTAGGAGCGTCACGGCGATCTACTGAATCCATACTTCGATGTTTCGTGGTGCGAGCTAGGACGTTGGGGTCCATAAGAATCTGTGGCGGTACTGTTCTGAATTTCTCTTCGAATGAATGACAATGATCCAGGCTTACGTCCATAGAATGATAACGTTTATCAACATTTAGCGCTGTGTTATAATTTTTATCAAGTGAACAGACCATAGTTGGAGTCGTTTTCGTCGATAAGGAAACGTATGGTGACATGGGCGTGCTTTTGTAGGTATTCTGTTGAAGAGGTGGAAGCATGTAGTCTTCTAGATTAATCGTCGACTGATGGGGTTTTATCGTCGGTGTGACGTGCACACGTGACGCTTCTGCGATTGCCCATTCGCTATCGTGAACGTGGCGGGTTTCCTTGTGTGGACCTGAGGAGTATTTCTGGAGAATGATTTCTGGAAAACGTCTCTTGTAGCAGACGTCTATGGAAGGCGCTGCTACCATCAGCTCTGATGTCGTTCTAACGTCTTTGCCTGTAAAACGTATCGGAAAAACTTCAGTAAATGATTGGCCAGGTGACCTGTTACCTCTGCTGGCGTACCCACATGGGTCCAGTATATGACTCATTTTGTCGAACGGGACCATGCGATAATTATTATGTAGGCCTATAAAAAATGCATAGAAGGCCTTTTGTTCATTTTTATATGTATTATATGGTCTTCACATCAATCATTAAGCAATTTTTCGAGAAAAATTAGTTTTTGATTTACCTATTTAAGAGAAGGTCTGGCTTCAATAACTCTGGGAAAAGAAATTGCTTTGAGTAACTGTTATAGCTATTGTCCACGGGTCTTCACTCCATTCCATGCAACAACGCAACAATTAGCCTAAGCAGCAGAAATAACGCAGCGGCTGAAGTAATTAGTAGCCTGTCGGTAAATGTTCACGAGCTACATAATTTATAAAACGTAGGACCTACGTGTTATTACGATGAGATGAAACAAGTAACTCACTCTGCACGTCGTGTGTTTTCTGCTTCATTGGTTGGTTATCCGTCGAATTCTCTGTGGATTGTCGATGAGGTCGACTGCAGCTGCTTCCGATTTCAGTCCATGCAACCTCTGTTCTTGCGGTTGATTCAATCTCATGATCGAATTGAAGCATCATTGATGAAACTCCGAAGCATCCGATAGAACGACGTCGTCGTTGCTGGCCCTTCAACTGCATGTTCTGTAGTCCAGAGACGGATAGGACGACCTTTTAGGTATATAATATTCTGGCTTAATGAAGTTAGACACGTTGTGACCGTTGCGATGAAAGCCAATGACAGCGGGTGACAGCAACAGGCTTATAAGACTTGGACTTCTAAGAGAAATGAAGGTGCGCTCTCAGGCCTCAGACTTTCGATTGGTTGGAGTGGTCGGCCTGAAATTTGGAGTTACTGTGTATGAAGTCCTTCGCGTACAATTGTCTGCAATAGGCTATAGCAACATTGCGCCATTACGCATTGTGTGCTCTTCTTAAGAATAATGTATGACGAGCTGGAAATTGATCCGCCTGTATACACGTAGCTCCGCGTCTCAATACTTGCAATTTGCTCTCTGGATATAGGCCTAGTTAATTGGAGCCCACGGCATTTAAATAATTAAATGAGGCACGACATGTATGCACAGTGTCTGACGTGCGGTGTCTGGTATTGTCTAATGAACGATTGTTAGAGTGGTCTAGCTGGAAGCGTCTAACGAAAGCGATAAGTCTGGAGGCGATTAATTTAATTCAAATTGTTTGATTTGTATTGCATTCATAAGGATTATATGTATTCAGTTGATTGCAAACACCTCGTCTGTGTTTGATTAGTGCTAAACATGTCAACCCCAGTCAGCTGTCAATTATTATTATAGACGTCTTGTCAAACACCTCCGTTAGAGCTCGCACAGTGAAAGTGCCAGTCCCAAACCTGTTTCAAGAAGGAGGGCGACGTTGATGATCTTTGCTGTCACATAGTGTCGTTGAACAGAAACTACTAAACTTTCAGTACCGATAACAATGAGGCCCATTTACGAGATGCAGCTGATAGGCCCTAACCTACTATTTCTTTCGATTAATGTAGCCTATTTAATTTAATTGTGGTGTTAAGTTAACATACATAAAATTTATTCATCGGGTTTCTTGTGAGCATGCATGTTACATGGAAAGAATGAAATAATGGAAAAATGAATTACGCCAGCGTTGGACGGTGGGAAATATAATGACCCTCGATTTATGACTATATACTTCAGCGCTTGATCAGCTAGTGCAATCATAAAAATCGCTTATTATCATAAATATAGCTTATTAATTAATAGTTGTCTTGATGCAACACGATTGCGTGAACTGCAGGATAGGTTCATTGCAGGAGTTTGAACACTAGTATTGTTTGAGGCATTCAAGTTCCAAATCAAAGATAACCTTCCCTGTATTAGATCGACTCTGTATACCAAAGACCACTTGGAATTGAGATGATCTGCCTCTTTTGAAATTATTTATATTCGGTTTGATCGCTGATTCCTTTTTATTAAATAATTTATTTGTTTTATGTATAAAGGAATTCAATCAAACTAATATTGACGACACGAATTCGGATGAATTCAAGTGAGTAATCCTTATAATAGTTTATTCTTTGCGTATCCTGAAAACCTGACATCTCTGTTATAATGTGCGTCATTTTTTATGTCCGTCGGGTCTCGGTTCGAGCAAAACATTTGTAAATACCATTTTATTTCTATTTGGAACTATATTCAGAGACAGCTGTATTTTCACAGGATTACTCTAGAAAGGTCTACCTCAATATAACTTGTAGGTCTAATCTGTAATGGAGTAGATAACCTGAAAACCTGACATCTCTGTTATAATGTGCGTCATTTTTTATGTCCGTCGGGTCTCGGTTCGAGCAAAACATTTGTAAATACCATTTTATTTCTATTTGGAACTATATTCAGAGACAGCTGTATTTTCACAGGATTACTCTAGAAAGGTCTACCTCAATATAACTTGTAGGTCTAATCTGTAATGGAGTAGATAACCTGAAAACCTGACATCTCTGTTATAATGTGCGTCATTTTTTATGTCCGTCGGGTCTCGGTTCGAGCAAAACATTTGTAAATACCATTTTATTTCTATTTGGAACTATATTCAGAGACAGCTGTATTTTCACAGGATTACTCTAGAAAGGTCTACCTCAATATAACTTGTAGGTCTAATCTGTAATGGAGTAGATAAGTGTCAAAATATAATTAACTCCGTCTAAAATGCGGATCTGCACAAGAGTATTTTGATGTAGGGCTATATGCTGTGTAAAGTAAAAGCAATGCTTTGATGACCAAAAGTGAGAAATTGGTACGCGCTTATTTCATACTCTTCGACCCTTATTTCAATAGTGAATAAATGCTCTATATGGACTGGAAACATGCATCTCGCCAACCTCATGATACTTTATTTCCATTGACTAATAATTTAACGCTCAGGTTTCTAGTAGTCTTAGGTGCTGTAACTTCTGTGAACCTGAATCACAAGAATGAATCCGCGCAAATGAATAAGTATTCATAATAGCACCGAATTGAAAGAACGTGAAGGTTGTGGAATTATTAAAGTGCTGTTAAATTGAATGAAATGCGTTTGGTAGACAAGATAAACCGTCTCCGTTACAATTACTCAGATTAACACGAGACCGAGATTGTTGTTGGTAGGTAAATATAAGGTCAGTGTGGGTAAAATCAATTCGCATAGCGCACAACTACACAACTGCAGTCTTAATGTAAGCTTGTGATGGTGCGGTGCTACATAAATTGTAGTTTTTATATAAGTCTATGACGTGTGGTCTATGTAAATTGTAGTTTTGCGGTCGATGGTCTGCTATCGACAACGCTGAGCTCTGACTTGGTGTCTGGAGAGACAAGCTGCTGTCAGAGACAGGACAAAGTGGAAAAGCTGGCGCAAAGGTTTAGACAGATTCGGGAAAACTACTCCTCGCATCGGACGAACGTCGGAGGTAAGTACATCTTTAGTCATCTGAATTCGATGAACACAACAACACCTACACACACAGACACACACACCGACACACACACACACCTATACACACACACACACACACACAACGTCCTATGCTAAATGAAGTGAAGGGAGAGTCTTTTATAGTCAACAACAAACGTTAATCATATATATTTATACTACATGACTTGCCGTTGATTGCTGCGTTGACTGCCTTTTCGGCTGCTGTATACACGTAGGTTGCTGTATATTGAGTGTAGTTTGGATTGCCTTAGACTGCTTCATTGACTGCTGCTTTGACCATGTCGGTACATGGTTGAAGATTCGATTTTCTAACTGATCCATTAGTCTCAAGTTCATTAGCTTTACAAAGGGAGCATACAATTCCCTTAGAAATGTGAACTGATTGCGTTCTGAGACGTCTGGAAACTGAAGGAAGAGAACAATTAGCTTACGGCGATGTTTCTTTGAGGCTCCAGTATACCCTCTTCTACTTGTGCGCTGATGACCTGCTCTGACCTTCATTGTCTCTGCTCTTGCACTGCCTTATGAGCCTTTACTTCATTTGAACATAAGCGCTGGTGATTAAACTGGTTGTCTCTGGCTCAACTTTTATGTTACTTGCTTTGAGAAATTTATTCGTCCTGACAGTCATTGTTTGGATCCAATCAGGAACACGATGCAGTCCCAAGTCAAACGATACAATGAATGAATGAATCGATGAATGACTGAACGAACGAATGAATGAATGATTGTGATGAACGAATGAATCAATGAATGAACGAATTGTGGAATGAACGAATGAAAGGATGAATGAAGGAATGAATGAACGGACGGGCGAATGAATGAATGAATGAATTGTCTTGTCTTTAATTTAGGTCTTCTAGGATCAGAGAAGAGAAAATCGTAGCTTCAACTTCGATCACATATCGAAGACCTAACGAACAACTGGGTCAGTCTGGCAGCGAAGACACTAGGCCTCATCAACTCAAGTTAAGTATAATAATAAATTGCTTGCAGTTAATGTATTGGGTCTCTTTTGGTTCTTGCTGAAGCTACAGAAATTTGCAATGACTGATCTCAGTAAGAGTCGATTATAGGAAGGTCGATTAAGTGACTTGCAGGTTTTGAAGGAGTGTAAAAGGTGAATGAAAAGATGATAAAAAAATTGTCCTCTATGTAACCCATGCAACATTCGAGTGATGACTTTGACGATGGTCATGGTGATGGTGATGGTAATAACAATGATAATTTTCGTTTAGTTTCAAACTAACAAACCGCAGCAAGTACAGTTTGAATGAATGATGATAAGTTATTACATTAGTTGAATTTAACTGTCGAAATGCAGACATGCAAGGCATTCATAGCGTTATGCATCTAATTTCGCCAACTCATGCGCCTAGCAAGAAGATTAGTCAATCTTACGAGAGATACGGGACTCGAACTCAGTTCCTCAGCTCTGCTCGATAGTGTCATATTCATTACTCTACGCCCCAACATCCATAATGATTACGACGATGAGTTGTCTGTCCGAAGGCAGGTCCTTTTGTTTTAATGCCACCCGGTGATGAGACGAGTGAGATAATTTCCGGTTGCCTTCCTCGCAAACAATCAAAGGGTGAACAATTTGTCCAAGCCTCCAAGGTGGCTATGCGCAGCGGCTTCAGTTAGATTTAAACCCAGGCCTATAACCCTCCGGTTACAAGGCACAGAACATTCCACGATCACCACTGCGTAGTTGAATTGCTAAATACAAATCGGAAATATGATCGACAGAGCATATAATTTTGATTATTCTCACAACTATGCTAAATTTCCACTTGTGCAGATCGTCGTGTGTTAATGTTCTCGCAACAACGGATTCTCTCGTTCTTTCTCTGGCCCAAGCTCTTCTCTACGGAGTCGGAGGAGCATTCGCCGAAGAAAACATCTACAGCGCCGGTAACATTGGTAGGCCTAACCACACGACATATTGTTTTTAATATCAGATGAGCTAACCTAGCGCTAGATGATAAATCCAAGGTAGTCTTATAAGTGTAGGTCTATGACTGAACTCCGAGTAATTGTAACTTCAATTATTGCGATTGACGCATGTAGTCTTCAATTTAAAAAAAAACCTACATAATCGTTATCATTATCGTTATCGTTCGAGACCGCTTCGTGGCTGTTGCTATGAAGGTTAATCACTTCACTGGTCATTGCTCGCCGCCATTCATACGCTGTCGCTCAGCGGCGTCTCTACCTCTGAATGAGCGGGAATATATCACATACAGCTGTGTTGTGTGTTATAATAATCATTCACACATTCATTTACGTTATGCTTTTAGTTGCATTTTGCAAATAATTGCCTTTTTGTACAAACTTGTAATAAAACTAATTGGTGCTATTGTAGCTTTGGACATTCCCAGGTGGCCCTAACCGCAGTAACCATGCAGAAGGATCTTCTAATGCCTAATTGAATCTCCTGGGTGATCCGATAGCAATTGTAAATTTGCAATTATTGTCATTACTTTCTGTTTTGGTTCATGGATTGCCAAATAAACTTTGATTGATTGATTTATGAAATGTATTTGTTTCAAAACAAAGGAAAGGACAATTGCTTCAAAAGAATTGCGTCGAGATTTGGTGACAAATGCACATACGTTGTCGTTGGACACAAGACGAACGACGAATTGGCCGCCAAACAGGTGGCTATATATATTATATGAATTTATTAAGTCATGAATTAAAATATGAATATTTATTAGCCTTTCCATTTAAGAGCATAGACAATTCTCATATCGTGGGACGAGTTTTAATCCGATTGTCTATCGCTCCTACCCTGTAACGAGGATTCTAAATGGTTACCTTGAATAGGTTCTTCGTCTTTCATACGTAATTGCTCGGCGCCATCAATTGATGCATCGTCATTAGATCATGGTGGTGCTTAATAAATTGCGTCCTGGCGAGGAAAATAAATAATCGTAAGTAAATTTCTATTTATGGAAAGAACTAATTCCAAAAGTTGACCTCATTTAGAATACTTGTCTCACAGATTTTGTGAAACTATGGGTCGTGAACGAGTGATTTGAAGGTTGGTATATATACATGTCTATCAATGGCAACAGCTTTGTTTGGGCCAGCGACACAAAACTCTTCCATTTCAGTGCAACTTTGTGTTGACCAATAAACCCATAGACCTCTATGTGAGTCACCTTTGATAGCCGACACTCGTAACTCCATCACTGTATGCACCCTGACAGTGCCAGTCCCGGGTATGAATGACAGGAGGGCGATGCGAATCATTTTTTCAATGAAACAGTGTCGTTAAACTGCAACAGCTGAGCCGACACTCGCTATTAGCATCTTCATAAGCACTATAGTGCTACAAGTGGCTCGACCAAGGTTTCTCTTTGGTTAGTTGCAGTTTAACAGCCATTTATGATGAAAAAAAATCATTAGCATCCCCCTCCTCCTTTATCTAGACTTAGGGCTTGCACTCTGCAAGCAAATAGCTCACAATTAATATCCTCAGGATGATAGTGAATGACAGCCAAATCTGGATAAGTGGTGATGTGTTGGACAAAATTACTGTCCTTCTTCGCAGTTTTATTGTCATGCATTACTCTCACAATTCCCCACCGACATCGCATCTTCCCACCGTCATATATATTTATAATATGCCCCAAGATTCTCCACATATCGCCACACAGCTTAGCCTAACACTCCAAATTGATCTTCCCCTCTTAAGAATTCCTTCCCAGTTCTTCACCTCTCAAAAGCCTTCCTCGACGAAACCCGTTTGAGCATCTCTTCCCGTCTTATCTCTATGGTATCTTACAATTGGACTCCGATCCTCACTTAACATTCCTGGTCAACCAACCTCTCTGACATTACGTAGAGACTTATGATACATACATGTATATCCACCCACTTGCCTATAAATGCATATGTGCTAGAATGACTAGCCTTGCGAAGTTAGTGAAACTATCATTCCTGGTCTGGCTAACTTTGTGATTAAACGAGTGCCCTGGGCTCAGCTTTTTAGTGGCGCTTTAGAAGTTGACAGTTTACGATAACGATTACAAACCAAAGTTGTTATGAATAACAAATACAAATATTTATTGATCTAACATCCGGATACATGTAATATATACATATACATATATACATATATATCTTTGCTGAATAGCACTTGCGCTGAGTGCAAGTGCGAGACCCATCACTAGATGAAAATGGACTTCAGCCGCTTTCCAAACGATCGCAATCCCTTCACCATTTTATTCGTTTTTGGTAGCTTCTGGTAATTTACAGCTACCGCATTTGCTTCAGTACGAAGAGACTGCTCCACCAGAGAAGACCAACTGTTGTAGTCACTGAAGTTAGGAGCGTCACGGCGATCTACTGAATCCATACTTCGATGTTTCGTGGTGCGAGCTAGGACGTTGGGGTCCATAAGAATCTGTGGCGGTACTGTTCTGAATTTCTCTTCATCACAAACTGAACTGCTTCAAATGGTCACAACTAGGTTGATTATAGATATTGCGAAATGTAAGGCCAGTACTACCAGGGCCAGGATATAGAAGCTTTATATGGTGGCAAAATAGAAGGAGTTGGTCGTTAAGTTGTAAGGACTCCATGTCCATGTTTCGAAAGTACCTGTGGCGATACTCATTGTCTGCCAGATACCTGTCAATAGAGTCGTCGTCACCACAGCTACTGATGTCTCTCTTTGACCATCGCCACTTTTTTCATGTTATTTGTGTAAATTTCACTATTATTTGGACAGACGAAGTACCTTTTGTGGCAAACAGCCAAGTGAGCTTTAAATCCTCACTTCTCACATCTGTGGAAGACTAGCAAAATCGGTCATAATTATGCGTCGGTTGTCAATGAATTGCAGAAGCAGAGTCATCATGATTGAACGCTTCCAGTTTTCAACCTGCACAATTTTGCAAAATGTCTTGTCTCCCTACAGAAACAACCAGCAAACCAAGCAGCCACTTGTCTTCGCATTTCCCCTTTCTTCCCACACCGTACTTCCGCCTAAAAAGATGGGATTCGTCAACAGGGCCATCTTATCCCGTAGGCACAGTGCCTAGGGCCTGCGAAGTTATCAGGGCCTACAAAATTTGTAAGATTTTTTAAAATTAAATACAAAAATGAAAAAATGGGATATTGAGTATTTGAAAAAGTTTAATCATTTAACTGTAACGAAGAAGAAATTGCAGACTTATTAAATTCAAAGTTGAAAGGGAATAGCTTTTGAAACATTTTGAGTTGTTAACTTAAAGATTAGGCTGTGCCACTTGCCACTTAAATTGGCCTATATGTTTAGATTATACATGTTAACTTTGCGGCTCTTTGCTTTCTGCATTTTCTGGTATCGAGAGTTTCGGTGTGTCAAACGAAATGAATGAATTCACTGCTAAAGTGTCAATATTGCAATTGGTATCAATGTTCACAAATTTAAGCAAAAATCTCTTCATCTTTTTAAGTGCTTATTCTTGTTCTTTTTTTCTCGTTTCTCAAATCTGGATTCGTGTTTTCTCTTGTATCCATCAGACATGATTTCTTGTTGAAATTAAAGCTATTAATATTTAATTGTTGATTTTAAAACTTTAAAAAGCCGTGTCTAAAAGTAGGCTATAAAACACCAAATATTATCAAATAATATATTTGTGGATATTGAAAATTATGATAAAAACTGAATTGATATTTGAAATCCGAACTGAATCACGGTTCATAGCAGACTATAGACCTATTAACATTAGTGGTAGTAAGTAGTAGAAGATGTACCATACGGGGCCATTCAACCTAACCAGAGGTTAAAACCACCCCCACCCCCTAATAGGTTAAACACTTTTTTTATCCTATGGCCTAAGTTAAATAATCACCAAAAACAACATCAACCTAATCATAAGTTAAAACCAACATCAACCAATAACCAGGAAAAACGCCATGAACTTTCCAATAAAATATTATAAATTGTTATAAAGAAATAAACCACTAACAACACTCGCATTTTAAGAAGTTTTTATGCTACATAAAATTGATTATCCAGGAATATAGTCTGCGATTGGGATTTTATTTTATCATTCCGTATTGTGGACGTCATAATTAGACAATTATATTTGCGTACCAACATATTTTCGGGACACGGGCCCCTCCCGTCATACGCAACCGTATGCAAGATCGCCGAAATTCGAAACCCTATCCCCTAGCTGCGTACGCAACATGTGGGCGGCTCTCTATAGAAACATTGTCATATAGCACACACCATCATTTGACGGACACTTCACGTGAAACCAATACTTTACATTATATACATATACACATAATGCAAATCTTGAAATTTCTCAGCGCTGCACAAAAGCTGTGTCAGGGTGACCAGCTTATTTACCAACGCTATATAAAATCAAGTGTTCAAGTCTACAATGTTCCGGCTTCAGGTAAGAATCCAGGGAGGTTAAAAGCCAACGATACAGGCATATGCGGCCTGGTTGAATTTCGATTGGTCATACAATTAAACAGGTCCGCAAGTTGAAAGTACACACCAAGGAATAAATTAAAAGCAGATTTTCATAATAAATCAAGTTAACGAGTTAAGAAATAACTTATAAAAGTACACAGCTACAAGACATTTGGCTGCCTTCTAATTTTAGAGATTTTTGATGTCTTTCTTATTCTTAAAGACGACAGAGTATTCGCCGGCATCTTTTCCATCCTCGTCCTTTATAACCGACCTTTGAACAGAAATTCCGGATCTCTTGGTAGAGGCGGATTAAAGGCATGTTAAAGTTCAGCATGTTCGCCCGAAAAGGGACCCCACACTTTAAAGGCCTTCACATAGGCCTAAGAGATTTTTTCAATATTTCATGATTATTGCTATGTGTTAAGTCGAAGGGTAAACACTGATGAGTGTGTGAAATTGCTGGAACAACGTATATCGACCGATCAAACTTTGTTCAATCAAGAGTTTGATTCTCAGAAATTTGGGTACATGCATTTAGTACTGATGAGTTCTGAAATGACTCAGCTCTAATTGTTCTCAAGTAGGCCTACAAATAATTATTTACGTAGGAGCATGCACCAAAAAGGTGTAAAGGATTCAATTTGCTGACCTTTAGCAAAGTCGTTTGCTCATGGACATACATATGAAACGTCACCGGGACTGTTCCTGTGTCGGGTAATCACGAATAAGAGATTGGATGAGTTGACATTGACATCCTCCCGAACGATGAGATAGCACTGTGAATAATATACGTCTTGTTCTGGTGGTGGCAAACTGCAGCAGTGTGCTTACGTTTTCAAAACTCAGATTGATTAGGCCTAAAAACAGACTGAGAACGTCAATTTCGCAGGATAGACTTTTTTAGTTTGACATTACTGAACATCGAAAGGGATAATGCCTATAATATTATATACTTGTAATTGAGCAATAGTTCTCGTCTGGACCGGTCTGGTTGACCTTCCTCGCTTCTGACATTTCGACCTGCGTGGCTGAGCACTTAGGCTGGCTTCCGCTCATACCCCGCATTCGGTGTAAATTTCTATTGAATCTAGTCCTTACTTTCAGAGTGGTTTGTGGTCAGGATTAACGCAATCTCTGTGATCTTATTCGTCATCCTCTTCGTTCTTACGACTGACATGACCTCGATTTCAATTTCGGACATCCCACTACTCTATGGAGAAAAGTTGTCTGATGCACTGTTGTAGGCCTGTACATGTAGACCTGTCGATAAAGGTATCCACCCAGTATCGGGCTCCTGTTTAACTCTAATTAATATTATTTTTCAACGAGGATTTCGAAATAGAAGTACCTAAGCCAACTCGGTATTTCAATTTGTTATCACATAATTATGTATGGAGATTGAGATTTTAGGTATTCGTAGCCTGAGCATTGAAAATTGAAGAGTCCATCTAGACTTTTACTTCGAGCCACAGTCGGATTTTAAAAAGGGGGAGACGAAATCTGGCTTGAGAGTGATATTCAGCAGCAACATTCTTATAGGCTTGAGTTTAGTGGCTTTCGTGGTATATCTGCAGCGATTTATAATTGCCGAGAAATTTTACATTTTGAAAAGAGTAAAACATTCACACGAAACGTGAAAATAATATGAAAAACGTCAAGACTCGGAGGAGTCACTTGATGTCACCAAAGATCAGTTTCCATAATTCGCTTTAGGGTGACTTGACATTATAGGTTTACAGAAGCTTTACATTAATAACACAACATAACAAGGGTTTTAAGTGGATCAGATGTAGGCCTATAGTAGCCTCCGCTAGAACATCTGCGAATGAAATTGAGACTCTTAACTCGACCTACAGAGTTGAAAATTTGGATACATTTCAGGCTTGCATGACAATGTAATGTATTAAGTGTTTACTGACAAAACTTAAAAATGGAGAAAAAAATGCAAAACATCGTTTAACCACTCGAATGAGCCCTCGAGCTCCTTGACGAGCTCTGGCATGTTTACATCATCAATGATATGTAATCAAAATCTCGTAAGGAAATGGAACGATTGCGCCATCTACAAGATAAAAGAGGGTCCCGAAAAACCCATGTTTTTACTCTAACTTGATCTCAATGAGCTCGTTTTAATCAAACGACTGGCTGTAGGACTTACATAATGATACTAGATCTAAGCTGCGTCGAAAATTCTTCATCAGGTGAACTCGCCCTTACTCACTGTAGCAAAATCTAACACAAATCGCCTAACGGGCAGTTACTGTTAGTCGAATTGGTAATAACATGGAAACCGAGAATTAAAGCTATCGTGATAGGCCTACTGGTCATATATTTTCGCCAACGCTCAGCTCATCTGGTAGATGTTGCAACTAGAAATTCGCATGCGATCACACTCTGGATAAAACAAGGACACGAATCGTTGCCGCATAAGGGGCAAACAGTCAAAAGTCAACTCGCTCATATAATAGTAGACCGTATGTGTCCGTGTGTATGCGTACATATGTAGTTGTACATGTATGTATTGCGTAATAAATGTCAACTAGGATTCAAGTGTCTGCATACTTACCTGTTTCGTAGGATAATTATAGAGAGAACAAGTAAATAAAATTATAATGACTGTTATTGTTCTATGTTGAGTTCCAAGCATCCTCAGAAGCAGAAGCTCATAATATTCAGACCTCTTACAGCCTATGAAATGATAGTTTCTGTTCTACTTCCCACACGCATGCATCGATTTCATACACATAATTATGGGCCGCCATCTTCACTGGTGTCGATACTGCTGCTGTTGTCGCCATGGAAACAGCATCATCTACGTTTCCTTCTTGACCGTAGACGGCATGGTATAGACGATCCAGTAGATGATGTTAAAGAGGAGAAAGGCCAATGGAAAGAACTTTCTCGACAGTTTATCGATACGTCTGGCCTGGTAGCGACCGTCGATGGTCTCGAGGGTTGGTGGTTGGGGAGCAGCGGCCTGCGGAAGGGGTCCCTGCAGTGGCGGAAGTGTACCCTGAAGAGGTAGTCCGTGTCCGTGCATCGGAGGAGACCCTCTTATTGCTTCCCTGGCTGCCGTCCCTGGTAACGGTCCGTTCCTGTGTTCTTGGTTCATCTATATTCAAAGACCATAGACGTCAGGTGATGCCTGCTCAAGGGTCTGTAACCTAATCCTGGCATTGTTTTTGATTGTTATCGTCATCATCATCATGATCAATCACAGCAAAACGGCAACAATAATATAATTTTCTTCTTCTTATGCATCTTCTAGTACTTCCAACAATAGGCTACAATCAGGCCTACTATTATTGACACAGTGTTCTGTGTCAATGATAGTAATTATTATTACTACTACAAATTCTGCCGTTAGTATAACTCCGTGCGCTACACCTACTACTATTTCCACTACCACCCCAATTAATTGCATCTTCTCCTGGCGACTCCGCACCTATGATTCACATTTCGGTGTGACCTAGCGTGCCTTACAAATTTAGTTGAAAAAATGATTACTATTATTTTTATTTTCCCCAGTGTGTTCTTATCGTGGCCCTTCGTATTTTGAACTATTTTCGCCCCGCTGGCTCACACTATACTATAGAGATAGAGTTTCCATTCTGCTCATTTTCTTCCCTACTGTGGTTCAGACAAGTCTCGGACCTTCCTCTTGAAACAATCTTCCATTAAATACACGAATACGATTGCATTGGATTCATTTCAACACACATTTTGCTAGTTGTCTAAAAGTCTCGCCTATTCAGATCGGTTCGATAGCCTTGCAAGCAGAGCTTCGGGGGTCATACTCCAAAAGGCGCTATATATAAGTGTTATTGTTACAGCCCATTTCACCTTTTTCGTATATGGCCTACTATAATTATACGTAGGGCCTACTCCCTTCAAGTCCCTTGTTTGCAGACCCTTGCTCCAACTGATTGCTCAATGATGCTGTAGGCCTACATGAACTGTTTATTCCGTATTATTTAGCAGATAGGCCTACCTTTGACAGAGGATACAATGTGTGTGGATATGTACCGTTTATATCTTCATCGTTGATACATTCACCCAATGGATACGATAAGCTTCTTACATTACTCTACCTCCTCCATCTTGTGACCTTGTCTATGTTGATCGTCACTTGAGTCTCCCTTACAACCATTAACCTCTTACACGACGCAGCGCTCGTGAACAAGCTGGTGCCCCGCGCTAAGCCACAAACCGTCCCTCAACAGCGTCCCACCTGCTGAACTGGAATCTGCCTGTGACAGGCGTTGTTTTCGCTAAGGCTCAGCGTATTCGGCGGTTTCCGTCTGGCGTGTTGCGGCGGCGGTTTAGCGGTTTTTCGCGAGAGAACGTTGACGACGGCGTACTCGATGAGCGAGGTGAAGACGAAGAGGAGGCAGATGATCATCCAGACGTCGATGGCCTTGATGTAGGACACCCTGGGGAGGGTCGATCGGGCCCCGGCGCTCATCGTCGTCGTTGTGAGGACCGTGAGGAGCCCGATGGAGACGCGAGCGGGAGAGGCGTCGACGTTGATCCAGAAGGATACCCAGGAGAGGATGACGATGAGGATGCTGGGAACGTAGACCTGGATGAGGAAGAAACCGATGTCACGACGAAGAACGAACTGCAGCTCAAGGCACGGAAACGCTCCTGGCGATCAAAGAACAAATCGACGCGTCATTGGACCGTTTGGCTCTCTGCTAGACTTGCTGTTTTATGTGGGTTTCCGCCTATGTTTCGTATGATGATGATGATGATGATGATGATGATGATGATGATGATGATGATGATGATGATGATGATGATGATGATGATGATGATGATGATGATGATGATGATGATGATGATGATGATGATGATGATGATGATGATGATGATGATGATGATGATGATGATGATCGATGATGATCGACGATGATCGACGATGATCGACGATGATCGACGATGATCGACGATGATCGACGATGATCGACGATGATCGACGACGATGTAAGATCGACGACGATGTAAGATCGACGACGATGTAAGATCGACGACGATGTAAGATCGACGACGATGTAAGATCGACGACGATGTAAGATCGACGACGATGTAAGATCGACGACGATGTAAGATCGACGACGATGTAAGATCGACGACGATGTAAGATCGACGACGATGTAAGATCGACGACGATGTAAGATCGACGACGATGTAAGATCGACGACGATGTAAGATCGACGACGATGTAAGATCGACGACGATGTAAGATCGACGACGATGTAAGATCGATGATCGATGATAAAGACGAGGAGGAGGACGATGATGATGATGACGATATACCTGCTGTGTAGTTTTGGGAGCATTCGTAGCGAATGGTTTCTTCGAGAGTGAACTGCGGAAGCTGAAGCCCTTGCTCAATATCTACTGGGTTATCCAGCCACGTGAAGAACATCGTGTCCATCGTATATCCAACTACAATGTACATATATATATATATATATTATATATATATTGTACATTAGGTATATATATTATATCAAAGATTACATATGTATACATATGAGATATATTCATATATATATACCTAAGATATACATAATAATCAAAAAGATTATGCACACATAATTACAAGCTATATATATGCTGATATATCGGATTACATTATAATATATTTATGAATGGCTGTCATGGAAGCTAGTACTCTACAATTATATCACCATTAATCTGGATAAAAACCTACGCTTATGTCATCTTATGAGCGATTTTTTTGGAGTTATTTAACACTGCGAGTTGCTGGAAAGTAGCTATATTAACAAAATCATTTAAAAGTTTTTCCTCGTTTGGTCTTTTAAATCTTTCTTCCCATTTAGCCTTGACTAGTATAGGCTTGTCTTGTATTTGTATAGGCTTGTCTTATATGCGTTGCCGTATACAGGCTATCGATTGAATTTGTTTTGCATAGCTTTGTCTTGTATCGTCTGGTGCTATCATGTACATGTTTTTATCCAATCAATCAATGCAATTTATATAGCGCCTTTTCAAGATAACTATTCAGAGGCGCTCCCGACCCAGGCCTTTCAAAAAGGAAAGTCTTGAGAAGTTTATAGAAAGAGCCAGACAGGTCGCGCGGGAGAGAGCGCAGGTCAGATGGGAGGTTGTTCCACACACAAGTACCCACAATTGAATAACAAAACCAACTAATATGTATACGGTATGTTTGGTATCGTCTTGTCTTGATGCATCGCATTGTGTGATGACTAATTCCAATTTTGATTGCGACTTACAACTTTCGAACATCATTGGACATGACTGAGTATCGAGTGGATATTTCTGTAGATTCATTGGACACGACAATGTAGCTGATATTCTGTAAACATTAGCACAGTAACACTTTTGAATAACAAAACCAACTGAAGATCCTCTTCAATTTATATTTTTAACTATTTACTTTAAACGTATCTCTTCTCTATAGGTAGGCCTGCAGAGGCGGCGATCTCGTTTGACTGGTAGGGCCACCCAATGAGAGGGGCAGGAAATGTGGGGGACACACGTATAACTTGTCCTCTCTGTAAAAGGTGGGGAACTTGCCTCCCAACCCCCCCCCTGCTATGACTATAATCGCTACCCTGAAACGCGTCCTTGGGCTAGGAGTGCTATCGGCGCTTTTGATCGTTGATAGATGTTTTATTAGTTAAGTTATTCCTAGATGATTGCCCGTCACAAGACGGTAGCAACAACGTTGAAATGTGCTTTCCTTAATTCATTACGAGAACTTATATAGCGCCTTGTCAGAGGACTACTCGACGCTCCCAAATCCAGCGTGGCCAAATAAAACCATCTTAAGATGAGAGATGAATGCTTGAGATGGGGTTATGGGAAGTGAGCAGAGCGCCAAGGTGAAGCAATTTCAAATCGCGGGACTACACTGCTCTGCTTGATGGAGGTGCTAGCAAGAGGTATACAGAGCTCAGGGAGAATGGGCAAGTTTTAGGCACACACACTCCTCTGTCATTAGTCAGTATAGTTTGACATCAACTTAAGCCAGGAAGTAAGCGGCGCTGTTTGTGATGCGCTGGCTTCCTGTCGATGACCGTCATATTTGTCCATTAGCGAATAAAGGGCCATAAGACTAAAAAATGGACGACTTCCGTAACGGACGTTCACCACCTCCACTCCCCCACCATCATCGAAGATTTACTTAGTGCATCAAGCACTTCCTAGAGCACTTTATCCAACATTGTACAATTCATGATTCAGGATTTTCTTCTTCGCATTCTTCTTTTTCTTCTTCCCTTCATCATCATCGTCATAATTATCAGTTTCTCTTATGCTAGGAAGCTCACATCGGTCAGTTCGAACAAATGATATATCCATCGTCGTCGGTCATTTGTCAAAGTGCAATGATCTTATCGATCGTGTTGTATCCCCGTCTATTATTGTTAGTCCAGCGCATTCTTGGTACCTTTAACTCGGCGCTCCTCAAAAACGGAAAGCAACATCGACTAATGAACAGTACCCCTTCCCATGTACAACGTCACGCGACTTACTTGGTGACGTACCAAAGGTTTCCGTCGCTGCTGAGCCGGAGCATGCGGTTGTTGACGGTCACCTCGTGGAAGTTGGCGCCCTTCTCGTTGCGGAAGAAGGTGTCCGGAACCCAGATCTCGGCCCAGCTGTTCTCCCCCATCCGGATGTGCTTCAGTCGTGTGTTGTACGACTCGAAGGCGAGCCTCTTGTCGTTCCACGATTGGCGAAGGTACATGCTCATCGAATAGTCCTGACAGCAACACAGAGCAGCTCAGATAGTTATACGGTGTTAAGTTTGATCAAACGATAAATATATATGTATATATCGGACAGTCACGAATACCCACACCCAGTTTCTAATCCCTCTTCTACCCTCGATGTTATTATGGATAGCAAGGACCAATATGTCCAGGACTGGAAAGACCCTATGCTCCTTCGTGTTACTCGTTTTGTGGCAATAGTAAGAAATTAGTCACATCTTGTTTATATAAGCTGATTCGTTAACTGTTAGCTATGAAAGAAAGTTGACTAATAACTATGTCAACACTATAAAAAATATTTTGGCGGTTTATAACATCACTTTTTAATATATAAGCAAAATTTTGATTGGGGCGACATCTATGTTTAAGAGTTACACGTGTAACACGGATTTTGACGAGTAACCATTCCTCTAATATAGACTCCTTGGATGGATCGGTTGTAGGCCTGTATTGAGTATTGATCGAGATACAGGTAGATCATCAACACGCTGAGCAGACAGTTCAACACTGTTTTGAGGATCCTTGAACGTGTTGAATGTTCCAATAGAATGTAGACCCTTGAGAAGAACACCGGACCCAAACTGCATCACCACTGGTCCACTACACATGCCGTGTTTCACACCACTTGGCACCACGGAAGCCCCTGACGAAAGTTATGCAAGAATTGCTTTGCACCCTCTGTTGGTCTCCATCCGCACCCAGGCTATGGGTTTATATGGAGACCGGATCCAGACTTATTGTGGCCTGCGTTAGAGAAGAGATTTCTGTTCGAAACCTTTGCGCCCACAAGGAGGAACAACGATAGGTTCACGAGGAAGGAGTTCAATGCTCCCATTTCAACGTTCTGGGATAGCATCCGGAGTGAGGGACAAAGGACACAACAGAGCCTCCCGTGAAGATTTCGCTGTGTAGAGATCTGGAGAAAGTCCTTCAAACCCAGTCAGCGTCTTCGATGTTCAATCTGAACTTCGGAATAATGTCGGTATCAATTTCGGTTGTATTCTGTAAGAGTGTTTTGCAGCGTAGTTAGGTTAATCAGTTCACCCATATACTAAACGTAGCCAGGTTCTTGTGAAGGTTATAACTTATAGCGGATGTTGGTGGTGGTCGTGCTGTTGCTGATGGCCATAGGAGTGATATCGTCGGTGACGATAATGATGTAATGATGATGGCAAGAGAGAATGGGGACGACGGGGCGAGAGGTGTCAGTGGCCGACACTGCGTCTCTCTCTCCGGAAGAAAGGTTTCATTCAACGATAGAACTGTTGTTGACATCCTCTGCACTGATGGATGGATGCATATACATAATATCCAAATCAATTCATGCCATCTGCCAGCTGATGACGGGAATTCGTTGGGTGGTGCCAGCCTCGAGCGGGGTCAACCAATGGTGACTTTTATCGTTGAAATGATATTTAGCGTCAAGTAGGCCAGCACAGAGTAAATTTCTTGAGGAGGTGCTGTAGAAAGTTTCATTTATTCATTCAACTGACAAATTCAATGGTATCAAAGTTGTTGTTTTTGTCACTGTTGCTACAGCTTTATTAATAGCTATTTTAATCGTCGTCGGTATTGTGTTGTGGGCGTTTAATGGTTCGGTCTTCCGTGTCATAGTCGTTCTCTGAGCAGCGAGTCCAGTACCTTTGATGGACGAACGTCTGAACCTCTGTTTTTGGCTAGGTATTGCTTTGGTAATGGAATGTGGATGGACGAGAGACAGACAGGCGGACAGATCGCCAGAAAGATAAGCAGACTGACAGAGACAACAGAAGATGGAGGGAGGAATGCAAAGAGGGAGGGTAAGGGTGAAAAGTTGTGGCTTAAGCAGGATGATTCAAAGAAACAGTCGCAGGCAGAAAGACACACACAGAGACAAATGCAGAGAGAAAGACAGATATACAGAGAGAGAGAGAGAGAGAGAGAGAGAGAGAAGGGGAAAGGCGCCAGTGGAGAACTGCCGCTGCAGTGGCAAGGGGTACACGAAGACCAGGGCCTGACCTTTACCGATGCCTTGCGAGAGATGCATGAGCCATCGAATGGATGTCCTTCGTTAATGACTAATTGGTATTCGGACGTCATCGGCAGACCGATACATCACGACGCTGGTTCCGTGCTCTAGTACTCGGACGCGAGAATCGAGTATGAACCGAAAGAACCGAGCAGGGCATCAGTATTGTACTCGAAAGTGTGACGACCGATGATCGCCTGTCGATCGACGTACCACTTCCGCTTCCGGTCAGGCTAATGTACGACGGCGCCACCTGGTGACTTCTCGCTAGGAAGTAATCTGATCGACAAAGGCTATTCGATTCGAAAGCAGAATGTGGACGCAGTCAAAATGGCACGAAATACAATGTTCTGCCAAATAATTAAGAACGAGTGCAGCTCGTTAGAAGAAAAAGGATAGCTAATCAGTCTGTCACAATGGCAAGTATCTATTCTACACCACTCCCACGTGATAGGAATCATAAGATCAACTTTAATCTAATCTAATTGATTATGCAACGGTTCTACTCTAGTTTACCCTACCTTTATCTACTTTATTATAATCTACTCGACTCTATTCTACTTTACTCAAATCAGCTCTAGTCTAATATACTATAGACTCTATTCTATAGTCTTAATGACCATACCTTAATTTATTTGATTGTAAGCTACCCGACTCTAGTCTACTTTACTCAAATCAACTTTTGTCTAATCTACTAAAGACTCTATATATTCTATAGGCTAATTGACCATACCTTAATTTAGGCCTACTTGATTGTAAGCTACCCAACTCTATTCTACTTCACGCAAATCAGCTCTACTCTAATCTACTATAAACTCCATTTTATAGTCCAATTGGCCATACCTGAATTTACTCTATTCTAATCTACTAGACTCTATTCTACTTTACTCAAATTAGCTCTAGTCTAATCAACTATAGACTCGTGTCTGCTCTTCCGTTAATCCACTAATTGACGACTTCTAGGCCAAATCGCATTCAGAAGTATCAATAAACTAGACAGAAATTATATATAATTAAATTATATATCTAGAGCCTTGTAGCGACTCAAGATTCTTGTGAGGCCTCTTAAACGATCAGAGGCTGAGACTTAGGGGGGCAGAATGGGACGGTCACCTCCTATTTTCCAGGTGGAGGGGATGGAGCTGCTTATATTCTCTCCAATATTTCTTAATTTGTCATAAATAATGAAAATTTCTACAGTATTTTCAGTGCTCAACCTTTTTTGCTGCATTCATTTTTGTCGACCTGTCCCCATCCCTCCAAAAACTGGATTAAATCTCCGTCTAAGCACACCATAAGTCATATAAACTGTACAGTTTGCGTGCTACATACAGTCGGAATTATGTTATAAATTATGCCTTTGCTATATTTCAGCGGATCTTAACCCTTTAACGACGAGCGTGTAATAAAATATGTTGACTAAAGGGTTACATTGGTGATCCGCCGACCGACACAATTCTGTCACCAGTTCGTGTGGCTCTAGGCCTACTTTAAAATTCATTATTTTTCCAACTTTTATATTTCATACGTATTTTAGTTACAAAGTTGTAGTCCTTTGGCACGATTTAATTTTAAAATGTTAATTATTACAGCATAATGTTGGTAGTTCTATATATTTAAAAATAAAATTAGTAAACATTTAATTTTATTCGTCATTCGACACTACAAAGCGCTATGAACTTTGCACTCTGGCAGAAGAGAATGCTAAGTATTTCATTTGGAATTGTTGGATAAACGGCGTTTGCTCTAGAGCAAATGCCGGTTATCAAACAATTTTTTTAAAAGGCAAACCTTGAGAAAATGAATAAACTAAGCAATCCAGTCTGGACCGTTTTGTAAGTAGTAAAAAACCAAATAAAAACGCGATTCTAGCGTTGAGAGCGAACAAGAGAGCAATAATATTCCCAAGCGAATCCGGTTTAGATAAAGCATCTAGAGTTTCTCACCGAAGAAGAAAATATGACCCAGAATTCATAAAATATGGATTTGTTTGTGCCGCAGATGAAAATAGCCCAGAACCTTTGTGTGTTATATGCGGCCGTGGTTATATGTGGTGCCACACGTTATAATGATGACATGAAGCAAGCAAGGCTGTTTTGTCACGTGCATTCAATTCTTCCAACTGACAATGACACCCCAATTGATATTTTTTGTAGGAAATTACAATTAACAGATATGAAGCAGATGGTGAAAAACACTGGAGTCATTAATGCTTGTGCCTTGAGGGCATCTTTCTTAACATCCCTTCCATTCGCAAATATCTCATCCTTTCATTATGCATAGGAATCATTTGAATGGCCGCAGTCACCTATGGCATACATAAAGCTCACATTGATTTGCTTGTCAGGAATAAACAAGACCACGTGTCCCGTTGGTTTGCTCTTCAATTTCTAGTTGTTGTGTGATATTTCTGACAGATATTAAAACGTGTATGACATTTTTTGTCATTGGCTTAATATATAAATATGCCAGTGCGTTTTTGCAAATGCGTTAGCCTACCATCAAAACTCTCAAGCGAATAATATATAATTACCTATCGGTTAACTGTTACTACTAGACATTAAGTCATTATGCCTCTCGCTTTTAACCGTTACGTGCGTTGGGTCTAGGGTTACCAGGTGTCCGGTTTTCAACCGGACAGTCCGGTATTTGAGCAGACTGTCCGGGATAAAATTAAAATAAATACCGGACATGTATATGTCCGGTTTTTCTAAAATTTTCTCAATTTCTGTTTGTGTTCGTGCTCGTTTTATTATTTACACATTATTTTTTTCAAAAATCAAAATTTCTTAAAGAACTACGCTCGTTGTTGTTGTTGTTGTTGTCTTCTTATTTATCGTCGATTTCACTTAGGCAGCTGTGACTGGGCTGTCGAACTGCCTGTTACATAACTCTTTGCTTAAAATTTTTGTGTCGCCATCTATCACTTGAGTAAGTTGAGTTGGTATTTGTAACGTGTCACATTCGGCGAGAACGTCATTGGCCCATTTCGTCGTTTGCTGCTATCCACCTATATTAATATTATGTATTTAACCAGTTTCCTGACTTTTGACTCCACAGAGTAATAGTGTTTAGGAGTAATAACCGTTCAGAGCTTTTGGGGGCGTTTGTGATGGCCCGATGGGGAGGGTTCAGAGAGAGTTTTTTACGGTTTTACCCCCTCCCTGTGAGGAAGCCCATGAAACACAATCAATCCTATGATTCCTATTTTAAAAAAATGCACTGATAACAATAATATAACAGTATACACAATTTTCCCATGGGTAATACTCTCGTACCCCTCCACCGCTTTGCGTGATACCCGGGAAGGGAAGGATGGGATTGGGAAGGTGTCCAGTATTTTCAGAAAAGGTATCTGGCAACCCTAGTTGGGTCAATGTACATAAATAAATATGAAAACAGTGTGAGAAGTGTCAATTTTGTCATGTGAAAGTACTTCGGACATAGTGAACCTGCGAATCACATAATGGTAATGTAAATCTTAAAATGCGATTTAGTTTCGTTTAGCAACTTTACCAGCAGAACCCATGAATCCCACATCAATCTTTGACTATCACTTTATTCCCATCTCTCCTATAAACACTTACAATATACAATCCTCTTCCATTTACAGACGAGACCCATCTTCTGTCGAACAAACGCGCGTAAATTCTCACTTAAATATATTGGTCTATCAACTTAGAATGCTATACCGGTCATTATTTCATTATAAGACAAATTAGTAGTCTTCGTCTGTTTAAGGCTAGACTTAAAATATACCTGTTAAACAATTCATAATGAGTGCGTGTACTGGTCACACACTTCCTTGGCTTAGTTAACTAGTTAATATATAATTACTCGCATTTGTCTGTCTTATCTCTTCAAGCTGCTGCCTAAATACTATATGAAAGGGTGTCCCCTACTAGCGGAACCATACGGTTCCTTTGGGAATTTTCTTACCCAGTTGCCTCTCACCTCAACGCTGAACTAATCAACTTTTCAACAACAGTTTTTCCATCGTGTTATCTCTTAAATTTTACTGGCAATAGTTGTATGTATGTACTGCTAATTATTACTATGATTGGAGTCAGTAAAACGATATTGATTGATTGATTGATTGATTCCAAGTCGCGGCAACCATAGTTCACTCACAGACGAATAATTTCTTCTGATGCATCGCGGTGTCAAAAGGGTTCAACAGCGCTGATTAATTACACAGGAAATAATTTCCTCTGGGGAAATGATATTCTCGATTCGGCTTCGCTTTGAAGATGTGCGCTACCTAGAGGTAGAACAGGTGGTGGATATATTGTAACAATTCTTCATAACAATTCTTCACGGCATTAGTAGCACACATCGTAAAATTCAAGATTCAGGGTCTTCTTCTTCTTCACATTCCTCTTGTTCTTGTTCATCGTCTCGTTCATCTTCGTCATCTTCTTCACGTTCTTTACGGCGTTCTTCTTCTCATTCTTCTTCTTCACGGTGTTCTTCTTCACCTTCTTCCTTGCATTCTTCTTCGCATTCCTATTCTTCGCATCCATAAAATGATGTCCAGAGCTAATATTTTATGTGTGCCCTATTAAGTCTTCACATTTACTTTAAGGAGAATTGTCCGAATCCCGTTTTTATAGATGAGTGTGGTGGGTGTAGGGATGAACCGACTTTGAATTTCTTGCCAAGTCCGAGTTGACCGTATACCGAGTTTTACTAGGTGAATTTTGTCTAGTCTAGTCCCATTCTACTTATTTTTTAGTGTCAATGTTTCCAACTTTCCACAACTATGCGGCACGGTGGCTGATCGGTTAGAGCGGTGGGCCCGTAACACTCAGTGTGCGCTGAGTGAGCGGGTTCGACCCTCGTCCGAAGCGTCAGTCACTGTGGGGGAACCTTGAGCAAGTCCTTCGCGTACAATAGCTCTGCAGTACAATTGCAATTGCGCCGTCGAGGCGTGAGCACTTCTGAGCAAAAGATGTTGGAAGAAGGGTGATATCAAATTTCAAGAATTTCAAATTTCAAACTATCATGATTATTTTATTTTCCCTTAGCTTACACTATTAAGTAGTAACTAGTAGGTAGGCTACTAATAGCAGTAGTTGTGTTTTTAGTTAGGTCGCTTGTCGTTTTGTAAACTAAAAATCAGATTTTCGTTTTCAAACAGAAAATCGAAAAAAATAAAACTCGGACCCATTGTTTGTTCGAATCCGAGTTTATGCCGAGTGCTACGAAACTCGGGTCGCGCCGAGTTCCGAGCCGAGTCTCAGTTCATCCTTAGTTGGTGGTGGGTGTTGGTGGTGGTGGTAGTGGTGGTGATGGTAGTAAACTTACACAACATTGAGGGGTTCACAGTTTAACACTGAAGCAGCTGTTACAAGATCGACGGACAAGGAGAAAGCTTTTATGGCGCCGTCTGAAGGATCATTGGCGACATTGAAGATAGGCCTTAATTAAGAACAGAGCAGATCTCTGAATGCATTCAGCGACCGCTTTCCACTGAACTCAAAGGTTAATCGTGTCTGCCATACTCAAAGATCCAAAGAGTCCTTTCTCAGCAGCACCGGCAGCAGTTCTATATTGGGAACCAAAATGACCATCGATTTTGTAATACAGTATTTATATAGCGCCAAGAGTTCACTCAATTCCGACGAATTAGGTAACGCCACAGCGAATTCGTCAGCCAATCAGGCGGAATATTTTGGACGAGAAGTATTGTGTTTGCATGTGTATATATACGTATATATGTACGTACATAATGTATGTATATGTATGCACACAATGTATGCATGTGTATGTACATAATGTCTGTATATGTATGTATATACTGTGTGTATAATGTATATAATGTACATTGTGTATGTATAAAATATATGTGCGTTTAGCCAAGTATGTGTGTGAATAGGCATAACTGGAATTGCCTGCAGAAGTGTATTGGATCGCAACAAGACCTTCGGCAGTACTAGCAAAGACAGCAGCCAGACGAGCAGAGGCAGAAGATGCGTTGCCAGTAGCAACTACATCAGCAGCCGTCTGAATCCCAGGTTTGGAGTCCGACGACAGCTGAAAATTGTTTCGAGATCCATTTGGCAAATATTGAACATTCGAACGTTACGCTTCACTTGTTATCTCTCGGCTGTAGAGACCTTTGGCGCGCACTTTACATACATACATACATATATATATATATATATATATATATATATATGCGTGTGTGTGTGGCGCACAGTGGCCGATCGGTTAGAGCGGTCGGCCCGTAACGCACAGTGTGCGCTGAGTGTGCAGGTTTGACTCTCGTCCGGGACGTCAGTGTGCAGGGACCTTGAGCAAGTCGTCCTTGGCGCACAATTGCTCTGCAGTACAACTGCATTTGCGCCGTCGAGGCGTGTGTATGCACTTCTGAGCAAAAAATGTTGAAAGAAGGGCGATGTCTAATTTCGGTAATAAATAAAAAGATATATACATGTAGTCTCAAAACCAATTTCAGCGTTTGATAAAAATCATGTTCCCGTATATATAAACACAAGCGGCTAAACGCTCATGAATGATGCCGAAGAGATGGGTTCTTTCAGTGGCGTAGCTAGGGAATTTTGCGCCTGGGAACAAACTAGAATTTTCGCCCCTATTCTAATTTATTTCATTATTTTCAAATAAATATTATATCTAAAGGCTATTTATACGTGACTGTCATAGACAGTCTACAAAAAAATAAGTTTATACTAGGCTATGTTAAATAACATTAAATAACTCACATTTTTGATGCATTAAAAAATAATGGTAGCAAATATTTGTGAGTGCTAATAAGTAATAATACTTTTATCAGAAAATTTTACAATCTATGATAGCAGAACTACTAGACTCTTTCTTATTGAAGGGTGCTTGTACACTATATTGGCCTAGTAATTAGTGTGAACAACTCTCTGGGACTCTGTATGTACCACTTACCAGCCATCAGTTGCTGCACCAGCATCACCCACGATGTTTACACTACTTTTTACTATCAGGCAAAATGCATCCCTTTGTTTCAGCCATTGAGTTTTCCAATCTTAGAAGTTGAGAATAACTATACCAAATTTGTGTATATATTGAAACAATATGCCACTTTTGGTACATGAAGGATAATATTACACTTACGCTGGAAACGATCTGTATGATCTTACAAGAAAACGACGTCTGACATTACAGATATCATTTTGTCATGAGTATTATGTCGTACCTAACGAGCCCTTAGTGATCATTCATCAGTGAGGCTCGGGGTCGCCAAAATCATGCTTGACAACCTGTTTGTACTGAGGATATTTTTGGGGCGCCATAATTAAATCTTACTAACTTAGTTGGTGTAAATTAGTTTGCATCAAAATCAAATAATAGTTTTAATCCTCATTTTGGTGCCCCTTCTAACTTGGCGCCCGGGGACGCATATCCCTCTGCATCCCACTAGCTACGCCTCTGGGTTCTGTTAAATGTCGCGGGCAGCGAAGGACCATGGTTCAATACATTGTTTCAAACAGAAAAAAGTTAGCAAGCGGTTAATGAATTATTAATAAATAAATTGACAAACCATTGTCTGTTCGTTGATCGAGTAGAAACTGTTGACGTATATTCCGAGTTTGACTTCAGTCGGATGATCTGTAGGAAGAACGCATTATATCATCAATTACAGTTGCAGGTTGATAGTATATGGGGCACCTAATCCATATGAAGGAGCAATACTTGTAAGATTCAAAGGAAAAGAGATACAAGGGAAGAACAATATTGTACTACATTACAGTTACAGTTAAGGGTGATGGCATAAAATTGTATGGGGCACACAACCCATATGAAGGAGCAATACATGTAAGATTAAAAGGAAAAGAGATACAAGGGAAGACCAATATTGTACTACATCGATATAAGATTATGATCAAATAGAACAAAACACTTGGATTGTATAATAGTATACGGGCGCTATATAACAATTACAATAAACATACTTTACACTGTACATTAGACTGCTGTATGTGGTTCACTTCGTACAATTGCCAATGTTGTTCTCAATTGACTGGGTTGAGCTCAAGTGCTCATGTGATTAGATATCATCAGAAAGAAGAATTATAATGAATGCTTAGACTAAATGAATGAGTGAATAGATGGATTTGTTCATTGATGGATGGATGGATGGATGGATGGATGGATGGATGGATGGATGGATGGATGGATGGATGGATGGATGGATAGGTGAATAGGTGAATAGGTGAACGAATGGATGGATGAATGAATGAACAAGTGAATTAATAAGTAAATTGATGAACAGACGGAGGCACGGATTAATTAATTAATTAATTAATTAATATGCGTATGTAAAGGTCCAACCTTTAGATGGAGGCTCCTGTTTGTTGTAGAAGTGTTTTAGTCTCTTAAGGATATCTGTGATACTGCAATTCAAATACGATACAACAGAGGCCACATAATCGATTTGTAGCATTGTTCCCTCCATGTTACTTGGGCTTTTGCAGTGGATTTACAAGCAGCGCAAGAGCACACGACAGTAGAATATAGGAGGTTATTTTGTACGCCCATTCTTCTACCATTCTGTAATATTAAACCGTACGTACTGAATTGTATTGCTTCTATTGTGCTCAGGGGCGTAGCTAGGGTAGGCCCCTATTTTGCGCCCCTTTTCTAATAATGCACTTACAAGCCGAAAATAGTACGGCCTATAACCTCATTGTGCGAAAATGCACGTCAGGCCAATACCGGTTTAATCATAATTAGGCCTATTGATAAATAATTATATACAAATTAAAGGTACATTATAAGCATACCGCGGATAGTTTAATAGTTAAAATATTCAAATTCACAATTTTAATTTATTTACCACTATGCCACATAAAATAATAATCATATTACCTGTATTGTTATTTTTTGCAAAAATTGTTAAAATAACCAAAAGTATCAAAACTGTATATAGTTAATTACTTTCATAGTATGTCAAATAATACTAAGATATACAGACTTATTATTTTAACCTTGCCCCAATGAGTTCGCTGTGAACAGCCAATCATAATGGGTTTAAGTTAAAATTTGAGGGTAAAGTTTCGAAAGGGAAAGGATGTAGAGTTATTGGATAGGTGTATACTGAAGGGTCAGGGATTTCTTATGGCAGCAGATAATCCTCATTTTGCGCCCTCTTAAATTGGCGCCTAGCAGTATAGCTGTCATTTTCCTTATATATACGGGCCCTTATTGATCACGGATCAGTAGAGCCTGGGGCGTCAAAATCATGGTTGACAACCTGTTTGTAATGAGGATATTTTGGGGGCGCCAAAGTGAAACTTTACTAACTTCGGATAAATTATTTTCCATCATAATAAATAAAGTAAGTTTTTATCCTCACTTTGGCGCCCCTTCAAAGTGACGTCCGGGGACACATGCCCCCTCCCACTCTGCCCACCTAGCTATGCCTCTAATTGTGCATCCCTATTTTGTTCATCCACAGTCATGGCTGCTTATCCACCTACTCAATTATCCATCTATCCATTCATCAATCCATCTAACAGTACAATTTGCCACCCACGAATTCTTAAAGCCACAATTCAGCTGCTTTTGGTGACAATCGATTTTCACCGCGTGGAGCAACCGAATAAAAAGGTCTCCATCTATTGTTAAAATCCTGCCACATTTCGACGTTTTTTATTCTAAAAATGAAAGCCTTACACCCTGAGAGCGTTCGTCAAAGGATGGCGCTTCTATACAGTTAAATATTCAGAGGCAGTTTATGGCGGTCTTAATCATATTTGGCGACAGACTCCTACATGGGATGTTGCTAATTCTCTAAGCTCTCAGACGTAAATTGTCCGGTAATAAACCATGAATACTTGACGTATAGTTTCTGTAAGTGTCGACCTGCCGACCTAAGTTGATTATGTGGTGAAGAGCTGCACCTCGTAATGCAGAAGGTGATTTCTTCATCCCCGTGGTCGTACTTCGTCGTAATCGTAAACTAGACATTGCTACAGCGCTGACAAAGCGAAGTCGTGGGAACCAGCTTATTCACAGGCTCTCAATCAATACAAGACTAATGGGCAGAGGTCAAGATCCACGGAGTCAGGCAGGCAGGCAGGCAGGCAGAGGTGGATGGTGCTTAGAACTTCAGAGTCTGCTGGAACAGCGAGAGAGGTAGGGGGAAGATGAGGAACCAGGATATGATTTATGAAAAACAATGTTTTGAGTGAAAGACCAGTGGGGAAATATCATGATCGCACTACCGACAGTAGGTCTGTTGTTGCCAGCTGCTGTTACGTCATCGACTACCAACGAGGGACTTCACAACGGTGACGTAATCGTGGATCGCGGACCGGCAACTGCCTGTCGCATCTTGGACCAAAACATGTCGTCATCTTTTAATGGGAATCGTTGGTTGGAAGTCACGTGCATGCTTACTACTGCTTAGACCCCACGTGCCTCAAGTTGTAGTTAGTTGACGTCTGTAGCCTATTTTATATAAATATATATATACATATATATTATATATATTTGTCCCGTGCTAAAATTCATTCCAAATCTAATGTATGGGCCTAAATACAGCATGTAAAAATGTAAATGAAGGTAACTAACTTACTTTACTTACTTCTCGTAGCAAGGCGCAACATTGCCTCGCTATATGGTGTCGTTTGGTGTATATTGCTGAATATTATTACTGTTATTATGATAAATAATAAATAATAATAATTATTATTAATATTATCGGAGCGCAGGCGTGTATTAAATGTTCAATAGTCGTAGATTGTAGGCTTTTTGATGGATTGAGGTTGCATTAGGGCGCATTAAGGTGTATAGGACATGTATGGGCGTGAATGCCAAGAGCTGAGATGAGATGAGCGGGATCGACCGACGGCCGAGAATGAGGCTGTCAGACGGAAGCCGGCAGACTGATTTCCGGGAATAAGGACTCGGCCTCTTGTATGCTTAGGGGAAGAGAACGGAAGAGATGAGAGGGAGAGGAATGTTCGACGAGGAGTAGGAAGGGGAAATGAAGAGTAGGAAGAGGAAGAGAAAAAGATGAAGGAAGAGGAAGGGAATGAGGAAGAGATAGAGGAATAGGAGATTGATGAGGAGGGGATGGAGGAGGAGTAGATGGAAGACGAGGTAGAGGAGGAGGACATGGAGGAGAGGATGGGGCGACCTGGAAAAGGAGGCTAACGAGGAGGAGATGGATTGGAGGAGCAGGATACAGAAGGGGCGGAGAAGACGGATACCAGAGGAAAAGAGGAGATGTAAGCTGGAGGAGGAGGAGGAGGAGGAGAAGGAAGAGGAGGGGATGGACACGGGAGAAGGGAGTAGTAGAGGATGAAAGGTTATTAGAAGAATGGAGAGGAGGAGTGAGGGAAGCAAATAGGAAGAAGGGCATCACGATGGATAGAGGAGGAAGAAGAGAGGAAGTGGACTGATTAGGAGTTACGTGATTACAGTGGAGCATGGAGAGAGATGGAAATGGAAATGGAAAGGATGGAGTCATTTCATCGATTCCGATCGAAATATGAACTACATCCTTCAAAGTGGTTGAACTTGAGTAGAACATGATTGCTGACAAATCAGCTTCTCTTCCTAATTTCGTCCTCTTGTTTTTCTATCCACCCTTCTGTCGTTCTGTACCACTATAGCAACGATTGGCCTCGTCGTGTCAGACAACATCTATAACGGCGCTGCCAATAATAGTAATAATAAAAAAAGCAATAAAAATAATAACGCTAACAATAATTACGACAACAACAACAACAACAACAACAACAACAACAATAATAATAATAATAATAATAGTAATAATAATGATAATGAAAATAATTCTAGTAATAGAAACAATACCAATAAAACTGTCTGCGAAGACTAGCCATTCCAGAACAATGCACCCATAATTTTTTTAATCTTGTGAGATCATATGTACTTAGGGGGAAAATAGCAACATTAGTTTTATTATCACTATTATTATTGCTATAACTGTTATAGTAACAGTTATCGTTATTATTATTATTATTGTTAAAAATATTATTATTAATATTAGAATTAATAAATATAATAACAATAAATTGTATTAATTATAATACTAAAATAGTATAGTATTACCCCACAATTGTAATATTATTATTATTAACAAAAACAATAACAATGATACTAATAATAAATTATAATTGTTATAATAATAATTGTAATAATAATAATAGTAATAATAATAATAACTACAGCAATAATTGTGTAATGAAATGAGGATCATGACATCGATAACGATGACGACGACGACGACGATGATAATGACAATTATATATATATATATATATGTGCATATTTATATATGAGCACACATGTATGTATATTATATATATATAATTATCATTATCTGCATAAATATATATATATATATGCAACTGCTCTTCAAGGGTAGAGATATTAGAGTATCAGACAGTATAAGTTAAGTTAAGTCAACCAAACAGATGTTGGCGTTTTGAGACTATAATATTGATTGCTTTCTTGGCCAGTCTTTCCCTTTCGTCGCCATATAGGCCTATATATATATATATATATATATATATATATATATATATATATATATATATATATATATATATATATATATTCCACCGCCAATGTGCTGAGGTCACTGGGTGGGGGGGCGCAAGAGAAGCAGAAGAGAATATATATCAAATATGTCTGTCTCTGACATTGCATGTATTCTTGTATGTATTTCAACAATCTCTAGGTTGCTAATACTAGACTGAACTTTTGAAGATTAAAGAAAATGGCGGTTACCTCATCTCGCTGCTGCAATATTAAAAACAAATTGAACGGTTGTACAGCAATTAATTCAATTTCTAAACTGAGGTTAAATGACGATAGATGGCGTACATTGCAATGATGTAGAAAGAAACAACCGATAAATTGAATAGCATTCAATTTATAGATGAAAACAATAGAGAGAGGAAGCTGGAAAAGATGGAGAACGAGGAATGGAAAGAAAAGGAGTAGAACCAGATGGGATAAGAGGAAGAAGAAAAGAGAACTAGGACGTGCAATATGAGCGCATGGAGTAAGAGAAGGATGGTGAGAAGGAAGTAGAGAAAAAGACAGATAAAGAGGAGAAGGAGCAGACAGTGTAGAATAGGAGGAGACGGAATGGAAGCAGGAGGAAGAGAAAGCAGGTGCATCCTGAGGAAGGAAGGAAGGAAGGAAGTCGATCTGGAGAAGCTGATAAGACTTGAGAATGTCTGGCATAGGATATTTGGATACACTATGCCGACGAAGGCAGCAGCAGGTCCTGTTCTCTTGTACAGAAGACGATGACGATGCAAATGACGTATAGAGGATGACGATGACTGAAGGGAAGATACAACGGAGACGCTCGGAAATACATGTGAACATGATGAAGATTATTACGACGACGACGACGACGACGACGATGATGATGATGATGATGAGATTGATAAGTGGTGACAATGATGAAAACGATGACATCGATGATGAAAACGAGTGTAATTTACATCAATGATGATAAGACAGATGATGATTATCATGATCATAGTGACAATGATGACCACGACGATGACGATGATGAGGATAATGACGATGACAATGACGATGATAATGATGACGATGATCACACTGTGTGTGTGTGTGTGCGTGTGTGCGTGTGTATGTAGACAATAAAGCATCCAAGCAAACAGACTGTACAGACGCCCACATAGGATTGTGTTACTCGACAGACAGATAATAAAATATCTAAGGTGCGAAGTTGCTTTTCAATTATAGCATGCTGCACATTTAAATTTATCTTCAACCAATTTAGTGCGGATATACAGTTGGTAAATAAAGATTATACTTACTTACTTAGATCCGAGAAACTCATGAACTTTGCTATAGGTCAATTAAAGGATGTAGCTAATGATTGCGTCTACGTATTGTTTCAGGCCCAGCTGCTTGAAAGAGACAGACCAGTGACGTCATTACAAATATTAGCGTAGCTCTGTCGATGCCCACGGACAGCCGCGTGGCATTAAATTATGAAAATGTGCATATATTTATCGAAATTCTTCCTATTTCTGCTGCGCTAACTGATGTTTCGATTGAATCTTCGTCGAAAGGCATCGGGTAAACCCAAATTATTACAAAACAACGATATTTTTATCGAAATTTACGATATAACGATTTGTAGGCTTAGGCTGATATTTCCGAAGTAGGCCTAACTCCTTTTTCGATCAAACTCATTATAACCTCTGTAGCGCCACAAGTTAAATGTATAGGCCTAGGACCTACTTGAGTTTTATTTGAATAAGCGTTGAGACTAGTGACTTCTGCATACATTTTTATAGACAAGGATTTCATATATCTATCTGATTTTTCAATTTAATTTAATATTTAAGTATACTTATATAGGTTGAACAAAGTATTTCCATATTTTTAAATGTAAATTAATTAATTTAATTTCTTATATTTATTGTTTATATCAAATCAATTCTTTACTTGAGTGTATGAATAGGCTAATTAAGTTATCGAGATTCGGTGACTTCTAAGCGCAACATTTATGAGGCCTATCTCTTATATTAAAATTTTTTTTTGTTTTCTACTGAATGCAGAAAGACTTGTTCGTCGCTTCAATCGGAAGACAATAGATTGGCTTACTTCTACTGGACACACGAGGAGGACGCAAGAATCTCGGCCGCAGAAGGGGAATGTTCAATTATGCTAATGATTCAGGTGGGCCTATCAGCTAGGCTTATAGGCCTAGGTTGAGCCTACTGAAAGGTCTTGAAATAGTTTGCAGTCCGTTTAGACTTAACAACTTAGGCCATATCAGCGGTTACCAACCTTCTTTTTTGTTGTACCCCAAGAAACAAATTTTTTTGCGTATCCCAATAGAAAAAAACTTTTCATAAGCGTTCTTTGGTAATTTATTTAATTAGAGTAGGTTATTAGAATAAGAATATTGGTTGTAAATTAAAACATTATTAATGCATTTTGCTAAATTACTTTATAAATTTATATTTAATATTTGACAAAGCTGTGACGTAATTTTTGTGACAAAGAAATAGCCTAATAGTTGATCATAGAATAAAATATAGAATAATAACAAGAGAATGATTTAACAATATTTAGTATACTATTGTTATTGTATAACTAAAATATGCATAAATAGGGCATTTCAAAGCCTGCAATTATTATCTGTTTCTGCAAAAAATATTTTAAGTATAATTTTGTTTTCGTGTGTAGACCTTCCCCTTGGCAACAGCTGGCTTACCCCTAGGGGTACGCGTTCCACCGGTTGAAACCCACTGACTTAGGCCTACACTGTAAGTTTACGAATAACTGCATGTCTACTTTAATACTTTTAAAATCTAGGCCTATACAACCAAATCCACAGGGTAGGTTAATCTATAGGCTTAACACTCTGACTTGCTCTAGACGGAATGTGATATACTAATGTTGGTGTCCAGTTTCTATAGCATTCGGATGGGTAAACCCAGACAACGCTAGAAAACAGTCCAAACTCCTCCACTAATTTGCAATCGGACAGTGCCCGTCCGTAGCCTGGATAAAGGAGGAGGGAAACGCTAGTGATCTATGTTATCACACGGTGTCGTTAAACTGAAATTACTAAACTACTATATATGTATATTAGCAAACAGTCCATAAATGTAAGTCTGAGATTTTGGATGAGTAGGCCTAGGAGTACATTATTTTCCTTACTATGTTTTATCGACTTTAAGAAACTCAGTTAAAGCCTTATGTTAATTATACAACATAAACGTATTGATAAATTACACAGGTCAGAGAACTCAGGCAGTTTTGGCACCGTCCATCCTGGCCGCATGTCAGCTCTATCAGCTGTGGCACCGTCAATCCCTGACAGGTTCATTTCTTCTGACCGTCAGTATACATTTCATAGGCTCTAGATATCTGTCCAGATTTCTAATCTGTTTTTGGATCTTTCATTTCTGATGAGTTTGCCAGGACTGAAAAAAGCTCCGTAAGACATGACACCGCCGCCACTGACACCCCAAATCTGTTATCTGACATGTGGCTCTAGCTGTTGCTCTCGAATTGTATTCAAAGGCAACAGCTAGTATGTCCGCATGTCAGCTCTGTCAGCTGTGGCACCGTCAATCCCTGACAGGTTCGTTTCTTCTGACCGTCAGTATACATTTCATAGGCTCTAGATATCTGTCCAGATTTCTAATCTGTTTTTGGATCTTTCATTTCTGATGAGTTTGCCAGGACTGAAAAAAGCTCCGTAAGACATGACACCGCCGCCACTGACACCCCAAATCTGTTATCTGACATGTGGCTCTAGCTGTTGCTCTCGAATTGTATTCAAAGGCAACAGCTAGTCTGTCTGCATGTCAGCTCTGTCAGCTGTGGCACCGTCAATCCCTGACAGGTTCATTTCTTCTGACCGTCAGTATACATTTCATAGGCTCTAGATATCTGTCCAGATTTCTAATCTGTTTTTGGATCTTTCATTTCTGATGAGTTTGCCAGGACTGAAAAAAGCTCCGTAAGACATGACACCGCCGCCACTGACACCCCAAATCTGTTATCTGACATGTGGCTCTAGCTGTTGCTCTCGAATTGTATTCAAAGGCAACAGCTAGTCTGTCTGCATGTCAGCTCTGTCAGCTGTGGCACCATCAATCCCTGACAGGTTCATTTCTTCTGACCGTCAGTATACATTTCATGGGCTCTAGATATCTGTCCAGGATTTTAATCTGTTTTTGGATCTTTCAATTCTGGCAAGGATGCCAGGACTGAAAGCTCCGTAAGACATGGCACCGCCGCCACTGACAACGCTACTCTGTCATCTGACATGGCGGGCTAGATGTTGCCGTTGGAATTCCTTCCTGCAGCAATTCTTGCTTCGTGACATGTGATGCAATGAAGCATTGGCGGAATGACGCTCGCTACTCGGTGGATTACAATTCGGGACAGGAGCGACTAAAGACGATCCAGTTGACTCGTGGATGCAGCTATATAGGTGAGAATGAGTTCTTATGAAGGTTTGGGACAAATCTTGGTTGCCGATGAATTTTCAGACTATATAGAAAATGCTAAAGACAATATTATAGATAATAGGTCACGTATGCCTTAGGTCTCGCTGCCCTTAATTGTTTCCATCCTAGATCTTCTTTCTAGGTCTCTGTCTTCTTTGCTCTATTTATCCTAATATCCTTGAATCTACACTGTTGCAACATAAGACTATCACTTTCAAACTGCATGTCCAATGTATTCTGGCTTTCAGATTTTCGGTCTGTTCGAGCTATGCTGGATCCTCAATTGGATAATGAATTCTGATGGTGAGTTCACTTGATGTGACCATGGATTTATGTTGATATGACTTGGACAATAAGAGTGACACCGGCGCTAGAGATTGCATTAGGTTAGATTTTGTTAGGCCTAACCACTTAATAGTCTTATACTGTCTTTCATGTATTTCGGTGTAATCTGTCCAACTCACAGTTTTACTTTAGATCTCTTAATTTCTCCTTTCTTTCATCTCTTTGACTCTGTCTTCTTTTTTAACTTTCTGTCATATTGCTCCCTTGCTTTGGGTCGTTTTAGGCGATTGCTGTGAATGTACACCTATGTATTACGATCCGTGCATCTTTCAATTAATTACACCATTTTAGATACATCGAAGAAGAGAATGACCAACCGTATGCAAATCTGCTGCCAAGTCTGGTAGGGTAAGCGTAGCGCACGATATGTCAGTACCAACGGCAGTTTGTAATGACATCGTGCGCTGAAATGAAAAGAGAGATCATGGAGTTCGAAGATAGTTCGGCGTTGACCTCAGGTCTGCGATCAACACACAACTATCTTCAAAGTCTAATCTTGTTGAGAAATGTGATGGCCAAATGCATCACATTTCTCTGTAGGGCCTTAGAATCAAAATACATGCATTGGGTAGTCCATTCACGGCAAGTCTTTCAGGCAGTTTTACTTTCCATTTTCACTCAATGACTTAATTAAAGGTGGCCTATTCGTCTTTTATTAGGGCCTAATCGCTTTTGGGATTTAATATCAAAGGGAAAGATGACTAAGCAGCTAGAGACTCTAAATCTCTGCTTCACATATCATTCCAATCTCTGGCTCATTTTAACTCTATACATCTATCGTTCTCAATACTATCTCTCTCTATTTCTGTATCTCCCATCAGCGGCGTCGATTCCCTCTGAGTGATGGATGCAACCTCCCTCCCCCTATCTGGACGCCTCTGTCTCCCATATGGACCTATTATTGGATTTTTTCAGAGTCTCGCTTTCAGTGTCATGCTAGTTGAATCTTTGCCAACATATCTAACCTCTTTCGTTGTCCTACCAGTATTTCTTCTATCTGTCTGTCTTCCTAATTACCTACATGTTTGTCTGCCTTTGTCTTTATATACATGTATCTATCTGTTTGTGTGTATGTATGCATGTCTGTCTGTGCCTGTATCTCTAGACTATTTATCTACATGTCTGTCTGTATGTATGAATCTCTATCTGTCTATATGCCTATTTGTCTGCCTCCCTCATTCTATGCCTGTCTGTCAATTTATCTACCTATCTGTCTATCTGTATCTCTGTCTATCTATCTCTGTGTATGTCTGTCTGTATCTCTATCTACTGGTGTGTCGACATGTCTGTCTGTCTGTCTGTCTATATCTCTGTCGGTCTACATGTCTAAGTGTCTATCTATCCGTCTATCATCGATGATTATATTCTCTGCATGTATCATTCTTTCTCTGTCATTTTACGTCTGTTTCTGGCATATATATATAATATATATATATATATAATAGATATATATCTTGCTTGCTGTTGCTCTATCACCTTGTTCACAATCATCCAGCTCTTTTCCTGTGTCACTCTATAGGGTCTATCGTTGCTGTCTTATCATCTCCTTCGCTTCCTGTTGACTCTTTAATTCAATTTTACTTACACCCAGTCTCTTTTTATTCGCTCAGTATATACCTTCGGGCCTTCCATTTCTGCTCTTTCGACGTATTCTCAAGTCTCTGAGTTGCGACTATTCATGTTTCGTACCAACGGAAATGTTTATCTTGCGTTTCCATCACCGAAAATAACAGAAAGAAAATTCTATAATGGTAGCAACTGTATCACACGTTATTACTAGAGTATTTGATAACACAAATTATTCAAATTTTTAATTTACAATAATTATTGGCAGTCCTGATGGTAAAAGCCAAACTGGCGACAAAAAACGTGCTTGGGAGCTGATGTGAACGGACTGTGGAGACCTTTGCCAACACCTCCTCGTCTCTGGGCGTGCAGTTAAACCAGCCAACTGGTTGATTGCATGGCAAAGATTGGCAACAGTAGGCCTACACGTAACATTGTCACATATAGACCTACTCTTATTAATTATCAATATAATGTTCCGTTGTAGGCTATGACGTTGCGAGACTGCGAGCGTTCGTAAACTGTGATGGAAAGAAATTGGCAATCAAAGACTTTCGTAGCAACTCGATCACAGCATGCACGATTGCAACACTTTGATTTATTTAACTACAGTTTGACACTAAACACATCCTTCTGGATTCAATGGTTCTTTAGATATTGACAATCTTAGATATTGAAATTTTTAGCTCTCGGCGGCCATGTTTGACGCCATTTCGGAAGTGACCCATTTGTCGTCGTTCTAATAAGACGAATTGCTGCTTTGTTAATAAGCGTACAAAGTAGCCTATAGTTTGACACCAAGGACCAATATAGATTCCTTGGTTTAACACCAAACACATCTTTCTAGATTGAATGGTTCTTTAGATACTGACATTTTTGGCTTTCGGCTGCCATGTTGGACGCCATTTTAAAAGTGACTCTTATGTCATGGTTCTAATAGGTTACTTGTTAGTAAGAATATAATAAAGCCTACGATTTGACACCAAAAACAGCTTTCTATGTCATATGGCTTGTTAGATATTGACAATTGAAGCTCTCGGCGGCCATGTTGGACCACCATCTTGCAAATGACCCTTATCCGATGGTCAGATTGGAATAGACTTTTACTATGTTAATAAGTATGAAAAATGGTATCAGATTCCGTTGAGAAACCTTTTGTTCGCATTTTGTGAGGGCTACGTGCTTGTTTCCCATAGAATGACCTGACTAAAGCGCCGATGGAGCGAGGGACATTTTTTCCTATCGGCCCAACGACATGGATCGGGCTTCCCCAGAGATGCGTCTCCTCCCCAAGGTCCCCACCTCTTCGTTGTACCAGTCCCTTAAGAGTGCCGCTCTTATCCGCCTAGTCTGGGTAGAGAGCGCCTCTGAGTAGAGACCCTGAAGAGGTGCTATATAAATAATTTTCATCGATTTGTTTGTACTTCCTAGCATAGGTTCACTGATTCTTAGGTCGTCCATTCCTCTTCTGTCGATTAACTCACCAGCCTGTCAGCAGTTTACTATTTTGAAACGAGTCTCTACATAAGCACGCATAAAAATTACAAACGGCTCACGGGTTTCACGTTTTCCAACGACAGGAACCGCTCACAAATGTATGTTCTATTATGTATTAATAAACGGCTACTTACTTACTTACGTTTCACAGCTGCGTCGAATCAACTGGCTCTTGTTTCAGCAACAATTATGTCGATCAAACACCATCATCTAACATGGCCTCCGTATATATATATAGGAGGTCTGAGAGTCCCTGTAAAAAAGTCACAATTGCTCAACACAGATAACGTCTACCTGTGGCGTCGACAATGTTCCAACGATCGAGTCGGCCTAACGTTCTAAATTAAGACGTAACTGCGCATTTTTCTGTTAAGTGGCGTAATTTTATAGCTCTTGATAACATATAACATCATAGAGATTAGGACAGAGTGGCGCTATATAAATGTTAAAATGCAAAATAATATCGATTCTTCGGTTACGCGGTTTGCTTCAATTCGGCTACCCTATTTTGTTCATCCACAGTCAAGGCTGCTTATCGACTTATTCAGTTATCCATCAATCCATTAATCCATCTAACCATCAATCCATCTATTCATTTATCCATCTATCCACCAAACATCTTCTTCATCCGCCTACGAATTCTTAAAGCCATCATTCAGCTGCTTTTGGTAACAAACCTATGTGTTTAGGCGCTTTATAAACGACAGTCTATAAATTATAATAATAAAATTGGCTTAATATTTTCTGACAACTATAGGCTCAAATTGAGGGACAAATGAAGTCCTTATGGGGATACTGTCAGATGGAATTAGTATAGTTTAGATGTCACTGTTTCCACTGTTGTGACCCACGAGTTGAAAATATCGTCTTGACCCTGTTACTTGATTTATTAACCTGCCATTTTTGTAGATCCAACAACATTGCTTTAGTTCCATAGCAATTGTTCTTCAAGAAAATCCTTCTGTTGCCGTTGTCAAAGGACGTAAACACGCCTAAGATTATGGGGCTTTTAAAAGCTACTTACTGCGGTGCTTTCTGTTTCATGGCAAATCTTCTTGATTGAACGTCGGGATCCCTGGAAAACAATCCAATCGTTTTGAGAGTCAATACAGTAAGACGCAAAACAACCAAAATCTGAGGCTACGGTAGCAACACCATCGCAATAACAAAATAAGTAAGATATCATGAAGCAAAAATGTTCAACATACTATAATTGTAGCACTTTGTATAAAACTGCAAAACAATACGTATTTAAACAAAAAGGAGTGGGGAGGAGATGCCAGGCTGTGGGGCAGACTGACTGACAAAAACAAACACCCACACCGAATGACTGAAAGAGAAAGTGTGTGTGTGTGTGTATTCGCGCGCGCGTGTGTGCGTGTGGGTGGGTGTGTACTGTGTAGGTGTGCGTGTGTGTTTGTTTGCGCGCGAGAGAGTGTGGGTGTGATGCAGACAGACAGACAGACAGACAGAGACAGACAAACAGAGTGAGAGACAGAGTGGGATACAGCGATATACAGACAGACTGAGAGAGCTTCTATTAGCATCTGCAGTTCACTACAGCATACCGTGGTCCAATGAGGGCCTAATACAAGTACTCCATGTGTAGATTTCATGTCTGGGAATAATTGAGACGAGTAGTGTAACAGTGAAAGCGACCTCTCTACTAACATGAATATGTGCTGCAGACTACAGCGTTACGCAGCGCTCAACCGCACGATTTACTGACCAGCCGTCCTTGAATGTCGCGGTCCCTAAAGGTCATTAGTCACTGACGGCGACTATAATTAACAGCGAATTGATCTCAACGGTCAGCCAGTCGACCATTCGTCACGAACAGAGAAATGATGCAGAGACGGTCGCAATGGCCGGCCGTGTATCAGTTGGTCATCGATAGGAAGCACGTCAGCCGTGACTATCAGCAGATGCCAGTACAAGAGAACCAGCGCAGAAAATAGTCAGACGACTATCACGACCCAGGCACTGCAGACTTATTCCACCAACACATGCAGTCAGTGTTCCTGTATGTATACAATGTATGTATGTATGTATGCATGAATGAATGAATGTATGTATGTACATGTACGTACGTATGTATGTATATATGTATGTATGTATGTATGTATGTATGTATGTATGTATGTATGTATGTATGTATGTATGTATGTATGTATGTATGTGTGTGTTTGTGTGTGTGTATGTATGTGTGTATGTAGTATGTATGTACGTATATCTGCACGCATGTACGTACGAATGTATGTATGTATGTATGTATGTATATATGTATGTATGTATGTATGTATGTATGTATGTATGTATGTATGTATGTATGCATGTATGTATGTGTTTATGTATGTATGTGTTTATGTATGTATGCATGTATACATAGAGATTGCAATTCCGGACCAAAGTCATTTTCCGGAATTTCGGGATTTTTTCGTTCAAATTCCGCAATTTTTTCGCACCAGCGTTTATACACAATGCATATAAACACTATTTATTGACATGTATTTCTAGATTCTGTGTCTATGTCTCTCTGTCCGTGTATGCATTTGCACACTTTTACAGCTATTATCTCGAAACCTTCGCCGTTCGCTCGGGCAAGACCTCGGACATCCAGTAGAAGGGCAGGTGAATCCCGCGGCCGCCGTCTTCCTCCTCTCCAGGACCAAAAATCTGTCTCACCCCGGGCAGGCCGGGTGTCCCAGCTAATATATATATATATGTATATATGTATATATATAACAATACATATATATATATATATATATATATATAACAAAAGGCTAATGAATTAGTTATGTTGGATAAGTTGTTCATAAGAATGTGTTGAAGCTCGTGTATACACTGTATTCACATTCTGTCTTTCCGTTGCGTCCATTTCGTTGTTCGGTTGTATCTTCTTATAAAACTTTAATTATGCTGCGCTCGGTTTCAATTGCGTGTAAGACGCGATCAACAGAAGAATTCCTTTGCATATTTTACGAACGAGTTTTTGTAGTTACATTGACTGCGACAGCATCTGACACTCAGGAGAATCACCAGATGGATTAGCTGAACAAGAGAATGAAAGGAGTGGGATCGTGGCTGGTTGGGTGGGTGGATGAATGGGTGGGTGAGTAGGTTGGAGGGAAGGTGGATGGAAGGATGGATTAATGGAGGGACGAATGGGTCGGTGGATGGATGGATGAGTGGATGGGTGGATGGATGAGTGGATGGGTGGATAGGTGTATGAGTGGGTGGATGGATGGATGGATTGATGGATGAACGGATGGATTTATGAATGGATGAATGAATGAGTGAATGGACGGACGGATGAATGGATGGATGGATGGAGGGAGGGAGGGATGGATGGATGGATGGATGGATGGATGGATGGATGGATGGATGGATGGATGGATGGATGGATGGATAAGTGGGTGGATGGATGGACGGATGTGTGGATTCATGGATGAATGGATAGACTAGGCTAGTTGCATCTGTTAGCAAAAAACAATGCACAGCAAACAAGAGAAATCATCAATGGAGAGCCCACGCACACACGTTTAGCCAACCAACGGCTTCTGTCGGCAGATGGTAGGCTATAGGCCTACTGCTCTAATAGGTCCTATACGGTACATATTGCTCTTAACGTACTATCCCAATGGCGAGATTTCCGCAATTAAGGCAGTGCACGATGCGAAGCCTGGTGCTTACGAAGGCCAAGAAGTGGGACTACTAGAGAGATGATTGTCGATGGTACCACGCACCAGTCAATTGACACCAGACGATAAGTGCTCTGAGAAAAGCGCAGCTTCACGCGATCTGTGTACACTCACGACGTCTGCACGGATCGTATCTTCGCCTTCACGCCATCTCCAATTGGAATTTTTTTTAGCAAATCTCGTTGGTTCCCACAGATGAAATATGCGGGGATGGAAAGACATTGAGGATCAAATTTCTCCCTAGAATTTCGCCTTTTGGACGTCTTACAAACTTGCAGCTTTTCCAGCTGGGTTACCAGCCATTTCGTTATAGCGAAAAGACAATAATATTATGGGTCTGAAGGACGTAAAGGCATCAGCTAAAAATCGCAAGTTTGGGCTTCGCTCTCGTTATGTATATATTAGATGTAGATATTCATAAATCGACTAATATTATTGTAAATCACAATTTTAAACAGTACCTGTCAATGATGCATACATTGCGTATTTTTTTATACATTTCTACCAGAGACTTAAAGAGGAGGCGCAGAGGAGAGAGGAATCGCGACTTCAAACATTTGAACTTGCTTGAAAAATAAGAGACCAAGAAGAAGAAGAAGCCAATTTTACAATCGATGTACTCAGTAAGTAAGTAAGTGGACGAGTAAGTCAGTCATTCAGTCAGTCCTTCAATCAGTTAATCAATCAGTCAATACACGGGGCTATAAGTCAGTCAGTGGGCCAATCAATCAGTCATTTACTCCCTTTCAACTCTACCCCTTTCTGATCCTGACCACGTCCTAAAAATCTAAGGAATCTTCTCCCTCTCATTAGGACTTTGGAGCATCAGCTGCATCCGCGTGCCTACAGCAGATCTATTCCCTGGGGTTGTTGATTTAACCCGGTGTGGCCTCATCATTAGATTTTTATATCAGCGCCTTAATCCCCATTGACCGGCTTTCAGTAACTGTCAGGCATTCTATAAATTTCTTCGCTCATGATAGAATACAACATAGGGCCTATGGTATCAGGACATTACCTTCCCCCCGGATATTACCCCCCCCCCGGACATTACCACCCGGACATTACCCCCCCCCCCGGACATTACCCCCGGACATTACACCCGGATATTACCCCCGGACATCACAATGCATACATACATGCATGCATGCATATGTATTTGCATACATACATGCATATATAAATATTGCATACATAACTATATGTATACCTATATGCCTACATGCGCACATGCATACTTAAATGCCTATGTGCATACATGCAGCATTGCATGCATAATTATATGCATACATACATACATACATACATACATACATACATACATACATACATACATACATACATACATACATACATACATACATACATACATACATACATACATACATACATACATACATGTATACATGTATACATGTATACATACACATATGCATACATACATACATATATGCATACATACATACATACATACACACACATACATACTCTAATTATGTATTGGAATGGTGGGGTAATGTCCGGGGGCAATGTCCTAGGGGGAGTGATGTCCGGGGGGTAATGTCCTAGGGGGGAGTAATGTCCGGGGGTTGTGTCCTGGGGTAATACCCGGGGGTAATGTCCGACACCCAGGGCCTATATCCAGATGTTTTGATCGAACTTGCACATTTTGTCTGTACATGTGGTGCGTTCGCAGACGTTTCACTAAGGAATATACTTACATACTTACTTACAGTCATTCATTCAGTCAGTCAGTCGATTAGTCAGTACATGTAAGTCAATCAGTCAGTTTGTCAGTCAGTCTTTCAGTCAATTAATAAATTCTCAATATAATTTATGTGAATGTCAATGTACCGAGATGACTGAACTCACTTCTTCTTGTTCCTGTGTTCGTCCGTCTTTCTCTGGTCGTCTGCTCTTGCGCGCGTCACCGATGACGTCAGAAATCCGACGAAGAAAAGCAGAAAGAGTAGCCGAACAAGGGAGCATCGATCTTCCATCACCAGAGCCAATCCCTCTCCTCTATCGTCGCGCAATGAAAATAGTTCCTCAATATATTGACGACCAAACGGTTAAAATATAAATGCAATATAAATGACGAACGAGGTTCGTATAATTTATTTCCTATGTCTAACCGGGCCTTCACTTTCTTTTTGTCCTTTCCTCGCAAGTCTCACGGAATCGACTCGAATCACACAAGTAAATAAATACCTTGTACGCGTAGTCGTATGGGCACCCACAAAATCTATGCAGTGCATCATCAGTAGGCCTACGTATGCCTTGTCCTGTAGGCCTGTCAACTGTGGTAGGCCTGTATAGTTAGAGTCCAGTCAAGTAATCGATGGAGATCGATAAGGTCCCCTATATTCCGGAAAGAGGACGTGAGGTCGCTGTCTACACATCGGAGTTCTGTTCGCCTCTGCAGCAACATCATCGGCAGCAGCAGCAGCAGTGCCGTCTACCTTTGGCATCCGATGGTTGTCTCTGTCGGTCATTGTCTTGTGCATGCATCGCGCTCATCTGCTGCAGCAGTCAAGCATCGTCCATTCGATGCTAGACCAGATAAAAATAAACTACCAAAACTCGCAGTAGATGGATGAACCGCTGTCATGTTGATGATATTGACGAAGATGATGACTACTATCAGTCGACAGTAACTCCTTTAGGTCATGATGATGATGATGATGATGATGATGATGATCATCATCATCATCATCATCATCATCATCATCATCATCATCATCATCATCATATATATATATATATATATATATATATATATATAAGAAGTTGCATCAAGGCTATCTCCAAGATTTGATTAGCTCTCCAGATTATATTTCTTTTACAGAAGGAATTCTATCTTAAATTTTCCGACTGCGCATTATAATTCCCAAATTCATTTTCTACTTCAGATGAGCGTGACCTGCCATTTCAAGGTCGTGTCACCTCTGCAACATCGCACATTTCAATTTCAGGTTAAATTGCATTTTTATCTTAATCAGCACCTCCGAACCCGGCCATCCATCTGAAAAGAAGTCAACGGGTTTTCTAAGTCATGAGGTCCTTGCCAATTCAGGTCTGTAGATTAATCCACGCCCGCATGCATGTCAGCCTATGTATACCTTCATCAGCCGCCTTGTCCAGGGATGTCATTATACGGACGTCCTGCCCTGTCGAGTTACAACGCTGTCCGGCTTTTATGCAGTCACCGGACATCAATAGGCTGAGACCAGAGACCCAAACGAAGGGACATCGTCGTATGGGCTAACACCAATCTTCGGTCGGACGCCATTGAACGAGGATGAGACGAGAAGGACTTGAGACGCAGGGATCGAGGAAGGCCAGTCTCAACCGGGCGAGAGGGAGGGAAGGTGTCTTCTTCTTAGGGACCTTTTTACGCCAGCAGATGTCATGACTCGCGCACAACGATTGCCGCCTGTCTTCATAGCTCCTTAGGGACGGACTCCCTATCGATCGATTAGCCATCACACTATGGCTAATCCAAAATCCGATGTATGTGTGTGTCTGTGTTTGTGTCTATCTGTGTGTATGTCTGTTGTATGTCTGTCTGTCTGTGCGTCTGTGTGCGTCTGTGTGTGCGTGTCTGTCTGTCTGCCTGTCTGAATCATTCGTCTTCGCCGGTGTTAATTTCTTTTCCTGTATTTTATGTTGATGTAGAATCTACGGTCGTTTCGTTCTGTACGTCTCGTTGTGTCTTGCTTTTACCTTTGCCTGGTCGTTGCTGCCTGCCTTTTATTGTGTAGGCATAGTTCGTGGCTGCCTGTTGCTGCTTACACGAGTGTTGCCACATGTACACATGTATCTGCGTGTTGATGTCCGCTTTAATTTCCCGTAATCTCCTCGTCCCACCTTTCCTTAACTTTCCGCCTCCCTTCTCCGCATCTTTCTTATTCTCATTCATTCGTGGTTTCCTTTTTGTGTTCGTGCACCCATTCCACCACCGACTGAACGTCTGGGTCCAAACATCCTTCGAAAGTAACTACAAACATCATCGACGATGACGAGAGAGTAGAGGAGCGGGTGACTGGAGAGGAAAAGGCGCTGGGCAACGACAGCAGCGGGTTTTTCAGAAGTAATTACGTATATAGATCGGATGTGAAAAAGACCGAGCTTTTCTGTAGTCCTTTATTATTCGCCGCCGCCGCCGGCATATCGCTTAGCCATTTTCTTGACCAGTCTTCTCCATCTTTGCGCTGACCCGCGGCTACCAAATGCGCAAGGGTCAAGGCTCACGTATAATAAGATCAATCATTCCATCGGAAATTGAAGAGCTCTAGGGTCTGTGGGCTTTGCATTGGCCGGAGGCGAGGCTTTTGCCTGGTAGTATATGGTGCTAAAATGTTGAGCGCCGTTATTCATGACGTGCGTTGAAGAAGAGCTGTCCCTTAAGCTAGCCTTAGGGCAGCCATAATAGACAAGATCCGGAAAAAAGGCTGATGTGGTTCGGACATGTGACAAGAATCGACAACGAATGGCTCACAGCGGCGGTTTTATATATGGTCATACCGAGGGAACACGAAGCCGGGGAGGGAACAGAAGACCTGGATGGACAATATAGGCCTAAGAGTGGACCCGAAGGCCTACTATTATGAGGTACGCGGTGGATAAAGCTAGAGACATGTAGCTGTAAGCCTATTATAAGTTCAACTTTTACACATTGTGTAAATCGACAATATATTGTACACATTTCAAATCGAATATTCAGTGGTTTACTTTTGGCGCCAGACATGCAGAGCGCACGTCTATCCGATCAACTATTCTTAACTATATGACACCTCACCCTCTAGACTGTTATGACCAGTGGTAGCTTGTTAAGTCCTAGTAGGCTTCTCAACTTACAACTCCTAATTTAAAATATAATTATACAAAGTCGTGTTGAAAGTTTTAGGGCAGAGTAAGGCGGAACTCTAAAATGTTCGGAGCAGTCAAATCGCATTAACTACGGTGTCCACTGAGCTCCTCTCTCAGAATAACATCACTTCTATTTTCGTACAAGGCTTATTTGGTACCGAAGAGTCGCATACCATGGACACGTCGTATCCACGATTGAATCTGCTGACGCAAAGGCGACTTTGAGAAAAACTGGCAAATGAGATTAATATTTGCTGTATCGAATTGTGTCCACATACGAAATTAATCAGCTTATTTAATAAGCATCTGAGTACGCTCGTAACCTACAACAGCTCCACAATCTTAATATATTGGCTGCCTGTTGGCACTGCAATCGACGAATTTTGAATAAATCACCGAGGTAGTCACATATATCTGCTCTGCAAAGCAGTCATCGTTATCGCAATCGCGGTCTCTGCAGAAAGGACTCGGCTAAGATATTCAAAAGCGCTCAGTCAAAGTAAATTCCATCGACAAGCAAGGGTCAGAAGCGGTTGCCGGTCAAGATTCGAAAGCAAATCCAGACATCATCATATCATACACTCTTGCATTAGCAACTATGGCTTCGGGTAACTCCCAACCGTGCTCCAGCTCTACCGTTAGACAATTTTCCGAACATGCAGTTCATATCATGAGTATAGCGGTGGACTGGAGGACACTCAGAGTCCTGCATCAGCTGACGTCGTGTGATCGTATACAAATAAGTGCGTCACTCTGGCAATTACTACGTTTGCTCGATCATCATATTTCGAATGTACATTTTCGTGTCTAATCTGCTTTTACGACGCTGTCGTTCGTCGTCGTTGGACAGAGTGAGCTTAGTTCAATGCGGTTGGCTATAAAGCATGTCGTCAGACTGCAGCAGCTGCTTTGCCTTCGGGGCACCTGTCAAGATTGGCCGCACTCGCTCCCTATATCCATAAACTGATTACGCAAGCCGTCATGGTGATTATGGCGCCATCTATGCATTAAGTCTTAATGTCAGATCAACCGATAAACGTCGCTCTTCATTCGTCGCTGTTTCGTAGGCCTATATATATAAATATATATATAGGCTATGTATATAAATTATATATATACATATGCATGTAATAATAATAATATATAGGCTATGTATTTAAATTATTATAAATATAGGCTCGTTCATGTATTTTCTCAATATTATTAACAGACCTGATAAATGTACATAATATATATATATATATATATACATATATATATATATGCAAACCTGCACGATATTAGGCTTATATAGACACATCTGCCGTGCAATACATTTGCGTGCAATCGATGTCGTTATGAATTTAATGCACTGAACTCATCAACGTAGATGCTGGTTTATAAAAGTATTGCAATACCTTTCCAAATACACATCTAGCCTGCTGTTGGTCTACATATAGTTATTGCCATAGCATTGTTTTACAAATCTGTTAATAGAACAGAATAGAATAGAGGCTTAACTTAATTTAATACGTACCACGGCAGATCAAGACTGTGACTTCATGTTGTTCCATCGAAGTGCTTGTCGACCCTAATCGTAAATACGTGCATACATCACCCCTTTGCATGAAGTAGACCAACGTGGAGACCTGTTCGGGCTCAACTAGTAATGGATATCACAATGTTATATAATTATCTGGTCAGTGTGTAACCGTTGCTCTTACGCACATATAACATAAAATGCGTGTTGACACACGTATGCGTGCAATCACGCATCTTCCACAGATGCGTTATTGCACATCGTCGATTATCTTAACGAAAAACGCATTTACTTGTTTGTGTCAATTTTCCATCTGGTCCGTCAAAGGCGCTTTAATGAACGTGATACCAAACGCACCCTTTCAAACGTATTTCCTATATATTGCAATTTCTAGATAAACCCGACGTTTATCATTCTCGTTTGTGGATTTCAGTATTGATGGTACATCTAAACTCCGAGGTGTCGCGGATCTCAGGAATGTCAAATGAGGATCACACTTCTCAGAGTTGAACTTAGGTTATGCTCACTTCCAGTCCATAAGCTTTTGAGTCGGTAACGGACAATTCCCGACGCTCCATATATACATATGACTTGATATAGCGCCCAAGACATGCCGACGCCGTATCAAATTGTTCTATTATATTTACGGATTTATAAAGCGCCTCTCACGGTGCAACCTAATCAGAAGCGCTCCCAGTGCGAGGAACCCCTCGAGTAGGCCTACAGAAAGTCTCGAGAGAACGAACAGAAAAAGTTGTACTACCAGAAAAGATTTCGGCACAATTCGCAGCAGGAAGGTTGCTCCTTAGCGAAGGACCAACAGACTTGAACAGAGGCATTATTAGGTGCTGAGCTGTGGTCGTTCTAGACCGAGGTATTTGGTCATGGCGGTCTAATGAACGGAGAGGACGTCCAGTGGTAGCTGAGATAGGTTGCCTGCCTGATAAGATCACAAAGTTAGCGTGGAGCTCGACCCAAAAACGCTTTGTATGTAATAAAGAGCACTTTGAACTGAATCCTTTTCGGAAACCGTCGATCAAACGAGCAGATGTATTAAGTACAGACTGAAGCAAGTTTTGGTAGACTGATGCGTAATGAGTTACAGTAATCAATGTGCAGCTTATTAGTGATGGAGGCATATACGCGCGTCACATGGGGTTGAACCCCCCCCCCCCCTCAATACTGTCGGTTTCATTTAATAACCGTGAGTGACGGAGGCGCTGTTTTCTTATGTACACTATATATATATATATATATATATATAATAGGCCTAACTGGGTGTAAATACATCTCGCCACAGAGGCAGGAATTTGAATTGTGGGATTCTAGTTTCAAAACGTTTGGCATGCCATTGTATTATGGAAAAGATGAAAAAGGGACTAAAAAATTACTCAAGTAATTTTTCGAGTCGGGTACTCGCGAGTATCTGGGTAACCGGGTACCCGCGGTAGCCCAACCTACAACGGTGCTGAATGTTACGAAAATCTAATGAATATGCATAATTATCCGGAAGGGGTGATTTCATGCATATTAAACATATCTTAACGCATCAGGTTCGTAAATATTGATGATATCCTTGTACAAGTGTTGGAATCTTAAAGACGCAGGCGGGACGACGCTCATGCGGGAATTTCCCGCTTTCACCCGCCATTATATATATATATATATATATATATATATATATATCACGTGGGCAAAATATTGTCACGTGGGCTACCCGGGCTTCACAAGTATCTTAGAGAGCATGGACTATGATTTTTCGACTAATGGAATTTGGATCTTAATAAGTAAGTTGGCGTGCTTGAATATGGCATCTTATAGCAGTAAAAGGTCAAGTATGAATCTATTCATCAATCCCGCTTCCATTATAAGCAGATTTAATTTATCAATCCAGCCTCTACAGTCTACTTAAGTATGATTCTTTTCATCAATCCTGTTGCTATTAAAAATATATTCGCTAGATGACAGGACATTCTTTCATGACTTGAGCTACAGTAACCTGGCAGTAACTGTTGTCAGCATAGTGATAGCCTTTGGTCAATCGCCATTTGTGTACTTATATGTCAGAATTCGCCAGATTATGGAGAATTTCGACTTAAATGCCACACCTGGTTAGATTCTTATAATTTTATGATTCTTTAACTGTGCATATAGTTTAGTGGGCTTATTTATAGTTTCTGGGACTCCAACTTAAGCATATTTTAGGCGCGGCTTGTGTGGAGACCTCTGCGCAATCTGTAAGGCATTCGTACTCTTAAAAAAAACTATAATTTCTTAGTTATGCGTCGTGAGGGTCGGTTAAGGTCAGGTTAAGCATCACGAGGGTCGGTTAGGGTCAGTTTAGGCGTTGTGAGGGTTGTTTAGGGTTAGTACTAGGGGTAAAAGTGTATTTAAGCATATTTTATTAGGTAAAAGTGCATTTTAGCGTATTTTATTATACCACGGTGCCTCGGGTGCATAGCGAATCGCCGAAACCCGAATCCCCCAAACTGATTTCCGCCGTATCCCAGAAAACGAAGCCGGATTGATGAAAAGGATGTTGCTTAAATGCAAGCTGGAAGGATGAAAAGAATAAATGCAGAAACTGGATGTATGAATGAATTGCGTTGTTTTGAGACAAGTAAGCCGTTTAGTGGATAAACAAACAATTAATAACTGACAACTAAGTTAATGAGAGAATTGTTGATATTATTGTTTGAGCTGACTGCTTTATAATCCCCTCGTGGACACTGGCTCGATAGTCACATGCAAAGGGATCAACCCGAATCATAGAATACAATTTTACCCAGGTCTTTTTGACTTTTCAGCATTTTCGGGCTTCTAGCACATTTTAGTCTTGTGAAATTAAAAAACAAACAAATAGCATATTTTATTATTATAAACATTACTGCAACCATCTCAAAACAACATAATTCATTTAATAAATATAACTTCTACTTAAGTATATGATCCGTTTCATCGATCTAGCTTCCATTTAGGTATATTTATTTTCATCAATATATCTTCCATGTAGGTATGTTTAAACATCATGACCTCGTTTGTGTTCATACCTTCATTAAAAATCGTTTCCTACACTTAATGATGCAGACATTTTTGAGGCTGCTAAAACCATAAATTACCAATTATTTCCTATTAGAATGTTTTAGAAACAGTTTTAAAGACACAACCAAGTTGTTGATGAAAAGAATGCTGTCCAAATGGAAACTGGACTGATGAAAACGATTGTATATAACTAGGACCTTAACTGATGATGAGACTTCTGCTTACAGAGAATGTACTGCAATAATTGTGTTCAATGGGATACTGTTCATTATTAGAATTAATTATGCTAAGACCTTAGAAGACGATCTAATTACGCTATAACCTAAAATTACTGATACTAGAACAAATAAAAGAAGCTGGATCGGTTAATACAATTTTGTCAGATTGGAGATAAACTGATGAAATGAACCATGTGAAGTAGAGTCCCAACTGCTTAAGTTGAAAATGATCTGGCTTAAATGGAAGCTGGATCGATGAAGGTTTTAATGATGAGAAGAATGCCGTTCAAACGGAAGCTGAACTGATGGAATAATTGTATATAACTAGAACCGGGATTGATGGTAAGATTTCTGCTTACATGAAACGTACTACAATAATTGTGCTCAATGGGAAGCTGTTCATTATTAGAGTTCAGAATTTACTACGTCAAAACCGTAGAAGACGAAATAGAAGAATTAATTATCGAAGATACATTGCTAACGTGGTATTCCTGCAGTTTAGGTGCTTTAATTATTTTGTATTATTCAACTGAATTTTATTACTGTGCAATGTTAAATGTCATGAGAAATGCTTAAATGGCTAAAAGGTTCATATAAAGGTAGAAGTGGGATGAAAACAATTTGCCCATATTGAAGTAGAAGCTGGATTTATGAAAAATCATACTTAAATAGAAGCTGGGTTGATGAAACGATTCATATTTAAATAGAAGCTGCATAATCCTGCATTGATGAAAAAATCATTCCTAATTAGCAGCTTCATTGATGAGATAAATATGCTGAAATGGATGCAAAATGATGAAAAGAGTCATACTTAAATAGAAGCTGGGTTAATGAAAAATAATCATAACAATAGATGCTGTATTGATGAGCAAAGTTTGCTTCAAAATAATTAAAGCACCTAAAATGCAGGATTACCGCTAATGTTATAGTTTGAGCTTCATGTTTTATTTCCCACAGACGAGCTGTTGACGATGGCTGAAAAGTCGTTTTTGACGATCCAAGATTTCGGTGTACTGCTTTGTCATCCATAGTTAAGTAAATGTGTATTTTGGGCGTATTTAAATCTCATAAAATTTAAATAAAACCAAATAGCATATTTTATTATTATTATATGTATTTCTTTTCATCAATCCATCTTCCATTTAGGTACATTTCTTTTCATCAATTCAGTTTCTGCTTACATGGCCTTCTTTTCATCAATTTCACTTCCATCATAACGACATTCTTTCATCAATCCAGCTTCTACGTAAGCATAATATATTCATCAATCCAGTTTCTACTTACAATAATAAAATACACATTTGCCCATCGTTCCTTATTGCTGATTGGTAAACATGTGTAAAATATTTGATTTAAGCAGTTATACGCTTTACTACTATTCCTGCATAAAGTACGGGTTATTTTTTTATATGTGTGACATGAATATCGGGCAACATTGAGTATTGGAGATTCCTATATTGTGGTTTATTTCCTTGCAGGATGAATGATAAAACTGTATGCCTAATTTATTTCTTGTGCAGATGCTGCTAAAATGAAATGGATGAATTAAAAAATATATCTTAATATCAGTGATATTTTCGTTAACGGAAATAGGAATAAAAAGTAAAATTATTAATTTCCGTTAACGAGAATAAGAATGAAAATTGGGAATTATTATGAGAATAGAATTAGAATGGAAAAATGCGCAGAGAATGGAAATAGGAATAGAATTAGGAATTATTTCAGTACAAAAATTATTGCTCTATGATGTTTCTTTTGCAGTATGTTGTCTATAAGCTATAAGGTAGACAATTCGTCACTAGGCATATATCTGAGATTGCTAACTATTATTATCAAGTCATCTAGTTCAGTAATCTTCGGCTATGCACAAAATCGTTGTTTAATTTCTGGTCTTTCCGTCGTTTACTTTTGCAAAGTTGAGTTGGCGTTGTGATTCATCGTTTCTATGAGAACGAGTCTATCATGGGGAGAAAGATAATTAATTAAGTTTGGGAATTTAATTCAGGTAAATTGGTCTGCACTGTACTGGACGGTCATCAGTGTTGTTTGTGGGACATCGCTTGCCACCAAGAATTCCAGAGCTTTGATGTCACATATCCAGCAGATTCACAAAGATGCCTATGATTTATATCTAGAAATGTCCCAAAAGAAATGTTTTAGGTTGTGTAACAAGCCGGAATTGTCTAGCAGCTGTTGTGTTTTTGAACTGTGATCTTGATAACAGTTCAAATAGGGCCTAATCGATATTGGGCCCTTTTTGCAAAAATATCTTCAGCGATGGAACTTAAACTGAAATTATTATAGGGCTTGAAATAAAACTGAAATCATATTTAGAACTTGACTTAAAAGTCACATTATTTTAGAACTTGAATTATAACTGAGATTATTTTAGAACTTGAATCATAACTAAAATTATTTTAGAACTTGAATTATAACTGAAATTGAAATTATTTTAAGAATAGGAATAGAACTAGAATTGAAATTCAACCCTTAGAATTGAATTAGAATGAAAATTTGGATTTATTTTTAGAACTGAAATGTCACTGCTTAATATGTGTTTAATATAATTGGATAGTTGACATAAAATCATCTATCAGGAGCTTGACAAATGACAGAGGACAATGGAAATCACTTACTATAGGTATAGTGGGAAAATGGCTCACATCAGTAACTGATATGATGACGATGATTATTATTATTTTTATTATAAATTTTTCTTAATTCAACAGACACTAATGAAGCATGGAGTTGGGCTGTGGAACTTGTACAGTGTGGGACAGATGGCACTACTCGAACTAAGGAGTTTTGGATACATTGCAGCCTGCTGAGTTCCAGGTCTACATGTAAGTTAGTATGTAGACCTGTAGAAGGATGATTTTTTCAGTTGGTGACGTGTCCGGTTTTTTTTATTATTTTGAATTGCAACATACTTGCTTTTGAATCGCAAGACGTTTAATTTAAGTTTAAAGTATTTTAAATTGTTTAGTATAATAATGAATTAATTGTTTATGGAAATTTTTTTGATATGTTTTATTACAGCATTGCTTGAGCATGTCAATTACCTGGTTGTGATAAGTTACTTAACATCACGGCAAATGGTTCAACAACAGATAGTTAACGACTAAAGGTTCACAATTTCATAGTTATTTTTCACCAATTGCATTCAGTAAAATAAAAGTTGAATTGATGAAAATCCAGCTCCTGTTTCAGTAAAAATTATTTCAATTAATTCATCTTCTATTTAGGCAAGAATTCTTTTAGTTAATCCTATTTCTGTTTCTGTGAGCATTATTTCCGTCTATATATAATCTATTTGGGAAGAATTGTTTTAATAAATTCAACTTCTACTTAAGCGAACATTATTACCATCAGTCCAACTTCTATTTTACCGAATACGGTGAGTGAATAATAATTTTTTGGATTTTTGGTCTTGATCCATTTGTCACCAATTACTTGTTGGTGAACCAGTTGATGTGGCATGGAACAGTGTCTAGAACTTCAAGAATAAGAGGGACAGGCGAGGGGTCATATTTAACTGAGACAGTGGTTTTCTATGGAGCTGAACCCGTCTGAAACAAGTTAGCCAGCAGTCGACACAAGGACTGTTTTCTGATCATTTATTATATATCATTGTGTTTTTGGTTGTGATTAGATTTGTGCATAACACATAATGGCATTGCATTCATCTGATGAATTGTGTCATGATCAATTGTGCATGGTATCTCATCATGTAACTTTTACAGTGATACGTAATCAACTGGTCATTTCATTTAAATACTCAATGCAATTATAGATTTAAGTCATTTCATATGAAATCAACCTGCTCAAAACAGCATATGGTTTCAATGGTATTTCATACTTTTATTCTAGAGTACGTGATTAAAAACTTATGAAAAGAGAAATAATATCAGATTGCCTTATTCTAAAACTGAAATATTTTCTTCTGGAATTATTCTGTCTAAATGCAGCAGTTATATTTGAACTGTAAGTTACACCTTAATTATATACAAAATCAAATGAGAGCCTGCTTAAAGAATCCACCGTATATTGCATTTGCTATTTTTGCAAAAATACCAAAAAATTTAGATGGTCCGATTTAAGAGTGGGTATTACTTTTGATTCAAAGCTGTAGTGCTAAGAAATAGGCAAAACTATTTCTTAGCAGAATAACTTACTTTTAAAATTTCTGGGACTATATGTGCATTGCTAATGTCACTAAAGAGTCATTCGACTATAAAATCCACTAAACAATGATGAGTGAAAACGAAATTATTTTCTAAAATTTAAAATATGTTAAATGTTACGGTTATCTTTTTAGCAAGCTTGCGAAGAAGAACTCCGTTGAGAACATTACTTGAAAACAAATTCAGACCATTACAATAGATTTTCTGGAATACAACATTTGCTATGGGCAACTGTTCCATCTTCTGTTCAAGTCATACGGAACATTGACACACAGTTATGCTAATGTATAAAGCTTGGATTCCTTCAATATATTTCATCACAAATGTAGTTCTTTATTAGAAAATCAACTACTGTCAAGGGATGTTACATAAACCCTTCTTATATGTATTTGAAACACAAACTTATATGAAGGAGTTGGTAGTGTGATATACTGGTCACTACTGGTTGTGGAAATGCTATGAAAACAGCAATTTCAGAAACTTTTTGCACTTGCAATTACTTCAGTGGTTGACCGTATGGTGAATATGAAAACCAAAACAAGCGAAAAACAGTACATGTGACAGATATGTTGGAAGTCGTTTGATCAGTCATATAATCTGACAAGGCACAAAGATCTCATAACTGGTGTGAATCCATTCAGATGTCCGTTCTGACAGAAACCATCGTCTGCTCTACATTGCCACATGATTAGGCATATGAGAACGCATAATGATGAAAAACGTTTCAGATGCTTTGCTTGTCAGAAAACATATAACAGTGCACATTAGAACGAATACTAGTGAGAAACCGTACATATGCTTGTTATGTCAGAAACGGTTTACAACATCAATAACCCTAAAGAGTCATATTAGAACCCATACAGGAGAAAAACCATACATATGTGACTTTTGTAACAAAGGGTTTACAGACATTGGAAATCTGAAGAGTCATAGAAGAACTCACACAGGAGAAAAACCAAACATGTGTCATGTTTGCAGTAAAGGATTTGCAAGACTTGGAGATCTAAAGATACACAGAAGAACTCATAAAGGAGAAAACCCATATATTTGTCATGTTTGCAATAAAGGATTCATGGAACTTGGAAATCTAAAGAAACACAGAATAACCCATACAGAAGAAAAACCATACATATGTCATGTTTGCAATAAAGGATTCACAGTACCTGGACATCTAAAGATACACATAAGAACTCATACAGGAGAAAAACCATACATATGTCCTGTTTGTAATAAGGCATTCAAACAAATTGGACATCTAAATCGTCACAAAAGAACTCATACAGGAGAAAAACCATACATGTGTCGGGTTTGTAATAAGGTATTCAGAGTAACTGCACATCTAAAGATACACTTAAGATCTCATACAGGAGAAAAACCTTATATATGTGAGATTTGTAACAAAGGGTTCACTAATAGTGGAGGTCTAAAGATTCATACAAGAACTCATACGGGAGTAAAACCTTACATATGTCATGTTTGCAATAAAGGATTCACACAACTTGGAAGTCTAAAGAGTCACAGAAGAACTCATACAGGAGAAAAACCATACATATGTCATGTTTGTAATCAAGGATTTGCAAGATTTGATAATCTAAGTAGACACATTATGACTCATACTGAAGAAAAACCACATACATGTCATGTTTGCAATAAAGGTTTCATAGGACTTAGCGATCTAAAGAAGCACGGAAGAACTCATACAGGAGAAAAACCATACATATGTTCTGTTTGTAATAAAGGATTCACAGTACTTGGACGTCTGAAGATACACAGAAGAACTCATACAGGAGAAAAACCATACACATGTAATGTTTGCAATAAAGGATTTACAGACCTTGGACAGCTAAAGATTCACAGTAGAACTCATACAGGAGAAAAACCATACATATGTCTTGTTTGCAATGAAGGATTTGCACAACTTGGAAATCTAAATCGTCACAAAAGAAGTCATACAGGAGAAAAACCATACATATGTCATGTTTGTGATAAAGGATTCACACAACTTGGAAATCTAAAGATACACAGAACAACTCATGCAGCAGAAGAACCATACATATGTGACATTTATAACAAAGAATTCACACAGCTTGGAAGTTTCAAGAAACACAGAAGAACTCATGAGAGTCAAAGATACATGTGGAATAAATCTTATACCAAGCTCAATGATTCAGCAAAGCAGTTCAAATTCAATGGAGGGAAACAGCCACAAGATCCTGCAATGAGGAGTGAAGGAAATGCTGATCTGTCATACCAATTCTTAGCATGTTGTACTGCAGGAGTTTTTTGTGGACCAAATGAACATCTGTCAATGAACACATGCCATAATTCTAGTGAATTTGCAGGTCCTTTACCAAAAGTTAAAGATGGCGAATGTCTGAATATGAGCAAATTAAATTCTCATTTTGATGTAAAAGCGTCATGGTCAAAATCTTTTGGATGTGGTATATGTGATGAATTGTTTGAAACAAAGGATGATTTATTGGACCATTGTTCTAGCCATCGATATTTTCCAGTTGACGACTTATTTGCTGAATGATGATGCCACACAATTGCGGCTGAAAGCAATTTTCGTTTGAGAGAAAGGAAATATATCTAATGAAATGCTAGATTACACGCATGAATAGTTACTTTGTGCAATTCAGTTTGTATTGGACTACTGATACTCTGCGTATAATTGTTGCATTCACGATGTAGAACTTTGGCAATACAATTTTTGATCTTTTCTACTTGAAATATTGTGGTGGACTTCATGTTTGGCTAATATGGTGTTTTGTGTTTTTTTGTGCCTAAATTACAGATACTACTATTAGAGCTGTCCCGAATGGGTGATTATCGCTATTCAGCCGAATACTAATAATTGGACCAACTATTCGGTCGAATGCTAATAGTGCATGACAGCTCTACAGACAAATTTTAAATGCAAGCACAAATTTAAGTTCAGAGTAAATTCAATACATTAACAAAAAAGCAGGCATTTAGCTAAATGTAATTTTTGCATCCTTCTACTAGTTTGTGTAAACTAGAAATGGAAGTAATTTAAACAAACTTCGAAATAAGACTGCGATACCGTGGTCCAAGTAGTAGGCAACGCCTGGGTGCAACCTCTGCATATATTATATTGATGAGAGGAGTTACTTATTGCTTAAAGTTAAAGTGTAAAATAAGAATTGCAAGTAAAAATTGCAAAAGGCAGATCCCCAATATAACCATGGTATTACTGGAATACGTCAACATCCTGTAAAATATGTTTTCATTCATTAAAATGTAGGCTGTGTAAGTATAAACGACTGATTAAAGAATGATGCTTAAATGGAAGTTGGATCGATGAAAAAAATGATGTTTGAATTATGCTTGAATGGAAGCTGGATCAATGAAAAAATGATGATTACATAGATGAAACATATGATGCCTAAATAGAAGTTCTATTGATAAAAAATTATGCTTATATGGAAGCTGGATTGCTGAGAGAATTATGCTTAAATGGAAGCTGGATTTGTGAAAAATTATGCTTAAGGGCCCATCCATATATTACGTACGCAAAAAATCGGATTTTCGGACCACCCCTTCCCCTGTTGCACCGCGTACATTTCGTTGACCCCTCCCTCAATGCGTACGTACATTTGAGCTCTACCCCCCCCCCCAACGCATTGCAAAGGTTAAATAGCTAAGAACATCTATAAGACATTGATTTTGTTAAGCGTCATATTTAAATTTGTTACCAGTTATCAATAGTGGCGGCGCTGCATGGACGCAAAATAAAGATTTTAAAAATCACCAAATATATTTCAACAACAGTCTTTAACGAAGTAAAATAGATTAAAATATTTAACCAAGTAATTTGTAAATGGAATGAAATTTCCAACTTCGTCAGAACATCCTTACTCAGTACTTAATTTACATTTTAAACTTGCGTACCAAATTTTCAAGGCCAGCGCCGCCACTAGTTATGAAGAATTAAAACACTAATAACGCTTGCGTTTGAAACCGTTTTAAGGCTACATAAAATTGATTAAGCAGGAATATAGTCTGTGATTAGGTTTACAGTTCTGATTTTTACATTCCGTATTGTGAACGTCATAATTAGACAATTATATTTGGATACGTACATATTTTCGGGAGCCCCCTCACTCCACCATATGCACCCGAAGCAAAATGGCCGAAATTTTAAAAACCCCTCCCCCTCGCTGCGTACGTTATAGGTGGACGGCCCCTAAATGGAACTTGGATTGATGAAAGAACTATGCTTATATTGAATTTGGATCGATGAAAAAACAATGTTTTAATGGGGGCTGAATTTATTCTATTTATAAAGCGCCTCACAGCACATCCTAATCGAGGCGCTCCCACTGCGAATAACCCCTAGAGAAAAGAAGTCTTAAGAGAACGTGCATAAACAGTTGTGCAACTAGATGAGGTTACAGCACGAATCACAACAGGAAGACTGTTCCATAGCTAAGGGCCTTAGGCATGATGCTGAGCTGTGGCAGTTCTAGACCAATTGATATTCTATGTCGTTTATTGGACCAGTTTAGAAGGTCTTGACGGTCTAAGAGCGGTGAGGACGTTCAGAGCAGGGATGTGGTCTCGAGACCGCAGTCTTGGTCTCGAAACCAGAAAACTGCGGTCTTGGTCTCGGACCATCGGTCTTGGTCTCGACTGCGTCGGTCTTGAAGTAACTATCTTGGGATTGGTCTGTCTTAGGTTACAGTTATTGGTCATTTGCCGTATCAGAGCAATTTCTTTGATATTTGTCGGCGTTTTCCGATTACTATAGACACTGGATGTTTAGGCCCTACGCGCTTGTTATCGATTTATGACGTGCTGCCCATCTATATAAACAAGTTACTATAGGAAATAATGCATTTGCAAGGAAACCAGCCATTTCAAAATTTGCTTTCACAAATTTCAAGGTTTTGAAACAATCTAATAATCATGTGGTCGGTCTTGTTTAGTTACTGTTAACCTACAACCCCGAGGTACGTGGTACAAGTAAACCATTAAAGCAGAACGTCAATCTAATTGTTCCTATGTTTTAAAGTATCTACCTATCGCATAATGCAAGTAATTTATAGTGTGATACTCTCGGGCCGATGCAAAGGGCTGAACCCGCAAAAGTTCACACTGGCAGGTAAAACGGTCTTCTGGACCATTATTAAGATTAATATTCTTCAGCAATAAAATTTAATGTTTTAAGCATGTTATTCCGTTTTAGCATCTTAATAAATTGAATTGTCGATAAAAAAAATGAGTATTGGTCTTGTACCCAGTCTTGGTCTTTAACTTCTCGGTTTTGGTCTTGTGCCCAACACTGGTGCTGGGCCAATCAATCTCGTAATAAATTTAAATTCTTCCACAGTAATTAGGGAATAATGAATAAAGCTCCCGAAGGTCTCTGCAAAGTTGACGAGAAAAGCAAGCTGAAATCAGTACAAGACATCACAAAACTGGACTAAGTAATCACAGAAACTTCGGCAGGTTGCTTGTTTGTGCTAAATTACTCAACTCTATGTAGAGAGAAATCATCTATTGGTAAAGATAGGTATGCAGACTGAGAGTAAAAACCATATGCCTAGCTTGAAGATTCCTTACAAGTCTAGTTTTGGCTCAATATTCATAGTTTGAACTTCATAATGCTGTGATGAATTTTTTTATTTTCAACACATTCACCCCAAGGACAAAATCATCTAATCCATCATACGTAGGTTGACACGGATGGGTATCTCCCTGTTGACAGCCCAAACTTCTGCAGCCTTCAGACACCGGTCCCTGCAGATACAGGTCTCATCACAGCTGCCATATAAATGGCACATTTTACACAAGTTGATCCCACAAAGGAAATCAACTAAATGTGCCCTTCACCCAGGGTCTCTTGGCAGGGTCACGACCCTTATAGACGACAATATGATGAAAGCATCTCATATTGATTTTGCATTTGTCCTATATGATGCATATACATACAATTTAATAAAGAAAATACTTACTTACTTAAACCCATGATTATTTAACAAGCTAATAGAATAGCACTTTCTCAGTTGGTGAAATCATGCTACGAAGCTAAATTGTTTAGCATGAATTAGCTTTACAAATACAAGCAATTACAGGAAATGTCTCTATGTTTTTAATAGCCAACACATCGCTGCAAAGGTTAGATGTTCTGCATTCAAAATGAAACAAATTAACAGCATTCATTGAATTGACTCAACTCCAAACTTCTCACAGGTTTGCCTAAAAGACAGATTAAAGGAATTCAAATAATTGGTCCATGGAAAAAAAATGCCTGTAACCAGTACATTTATCATCAAGCTTTTTCTGTAGGTTTACTGTTGTTAAATTTGGACAGAAGAAACACATGTTTTGTTAACATGCTTAGACCTTGTTGAAAGCTGCTATGTCCATACTTTGGATCTGAAATAAATGAACCAACAATAGATCTGTGAAATGCACATAATACATATTTGGCTAGTATAATAATAATAATAATCATAATAATTTCCGTTCAATTTGAAACTGACAAAACGCAGTGCACAGTATGATTCCAAGAAAAATATGAACGAATGATTACAAGTTATCACGGTAATTAAATTTAACTGTCGGCAGCTAAGCAAGGCGCCCATTACGTCATACATCGTATGCCGTATATACGAATCTCACCCCTCTAACACCCTGAACCGTCATCCCTCAAATGATTAACGTTTACAAGCCTGCAATATATCACATCTGGGATCTGCAGCATATCAGATTACAGTGCTCAACTCAAAACACTGCTAAAAGTCTCCACTCAAGACTTACTTATTCTTCAAGGCCTACTCTGCGGTTAGTCAGTCGACTGTGAGGCACCCTTGTTGTAGGGTGCCATATAAAATGTCATCACTATTAAGCCGTAAGCACTACTATTCATGGAGTCCGTGTGCATAAATGACAGAACACCAGTACCCGTTAATTAGTTTCAAAACTATCAACAGGTATCCAGTGAATTACATTTTCATCTCATTTCTCAACTCTTTCCTAATCCCTCTGGTTACAAAGTTAATCAGTTTTATCAGAACATGTAATGAAGTGCATTTAAGCACTCAAAAGCACTGCTGTTATTAAAAAGGCATTACTAATGTCCTGCTAATGGTGTACTCCTAAGCACAGGTATTCACATTTGTCACATTCATTCTCCTTTAGAGAGTCGATTCTACACTCAGACATAATATATCTGTGTTTTTCAAAGCCAAATGCACAATTTCAAGAAATGATACAATCAAGGCATGGTATGACCCTTTATCCAATGAATTTCACTCAGATCAAATGAGGTTTAGGGTGAACTTACAAAATCTTCGAAGGCAGTTATCTTTTCTTCAAGATCTTCAGTGCTAACTTTGTCATCTTCAACGACACAGGAGATCTGAAGTTTCTTGATTCCATAACCCACAGGCACCAGTTTGGCTATGAAACAAAAATGACCACAAACAGGTGAACGAGAATGTTAAATGGTAAGAGAAGCATCATTTTCACAGCCAACAATAACTTTTAGCGGATGTAGTTAACTACAAGGATGTACTACTAATCATTGACAGCAGCATATAACATTATGATTTTAAAGAGCAAGATCACACACTACCAAATAAAATGTATGAAACCATAGCATAGACAGTTCGTGCATCTATGTCATTTCAAGTATAGATAAAGGTTAATTCAAGGTTAGATAAAGGTTACTTCAAGGTTAGAGATAGGTTACATCTAGGTCAGTTCAAGATAAGTTCTAGGTCCCTTCAGGGCTAGTTGTAGGTCATTTTGAGGTGGGCTCCAAGTTACTTAATGGTTTCTTAGCATTGCAACTGTAAAATAGAAATTTCAAAGCACCACTTAGGAAGGTTAGTGCAGCTCCTGGCCTGTGCAGGCACTAATTCAGGCAAACTGTGCCAATTACTTCCATGATTTGATGCAATAAATTGAGATTCTTACAGACTCCCCACAACAGTCCGTCCATCTCGATGCTACGAACACACTCCTCCAGCTTTGCCATATCCGTCTCATCGTCCCAGGGTTTCACGTCGAGGATGATGTTAGATTTTGCGATGAGAACGGGCTCTAAATGATAAAAATAAACAACAGGAAGATGAGTTAAGATCCCAGTGTCTAACTCTAAATGACGAATTCTGCCATGTAAATGAAATAATAAAAAGAAACACATATCCTTCAATGTGAAAATCAAAGGCACATAATTTATTAATTCAAAGCATACCGTCTAAATCAAAAGAACAATATAAACCGAATGCCAATATTTAAACAATCACAGGCGACTAACACGAAGATTATAAGGACGTGGGTTCGGCCCCCGCCAGCTTCATATTATGACTTACTCAGCCTCACATTCCTTGCAAGGCAACTGCAAAACAAGTAATACAAATGAGCGCCTTGCACCTGCCACACAGTCAAACTCAACTCGTATTAAACTCGCTGTTGTTTCTTACTACTATTACTACATCAATGCATATTTGTCAGTATGAATTAATAAATGAGTATTAATAAAACTAAATACATTAACTGATGTCCAGATAATTTTCCAATCAGCAAGACTCATCATGAGACGTAACTCCACAGCCAATTATGTTGTTCACCTAATGCAAAATAAAAGCATACGAGTTGACTCACTTTTTGACTTCTTGTCTTGGTAGGCCTTCAGTCTTTCCTCCTTGACACGATCTGCCTCCGCATCTGCTTCCTGTACAAAAGATGGCAATGCCAATCCATTGCAGTAGAGGTACGTTTTAACTCCTCCACGACTACAGTGCACTAAAAGCGACTGGGAAAACCAACGCAGCTTGTTGTACGTGTCAAAGGACTGGCCTTATGTGTTACAGAAATTGTCTTTTAAGGACTTGTCTTAATTAAGTGTCAAATGACTTATCTTATGTGTTAAAAGAACATGTCGCAAGTGTCAAAAGACTTGCCTTAAGTGTTAATCCTTTAATGACCAGCGTTACTGATTATGCCTTACATTTTACAACGCGCTGGTCATTGAAGGGTTTAAGGACGACTTGTCTTAAGTGTTAAGGACTTGTCCAAAGTGTTAAAGTATTAAGGACTAGAAACTAAAATGTCATGTCATGCACTCTTTTTATTTTCAGGGTGTGCTGTAAATGAGGACAACAAAACATGCTAGGCTCATTGAAACCCTCCTGTGAAACCAAGGCCAACAATTTTAACACAAGTCGTATTGAAATATTTTGAATGAATAAATCGAACTGGCTCCAAATACGATTACATTTGAACATTTTAAATTTGAATTTGATGTGAAACAAAATTTGAACTCCACAATTCATAAAGCATGTCATAGACACAAAAGAAATATCATGAAAGCCAGGCAACATATTATTCTCTGATAGCTACGATTCACGACATTAAAAGATGTCAAATTAAAACAGAGCTTTATACCAACCTCATCAGAACCAAATAGCTCAAAATCATCTTCATCCTCCGCTTCAACCTTCTCTTCCTTGTGATTAGCTGCTGCAGCTGGTACCTGCTGCACTGCAGCTGGTTTCACTGAGCTGCTAGGTGGTACCTGCTGCACTGCAGCTGGTTTCACTGAGCTGCTAGGTGAGCCATGATCACAGAGCTCCAGAGCAGCTACTCGCATCCTCAGTGTTTTGACGACAATTTCAAGTTCTCTTACATCTATAACACAGTGCATAAAGGTGAACAGCATGACACAACAGCTGTGTTGTCCAGTCTAAGTTCAAGATGATGACAACTGTGTTGTCTAGTCTAAGTTCAAGATGATGACAACTGTGTTGTCTAATCTAAGTTCAAGACACAACACCTGTGTTGTCTAGTCTAAATAAGACACAACACCTGTGTTGTCCAGTCTAACTCAAGGCACAAAAACAATATACATAATTATGTGAAACCTATGCAACGTCATGCAACAGATAAGACCACACTAAATTCTTCACTTAACAATTTCCAACGACTGGAGACCTGTATCAACCTGCTTCAGTTACGTTCATATATTCTTTATTAATTCAAACTTGTAAGCACGCAGTAAGATTGCACAACATAGTAGTAACAAGACAATGTAAAGCTTATCGTGAGTCAAATTTAACCAACACGACAGCCGTGCAAGGCATCATCCATTTACAGCTCATTTTACCGATGCCCCTAATGGAAGAAGGCAGTCAAATTAGAACCTGTTCTGCTAGAAATGCCAGTAGTGTACCCTAGTTCTGTCACATCCCCTCTCATAGCCAAATATTTGCAGGTTTAATTACATTAAAAGTTGATCTACATTGACTGTAAAACAAACAGAAGCAGGTCCACTTTCTACAATAATCGAACAGAGGGGTAACACTGTCATACACTTCTTTTAATATATATATATGTACTACGGAAATTCAGTGAATCTATTAGATGAATATGAATACCACAGGAACATTAAATAGAATTGAAATAAGGTACGTTAAAGCCGGTGAACACCTACCCCTTTTCAGCCGAATGTTTTCGTCTTCGAGTACACCAAAGCGATGCATGAAGGTCTCACTTGGAAAGATTCTAGCCTATAATCAACAAGACACAGAGAGTTACACCATTTCAAACCCACTGTCATTCTACAGTAACATCAAATAGCAAGATTTAAAATATGGCGCAATCATGAAGAAATATATCGCACTGGAATCTGTCTTGTATTAACAGAGGTAATGAAACCAAATTGCTTTTAATGTGTATTTCATATGCCCTCTTGTATATACATACATACATATACATATATATACCTCATCAAGAGAGAGCTATACATACCTAGCTATTAGAGATGTGATAAGCAAGCCTTGTTAGAGATGCTATGTATAAAACACTGCATGAATACAATCAACGATGAAATGCTATGTAAAATAGTGGCAAGTTGAAACAATAACGCTTGAGAAAACAAAACAATCTGGAATTATCACAAGTAAACCACTTATCATAAATTTTAAATGCAAGGAGTGCTGAAGCTGGACTGCAGAGGTATTTTCTGACTTACAATGACAAAATATCACAAATGTGTGGCTCGGAAGTGCTCTACATGCATGAAACGCAAGAAATCACAACATTGAATTCCATTCTACTGCGTTGTGAAACACTAGACAACACAAATCTAGTCCTGCATTGAAATAAACACATCTGTGCTCAACCTAACTTTCTCCTTACCTATCTGCAGAGTAACGGAACATGATCTACCGAGCTTATTTACAATTTATCTCGTAAGTAACAGCATAGTCCTTCTTTGACTTGTATTACATAATTCAGATTCCTGCAATCTTGTTGAAACCTGAGCCCCATCATAACAACAATGTACTTAAAAATCTGATCTTAGTGTGTGCCAATTACACAACAAATTAGACTAACACAAGCCACATTCAAACTCATTGCTTATAACAACACGTTACTATTCACATCAAATAAAACGATCAAGCCTCATATGGCTAACAAACAAATTAACAGAACCAAACAAAATGGAATAAACTGAAGCTCATCCAGATACTGTTATAGATTAGTCAAATGCCTGCAGGAGGAAAATGGGTATAATTAAACCGACAATTCATTAAACCAAAGTGTAAAGAAATATTAACAAAATCAATTATCCTAAGCGATGATAGTGAGAAATGTGAAACAACAATAACCGCACAATGATAGTCAAAGGCTGTGCTGAAAATCACCACCTAGATTTTCTAGACAGACAAATCCATACACGAACTAATACGAAGTATGACAAGATCGTGCAAGCTCCTCATCATTCAAACATCCATGCACAAGTTACGAAGGACAGTTTTCCAAAGACAAACTGAACCAAGGTTAGACACAAATTCAGTCAATATTGATCAAAAGATTTTGTACTTTGCATATGGCATCCAAGTGTCACTAACAATATGTCACTGTTAAACATTATGAAGGGCAGTTTTGAAGATGCTCCATTGTATAAATGCAACAACGGTCAAGCCCTTAACCTGCATTGAAGTATTTGAAGCAAAGTTTCGCAGAAAGCCACATATTCAAAGAAGATGATGAAAGCAGATAAAGCATCATAGCTAGAATTATGCAGACAAACAGACCAAAAAAACGAAATTGACTGTCTGTTGTTGGCAGAGGATGATTCATTCAATCAATAACATCAAAAGTCACAAAGTCGGACAAAGCACCATAGCACTTAAAGAAAATGTCCTCTTCTCTTCATGTTTAGTCAGAGAGTTCTTTAAAGAGTAACTTCACCTTGTGAGAAATCATTGATATTTGATGACTTAAGTGGCAATCATGAACCAGTTAAGTACAAAAATCTTCTTTATATTGGATTTTGAAAAATTGACAACATTCAGGGTTGCCACAAGGTTGTTACTAAAACAAAATCAATGACTTTCTATTTTGTCAATTTCATCGAGTTTCAAGACCGATTTTAGATGAAAATACGTACTTTCTAATGGTTTTATCGAAGTAATATTTTAGACCAAAAATGTAAGACTGATGTTGAAAAGAGAAACACAAGCCAAACTCTGACATGACACGCCCAAAAACTGCAGAAAAATAAACTACTACAAAAAATTAAGAAATAAACGATCAAACATTTAAAGTACATCATAGCAATAACTAACGTTCCCAGGGCTCAAATATCATCAAACGTTCAGTTGCGGACAACTGGTGCTTTACCGATACAAACTGTTTTCTGCATCAAAGCATTACTACAACACAGCAGCAAAAATTGAGAATACCCATAAATATAACAAGTGCTATATGAAGATCCAAACCATAAGTGCATTCCCATGTATTCATCCAGAGGTAGAACTTAAGTGGTTCTTTTAAATTGTCACAACACTACACGTGTGTCTGATATGCTAGCCAATTACAAGGTGTGATCCCATTGTTTTGCCATAATAATGCAATCAATTTTAACCCTGATGGGAATTAAAACCTGATTAGAATTCAACCGTTCCACTCCATACACTAACCACACCGACATAAATACCCTTTTGGGTCACTAAGGTGTATAAATTGCAAACAAACCCCGAATTTGCACATTCGCTTTATAAACAGCAGCACTTACAGATTTTTACTAGGTACAAATATGTTATCCTAAAAAAATATAAATGATACATGAAAAAACATTTTAACAGTCTACCTACTTATTAAACTTTAAGTACTAAGTTTTGCCATTAATGAATTTGAGCTAAATTGTAAAATTATAAAAAATGTAGGACTGGTAAAAATTAATTTAATGTTAAACGTTAACTTGTGATAAATTAACAGTTAATTAATAGTTAATTTCGATTAAATCACAAAAACTTTTATATACAAATTAGTCGCACTTCAATTAAAATTCTCAGTTTCAAAATTTAGTCACAAACAGGAAATAATACAGGTGGATTTCTTGCTCACATTGGAGTGTTAGATCCATGGTATGCAAAAGATTTGTCGCAATGAGTGCAATAAACGTTATCAGTATTTTCGATATTTCCCTTAGCCAATAATTTAAACCAAAATGTTCATGTAATCGACCTGATATATGTTTATATTTGATAGCTCGATTACTATCCGCCACCGTATTGCAATGTTTATATGTTTTTATTTAGAGCTGTACCGATACCACTTTTTGACGATTATGCTGATACCGATTATTCATTTGCCGATACCAGATTATTTAGCCGATAATTTCATTGTGTTTCCCAAGATGTCCGGTTCCAAAAGATAGACCTACTGCTGCTGCCTATTGTTGTGATACAAGCAAACACTTTCTCCGTAGGAGACGTATGCATGTAGTTAGGGACTAATCCTAGGCATGCAATACAGATTAGACACACCACTCACCATCAAACTGTGCCCAGGGTAATTAAAGGCTAAGGCACGGCTGTCCTATTCACAGCCACCCATCTAGTCTCAGCCTCTCAGGCCACTGACATGTGCTGGGGAGATCTGATTGTCAGCTAGCATGTATTCATTAGGCATGCCTCCACAATGTACATTCATCGGTTTCTCCCTTGAATTGGCCAGCTGTTCCTTGGCTTGAATTGGCCAGCTGTTCCTTGGCTTGAATTGGCCAGCTGTTCCTTGGCTTGAATTGGCCAGCCCTTAAGCAGGCACTATGACTCACTCTGCACAAGGCCTATGTTGACACGTTCTCACGGTCTATACTAGCAAACTGGGTGGTCTCACCACTGGTCTGAAGAAGCCATTTGCTCGGCGACACGATATGGGAACGGAACGAAATGCCGTCCTTCACAGACCCAGTGATGTTGCTGTCGTCATTTTGCTTTTTTAGACTGAAAATAATATTATTAAATAAAAAATAGTTTTTAATATCGGCACCGATTATCGTGCCGATATCTCTATAATCGGCCCTATTTTATTGTTGCTTCCAGACTTCAGGTACATATTGGCGATGGGTAGAAAAAATCTATACGATTAATCTTTAAACAAAAATCTAATCGTTAAAATAAATTAACGATTAATTAATCGTTAATTTCCAATAAAAGAGTGTAAACCAATAAATAAAATGCAAACAAACATAAAGGGAAAAGAAAAGATAGAAAAATACAATAGACGAGTACCATTCAGTCAACCTTCTAACAAATCTGAGCAAAAACAGTCGATAACCTCGGCATTAACTAACACAAATAAACAAGAATCTAGATATTTTGAACAGAAATTCATATTGAAATAACAATAAATGGACAGAAGAAATTTTGTGTTAGAAGCAGGCTTGACCACTAAGCAGCCATCAGTCAGTAAATATTGAAAGCACATCTGATTGCAACTGAAGTCGTACTACACAAAAACGCGTTGTGTGCAATTCAGAAGCCTCTGCAGCACTGCGGGAGGCCTGGTTACATGGCAAAATGCAAGCCACGGAAGTTAGAAACTACTCACACTGCTGTTGAGGGACTTTTGAATGTGTTCTCTGGCCTTGGCAATCTCGCCTGCCAGGGACGATCGGATGGGCTGAAGGAGAGAAAACGAGTATCTCGTTTAACGGCCATTACGCAATTGGTCCACAAAACCAACAGATTTAGTTAAACGACGGACAATTGAGCTGCCATTCAATTGTAAGTTGAAACAACAAAAGTGAAGCCCATAACAAACTCGCGTGAAAATAACAACCACACAAAACGAAACAAGCTATAGTACGAATAAATACGAAATGGCCTTGCAAGAGAATTTAATCGGCATATCTGCTTCAGAGTCAGAATACTCAGGAATTGTGTTTCGACACTGCAAACAGAACTAGAACATCCAGAACTAATTGACAGACAGACAGCATGAATGTACACTAGTTAGAACAAGCTTGTGGATTAGTTCTAAAATTGTGAAAGTGACTGTTAAGAAGCATGGAAATGCAAGGGTTCAAGCCACCACAAGTCCTTTCTTTCTCAGACAAGAAAAATAACTGTCAAGATAAGTCACACTCACACAAATTCAGCCAAACTACCAAACCGATTCTTGGAAATGCTCCATTTATAAAATAGACATGTACATAAACTCTGCTTCTTGCTTATATCAAACTAGGACCAACTGAATTTCAAACATCAGTAATCCCAAATCCACAGAAAACCATTCAAAGCAATTTATCTCATCACATCTGATAGAAAAAGCTCCTGCATAAACTACCCTTAACATTAATCTCCCAATTCAATGTCGCAGGTTAGTCATAATAGCATTTCGGCAGCAGATTTTTACCACAAAATATTATATATCTCGAAGCAACGCTGTAGACAAAAATTACTCTCAACTTCATCATCATATGTGTTTTTAAATATTGCTGTTTATTTCAAAGATCCCGACACAATGTGCATTGTTAACAGGATTCTGACACAAGAACTTGCTTGAAAGACAATACTGTTCAATAATTTGAAAAAAGTAAGCAGCTCTAATAGCTGACATAAATAATCAGATTCTTAAATAAGAGACATATCTGAGAACAAATGCAGTAAAATGTAAAAAATGCCGATTGCAAAAGAAATTAATACAAACCGAAGGTGTAGTGCAAGCATTTGCTCTATCACATTTCGTCACTTGAGAGGTCTGTTCTCCACATCTCAGATGAGCAAGATGTTCCTGGTAGGCAACCTCGGCTTCCTCAAAGCGCAACTTATCAAACCAGATATTATCCTCTGCAAGGCTCTGAGCTGAAGACATTTCTGAAGTCTAAAAACAATTATTTGACAGTTACATATATATATATATAATATATATATATAATATATATATATATACATATATCTATACATATATATATATGGTTTTGCATTTTTTGCAGACAATAAATGATTAGCAAACTGCTTTAGGAAAGGTCACAAACTACAAATACCACTTTCGCACAACAGTATATCGAGGACAAGTATACTGGTGCGAGGCGACATCATCACTAGTGGAAACTTGTGATGATGAAAAAAAACTCTACCAAACTGTAAATCTCTGTTTTCATTAATCCATTCCAGCAACCCTTCCTTCATAAGGAGACAAGGTTGCATGCTGTTGCTTAGGACTGGCGTCATGGTAACCTAGCATGGATGGTGGGTCGGACATCACCTAGCCCTACATGAGCTGCATGTCAACATACCAGAGCACATTCTGCTGCTGTTGCTGCTGATAAGCTGCAAATCTGCCAAGAGGGAATGGCAGGTGGGCCCACAATCAATTCTCCCATAAAGCCTACTGATAATTTAGATGCCTATGACAGCCGTACCAGGATTTCTGTGACTGCACTGCCTAGAGGTCCAGAATATCCACATCCACAAAGCACTGCATATGCTAATGGCACATAGAGTTATTAAACACCATGTTTTCTAATGACGACACTAACCCAAATCTAGACCCCCACACGACTCTCACAATGCACCTAATCAACCCAAATCACCGAAACCCTGAAAACGTTGAAAAGGCCAAAAAGCCCAATTCCCCAAAACAGCAATGTACTATTGAAAAATGCTGAACTGTCCTCAAACTGTGCAAATCATTCATCAATCCAGCTTCTGCATAAATTCATTCATCCAGCTTCCATTTAAGCAGAATCCTTTTCATCAATCCAGCTTCGTTTTCAGGAAAACAGCGGAAATCAGTTTCGGGGATTCGAGTTCAACGATTCCCTATGCACTCGCCTAACCTTACCCTAAACGACACTCAGTATATTATATGCTCTCCGATACTGCACTTTCACAGATTCCATTTCTGTCATGTCACAATTTGCAACACAGAACATAATATCTATATAAATAAAGAGAAGATTCTGTGTTAGTGTCTGTCTGTGCTATGCATTTGCACAGTTTTAGAGCTATTGACCCGAAACCTTCGCCTTTGGCTCGGGAAACACCTGGGACACCCAGTAGAGGGGTTGGTGATCAACACAGCCACCATCTTCCTGGTCTCCAGGGCAAAAAAACCTGCCTCAGGACCACATAAAAGTTTCCTTCTCAGTTGCCAGGAGCATGTTGACAAAACACCTGCTGCTCACCAAGCAAGACTTGCTATTTAGTTTCCTTCTCAGTTGCCAGGAGCAGTTCGAGTTAACACCTGATGCTCACCAAGCAAGACTGGCTGCTGATGCCGTCAGACATTCATTACACCAGAGGCAAGAATAGCTGCTGATGCTGTAAGACAAGCCTACTGGGGTTCGGAATCCCCCCAGGTGAGACAGACAAGGCAAGCTACAAATGCTGCCAGACAGGCAGCTGCCAGGGCTGTTCAGCCCCCACCCCACCCCCAAGTGACTCGTACCAGGCATGATGCCATACAGGCGGCCTCCACGGCTGCAGTCCCTCCAGACCAGTTAGCAGGATGATTTTGCGAAAACACTACTGTACTCACAGGTTCCGAGGTACTACATTTGGCAAACCAACAAAACATTTCTTAACCCGGGCAACGCAGGGTACCCCCAGCTAGTTGTTTTAATATATTAATATGTCAGATAATGTAGCCTTTTCGCGTGCTCGGAGTTAAGGAGACGCAGTGTCATTAAATAACTCGGACCTGAGGACACTCAAAGGATGTATTACTAGAAAAAGCTTTTAAAAACTTTTAGCGGACAAATTTGTATTTATTAAAATACCATATAATAACACTTTATATCAAATATGATTTCTAAATGAAAAATAAGAGCAAGCAAGCACACCTATTACACACCGTGCACTGAGAACAACCGGAAAGAAAGGTCTGAGTTATGGGATTCGTGGTGATCATAGATTGTAAACTGTGGTGATGATCTGTTCTAAGTTATAGCGCAATGACTTACGCAATCTTCGCCCATTTAGAATCATTTAATTTTATCATGCTAATAAATGAATCATCGCAATATGTTATGTGATTAAACAATCCGACTTGTTTAAGTCAAAGGCCCATTAATTAGACCGAAACGTGGAAAGTACCGGCAGGGATCTAAAGGTTCAGACTGGTATAGGCCTATAATTGCTACTTCGTTCGAGTCGCGTCTGTGACAATTGCTGTGTCTATCGGCGATCTTGGTTTCGAGACGGTCTCGAGACCGGAAAACTGCGGTCTTGGTCTTGATCTTGAATGCATCGATCTTGGTCTTGAATGCATCGGTCTTGGTCTTGGTCTCGGACCATCGGTCTTGATCTTGGTGTTCAGGTCTTGGTCTCGACTGCGTCGGTCTTGGTCTTGGTCTTAAAGAAACGGTCTTGAGATTGGTCTCCGTTATAGGCTAGCGTTCTTGGTCATTTGATGTATCACAGCAATTTCTTTGATATTGTCGGTTATTTTAGATTGTTATAGAGACACCGAATGTTTAGGCCCTACACGATTCTTATCGATTTATGACGTGCTGACCATCTACGTATACATGTTACTATTGGCAAAAATGCATTTGTAACGGAACCATGCAGCCATTTCAAAATTTGCTTTCATGATTTTTTATTTTTGGAGCAATCTAATAATTATAATTAAGTGGTCGGCCACGTGTAGTCACTGTTAACCTACAATTCCGAGTACAAGTAGGCCTATATATAGGCCTACCATTCAAACGGAACGTTAATCTGCTTGTTCAGATCGAATCAGATATCTTATCCATGACCTATCGTATATACTGTAAATAAGTACATGTAATATAGTGCGATAGTCTCAGGCCGAAGTCGCTGAACCCGCAATTAAATGTTCAGAGTGGCCGGTAAAACTGTTTTCTGGACCATTTTCAAGATTAGTATTCTTCGAAACTTCCGCAATTAAATTAATGTTTTAAACGTGTTATTCAGTTTCAGCGTCTTAAAAAATCGAATGGTTTATAAAAAAAGAGTCATGATCTTGGTCTCGGACCCTCGGTCTTGGCCTTGGCCTAGCTCGGACCACCCGGTCTTGGTCTCGAGGTTTTGGTCCGTGCCCAACACTGTCTATCGGGACCTAGAATTGCTCACAATTGCTCAGTCAAATGCGCCGAACATCAATTACGTGCGTCTTTGTGCCTTGCCTATTAAGTAATTATTACTATTATAGCAGTTGCAAGTTTGCATTATTCCATCTCTCACTGGAATATTAAGCAGTAGACCAAAAATATTATGCATGTATTATTAGTCAGTGACGGCATTCCAAGGACGAAGGAAAGGTCGTAAATGACAGATTTCTTGGACCAAGTGTCACAGTTGACGACATAGAATGCTGGGTTCAGAAGGTCAGAAGGTCAGAAGGTCTTCGTAAATGTAACCGGTTACCTTTTGATACTTATGGTCTTCGAGAAATATATCTATGATTTTAAAACGTGACGGAATTTTAAAGTGTGTAAGTTAGCATTATTGAATTCGGAATCATTAATGAGCAAAAGTGTAAGCATCATGACGAGTTCCTTTTAAAGTCAATGTAATGTTTGAAAGTACAATTATCGCAGTAGATGTATCGTTCTATTTCTTCGAGGAGAGTACCTATCCACGATTCTGTATTATCACTCGACTTGGCACATGGGAACTGTTCGTGTAAACATATGAACGAAGATAATTGTATATTGGAATTATTGTATTAAAGATTACTTTAATCTATCGTCCCCCATTTTTACCCTAGTATAGCATGTGGTTTTATATTATCAGTATGTGGGACGCCTAGCGAATCGCCGAACGGGCACGGGTAAAATGCTGATTGATGGGTAAAATGCTGATTGTCATTATTAAACATTTGTTAAGAGTTATTTTTTTGTCAAACATTTTAAGGCAATCCTCCGAATCCCGGTCCCAAATTATTTTATACTAATAAGAGGAAGTATAGTACATCAGAGTATGTTATTTATTGATAGAACACAGCATAAGTGTTATTTATTGTCCGACAACCAGTCATCAACTACTAAATATTGTAATTGTCGCACAGCATTTGCAAATAGCTGCAGAGAACGTTCTGTTTGTGACTGTTGCGCCACTGAAAGGCCGACAAGTAGCTTGCAAACAGAGTGTGACTTGTATCACTCTGATACCGGAGTTTACGTTTTGCTTGCATCCACAATTCTTCGATAGTTTCTGAGCGAATATCCCTGTGTACTGAATGAACGAACTCATGAGCGTGCACAACAACTGCGTGATCATACACCCCGTTGTTTATGCGAACGACATTCTGATAGCCTTGCCAAGCGTCTGTGACGACTGTTGTCCCCGGCAACACATGATTAGTGATAATGCGTTCCAGAGTTTGTGCATCTCGACGGGCAACAACCTCCATCCAACATCGTCCGCTACCACGCTCGACCAATCCAACAACCCACCTGCCAACGCGTCGCTGGCCACGGTGATATTTTCGGTGAAAGAAGTAACTCTCATCGACTGTCCGTTTGCATCGAAGCCTTCCAGCAATTGATTACGAAAATTGATACGAAATAATTTGGGACCGGGATTCGGAGGATTGCCCATTTTAATAATGAAGCAATCAACTTTTATTTGCTGAACTATCACCAGCTGAGCAATAAACTTTTGTTTTTGCATGTCACGGATGTACATTTTCTTTCTGCTAGCAATACTATCACTCACTGAGCCTTCAAAATGTTCACATTACATACATATGTTAAGCCATCACAGACCGTGTCACGTCAAGACGGTTTTGTAAAGAAAAACATAACGCTTTGTAAAAATTGCTTTTGAGGATTCATCTAATTTTACAGTTTGATCGCTTTTGATGATTTGGACAGTGCTCCTATGGGCACTGTCCATTCGTTCGCGTAGACACCAAAAATGAAAAATGTGTATTGTAATATTTGTTGATGTGGTCGTCTTTAAGACATTATTAACAGTAACAGTTTATGGAGATTCGAGGTGAACAATATGTTCGTCCCTAAATGATATAGATTTAGAGAGCTCTGTCGTATAGCAGCCTACTACTTTCTCAAAAGTAGTAAGTAAGTGAGTGTTTATCTGAGTCTATCGCTGAAACATATGCTGGGAATGTCAAAGTACACTTCCTATGCTGTTTGAGAAGGGTTTTATGTACATTATGAAGTGGTTCACATGAGGAACTCTGGATGATAACACTAAACATTGAGAACACATGGACACGTGCTAAACAAAAGCTGAATGGCAAATTCATTCATTCATTAAAAAATTTGTATAGCACTTTTCAAGGTAACTGCTCAAAATCGCTCCCAACTCGAACCTTGACAAAAAAAGTAAGTTTTCAAATGGCCATAAAATGTACCACTACACGATTCTTGGGCAGCCATATTGTTTATCTCCGTCGCAGTTGTCACCGAGCCATCATAAGCTTTTACTTAATAAACTACACTTACAAATGCATTCCATCAAGGTATGTCTGTTTTTGTCATTTAGGATGATGAAACTTTAGGCTTTAAAATATGTGCAAATTATCAGGATTGGTAAAAATTGCCAAATTTGTTATATTTTAAATTATCTGGAATAGTTAACAGTGGCATAAGCTATTTTAAACAGTTTACTCTGTCATTAGCTTGGCCTTATTTTGTAGGTACTCTGCTCAAGAAAGAAAAATTATGGTCATTTTTCGATCCTGACTTTTGTTTGGTTACAATGTTTTGTGCGTTTCTTCTGACATATTTGATTCATTGGAGATTTCAAAGAAAGCAACTGTTTTTAGGAAGATTTAGAATATAGAAATAAGTTATTAGAACAATATAACTGTATTAAAAATGCCAGCACTTGCTATTTGACAGATTTTGTATAAAGCCTGAAATATGGGAAAACTTAGCCTTCATCACGTGCCAATATTTGGTTATCAGCCAGCTACTGTTGGCTGTTTGGCTGTCGAAGAAACATTAAAGAAGCTGGCAGTTGCCAGGTAGGATGGTTTTGTTTTTAAATTATTAATATAACACTATTTATTTTTCTAATCTTATAAAGTATTCTTAGAAATATCTAAATTGCAGCTTTTTGTAGACTAATTTATTGCTATCATAGTAATATAAGTACTTTTCTGGGGTTTGTGTTGTGACATTTTTACAGAAACCACTTTAAATGAAGTTCTTGGTTTTGATATTTGTCTTGGTTAAGTTAATCACTCTAATTGAGGCTATATTGCATCATCTGGTGTGACTTTGTAACATACAGGAGGCGTTAACTAAGAACGAACTAGTTTGCCAGTTTACCTTTCTATACAAAACAATGAAACTAATGATAACGAGTGCATTGTGATGCACTAATATTTCAATGGACAATGAAATTCGCCTATTTCAATCTTTCCATTATCCTGAATAGAAATAAAACAAAAATCTGTTATTTTTTCACAGGACTACTGAACATGGATGTTTAATTGAAATCTGGAAGATGAACCACTGGTTCCACGAGCAGGTTTGAAAATTTACTTCACCAGATGGATCAACTGAGCTGTAGAAAATATGTGCAGAAAATGGACTTGTTGTGATTAAAGAATACCTTTCCCCAAGCCTAAACGTTTAATATTGTACAGTTGTCAGGTTCATGGAGGAAGGTAAATGGCTGGTAGGGAGACTGAGTTTTCAAAATGAATTTGAGCATAAATGAGATTTTCAGCCGTTTCGATTTCCAGTTATTCGCTAAGCACAAATGCTTAATACAGCATTACACAGAGCTGGCATATACTTATTCCAGCAGTGCTTAACTTTCTTAATCATGGTTTTGATCATAGCTGTAATTGGACATTTTTTTATTAGTGCTGTGATTGGAGTTGTTCATTTAAATCGGATACTGTCTTATTAGACTCTGCTTCCGGTGAAGTCTGTCGAAGCCATGGTTTGGTGTGATGGACGCTTGTTTTCTGGTGGACTGCACAGCGATATTGTCGAACACGATCTTCACTCTGGGGGAATCAAGGTTAGTGGTACCGTACGAAGGATCTGGTGGCTAGTGGCTAACCCGTTGTTAATGGACACAGTATTCGACCTATTGTAGGTTCAAGTCACTGCTTGATGATTCTGGATGAGTGTTCATGTGTTTGTAAGCTGGGGAATAAATGTCCAGGTTGATGATGCTTGATAGTGTAGTGGTTAGCATGCTGGAATTGAGAGGTTGCTGGTTCAAATCCCTGCCAAAGCAAAAATTTATATCTAGATGTCTGTTGGCTCCTAGCCAACTCGGCCATGACGAGTGTAATGACCATACACTGTTGGTGGGAAGTTGATATGGTGAGGGAGAGAAGTGGCCAGTGTCCTCATATGCTGAGGTTAAAAGCAGTGAAGTGGTTGACACTTAGTATGGATGGTTGTCCGTAAAAGTTATTCTTCTCTTCTTTACAATGCATCAGTTCCATGTCCAGGACTTGAATTCATCCTTGCAATTGCATTTGGGTTACCCCTTGACCCATGTAGTGTTTGTCCATTTTCCATACAAGCCCCGTATTATCTATATTTGCATGTTTAGATGACGGTTATGTTTAATGCTAGGTTGAATATTATGGTAGTGCAAATTTCATCTACTCAGCATAATTAAATGAACAGCATCTGTAACCAGCAATATAGGTGACGATATATTGGAATAGGTTCGTTGACTTATGAGGTTTCATTGCAAAAGTCGATGTCCATAGTTTTTTGCTAAAGTTCAGCATGATCTGAAATTTATGTTTCATGCTGGGACAAATCATAGATCTGTTTAATTGTGTAGCTGCTTTTACTGATGCTGTCTACTGTGTTCAAATTTTTCGCCAGTCATGTTTATTTCCGTGGTAGCATTACAGTCTGCTTGTTTCTGTTTGCATAGAGTTCTGACTCTGCCATGAGTGGTGGAGCCATCTGGTGTCTGGCGCTCAACAAAGCACAGATGAAGATTGCTGTTAGTTTTTGACATTATTCTTACAAACTGTACATGATGCTAACACAATCCAATCATTATTAATATTTCCCATAATTGTTTGCGTGATGCGATGCACTGGAAGTTGAACGCCACGGGGGGGTAGATAAGTCACGTCAATTGCTCACAATTATATTAAACTTCAGCAACACAGGGTCACTGGGTTGAAGGATATTTCAGGTGAAGTACATGCTGTTAGCTTGACTGTAGTAGCACAACAACAACAGGACAACCTTTCATTTTAGATTGTGTTGCTCTTTAGTGAAATCACAGTAGTGTTGCTCTTCAGTGAAATCACAGTAGTGTTGCTCTTCAGTGAAATCACAGTAGTGTTGCTCTACAGTGAAATCACAGTAGTGTTGCTCTTCAGTGAAATCACAGTAGTGTTGCTCTTCAGTGAAATCACAGTAGTGAATAGGTTAAGGTATAGGTTAATGCAGAGGTTAAGTATCCTAGGTAGAAAAGGCTGAGAGGGATGAAAGTGCAGGTGAGGCATAACTGCTCCTCATACATGTATTGTTTCACTTGTTCATTTAGTGAGAGTGCTATATAAAACCAAAACCATGAGGAATAAAGCAAAAGACACAAATAAGGAAGGACTATTTTCCTGATTTGTCCTTAGTTTGGGGAAGCCAGGTGATAAATACTGTTTTATTCTTTCAACAATTAGGTCTATGAACCTCGTAATCACTTGGTCTGTGTTTTGGTTTCCTATTGAAATACAGGCTGGTACGGAAGCAGGATCTGTGATGCTGTTTGACATTGTTGAAGGAGTGCGTTTTAGCAAGTCATTTGTGAAGCTTGAAGGTTGGTGCATCTTTGTAGGTTTTTTTCTGTGGAAGATGTGCTGTATATAATTACATATATATATATATATTGTAAATGCTTTTCGTATTTTTGAACTTTGACTCTTGATTTGTGAGATATTCTAAAATTATGCATAATAATGCAATGGCTTCCTGTTGAATTCAGAATAAAATTTAGATGGCCAGTTTGACCTGCAAAGTCCTGAGCACCAGCGCATCTCTCCAGAGCTTCTAATTTGAGGTGTTCTATCAATTGCTGTCCTTGGTCGCTTGCCTTGGAATGGAAGCAACTGCCACTCTCTCTTTGTAGCTAAAATTCAACCTTCATCAAATATTACTGTTTCTCCTTGGCTTTTAAGCACTTGGGTATCTTCTGATTTCTGACTATTCACACCTCAGATTCACATTTCGGTGCGACTGTGTGCACATTGCAAATTCATTTAATAATAATAACAATGACATCAATTGGCCAATCCATCTTTATGAAAACAGGCCAAGCTTCTTGTCCCTTGCTCTTGGACTTCCATGAGGCAGCGCCAAGCCTTCTCGGTTGCTGGCCCTGCAACCTGGAATAGGCTCTCTGTTGCCATCTGCCTTGTGCCCAGGGGACTCTCAACTATGTTTTATATCAACTGTCCTATTTAGCCGTGGTTGGGTCGTTAGTGCTTCCGAGTAGATGCCTCGAAGGGATGCTATACAAATCATCAAAATAAATAAGAAACGATGAACTGCTTTAGTTGTGACTGTTTAACTACGAATTATTATTTGTTGTCGAAAGGACGAATCACATCAATTGCTTGGTACGATCCACTGAATGTCATCGTCACGGGCGGTTTAGACAACATCAGGGTCTGGAGCGTCAATTCAGGAAATCCTCTCCAAAGAATAATGATCCCTAGGCAACAACGAAACAAAGAGACAATTGTTTGGGCCATCGACGTCTTTGGGTAAGACCAGTCAGTGTAGAAATGGGGTTAAGAACACCGCTTGGACATTTTATTGTTGTTGCCAAGATAGGCTGCATCACAGTCTTTGAGGTGATGTACAGTAAATCAGTAAATGACTTTATTTTGACACCAATGTATATCTGAGTACTGAAGTTGACTGTTATGAATATCTTGAAGAATCTGGAATACTGAACGTTGTCAATTGGTCTAATGCAGCGTATCTTGAAATTAGTATTCACAGCCCATTTACATTTGATATCATTTTGTGCTATGCAGGAAGTAGGTAAGTATATTCTTTATCAACCAATTACAAATCATGCTGCAGGTGGCTATGCTATGTTAACTAATTGCACTTGAAAAGTATATTACTTCTTTAAAATAAATGCTGTTTGCATGAGGCTGTGGACAGGGAGATATGTGGGCATGGAGTGGAGAGAGTAGTGGGTGGGTTTGGTTGGTAGTAGTTGGTGGTGGACTTGTCCTTGTTTGATGAGATCAGTCCCAGAGAGATAAGGAAATTTCTGGTTATTTCATTGAAATTTGTGAACGAATATGACTTAAATTGTCTTTTTTTAATTACAATTTCTAAGACTCACTGATGAGATCTCTTTATGTTTGAACATTCTGTTGACATCATATCAATATGATTATCTCATACATACACAGAGTCATTTAAAGTAGCTATGAGAGAATATATTGTTTATTCTTCTGAAATCATACTGGATGATTGGTTGCTCCTTGCATAGTCGGTGCAGGACGTGATTGTGGTTGTTGGTGATGTCCTGAAAAACAGGTTGCTTTAGAAACAATCGACTGATAGCAGGTGGTCAGCGTGTGTGTTCTTTTAACTTTAGTAATTTGATTGGGGGATGAATTAGTTAATTGGTCAATGGATAGTGACGCTTTGTATATTTGTTATAGTGATTGTAATGATAATAATAGTGATTGTGGTGTGTGTTTTCCAAAGATCTGGTGATGAAATGACTATTGTGAGTGGAGATTCAACAGGGAAGACGAATTTCTGGATTGGTCCTTCGGATCAGTACACCCACTGCGTGGTTCGTGGTTCTGTGAATTGATCTTTTGTTCTGTGGTTGTTCTTTTGTTGGGACTGACGACAAGTCAGATAATTCCCACTCGACCATCTCTGAATTGGTTTAAATTTTAGCCACCTGTTAAGCAGTTTACATTAATGAATTGAAATCATTTTGACTGGTATATGTGGAGCTATTACAAAATTTATATGTAAAATGAATATGAAGGCACTTTTGACATTTAATCCATGCAATTGTTAATGAGAAGAATGTAATATTTATCAAATCTGTTTAGAAGAAAAGAAGAGCTGTCCTTTATGCAGCCATTGGTATGAAGTGTTAGCGACTTCATTTCTTAGCCTTATGAGGGTCGGTGGCCAGTCATCTCCCCAATGGCAGTGTACGGTCAGTGTACTCATTTTGACAGAGTTGGTTAAAGGTGCAGCTGAGACAGAAATCTCAAACCCAATTTCTATCTGCTTAAGTATCTGAATAGCATTTCTGCCTGATTGAGGTCGTTTTACTACGGTCTGTTTGATCGGATGGTATTTTGTGTTCAGTGTCTGCCAAGTCACCAGTCAGATGTTCGCACAGTCTGTGCCAGTCCGGATGGAAAGTCGGTCTACGCGTGTGGTGTCGATCCAGTTCTCGTTCGTTTTGAACTGTCCTCTGTTGGTCCAGTTGACGGTGAAAAGCGTTGGGTCATTACAAGCAAGAGAGAACAACATATAAATGACGTTAATGCGCTCGCATGCATCAATAACAGCGTTATATCAGCAGGTATGGGATCTCATAGCACATTGTTACTGATTTATAAAAGATTCATGTTTCAAGGTTCCTAAAAATCTGCAAAATTTGGCCTAATTTTTTTTATTATTACCAGTAGTTGTATTATATTTTTAATTAGATGTGTATGTTGTGCTAATTTAGGGATTCATCTGTGAGTTTTCAGTCATTTGTGATATACAGTAAGGGCTAGAGAAGTATCCCTTGACACCTTGAGTAACTGGGAAACTAACACAGCTGGTGGTTAAAGTATTAGAGCTGGTGGTTGTGAATTTGAAATAAATACCCATGATTTGTAAACAACATTTTGCTTAGGGTGCATCTACACAATTTCTGATTTGTGATTTGTTGTGGGGTAAGTATAAAGTGCTATTATGTGAAGCGTTAGTTTTTGAAACTGTGTTTTAGAATGTTTAACAGTTTGATGTTTCTCAATTTAGGTCTTGATTGTAAAATAATGATCAACGACTTTTCGCAGCGAAAGACAACAGCTGTGTCCGTCATACCACAGGTATGTTCTTTTCAGCGGCTAATCAGCAATTATTTTTAAAATAACTGAATTACTGCCTTTTCGGAAATTTGAATGAGATGAAAGAGCAAGTATTGTAGCAATGTTTAGACAAACATCTCAACAACTCATTCTATGGATTATTGTTCTTTTTGCAGTGATTTTTAATGACAATAGTTTGCATTTTTGACAATTGTCGACTGTGGCAATAGTTGTATTTACTTTGCATTTAGTGGAAATTTCAACATGAACAGTTATTAGTATTTGTAGAAGTCATTACTAACCACCGCAATTGTATTGTATTGTATTTGAAAGCTTGTAAAGCATCTCTTACAGTGTGAACTGTTCTGAGAAATCCTCAGTGTGACAGCACCAAGGAAATAGGAAAGCCTTTAAGCAGTGAACCAGAATGGATGAGGTCCCGGTCAATATAAGGATGAGAGAGTGAGAGATTATTCAACCCACTATGGGGAGAGTGATAATATGCTGAGCATGGTGAGCTTTTGATCACGAATTACCTACGGTCCTAAACAGAGGTGGAAAAGGTAAAATTGGAAAATAAGTTGAGAGAGCATTCTTGTCAATTTTGCTGCCTAGTGTATTTATATAATAACGATTTGATAAAGTGAGTTAATCATCTGTTGTAGAAATCTCTTGTTCATTTGGCTCATGAAGCACACTGCATTCTGACTCAGTATCCTACACGACTTGAACTGTGGAAACTAGCAGACACCGATGAATCTAGTGGTAAGAACAAAATCAGGCATTACTTGTTAGGTAAATACAAACTGATATCATAAGACATGCAAAAGCTGCATTATTAGTGAATTGATATTTATTTAGCACTGTGTAGGTTAGTGCAGAGATCATCTCTGATTTTTTTAATCTTTTATTTGCACCATGTGAATGTTCAGTTATAACTAGTTTCATGCACTTTGATGTGATATTGGCTGCTTTGGTCCTGTACAGATATTAGACATCTACTGCAGATGTGTCTTTCGTTATTAGTTGTATTTTGAACACCATATTGTTGGAAGTCTGAGGCTGTTAATAGGGATGAACCAAGTTTGAATTTCTTGCCGAGTCCGAGTACCTAGTTTTATGAGTTGAATTTTGTCAAGACCGAGTCCAAGTTTCAAACATTTAAAACAAGTCTCATTCTCATGATGTTTAGATTGGCAGTTTGCACAACTTTAGTTTTGTCTTAGTTTACATTATTAAGTATTAACTTGTAAGCAGTAGCAGTATTTGTGTTTTTAGTTACGTCGATTGTCGTTTTGTAAATAAAAAATCAGATTTTTGTTTTCGTAACCGAAAATCGGAGAGATTAATACTCGGATGAATTGTTTATTCGAGTGATGCCGAGTACCAAGAAAATTGGACCGAGCCAAGTTCCGAACCTAGTTTTGGTTCATCCATAGCAGTTACTGTGTGAGGACCTTGAGCCAGTCCTACACTGACTCTCTGTGCCATCAATGTTAGAACTGTTGTTCTTCTGAACTTTGAGAGTAGTACGATATGAAATATAGTGTATTGTATTGTTGCATGGTTTTATTTATTTATATAAGAGTCTGTAATGTCTCATGCTGTCTGTAGATAAGCATGGTGTTGTGCTCAGTATGTCGTCTCGTGAGAAGCTGCTGTTAAGGCTGAGCACAAAAGAGAACCTCATTCTGTGTAGTGCGGTGTCAGGGTGTGGAAAATGGGTTGCCTATGGAGACCAGCGAGTTGTCCGTTTGTACAGCTTTGCTCTGGTGAGTTCAGCTTCTCACTGAATTTCAGATTGATTATGGCGAATTCTCTATTAATTAATTCTGAAGCTTACAGTAAAGTTACACGTTTGAAATTTGGAGAAATGTGTCTCAAGATCAACTGGGTTTATGTAGGTAGTGTTGATTATTTCAAATAACTTTGATCAATTTCTTTTCATTAATTGATATGTACAGGGGTCATTCCAGTGCAACTCAACCAATTTTTAGGGTAACATATCTGTCAAATGCCATTCATCAATGCGACTCGCAATACCAAAAAACGACCATTTTTGGCATGCTGTAAACTCCTTAAAACAAAAAACAACATTGGGATTTTTTCAACACATATCAAGTGATCTCTGATTTATCAGAAAATGCAATAAAAAGATAGATTTTAATGGGCCATTTTGGGAATATTTTTTCTCTTTGACCCCGCGTCAGGTTTGGCAACTCTGACAGCAAATATAAACCAGATGTGAATCACTGATCAAGCTCAAACTTTTCAAAGCAATTGCCAGCCACATAAACATTATACAAATAAAATATGAATACATTATGCCTGGTATATAGGGAGATATTGATCACTGATTATTGAAAAATGTAGATGTAAAGTGAATATGAAGACAATTTTAACATTTTTTTCTGCTGAAATTATAGGACACACAATAAAAATAATCATATTTTTGTAATCTATGCAAGAAACTGTACAGATAAAAATAATTTCATCTGATTTGGTCCAAACACTCTAGAGATATCAAATCTCAAAAAGTGTACCTCGCGAAGTTTCGCGAAACGTCTTCGAAGGGTCGGGTCACGGAAAACACAATATCTTGGAAAGTATTTTAAATTATGCAAAAAGATTTTAGATTTCTCCATCCAATATATCTAGCAACATGTGGTAAAAATTTCAGCCAATTCGAAGATGGTCAAGTGGGAGGCATTGGTTGAGTTGAGCTACCCACAGGTGTACACAATGAATAAGGATATGTTAGTAGAAATAATTGAAAATGTTGAAAAAGTATTATGTTGCTATTTTGTGTGTATATTAAAAATATAACAGCAGACAAATGTTATCATAGAACCTACGTTGCTTTGCCTGCATTATACGCGTGCACACACACTCATACTAATGCGCACAGGTGCACAAAGACCTTCTTATAGCTCATTTTTTAGTATAACATAAGATCTAGTATAACACAGCAAAGTATGTCCCGTTTAAATTGATCTGCTTACTTGACCTCAATAGGACATGCCTGTGTTTAGCACAGTAACTGAGGTGAGTTTCAAGGACAACATTTTGTGGAGTTTAATGCATAATCTCATATGGATCTGTTTACTGGTAATTAATAGTAGGTAATTAATTGATTATTGTTTTCTAATTGTCTAAGTGTGGCTGGTATTGCCTTGAATTCCAGGTTGTGAAGTGATTAGTTAATGAATGTAACAAGTGGGAAATAGCTTTATACGCATTTGATTTTGAATGGTTCATAATTTTACCAATTGAGTTGAACTGTGGCCGGCCATAACATTTTAGGGAACAGATAAAACCTTCAATTAAGTGTGTGATGTTTGCCTGTCTAACCAGAAATTTTGCATCAGTGTAAGACCTCTGGTTGTGATTTTTTTGTCACTGTAATTGGGTAAGAAGCTGTGAGCAATTATTTGTGAGAAATTATTTTAGAGACATGGCGTAAGTGAATGAGTGAATGAACTTCTAACTATGTTGATATCTCTGATAGGAAGACTGTGACTCTGGCCACAACAACAACCTACTTGCTCCAGTCAAGATTTCTGGCTGTCTAAAGCACCCTGCACACTGTCTGGCATTTGCGCCAAATGCCAAATACCTCGTCTGCGCTCTTAGAGATGGTTCACTGCAACTGGTTAAGCTCATGATGCCACAGTCGACCATTGCTTGCACACGAAGTCTTGCTAGAGGTTTGTTCTCCATTCAACTGATTGTGAGTTTAAAATTATTCACAATTTCATGACTATTGGTTCTACTTGATGATATGAATTGTGCAGAATAATGCAGTTTGGTGTAGCTCTTTAATGCAAATATGAATGGAAATGTTTGCATGCAAAAAAACTGACCTGTATTTGAAATTTTGGACACCAGTGATTACTTGAAATCTGAATATTAGAAAATGATAGTAAAAATTCATTGTGTTAGAGACGCTATTGTTTGATCAAAAGAGCCTGTGAGCCGGGGGCCAATATGTGCCTGATTAAAGAAATATATGATTTTATTTGAATTTTGACAGCACTTCTCCAATGGAGTGCAGTTTTGACTGAGGTTGCACCAAAGAGACCATAGATAGAAACCTTGTGCATTAAGATAGTGCTCAGTGCTAAGGCTTTAGCTTGTATATTATGAGAACAAATTGTGCACTTCTGTGTTCGTGTATTTATCTAAACTTTTCAGTGCAGTCTGTTTTGAGAGGTCTTTTGGGAGTGATTGAATGGAAAAGGAATAGCTGTAATTTGTAAAAGTAAGATGATTGTGTTTTCTGATCACTTGTTGCATGCATTGGTTTCCATTGGCAGATGATTATGGACCGATTTACTTAATGAGCATCAGTTCATCAGGAAGTTACTTAGCAATTGCAGAACTGTTCCATGGAGTTCATATCTTTCGTTTAAAGAAACTCAAGGTTTGTTGGTAATGCTGAAATGTTTAGTTGCACTACTTTCTATAACCTACCTTAGTTTTTTTCTACAGTATGCAAGCCTGCCTGAATCGTAGCTGTTAGGAGTTAGCTGTGTTTTTATTTAGTTGGAAGAAAAAGAGTAGTGGATCTTCATATTCGTGATTAGATGGATATTTACATCACGCTCTATCTCATTCCTCATGTAATAATAATGGTTGTGTGTTAAAAACTAAAGGATAGCAGAAAAGCTTATTCAAGCTCTAGAATTTTACAGCAAATGCTGCAACATTAATGATGACTACAAACCTGAACGAGAAGTTGATAGAAAAGCTGTTGAAAATAAAATGGCAGCTGAAGTGTTGCATAGCGTTCTCATTTTTGTTTGGATAAGGTTAATAATTAAGGTTAAGTAGTCCTTAGCTTAAATGGCTGAGGAAATCTAACCTAGGAGAGGATCCTGGTCGAGGAATAAGTTAATAATAATAATAAAGACAGTATATAAATAATAGAGACAGTATAATATATGACACCGTAACGCGGCCATACCACTACAAGGACGTCTCATAAACAACTAACTGAGTTAAGTACAATGAGGTTAAGGTAGAGAGCTAACTCTGAGTAGCCGCCTTAATATACCGACCTCTGTGTTGTGACCCAGTCATGCACATGCTATCATTCTTTGTCTCATGCCTCAGTAGACAAAGCATCTGTTAGTTATTCGCCGATCAGCTAATGCCAGTCTTAGCAAGGTCGCTGAGTGGCCACATTGAGAAGCTTTGCGTGTGCGTTTAGTCGTAACTCTGTGAATTTTTTCTGGGTGATGACATAGAGCAATGTTTCCCAAATTGTGTTCTGAGGAGCCCTAGCGTTTCGTGAGGTGAAGACGAGGGTTCCACGAAAAACTCTCAGTGTGAAGAATGAGCTTCTAACAATTTCAAATAAATAATAAAAAATTTTTCATAGGCTTTTTGCTTAACATATGTGTATGACTTTTATATGAAAGAGAATTCATGTGTCATTGTCTTTGATATTTGTGTTGTTGTTAATCTAATCTAGGCCTCAACCTATAATTGTCTTCATTTTCAAGCATTTGTATGTAAAACAGAGGGTTCAGCCATAGCAATCTGAGATCAAAAGGGTTCTACGACCAAAAAAGATTGGGAAACGCTGACATAGAACTGTTGTGTACCGCTTTTTTGTAGCTCATCTGCACTCTGCCCAAGTGTTCCAGTCAACCAACTGCAATGGCCTTCCATCCAACGTCCGAACAACTGATCATCGCTTATTCTGATAGAAAGGTTTGTTCAAGTCATGTGCGAACTGTCTCTGACTCTTCTTCTGTCTTTTGAATTTACTGTTAAATGTGATTGTAACAACAATCTGATGTCAACAATTTTTTATAGTTGTATTATACAGTTTAATACTGTAAATGAAGAAAACCCAGTATATTATCGAAAAGAAAACTGAAAACTATTCATTTATATTAGTGCTGCTGCTGATATTGTTATAAAAACTACTGATCTGTTGTCATCAACAACGCCAGCCTACGTACTTTAGATGCAGCTTCTAGTAAGTGCAGTTCTCATGCATTTTTATTTCTGAAATTGAAAATAAACTCTTTGATCCATGCTTTTGAAAAATATGATACTTTTATATTTTGTTTTGGTGACTTAGCTTAGAATTTATGAAGCACATGTCTGATAGATCAGCTAAATTAAAACTTTTCTATATTACATGTGTATGTGACTCTGTTGTACTGAGAAGCAGTTTGTTTTTACTATGTTGATCACTGCCATATTGTGTGCAAGCTTGCTGTTTGCTACAGGAAAAGATTAATCATTTGAGTTGAGATTGTAAAGCAACCGCTTGCAAATACAAATTTGTGAAGCAGCTGTGGGTATAACGTGACTATGGCTTCATTGTCTGTGTTGAATTGCTGTCTGGTCTTGGATCCAAGCCCCAATCTCTGAGGACTCAATTGTCAGAATGTTTTTTTAATACTCTTTATTTGCTTCTTGATGGTAAAACAAATTCTGCTCACCTCTGTTTAAATGACTTTCAGATCATGGAATACAACATATCAAAGGAAGATTACACTGGCTGGAGTAAGAAGCACAATGAATCTGTCAACACAGAATGGTCTTCACGATTCAATATAATTCGCCAGATATTTTATCACACGCGTCAGCCAGACATCATATTTGTGCAAGATGACGAACAGTTTGTGATGATAGACAAGCGACTGGTGAGTTTACTGTCATGATTTACATTTACTTTATTTTATAAGACATTTCTAATGGAGGACATTATCGCGAAATAGGTCGAGTGCCTAGCCTTTAACAGGGAGGTCATGGTTTGAGCCTCCAGTTGGGCAGTGGCTGTTCATTCAGTTATTACGGGAAGTTATATAGTGCTCCTTCTAGAGACTTATGCAGAGGAGCTCCCAACCGAGCCATGACTAAGACATAGATGAGCTTCTAGAATGTAAGGATATTGTTATGAGCCAAGAAACACAGCCAGAGTAGAAAAGACTCTGAGAGACATGTGCTGCCTCCCGGTGTGAGAAGGGTTTTTGTAAGGACCTTCTGTTCTGTTTTGTCTCTTTGTGTGTGCATTGCTGATCTTCGAAAGAAGGGATTCACAAAATACAGTTGTATTGTACTGTGTAGTGTAATATCAGTGTAAATTTTAATTGTTTTCTTAGATTATTACTGATTGTTGTTTGGCTGCCATTGGTTGGTTCAATCAAATCGTGTTATATAAGGCATTGGCATTATATTTTAAATGCTTATTTATTGGGGGAGATATTTATTTTTAATTTTGTATTTGGCATTGACCTTGTTTCATACTCTTGTGTGTTAAGATTTCTCAGCAAGTGCAGCCTGCGAAGATGAAAAAACGAATAAACAAGAGGCCTGGAATGCATGTGACGGAGAATAAGGTAGGAAAAGTAGATAAGGAATAAAGTATGGTAGAAATAATGCATTTAAAATGTAAGTAATGCTTGTTTGTATGTTAATGTCATGTGAAATTGCTACATCTGCTAAGTAATCACTTTGTCAGTTTTCAAAAGATATGCATATAGTGAGACAGATACATACATACATGCATAAATATATTTAAGTATGTATGTGTATATTATATGCACACAATGATGCATACATATTATACAATATACATCCACGCATAAATCCATATAAATACTTACATATATATATGCATGCACTAACCCAAGCATAAAATATACATAAATACATATATATGCAAATACAGAAGATTTTATGTAGAAACCTGATTCATTTTATTTTAAAACATGTAATCAATCAGTCCTGGAAGAAATGAAAGTATAAAAGTGTACTGATTTTACTTATCGATAGGCTTTTGTATCAGCACCACTAGCTTATGAGAGTAATATATGGTTTGAAACAGTCTTTATTATGTTAGGTTAGCCTATGCCAAAAAACCGGTATATATATCTTGAATTTTTGAAGTACTGTAGGCTTCATAGCATGAGCAGGTCTTCACATCTGATGTTTACGGTAGCTTCCTGATGTACTTTTTGTGAGAGTCTTATCGTTATTATATAGTTACTTCCAGACTGTTAGGTTTTTGTTGACAACATGTTTATTTTTTCCAGTATCTGATTCACCTGGATTTTGTGAAGGAAAATGCATTGGTAGCCGTGGAGAGGTCACCTGCCGACATTCTTGAGGCGCTTCCGCCGCCGTTTAAGAGACATAAGTTTGGAGTCTAAGCTTAGCTGACAGTTGAGGTACTTGTCATCATCGTCAGCTTCATCATCATCATCATTGATGTGACCTTCACACGAAAACAGATGACCTGTCAGAATGGACTTAATAATATTGACAATTATTACATTTTTTAACCCTTTAATGATGAGCATGTAGTAAGATGTATGGAAAACAAAATGTATGGGAAACCAATGCAGCTCCTCGTCACTAAACGGATAAAGGCATTAGGCTAGCAATTTCAGAAGAAGTGGTCCAGACTTTATGCACTTAAATAAAATGCAATGTACTATTTCTCTTGAATCTGCATATAAATCTCTTCCAGGCTCATTAATACCTGAGATTGTTCTTAGTACATCACGTGACATCCCGTATATATTCTCAGGCATGATATACTCTACAAGTTGCAAAATGTGTCATACTCTATATACCATAGTAATTATGTATAACACGCCAATGAGCCATCGTGGTGTATGTGGTAGTTTTCACACATTTTCTTTTATTGTGCAGGTGGTGAATGTGAAGTCTATGCAAGAAAAATCAGGATGCAATTTTTCATCAAAGAACAGCGTCGTTGTGCCTCCCGTTTGAGAATGAGATGAATACAGACAGTTGTTAGGCTGAGGAAACTTCAAAGAATGAAGTCGATTCTCTTTTGTCAAGAGATAATTTACAAGTCTAAACATTATTGATCGTTTCTTCCTGAATTGTGCTTGACTAATGCGCATAAAGTCTTCGGTTTTTATGCTAGGAAAGCGAGGAACTTGTTGGATTTCATTCTGAGACTCATGTACTAACATTATGTGGAGTTTTAAAAGAAGTATCCTTTGGTTAGGGTGCTGGATACTTTTGATAGGTTTGGTGTTAAGCATGTGTCTTGTTGAGCGCAAAGATCTTGAGTGTGTCTTTCCTCTGAGACATTAGATTCTAGGATCTAGCAAATACAAAAATATATATTTAGGTGAAATGTGTGACAGTAAAAACTCATCACCCACAAGAGCCGTGTCATGAAGACCAGCTCATTCATTGGCTCTATACCAAATCAAATCCTCAATCACCAAGTTGCTCTGTTAGTTCCTGGAGGTCAAGCCGAGATGAGATCGTGCTATGGTGGATTCATTTGTGGTGAAATGCCCTTTCAGTGATATCTTGAATCTGATGGTTCCTCTATCACCCATTTACATAAAGCCAAAGACAGCAAGCAGTCAATCAATGGTTGCTTGAAGTGACAGTGTGCAAGCAAGTTCTTCTAAAATCTGTTCAGTTGCTGCTCCTTATTTAGTTGTAAATGGTTATTATTACAGCAGTTTTCTAATTTATATAGCACACCTTCACGGTCATCTACTCTGAAGCGCTCCCAGCCGAACGGAACAGTCTTGAGTCCAGAGAAGAAAATAGCAGATTGACCTATAGGCATGAGATGCAGTGCCACTGGAAGACCATTCCAGATCATCTGACCAGTCGGTGAAATGGTAATAGACATTGACCTGAGTTGAATATATGAGTGAAATTTGACCTCTTTCAGTCGCTAAATATAGGTAGCCATTCTCACAAGTTGTTTACTGCAAAAATGTTTGAAGACCATCTAAGTAAGCAATTTAAAGACAATTTATTACATTTCAATGGGTCAGTTGAGATTCTGAAACCTTTCGAAAATACTACGACACCCAACTCCATCGTTTGTTGTACGTCGAGGACTTTCGCTTTGCAATGACTCACTTTATATAAACTCTGATATATGAGACTTGTATAGGCCAACAGACCGCACATGTGTAACTGGATGTTTATATAGCACATATAAAAAGCTGTTGAAGGCACTTGCTGTAGTGTGTGGTTCTATTTGATGACTGTTCAACCTGTTTTGATTGCATGAAGTGCAGTTGTTTGTCTAAGGAGCAAATTCTAAACTCTCACTTAAGTAAATCACTCATTCTTATAAAGCTTTGCTATAGTAGGTTGTTTGAATTATCTTTCTTAAGTTTTGTGCATTAGATGGTTGAATGCCATCCGTGTCTTAATATAAAGCATCGGTTTGATTAATTAATTATAGAACAGATGGATTTAATTGTATATACTGATAAGTCTGTGTGTGTTTCGATTGGAAGTCGCTTCAACTCTCTTGTAACTTTCCTGTTACCCAATCATTGTTACATTTGTACGTAGGACCCATGTAGTAAGACGTCACTGAGCTTAGAACGTTGTTTAGGTTTGAATACAGGGTGTGTAAGGTAATGATGTCTAAAGCATTGTTATCATAAAATGCCCCTATTGACCAGTGGAGTATGAGATTCAGTTTATGGGGTGTGTGAGAGGTTCAGTATTTTTGCCATTGCATATTGAAAGTTGGTCTCCTCACAGATAGAATTCCATCGTGGCCAAGAAATATTGAAAGAGAAAATAATTGGCCAGTTGGACGAAACTGTTGAAGGAGATGAATTGCTACTTCCAGACGTTGCTGCAGCAATACAGGCACACCTTTAGCAGCTGTTGAATGTGTTTGATGGGATTTTTGTCTGCAGGGATATCGTTTGATAACGAACCTACTAATGTTTCAGGCAAGTGTCATGGCCGATGAAGATACTTTGGAAGTTGAGATCATTGATATACAACATGATAAAGTTACAATTATTATTGGCTTAATGGCTTTCGAAGTGAAGACACTTGAGAATTGATGGACATCAGAAATAGCTGCATTCCTGAGCAGTTTAAAGATAGCACTTGGTGTAATTGTTCCATTTGTTAGCGACATTATGTGCAAAGCAGGATTTTTAGTGCACGCTTCTTCAAAATAAAGTATTGAAACTGCGTAAATGCTCAGCATGACATGTGGCTCCTCTATCTGAAAAGGAACCTGTATTTCATCCATATTGAGAAGAGGCAAGAACGAAGATCACATTATAATGACTTAATGTTATAGTTTCTTATGTTTTCGAATATTTATGTCAATAAACAGTTAATTTATCATACTACTTGTAGCTAGTTATTAGTGAATTATTTCAACATTTGTGGCTTAAAATTTGACCTGAAAATTCAAGGTTTTCTGTTTGTCAGCTCTGCATAGGGGTGTGGTATAGAATTACAAAATCTTAGGGTTGCTGACATAGTGAAATTTTAAGAACCACTGCCCTAGACATTTGTGTGAGTCAATGGTCACTTTGAATGAAATCACAAAATACAAAATCACTGTCTGTTAAAAAAGCCAGGTAGTAATCTTGACTGATGAAATAAACCAGAAGCTGGTTATGGTGGTTAAGAAAGTTGAACGAGAAGAGTCTAAATTAAGTTGAGGCCAGGAATTGGTCTTCGTCTTAGGATAGCGTTCTTTGTCAATTGCCGTATTAGAGCAATTTCTTTTATATTTGTCGGTTATTTTCGATTAGAGACACCGGTGTTTAGACCATCTGTATATGTAACTGTGGGCAAAAATGCATTTGCAACGGAACCAGCCATTTCACAAATTTCAAGGTTCTGGAACAATCTAATAATTATGTGGTCAGCCTCGTTTAGTCACTACTAACCAACAATTCCGAGTGCAAGTAGGCTTACGTCATTCAAACGGAACGTTCATCTACTTGTCAAATGTGTCAAAGTATCTAGTATTTAAATGGTATGCTGTAAGTAATTTATAGTGTGATATTCTCCGGCCGAAGCCAAGGGCTGAACCCGCAAAAGTTCAGACTAGCCGGTAAAACTGTTTCTGGACCATTAAGATTAGTAATCTTCAGCAAAAATTAATGTTTTAAGCGGGGTATTCCGTTTCAGCGTCTTAATAAATTGAATTATTTATTAAAAAGAGCATCGGTCTTGGTCTCGGATCCTCGGTCTTGGTCTTGGTCTCGGACCACCCGGTCTTGGTCTTGGACCTCTCGGTCTCGGTCTTGGTCTCGAGGTCTTTGTCTCGTGCCCAACACTGTTATTTGTATACATAACAACCAGTTAGTTTAATCAAGGCAAAAAGAAATAAGTTTGTCGGGTTCTATACAAATCAATCACCAATCAAAAGTTCTTTATTGTTCAATCATTATTGTATGATCATTATTATCGAGTGAGTGCATTGAACAGAAAGTTTGATTGGTTGGAAATGGTTTGTGAAAATGACTGAACAACTTTAAAATATCAAAGATGCACAAACACATAGTTAATTGGGATAAGTTTATCGTCAGAGACTTTGGTCTATAATGTTGAGTGGTATTTCTCAGCTGAAGTGCAGACGATGGATATCCAACGACTGCCTTGATTTACCGCATTGCTTGACAGCCAAAGGAGTCAAACCCAGACCCAACGATGAAGGGCAAATGCTTTAGCATTCAGCAATCTGAATTTGTTTTGTGTTATCGAATTTCGCAAGCAACTGAACGAGTTTATTTAGGTGTCATGTTGGCAGCAGAACGCAGTTGAAGTTACCGTGTGCATCGGCTTAAGTTGGAATGTCACAAACATCCAAATGGTATCGCGAGGTGAAGAGGTTTCCAATAATAATAAATAAGGGGTACGGCAAGTCCCTAAGGGTATTTTGACAAACGGTTGAAAGTTACAAATCAATGAACTTCCTCAGATGCCTTTTATCAGATAAATTCCAGAGACCGAAGATCCGGTTTTGTTTGACAGATTTACTGATAAAACAGTTGTGCGATTACAAAGTGTGCATGACATAGCATTATTAGCCTAGACCTGTAGGCCTAGGGCCTATCCGAGTTGCCAAGGGTGGGTCAAGAGGGCTTGAGGTTCTTGAACCACCAGAAAATCTCTTCAACCAATGTATCTGCTTATGTTGTGGTCTAGGCGAACATGATGACTAGGCTTGTCCGTGCTGTAGCAGTGGTCGCTGACCGTACTGGACATCCAGACATCGGGCCAACCAAGACATTGAATTAGGAGACCTGTTGGACGTCCTCTCCACACATGGACAAGGACGGCGATGGGAACTGACCTTCACACATTGAACTCTTTTTTTTTAATTTTCGGTTTATTTCAAGAACATGGTGTATTTATGGCCACGGTCGCGAAAGTTACACCTATGCAAAGCACATAGACCCTACACATAAAGTAGATAAGAGGGGGAGTGAGGGTAAAAGAGTGAGACAGACAGGCAAAGAGAGAGAGAGAGAGAGAGAGAGAGAGAGAGAGAGTGAGAGAGAGAGAGAGAGAGAGAGAGAGAGAGAAAGAAAAAAAAGAGAGAGAGAGAGCGAGACCGACAGACAAAGACAGAGAGAGAAAGAGAGAGACAGATAGACAGACAAAGACAGAGAGAGAAAGAGAGAGACAGATAGACAGACAAAGACAGAGAGAGAAAGAGAGAGACAGATAGACAGACAAAGACAGAGAGAGATAGAGAGCGAGCGAGAGACAGACAGATAGACAGAGAGTTTGGAACTGTTTTTGGGTAGCCACTGATTGACCCCTCTGTCGATAGATCTAAGACGACGTTGTCTGAAGCGACGATTAGACAAAATGACGAGCAGAGAAACAGGCTGGTGGAAAAACGAACTATATGAATAACTGACTGACTGACTGACTGACTTGAGCTCTGAGAGAAGGCAGTAAATGTGATGGATATAGTGAGACTAATGAAGAGAAGAGAGGAAGGCTTGGGCGTGGGGTGGGTGGGGTGGGGTGGGGATGAGGTGGGGTGGGGTGGAGGCGGGGAAAGGAACCGGAGTCATGCAGGGCATATCGAGCTACACAATGACCTTTCGGAGTTAGCTTATCATCGACATCAAAGCCGTGAGATCCTCGCTTGCATGGTTGCCACGTTCGTCTTAGCAAACTCTGCGGTTTCCTGTTATTAATAATCTCTTCCAAGTTCCAGGGTCGCACACAGTGGCCAATCAATGCTGTCAGTCAGTCAGTCAGTCTAGGCTAATGTCAGCCTGTTCGTCGCCCTTTTGCCTGCTATAGGCCTATACAGCGGGAGAGTGCTTAGCAAACCACAGAAGTGTCTTATATCTACGAGTGGCTTGTTTATACGTCCTGTTTAAAGATACCTAGCTGACGAAAATTGTCAGTCAGTCAGTCAGCCAGCCAGTCAGTCAGTCAGTAAGTCGGTCGGTCAGTCAGTAGGTTAGTCAGTCAGTCGGTCAGCCAGTCAGTCAAGCAGCGAGCTTTTCGATGTGTGAAAGTGAAATTCGCTGAATGTCTGTGTCTAGAGGAGGAAAACCAAAAAAAGAAGAAGGCTTTGAGAATGGGAGGGTCGGTGGTCAATTTGTAAATGCGGAGGTGGTGGAACTGTAGGACGGGCGTTTCTCCTACCCCACCCCAGCCGTCTATCATTCGATCTATGGCGCTCCAGAAGAAACCGATCGATGGTGACGCAGGAGAACTAAGATACAAATATGTTCAACAAGAAATAGCTGAAAAAGTTTTATAATTCATGCATGAGAGTAGGCCTATAGAGGCGCTTAGTCAAATTGAATTGACTTGATCATAATTAATAGGCAGATATAATAAGCACAGTTTCGGTTCCAGATCAATTGCCTCGTGGTCAGACAAGTATAGACAGACATGTCAATGTTAGCCCATAATGTCCCTTAGATGTAGGCCTCTAGGCCTAGCGTCACTGTGTCAGAAGCAGTAAAGTTCCTCAGTCTGATGCGTGCAGGAATCAAATTAAATGAAGGGATGGTGAATTATCTCCGATTTACTGACAGCGTTGGCCTCCTGTAGAACTACTGTCCAGGATATAAACTAAAAAAGTTAGACAATTTTACCGATTGATCAACGCAGAGAAAACCAAACAATGGTGATTGAAAAGACCAAACAGACAACCAGGTCCGTAGCCAGTATGAGGCAAGACCAGGCGAGTGCCGAGGCAGCAATCTCAAAAGGATGTAAGAGTCAGACGAGGCATGCCTCTCCTACTTCAACATGAAAATTAAGTAATCGTGTAAACGGTTATTGAATATTTTATTATTATCTGACTTCTTCTACAAACGTCAGACTAAAATTTAATAATTTTAACGTGCTATAGGTTTTGCTGACTTTTTATGTAGCCTACGAAGGCATTTTATGTTGCTACGGAACCAGTTAATAAAGTTTCAAATCCACATTTTGCTTTCTTTGGTAAGTGGTGGTAATCGAAAGTTATTAGGCCTAAACGATAATAACTATAGATTTATGTTTAAATAAATAATTTCTTATACTAAATCCCTTTAAGAATAGCTTTGAACAGCTAAGGAGCCTAGGATTAGAATACTTCACTATAGAACAAGAAAATGTTTCTATTCATTAACGGTTCCAAACGTCTTTGGACCAGGACTTAATCTTAGCACCGCACAGAAATATCCTTCGTAAGTTATCAACCGTAGCTTACAACGCCAACAAATTAATACATTTTACACAAGCGTGCGTGAGTCAGTACATGCGCCTGTTCTCGTGTGGGTCTGTTGATGGGTTTATTGGGCGATGCCCGCGTGTCAGTTGATCGGTTGATGAAGAAGCCTTAGGCTATAACGGTTAAAAATACACGTAGACCTAATTAATTTTTTGCTTACGTCAATGTGAATGAGTAAAAGTGCACCTAGAATGACAACTGGTGTCTCTGAGTCATTTGATATCAGCTGACTAGCAAACCATAAAAGGCCCATGCAAATGAGCCAATAATGGAAACATGTGTGATTGTGTGCCCCTTCGAGCCCATAAGTTGCAGAAAGTGCAGGGCACGTGCTTCGGCCTGTCATAAGGTGCGGGGGCCACTGAATACATCCCATAATTGCTCATAATATGGTCAGGTAGGACAAATCACTGCAACTGTCAATACAGCTGACCCATAGAGGCGATGTGGTCAACCCTCCTCCAATTGACTAGACAGGGATGGAAGGAAGAGATATTAGTGGCCTTGTGTCTAAATCGGAATACATGTTTGAATGCTGCCAAATAGGTCAATCGTTCCGCCACTCTACAAACTTATTTCCTCATCCTCTGCATATGATGACGACGAAACAGCTGCTCGAGTCTTTCTCACCTCATTCTTTTCCAGTCTACCATGCAGACGCTCTAAATCATCCACGCAACATCATCACCTTGATATGCATCAACCTGTACAGACGACGGATTCGTCTAATCCTATTATCCCAAAAATCAAGCAGGCTATCGCCTCTGAGTCTGAGTAGGTTTCTTGAGGAGGCATTATGTAAAGTTTCATTGATTAAACATCATTTGATTGAAAAGCAGAATTCCTCATCATTGGAATCGCGTGTACTCAAACATAGACCTATACCAGTCTATCCTTCCGACCTTTCTCCACAAGATCTCACTTCTTCCATGTCTTATTCTTCTCCTGTCCGCAATCTTGCTACCATCTTCGACCACATTGCTCAGTTATCTGGCAAATGCTGTAGACCATAAGTGCATTCGTGATTTTCGTCGAATGCTCACAAGAATTGGTTACAAGACAGCATGGACAATAGCCACATCACTTTGCATTTATTCCCGCCATTCTCCCTCCCCTAAAGGTCACCCCACCCAGCATGCCACCCAGGCCATGTGATCTCACCCTACCTAGAGTTTAAGCCTTTGCCAAAAGATCTTTTATCACGCGACTGTTATGAGACTTCGTTTATCAAGATTTCTACAGTCAGGGCCGTACCGAGGGGGGCAGCGGGGCCTAGGCCCAGGGCGCAAATGTGGAAAGGGCGCAAATTTCAGGATGGAATAACTTATTATTCCATAAAATGCACTATTTTCAAAATGTGGGAGCGCCAAAATCACAGGGCGCAATTAGCTAGGCACAGGGCGCAATTATAGCTCTGTACTGTTCTGTCCACAGCACCCACAAAAGCGAAGTTGCGGGAATTCGCCAGCTTATTCACAGGCGCGTTTAAAATCGATGCTGCTATTTAGATGTACCTCTTGCGCGCTATTGAGCGTCTGCTGATTGTCTATTAAAGTATTTTCTTACTAACACATTCACTCAATTATTATTGTTCATTGCAAACTACCGTTATTCCATTTTCTACAACAGCAAGTACAGCATCTCTTCTCAATCCGGAACCATATCTCGCCAGCGCAATCATCTAGATTTGGGCCGAAAGACATCAGCTGCTGCTTTTGGTCAAATCTGCTAAATATATTGGGCCTATATAATGCGAGTCACAGAGCAGTTGACTATACATATACCAGTCTAACCTCTCTAATTATTGACCGATGCCATAATTATCACCAGTTCTTTTCGAGACGGGAAGGCATAAAACATAAACTTTGCGAAATATCGATCATTGTAATACGCGCCCTAAAAATCGCCGGCCACTGGAGGTCTGAACATTTACTCCCTCTGCTCAATGCTCTCAACAGATCTCGTGCAATCTGCCCGAATAGTTTCTGCAATAGTGCTTGCTGTCATCCAATCGTTCACAGGCGCGCTTTAATCGAAATTAGCGAGAATAGCACTTGTTCGCAGAAAAAAGAGCATGGCAAATAGGCCTACATAGATTTCAACGTACTCGACCATTCGACAGTCATAAAGTTATTGGCTAACCCGATCAGCAATCAGTCGACAATAGTTCCTTAGCAACAAAAACTAACTCCGAGGACTGGTTCTTGTAGGACTATGTATAGACATCGTCTCGAGGCCACTTGCGGGAAGCAGGATGGTTCTTGTCTTCTGTCGACCTTTTCCCACGACACCTTGCGGCGGGTGGAGGCTCCAGACTCCATAGAGACCTTGAAAGGACGCCCATAGACAGATCAAGAATCCCAGGAGAGAGAGACAAACAGAAGGAGCGAGAGAGAGACAGACAGACAGAGACAGAGAGAGACAGAGAGAGAAAGAGAAAGAGACAGAGAAAGAGACAGAGAGAGACAGAGACAGAGACAGAGAGAGAGAGAGAGAGAGAGAGACAGAGAGAGAGTCTGGAACTGTTTTTGGGTAGCCACTGATTGACCCCTCTGTCGATAGATCTACGACGACGTTGTCTGAAGCGCCTCTCCCGACGAGTGTAGTAACTTCATCGTCGACAGCTCAAGAACAGAAAGAAGCTGGTTGCTGAATTTCAGCAATGGTGGACATATCCCCGGCTGAGAAGAGAGAGAGAGAGAGAGAGAGAGAGAGAGAGAGAGAGAGAGAGAGAGAGAGAGAGACAGACAGACAGACAGACAGACAGATAGACAGACAGACAGACAGAGAGAGAGACAGTGAGACATAGAGAGAGACAGATAGACAGAGAGAGAGACAGAGAGACAGAGAAAGAAAGGCAGAGAGCAAAAGAAAGAAAGACAGAGAGAGACAGAGAAAGAGAGAGAGAGCAGTTTAGTCATCATCCACCAGAACTACGCACCTCTACTAACCACCAACTACTAACTACTAACAATAGGCTACGTATAATAATAATGCTACACAATTGTAGGAGACATTTACGATTTTACGTTTTGTTATCAAAACGATCATTACTATTTTTCTTGATGTTTGGGATTTAAAACAGCTCATGAGAATAATTATTGTTAAATGTCGATTTGGTTCCGGTTTGAAGTACAGGAAGCAAGAAAATGCAGTGAAAAGTGACAGCATAGACGTCGTCCCAATCATTTTTCATGGTCATTATGATAACGATCATGCTCCTGCTCATCCTGCTCATCATCATGATCATGATTGTACTCAATAATCGCCATCGTCGTCGTCTTCATCATCAACGTCATCGTCGTCGTCATCATCATCATCATCATCATCATCATCATCATCATCATCATCATCATCATCATCATCATCATCATCATCGTCATCGTCATCATCATCATCATCGTCATCATTATCATCATTACCACCTCCATCACGATGTCATGATCTTATTCATCCTTATAATAGGGCCTATCCTCTGACAGAATTAAATTCCGTGAACTTCTTGGCCCCTAGACAGAACCGGTCTCTTGAATGGTAGTATAGGTGTGTCCTATAGGAAAACAATGATAAGCTTAATGATAAGTAGGCTTACAGTAATATCCAGGTGCTTGAAGTTAAAACTGATTGTAATTAGGTGTCATTATAATTTTTTTATACCATTTAAAGGACACAAATCCTAATATTTGTAGGCCTATAACTTATATTAATAGGCCCATTTTCATAAGCTGATTGCAGACCTGGCCCGGGCCCCGAAACATAAACCAAGTAATTGCCAAAAATACGACCAAATATTTAATATAGGCCTATAGACAGTATAGTCCATGAAAACCACACATGCCCCAAATAAAAATACTAAACTCCTAAATCTGTCCTGGGTATACATGTAGGCCTACGTCACTGGCATTGCGTTAATTACATGTAAACCTATAGCCTTAAATATTATACATTTTGACGATTAACAGCAGATGCAGTGAGCGAGGATTGTGACAAAGAGTACGGAATGAACTCGTGTCAGACAGGATCACAAAAATCGGCATCAGATATCGCGTTTAACAGTCTGATCATTATATTATCCTTGATAGATTCATTGATTCTGATGCCTGTTTTTGTTGTTTGTCTATGGATGTCGTCGTCTCATCCGTTGAAGAGACCGATAATGGCTGCACTCAACCGCTGATTGCGTCATAAATCGGTTGTTAAAAACGTCACTTAATCAGACGAGGCCGACGCATTCGATCATTCGATGAAATCCAGGTTAACGGCGACGCGTGCAAAACTTGCGAATAGATTTCAAGCTCTTGCGGTCGGTCTGTTTCGTGGTTCTACGGTATGAAATATTAATGTCACCTAATCTGGATGGCTTTTCTGTAGACGAAGAACGACCCTAACCAGTTGGCCAACGAATGTCTTTCAGTGACGGCTCTGAACTTTCCAACGGGGGTCGTTAACACTGAAAGCTGACTGAAATCTGGAGGGACATCCGGGGAGGGGCCCG
>OY365808.1:50682731-50816837 GCA_959347315.1 Bimastos eiseni | reverse complement strand
ATAAACCGAGGGACGTAAAAAAAACTCGGCCTGTAGTCGTGTAGTGTCGGCTTGTTAAATCCGCTTCTGAACCCAGACCAGCTAATTAGGCTTAAAGCCCGTGTCTATATTGCGCTATTTTTGTCTCTATTGTCCATGCATGCACGATTGCACGTAGGCCTTCGTCAATCTCCAGTCTTTTTAACATGACGACATTAGGTCTAGGCCTGTCTGATGCTAGCATGTGTTGTTCAAAGGAAGGCCTTAAAAAGCGAGTTTGCTGACATAAGGCGTGCAATTGATATTTCTGGAGTGTAGGGTTTACTGTTCACTTGCCCGTTCATGTAGAGTTTGACAGTTTTAGGAAGTTTGCAGTTAGGTCCTACATTTATTTTAGCTAGTGGTTCAAAGCTCCGGATCATAGTACTTGAGCAAAGTCAAAAGTAAGCACAACTGTCACTAAATAATAAGAGTAGGCATAGCCTAAGTGACTAGTTCCAATCTTCAAAAGTTTTATTTAAGTAAAAGGAAAATTTGTCTTCAAATAATACACCCATACTTTAGAAAACTTAGCACAAAGCAAAAGTAAGCTTGCATATTCTAATATTTAGGTCCCAGACTATTTTGTCCTACTTTTCTTTCGTTACTCGATGGATTCTGTTTTTAACAATGAAGTATTTTTTCACAGTGCAAGCTCCAGTCTCAGAGTAGGCCTATAGCCTAGGTTGTTATCACTAATAGTCGAGAACACGTTGCCCACCGTACGAACCCTCCCAGTGAGGCCATCTGCTTGTTTTAGAAGAGCCATGTCTACCGCACGACGTTGACAAATTACGGTGATGAGAGGGGTAGCAATCTGGGTAGTCACGTAAGAATAGGTCTACACAATATAATGCTTACAGATCTTTGGTATTGGAATATAGGATGAGCTCATAAATTTAAGCCAATACCCATACTCGTAATAAAGGACATGTAAATCTAAAGTTAACTCATCGTAGTAGACCTAATTGAAGTCCGCTTTGACCCAGTGACCTCGTCGTAGGCGGTCGAGTTAAAATCAGTGAGCTATAGTCGGATTGGGAATATCGTTCCAAAGCAGAGGGTCAACAGAATCATAGTTGCGGTATTGACCAGAGGACATCCGAGTCCGATGAAGACCTGTCGTGGGGCAAAACATCCTCTGATCTCAATTATTTGTTTTCTTAGAAATACGCAAACATATGATGTTCAATCATTTTCTATTTTCAGGGACTATTAGCCAATCTTGAATGTCATTTAAATAACACCAAGTAATTATCTAATTTCAAACACAGCGATAACAGAAAGTACATGTAATTCTTCTTTAGATTGGCCGTTTTGCTCCTCCCTACCCCATAGGCAGTGCCCTCGATCTAAAATAATAATAATTATTATTATATTTACTATTATTATTATTATTAATGTTATTATTATTAATGTTATTATTATTATTATTATTATTATTATTATTATTATTATTATTATTATTATTATTAATGTTGTTATTATTATTATTATTATTATTATTATTATTATTATTATTATTATTATTATTATTATTATTATTATTATTACGTGGACATACATGCAGGCTTTGACATAACCATCCATCCACTAACGTCTCAAGTAAGTAGTAGGAAAGTGAGCTACCTGGGACAATTGACCAATATTATGGTCAATTCACCCACCTAATAGGTTATAAAACCTATTATTAACATATAATTAGGTTACATAATCACCAAAAATTACAACAACCCACATCATGGTTCCAATACCAGCCAAATAGGCCACCATAAAATTGAAAAATGAGCCACAATTCATACACAAATCAAAGCCCCTGGTCAAAACGACCGTCAATAGTTCAAAAGTCACGGAAATTTCCAATAGTTTCGATGATGAGTCATCACGTGGCCACCAAGTCGTCATTATCAATCCACGAATTAAATAACTCAGGATGACCCAACCATTTCACCAGCGACTTGTTTCCCCGTTTCCTGATAACTTTTTCTATTCTAAATATTTCTTGAGCAGTCTTCTGTAGCTCCTGTTCGTAAAATGAGCCCTGTATTTCCTCACCATTATAATCAGTGATCTTATAAGTTGGTGGATCCGTGTATTGAATCTTTGAAATTGCGAAGATCTCTTCCGTCCATCTCGGTGTAAAACCTTTTTCAACGATGTTCTTCTTCTTCGTTATTCTAACTTTATCACAGATCGAAAACCTGTGTATAATAGGTTCCGAGATCTCATCACCCTATAAGTGCATCCAAACTACCTTTTCATTCATTTTCAAACTAGCTTTAGAGGGCGTCATTTTAATGGAAGAATGCCTAGTTTCATTACAATTACTAACCATTTCATCCAACACATCGATATATCGTCTAGTTGAATTAGCTATAAAATACTTAAACATTTTTTCACGCATTGTTCTATTCCAACGTTCAACAACACACAACTTTTCTTCGTTTTCCGTAGAATACAACGCGACTAATTTCTTAACGTCTTTATTATAAAATTCTTTACCTTTATCCGTCCAAACCTTGCCTGGTCTTCTTCCGCTCTAGAATATTTTCACGAAGCCACTAGCCGTAGATTTTCCACTCTTATCATTTAATGGTACGATCCAACCGTACTTGGAAAACACATCTATTACGGTTAGTAAGTACTTCACACCATCGTTATCTTTAGCAAAAGCCTGCATATCGACTAAATCAGCAGCCCATATTTCATCTATTCCACCAACGTACACCTTCCTCTTCTTAAAACGTCTTACTACGGGTTTATGCAACTCCTCAGCTAGTTCATCAGTCCATTGTAATTTTGGGCTTTTTAAACTTAACCCGAGACTAGCTTTGGTAGATAATATAGGTTTGACAAGACTTCTTTCTATTCGCTCTCGTAAGCTAGGATTAGGAATATTATTCAACTCATTAACCATCGTTCTATCGGCGACATTCCTAGAAGCTGTATTGTAGTGCTGGCCGTAAGCTAAATCGTGATGATATGCAGCGTTGTCGACTCTATTGACGGGCTTCGACCAATCCTTAGGAGTTCCATCGGAATTCAGCCTCAAATCAAGTCTAGTACCAGGACCAGTAAATGAATGTCCCGGCAAATGTATCTCATCTGGATATTTAGCCCACGGCAGCTTAATACCGCTGGTAACCGAATGTAAAGATCCAACTAAATCACCACCTTCAGAAGACTTCATGAATTGTGTCTTTGTCTTTCCACATATATCACATGTGCCTCTAAGCATTGGCCTTCCGTTCTTAGTCACGACATTCCTGATATTTTGAGTTTCAGTACAAGTTTTAAACTTTACGCAATAGATCCTTTTTAAATACAATTAGATATATTTAAAATGGAAGTCAAAGATTTATCGTGGAACGACGTATTATCTAAGAGATTCAATAATCCTCTTTTACCTAGAAGTATAAGAGGGTTAATCGGAAAGTCTGGATACGGTAAGACGACTCTATTGTTGAACCTACTTCTAAGACCTGCATGGCTAGACTACGACAATCTGCAAGTATTTGGAAGATCTCTCTGTCAACCAGAGTATAAAATACTCAAGCAAGCATTTTAGGAAAAATACCGAAAGAATCCATCATCGGGCTATTCAATTGCCAAGACGAGACCATGAGACTAAATGTTCCGCCGGCCTTAGTAGTTGAGGCAATGGCTAAACACTTGTTTAAAAAATCTGATATCTGCTGTAAGTTCTTCGAATCATCGGAAGACGTGCCAGACCCGAGAGACTTGAATCGTGAAAAGAAAACTTTATGATTTTCGATGATTTACAGTTAGAAAAGCAAAATAAATGTGAGACCTACTACATCCAGGGAAGGCATAGTAACGTTGATTGGTTCTACCTCGCTCAAAATTATTTCAAACTACCTAGACAGACGATCAGAGAGAATGCAAACTTGATCTGCTTGTTTCCTCAAGAGCAGAAAAATATTGCTCACATTTACCACGATCACGTAAGTACAGACATGTCTAAGGATGAGTTTAAGAAACTATGTGAAACAGCCTGGGAGCAACCTCATGGATATGTAGTGATAGATCAGACTAGTAATAAGAATATCGGCAAGTATAGATGCGGTTTCGATGGATTCTACATTCCATTATAAAAAATCTTTTATATTATAAAAATGGAATCGCTTCTACAAATGATTGCAGACTACACCGAAAGGATCGCTGGTTACACAGAGCCAAAGTCAGCGTTTTAAATATTATTGAGTGATAAGAGTTCGCGAATAAGGACGCGATTCAATCCGTTGATTCAAATCGATAAAGATAAAAAGTACGAGATGGCTCTTGTCAATCTGGAAACATATTTTTCATTCCCAAACATCGATGAGACTAACAACAACTTTTCGTATTCGCCGAAAGGTGGAGGTATGTGGTTATATACTATAACCATTCCCGAAGGCTGCTATGAAATTACAGATATTAACGAATACGTCCAGAGAATCATGAAAGAAAACGAGCAATATGATACGGTTAACGAAGAATACAATATTAAGATAGAAGCAAACAGCAGTACGTTAAAGACTGTTGTACATCTAGCGGATAATTACATGGTCGATTTTTGGGCGTTTAACTCTAGCGGAAAAACCCTCGGTTTCGACAGGCGGCGTTATTCAGCGGGTTACCAGGAATCGGAGAATATAGTAGACACAATGAGTGTCAGTAATCTGAGGGTAACGAGCGTTATCATTGGGGCATCCTATAACAACGGAACGACTGATAACATTATTTATTCCTCTTTCCCAAATGTAGGACCTGGGTACAAGATTATCGAAACGCCTAGGAATTTTATATATCATCCAATCACACTATCCACGATTTCGATAATGGAAACGTCTCTCACCGATCAAAATGGCCAACTAATTAATCTAGAAGGTGAGGAATTATCGATACGGTTTCATATAAGAGAAGTTTAAAAATTTTATATATATAAAATGAGTCGATACACGAATGTCAAAGTTAATATTTCGGAAGGACAAAAATACAAAATCAAAAGATCTCTACAAGCGGGAATCGGGGTTACCATTGGATTAAAGCACAACGATTATAAATGAAAACCACGTGTTAGCTCTTACCCAGGGGCCGGTTAATAAGTTGACTAAGGCGTATCAGACGGGTGCGACTATAAAAATGAGTAAAACGCAATTGCTACATAATGCCAAAGTCGGCTTTTTCGGCGCCATTTTACCATTTCTAGCAACTGCGGGCAAATTTCTGCTATCGAGCATGTTACCGAGCTTAGCAACGGGTGCTTTAACAGGAATAGGTGCAGCGGCTGGATCAAAAGTCATAGACAAAGTCACCGGATCGGGTGGTGCTATATATCTCAATAATCGAGGCAAAAACTATAAGATTGTGCAACAAGGCGAGGGTCTTTACCTGAAACCATGGCAAGGTTCTGGACTCGATGATGTGGGAGAAGGTCTGTATCTGAAAACAGGCTCTGGATTCGTAAACGGTGAAGGGCTAATCCTTGGACCAGATTCACCGTTTAAAAACATTCAATTTCTCGGAATGTTACTAAAAAATTTTTCTTATCCCAGCTTAAATTAAAAAGTCATTCCAATATAAAATGTCTCATTATCCGAGTCACAAAATGGGGTGGACGAAACCCCAAACTGAACAATTTACAAGAACACAACCGAGATCCGTCACGCGGAAGGCGTGTGAAGGCGTGGGATGCCAAGGCCGCAAAGACAAATGGGTGGTTTAGGATGGGAGTTTTTTGCCCAAAACGCGATAACTATTCATTCTCATGAGACGGTTGTTTTATCGTTACGCTTAGGTGCCCGAATGACGAAAGAATCGTGTAAAGTTTCGCTCCATCCAGAATTGATAGAAGCAGGTTGCCGCCTGCTATGCGATACGGTTACAGGATCCACGGAAGAAATTTTACTCGATATTAAGAATTTTAGAGATCTTGGAACTGTCACCATAAACGAAGGAGATTCGTTATGTTATGTCGATTACCGCGTCAACGAATAAAACTTGAATTCCATTTTAAGAATATTCTTCGATATTATAAAATGGAATTGAATAAAACAGACACCTATCGCCTTCAGAAAATATCTGAAATTCAACAGGAAATCTTACGAGAACGTGAAAAGAGAGAAATAATTTGTAAAAATATCAAAAGAGTGTTAAAGTAGTCGAAGTGTTGGGAGGATTGTTAACCCTTACATCTTCAGGACTCTCCGCATTAGGCGTAACTTTTCTAAGTACCGTCGTAGCCGCACCAGCCGCGACAATCGTGGTATCATTATCTGCAGAAGCCGGAGCATTGAGTTTGATATCTGCCCAAGTCCGCCGACTTCTATCGCTGTGGCAAGAAAAACATGCAAAGATCAAGACTATAGCCGACGGGAAACTCAATTCGATCAACGACCTTTTTCGAAAGCCTCAGATGATAATAATATCTCAGACTCGGAATATTCTGTTATTCTAAGTGAATTCGAAAAATTTAATCAGATGAAGGAAGAGGTTAGAAGTAAAAGCAATGCCAACATGACAAAACAATCGTTCCTTAGGCAAAAGGAATTGAATACAAAGTGAACGTAAATTTACGTTTTACGCTTTATGTTTTACGTTTCACGTTTTACGTTTTATGTTTTTACGTTTAAATATTATGTTCCCAAGTTAAAAATGTCGTTTCTAAAAATTCAAGACCCAGTCAAACGTGATTTTATCGGTGAGAACTTTCTCAAGACTAAACAAAATATTAGACAAGACTCGTTATCCGAGAAAATAGAGGACATTGGACTTCAGCGAGAATTGATAAAGGCGTACAAACCGGTAATCGACTCGCAGTCTGGAATAACCAAAGAATTAGGTACTATAAAAGAGAACTCTATGGCGACAACGGCCGCGCTTCGAGCATTGCCAGCATCGATATCGACATCGTTGAAAGCGAATCAATTTCCACAATATTCCTCAATAGAAGTGTTTACGTTTACGTTTAAATCAGAGGACGATCTCGTTTCAGATATTAGACTTTTGGAATTAGGTGATATAGCAATAAAATATTTAAAAGAATACGCTAGAAACAAGAAGTCGACGGATACGACCTTCGGAATATACTCTAAAGATGATCGACTTCACATCGGGGACAGCCCAATCACGATCGGAGGTGATGATATAACTATCGGAGATATTACCTATAAGGGAACTCCGGGGCTATGGGAATTCATGACGATGAAGGAACCAAAGGAGTCGATATTCAGTCAAAACGATCTGGATGAGTACTGGGAAATTCTTGAATCGACGGGTGCCTTGTATCTACCGAAAAATCCTAATAAACCCAAATCGTCGAGAGGTGCAAAATATTTAAAAATCATTAAGCCATTGCTCGAACGAAAGCTCTCGACGCGACAAGGGAGGTTCTCAACGGGCGAAGGAGTCGTAGTTCTCCCGCAAGATCCTGATGCGCTAGTGTATATGTTAACTCTTCGATTCGCTAGCGTCAGAGCGGGAAATACGGGATTAAGAAACGACATAGTCGGTATCTGCGATGAGTTACTTCGACAAAATGCGATAGATGCGTTAGAGTATAAAAATTTTATGATACAGTTATAAAATGATTGTCATAACTAAGAGCAGATTTACTAAAAGATACGTCGTAGGAGGCTCTGGAATATTTGATACGGTATCAGGATTTTTCAAAAGAATGTTATCCTCGAATGCGGCGAGACAGGTAGCAACAACCGCATTAAGTGCTGGGAAAGACGCTGCAACGGAGATTGGAAAAAAGGCCATAGATGTTGGTTAGACCGTTGCTATCAATGCTGGAAAGCGATTGGTGGATAAAGCAGCGACAAAGATGTTTAATCCACCACCGTCGCAATCAGCCGTACTCAGACAACAGAGCAAGGATTTGTTAAAGGGTTTAATATACCCCAACGGAAATACGACACTTAGTCGAGGTAGCGAGGAGGCTTTCCAGGGTTTAATATCTCCCCATGGAAATACGAATATAAATAATTTACTATCCGGTAACCCTGTCGATCCAAGATCTGGCGCGTGGATCTGGAATGAAGTTTGCTTTAAAATATTTTATTGCTATATTTAAAAATGCAGTCAGATATTCTAAGATTTCCTGAAAATACTATAATAGATGAGGCGGTCGACAGATAAGAATGGCACGAGTACGAACCAGTGGTGGGGGCGAATCTTAACAGCTCTGGGAAAATTCGTGTGAACATCAAACTTTTTTCAATTTTATGGTGGCCTATTTGGTTGGTATTAGAACCATGATGTGGGTTGTTGTGATTTTTTGTGATTTTGTGACCTAATTATAGGTTAATAATAGGTTTTATAACCTATTAGGTGGGTGAATTGACCATAATATTGGTAAGTTGTCCCAGGTAGCTCACTTTCCTACTACTCAAGTAGTTTGATACTAGACTGAGACTGTTTGGCCTTTTCATTCCCTGGTTTGAGGTGGTTTCTGATTTAACTTGACAAGTTCTACCTTGGATCAAGTGGCCTTTTCAACTCGATCGGCTAATGTCTCTCGCAGAGACCCAGAGTCTATTATATCTAGGCCCTACAGTTTTGTTGTTTATCGAATTTATACTTAGATCGACTATGCTATAGCTCTACTATATCCGTGACCACAGTTATACGTACCGTCTGAGTCTTTTTAGACTCCAAGGATCCAGCACGTGGTTCTCAATCTGTCCTATAGTGATTCAGTTCAATGGTTCTCAACCTTTTCGGGGCCATAGCACATTTGAGATCTTTGGAAATTGACGCGGCACGCCATTGAACTACAACAAATTTTTTATGTGTAATTTTGAACAATTTTATGGCTGCTGTATTTTAATCTTGCTTTTAAGCATTTGCCATCTGAAAAAGGCATAATTTAAAGTTTTACATAATTTTCACACCAAATTAGAGTAGAGTAGACAAATATTTTTCTTTTAGTAATTTAACTTGAACAAATTGAAATGCAGCACCGGTTGAGAACCGTGCTCTATAGGCCTACGTCACCAGTGGTTCCCAACCTTTTCCGACTCGGGGCCACTTTTATTTAGTTGGAGGACATGATGGGCCACATGTAGCAAGGCTAAAAATAATAATTTTTTATTTTAACATATTTTTATTTTAGATTAGAATCAAATTACACTTGGATAAATTCCGGTTTAATCATTTTAGATTAGTAATATTTAATTAAAGTTGAATCACTTGATACTTTAGTAATCTCAATGTCCGGTTGAATATCAATTAGTTGTAGCCAGAATCATTATATTGGAATCATTGAGCCGTGAACAGTTTTTACTTTTTTTAAAATTTCATTGCCAAAATGGCTGTTCACATCTGGCCTGATCTAGGCCTATATGTGCAATCAAACCGACTAACAAAAGTGAATCTATAGCAGACTAAACAATCTAGCGCATCAAATGTAGGCCTATACATATACATATAGAACAAAAAACGTAGCGGCGCTTATACAAGAAAGAATAGGCCTACTACTATCAGCGGCTGTTTGCTGGCATAGACTGACTTCGTGATTATAGAGCTGAGCAAAAAACATTTAATTGTTAAAACTGAACTACTAAATGGTCTAGCACATTTGATGTTACTTTTAAATGTAAAAAATATAATAATTTCTAATAGAATATAATTATTCTGTCAATCATTCATTATTTGCACGTATATTTTTTTATATCTTCGATTGGTCGAGGGCCACTTTTTGAGGCCTGGCGGGTCACTTTCGGCCCGCAGGGCACAGGTTGGGAATCGCTGGCCTACACATGTAGCTTGACCAAACAAGTTACAACTGAAATTCCAAATTTATATAGCGACAACATATCACTATTTTTTTAGGTCGGCCCTATTGACCTCATAAATTTTAACTGCCAGAAAAAGGCTCTCAAAACTTAATAACTCATAATGTTATTTATGAACTCTTATTAAGCTATCATTTTCTCTGTCTAGGTTTTCTTTTGCACACACCGTTTTGTCTGTTTACTCAATAAAGTTATGACATGATGATGAGAGCAGCGAGATTCGTGATAGGTCGTTGGGCCTACCATGTAGTTTCTTGCATGTGACACGTGACTTTACCACAAGCTCAGTGTGAGGTCACTTCAAGGACGTAGTTGAAACCGACTTTGTATTAATTTTGGTAAGGCAATAAATTATAATCATTAAGTTATAGCGCCAAAGAGAGCGGCGCTCAGTATAACAGAGACGAAGCGATTGCAATTATTGCAGACCATCTGGTGCATTTCCAGCTCGCATTCAGGATCGGAACTTTCTGAGATAAATAATAATTGCGGTGGGATGTATACGTTGTTGTAAAGCTCATTATGAAAAACGTCTATTGTAAAGCTTAGCGAGCGTTTTCGTCGCAATCGTAGGCCCTAATCGTAATCACAAACATTCTATAGCAATACTCGAAAACAAAGCGCCAGACATCAACTACAGGACTTTGAAGTGGATTCACCCTTGGGAATTTAGCAAATGGAGTGATTTGAGGATAGGAGCGATGTAATAATGCCCTGGCGTTATGGTGACAGAAGCATAAAAGCAAAGGGTATGGACGAGCGGTTAAGTGGATAGGCTTATTGAAGGTCAGGGATTGACGATATCTGTTGTGAAAGGGTTGAGGCAAGGGAGATTGTACATGATGGACATCCACTGAAGATGTAAAAAGAGCGTGGATAGGTAGAGTTGGGTCTCGTCTGAGTAGGGTCTACAGATGGTGGTCAACAGAGAATGATTCGATGAGATGGCCTAATGAAGTGGTAGGCCTATTCATACACCCTCCTACATGTAGGCCCTATATTTTTATGTACTCGAATAGTCACAAGACGGGTTCATTTTCAGTGAGGTCGACAATACATGCCGAGGTAACTTCTATGATTTTGTGGACGATGCTGATTGGTGAAAAATTATCGTCTGATTAGTTTGAAGTTCAAGTCTTCGAATGATATGATCAAGAGAAAAACCAGGGAGTGTGGATAGTAACTGCAAACTCGAAATTTCTGAAGTGCTAGTATAAACTGAAGCGCAGGGCAATAGCTTATTCAGAAGCCTCACATTGTAACAGAGGGGTTGTCCAGGGATTGATGTCCTATTGGATCTGAGGTCAAGTCCAGTTGTCTAAGCAGAGACCAGACAGAGAGGACGAGGAATATTGGAAGGCGAAGGATCAGACGGTTTAGGTTTTGGCGGTGTTTGACTGGCAGAGGGGGGAAGGAGGTTTCGAAACACTCGCCCATAACAAACCTCTCATTCATACCATACTCATCCAACATCATGGCCAGTTTCCCCAGTCTTGCATAGTCAAGACTGCACAAGTTCTTCCCAAAAAACTGCTAAGTTCCAGTCATTTTGAGTAACCAGCTATAGGATCAAGCCCCATGAACCCTAAAAATCACTGCTTGTCTGCAGACAAGCCATAACCATTCAAAATAAATAAACCCTGGTAGCAAAATACAGGCATTATGCACTACATTTGGCAATATTACTATACCTTAGTTCAATTAATCGTTACGGCAAATACAAAGTGGTGAAATCACATGTGGCAAACAATATCGAGTGGTGAAATCACATGTAGGCCTACTCAATTAATTCAGAACATCATCTAGACCTTTTATTTGCTTTATCCAAATGGGTTCAACTATAGTCTATCTCTCAGAGTTCTTTAAGCATAACGTCACTATCAACGCATAACTCGCCTTGATCTAAAACTTGCAAGAAGACATAACGTGGTGTGGCTTTTGAATTTAATGTTGTTACAAAGTGTCAGTCAAGTACAATGTATTATTGCTGTTGTCTTGTAGGCTAATCATTGTTACAGATTTTTCATTAACCGTCTACTACTCTCTCTCTCACTCTCTCTTTAAGAACAAAATACATAATCGTTCACAGTAGATTCTAGAGTCACAGCAGATAATTCCACCGCCAATCAAACTTCGATTGTCTGCTAAATAAAACTCTGAAAAGAAGCACGCATGTAATTTTTAATATTGAAGCAGGCAGCGTAGCATGCAGCACCAGAGACACGAAGACATTTCGTGCGTACAATTCAACATCCCCAACAGAATGTTCTGGTGCATTGTTCACATACACTGCATGTGCATTTGAATATTCTAACAGCAGAATACCATACAATTTCCTACAGACTATTCAACACTTTAACGATGAGCTTGTACTGAAAGTTACTGGGAAACCACTGCCACTCGTCGATATAAAGTGTTACAGAAATACGACAAATGTTCAATTTCTTATGAATATCAATAAACCTGCCAACAGAGGATTTCAAAGAACTAAAGAAAACTTAAACTGACGAATGCCTTTCAGTTTCAAGTGAACGTGTTGCATCATCGTTGTTTTGTTTTTTTACTGCTAATCAATTGGCTGATGAATTTTCAGCGCCGACCAAACGCAAATGAAACGAATCACAAATAATTAAAGAATATTTCATCACTCTGGCATTTGTCGATTTGCAGACACTGTATTGATGAGTACTTCATCGCTTCACACCCACACACACACATGGCCAGTCAAAAAATCAGTTGCCTGTGAATATTCTGTTAGGTTGCCAATACTTCAACAATTAGTAAATACAAATCCTCAGCTAACTTCAAACACTCAAAACTTCTTGTCACAAAATGTTATTAGTGCTTCTGCTATATAACTGCCATTGTTTTCCGTGTTACCAATGATTTTTCCCCATCTCCCATATTATTAAAACAGATTTCGACAACCAGATTGACCATCATCATTGCATTTATGACCATTAATGCTTATATGGAAATGTCTGAAACATAGGATACCAAAAATCTACTAAATCCTGTACATTCTGCCTAACTTCTATCCAGACAGATATCTGCTGGTATAGAAAGAGTCAAGATGCACAAAGACATTGCATATAATATAATACACAAGTTAATCCAATAAATAGCTTAGTCTATAGATGTTATTCCGCTGAATTGATTTAACTCGACGAAACACAAACAATTTCTCCTGAAACAGGTGACTAAGGCATTTGGAGCGCTCCTCAAAGCTAAATGAAATGTTGTAAACGGCATTTAAAAGGTACAACACTTTCAAGATCTACATGCTGATGATAAGGTCTACCAGACCACAACAACTAACGGCTACATGGCTCATATTCCCTACCTATACAGACAGCGGACTGACGGAACAAGGTGTCGACTTCATAATGCTAAAATGCAGTTACAAAAACCTATTAAAGAAAAACTGTTAAGCAAAAAAGTTGAAAATAGACAGAAAATATGCTCACTGTGTAAGCAATTTTTTATCTCATTAAAATTTTTAACATGTTAAAGTTCAAGCCACGAGACAGACCCTGTATCTCAACTGCCACGAGTGGACTGTTTAAGAGTTATTCATTCTGACAGAACATTATTGTAGACAAACAAGTCTTCATCCCAGATTACAAAACTCAAGCTAGTATGAGTCTGTAAGGTTTGCTCGTACTGACCCAAAAAAAGAGTAAGAAACTGTCTGGCCCTTCCTTTTGCTAACAACATCTCATTTAAATTCACCAAACTTCAAGTAATCAACCAGCCCAGAAAAATTACAGGATATTTGATGTAAAAGCAAACGTAACATATGTCACAATTTATTTCCAATCTTGATGAAGCAGAGCTTACACGATTTTACTTTTCTAAGGTTTCGACTGATAATTGCAAATAAAATTCACTTAGTAATCTTGGCACAATAGTCGTGCCAAAAGTTCATATTATACCTTGTGATCAGAGGATCATTTGCAATGTCTTATAGTTTCCTGCATTATGAGCAGCCATTAATGCCTTGCTAGTTCATTGGTTAGAGCTCTTGCCCTGTAACACTGGGTACGGGTTCGAACTGGCCCCAGCCAGGACCGTTACTAAGCAGGTCCTTCACCCACAGATGTTTCATGCCCTTAATGCTCAGCTCTAGGGTCGTGTTGAGCAAACCCACAACAGCTTAGACTGTTAGGGTTGTGAGCTTGCAAGCACCAGTATATTATTGGAAACTTGATTCAAGTAACTAATCATATTGTATAATATCATGTACAATCCAAGCTGCTATTATGGTCTCTTACCTATGTTGTGACATCACTATTTAACTAACAGCAAAGCATCTTATGCCAAGAACTTGCTGAAGATCCTCCACTAGTGACCATCGTGGATGGGTGGGGGGGGGGGGGGGCAACGCAACAGTCTGTGTCACACATACTCCAGCTCTAAACAATAATCCAAACAGAGGAAAAACACTGTCCTACAACTTAACTGTGAAATAATATGATGCAATACCCTTTGAGATATCTACTAGAAAGTACTTATGAAGCAGGAATTAATTTCTACATTGTCAGACAGGAGGAGGAGGAAGCACCTCTTTCAGCTTCTCGTGCGATTTTAGGTTTCTGTTCGCAAGATAAAACTGGTGACTGGTCTACATATACAACAGATTTATTGTGCCAAAAGGCAACAGACTATATGCATCTACAGAGCTCTCACATCCTTTCCCTGTTGCTTCCATTGCATGTCTCGCTCCATCTCTTCCTCGCCATTCCTGCGTGGTTCCTTTTTCTACCGAAAAACATGCCAGCTGTGCAAATCACTTGGTAAATGACTTGGCTGCAGATTCAAGCCATTTGTTTAGAGCCTCTGCAAAAAGGTTGTCAGAACTTAATGGCTTGATGGAAAATAAATCTCATGCTAACATTATTGCTTAAGTTCTTTATTGGATGGTTAAGTGGAGGGCATCGTCCAACATAGCACTGCAGAAAACCTATTTCACCATAACATTTTAAATGATAAAGCCTGAGGCAACTAGTAATACCATCTAACAGTAGTACAAGGGCATAAAATTAGGCAGCAGAAATTTTAAACATCTTTGGTTTCCAATAAAGGTCACTTTGTTTGCCATCGACATAACTCCACCAGAGTCGAGAGATATTCCCACTGTTTTCCAAATATTCACTCCAATTCAGTATTTCTGATGTTCCAACTCCAGTCAGTGGGAGTCTAACAAGACAATATAGCGGCCATCTGACACTGACCTCTGACCCTGACGTCTACCTTCTCTTACCTCACAATCTGTCACAGAGCGACAATCGTTCTCCAGAGTCCAAGTCCAAATCTATAAATTCAATCAAAAAAAGTTAAGTAAGTAGTTCACACCAGCAGAAGCTGCTCTTATATATTCACTTTCATGTTGCTGCGTAACCAACTCTAAAGCAAATGACCTCAGGCCTCTATAGGTCTTGAGCACAAAGCATAGTCATTCATCAGCTGCAAAATCCAAAAATCTAAAGCAAACTTTCCTGTGGTCTGGACCACGGCCAAAAACAAGAAACCACAAGACTGACTCAAACTGACAAGTGTATCTGCAATAAAATAACAAAACGCAGTTGGTTCTGACGAGAAGGGAACAGAGAGAGCTTGCAGTCAGTCGGGACTCGGCCCGTGGATTAATTCTGCTCACAAGTCGGCTTAACTCCGGGCATGCGGCAAGAGACTCTGCTGAAAGCACATTCAACGGTCGCGGTGAGGCAGTGAAACCTATCACGGCACAATGCCTCACCCAAGACATACACAAAGATAGATGAGCGATATTCACCTGCAGCCATCCTCAAGCAAATCAAACCAATTCAGCTCTCAAGCATGCAGGCCTTCTACAAAAGCAGCAGCATCAACGTGCCATACAGTTGCCAAGTTACGGTCCATGAATCCCTTGTATACAACCAGCAGATTCATGAAAATATAATCAAGATATCGAAAAAATAGATGTTTTCAAAGCTTCCTCATCTTCACGCAATAATGCGTCAGCTCTAGACAAGACAGTGGTTGGATGTTGAGACACCAATGCAACAAGGTTCAAGACGAACTGTACAAATGTTGGAGATGACGAACAAAATCAAACGTAAGCATAGTTCACGACTTCTGTAAAAGTGTTGGGAACACCGAACAGAAAAGGATTGTAGCAAACCCCCTCTGCAGAAGTCGGGTGGAAACATGGGCAACAGAGAAATCTTGAAGAAAACTTGATACCTAGCCCCATGCAATAGATAGGCCCAAGAAACAACCGGGAGTTCTTCCCATCGAGAAGGAAGAGCAACTCAAATCATTCAACCACCTGTACTCTGTCTGACCAGCGAGGGTTTAGAGCAGCATGTGACATTGTGTCCTGTTCCTCAGCTGGATTCAGAAGCCGCAGCAGCAGCATCCATCACCTTCCCCTGCCATCCCATGAAAGACGTCAAGTGCTTTTGCAGCACTGTTTTTCTTGATGCTAATGAGACTAGCCTGGCATGCGCTGGATGTGTGGCAAACACCAACTGGGGACATGTAGCATTTCAAATATCACAGAATTTGACGGGCCTTGTGAAAGTAAGAGGGACCGCAACGTCGTCGTCGCCTCCGCAGGGTTTCACTTGGCCACGTGGCAGATTGTCTTGTTAGGAGGCGGGCGGAAAGACTTGTGGGTCGCCGCCGCCTCCTCCCATCGGTTGATGCACCGCAGGCGACGCTGGCCCTCGACGAAGCCCTCTTCCCCGTCAAGGGACACGTGGACCGACCGGGGCAGATCCACGTGACCCCCACCACTCCAGCCCATCGTCGTCGACTTCGGGAGCTTTTCCTCGCTGCAGCAGATCGGCGATTTCTGATTCATGACGGAATGGAATCGTCTGTTCGATGTCTGCAAAAGAAAGCACACGGCAACAACACTCAGTATCGTTAGCTCAACAACTGCACAAAAACTTACATAGAGATACGCAAGACAACTCTACCTCGGAGGCATGGCGAATCTAATGCGCCGTGGCTACCATTCGAGGATGAGAACACTTAATTGATCCCCAGCCTGGCAAGGAAATTATTATGTGTCTGCAGAAATTGTAATCTCAACTGAAGAAACACTACTGATGGGAATCCATGCCGTTCTCTTAAGATCACCTGTGGTGGTTTGGATTGATACCAAAAAGTTGTGGACTGGAATATCATTCAAAAGGTTATTGATAAGGGCAAGAAACAAACATCTTCTAATAATGCTGTTGAAATACTGTCACAGCAAACGCAGAAAACTTGAGAACCTGGCATCATGCCAAACAGATAAATACATGCAAATAAATATTGTGTGAAGACGGACAGATTGCAAGAAACATCAAGAAATAACAAGAAAAAGAGGAAAAGGTCAACGAGGAAAAGAACCAGAGAAATGTCGGTAAACAGGCTGACAGGCTGATGAATAAAAGGTTATATGAAATGTTTTCCTTACTTACAGCCATGAAATCTCATCGGTCAAAGAAAGTGTGTCAAGGACTGGAAGGTAGAACCCACAAAACACTTACAATCTAACACTCGAGAAGACCTCAACCACAGTTAATCTGACTGAGCACTCCCTTCTCAACTTGGATCCCAGGGACTTATTAAACCATAGAAAGACCTTAACTAATGTTACATTGGTTTCCCTTCTCAACTACTGGATTCGTCCACTGCCCTGGGAAAGTAAAGAAAGACCTCCACCATGGTAATATTGATTGGTTTTTTTCTCAACTCCAGTACCTTCCTACCCCAATGCTCTGGGATACTAAGGCTGATGGAAAGCTATCGACTTACTAACACAAACGTGGCCAAGTCGATAGCACACAAATTATTGAAGGTGCAGAGACAGAACTTAAAGGGGTAACTCCACCTCGCAGTTTAACGTTAAACCAGGGCCGCCCATTTAATGAGTATGCATGCCAATCATATCGAACCACCCGAAGGCTATAGCGGTCTAGCAGCTGGGTCCATCCATGTCAATTGAGTGGTCAGTGATGGAAATGTTGGCGCTTAGTGCCTCTCTGTAGTTCATTTGCATTTCAATAATAATATAGGTCCCGGAATTTGGGCTGAGGTTAGACCTTGTCAATTGTAGTTGCTTCTGAGGGGACAATTAGGGTAGTTCATCTGAACAGGGTCAAAGATGCTGGGAGACGGCAGTGTATGACGCACATACCAAACGACTGGACATAACAACAGACGTGCGTTGATAACAGGGCACATAATCGTGAACTACAAAACTGAGACACTGTGACATAATGTAAACAGATATCCAATTGTGATGCCAATCAATAGATATATATATATTATTGTCAGGATAGATATTTAGCAGCCGACACCAGCATTGGAAGCGTCACAGACATCTAAATGCCTATATGATGCTATTATTACACCTATTAATCATTTATCCAGGCTTGGGACTGGCACTGCCACAATATCAGCAGTGGCGGAGTAACAGACCTTGCAGGTCATAAATATTTATAACTTTTTGCATTCACTCAAATATGGGTCAAAGACCTGTGCCCTCCTCAAAATGTCACTGTTTTTTTTATTACTGTTCACTTGTATTCGTTGCATTGATGTCATTGATCAGTCCATAAATGTCTCCCATCTCATCATCATTTGAATTCCACAAGTTGTCACTCTGGCAAATCGCGTTATACATAGGCTTCATCCACAGATGATGCTGATGCTGCTGACGATGATGATGTTGGTGATGATGAAGAAATTTATTCATTAGGGTAGGTCCATTTTGTTTTATATCAATAGGGGATGAGACGAATGGTGTCACTCCTATTGCCTTCCTCGCAGAGAAATTTGGGTGAGCAACTTGTCCCAGGTCACAAGTGACTTGAGGTATTTTCGATCTTATTGGCATCAACATGTGATGTTCCATCACTGTCTATCATTTTAGCTGTCATGTTACTGTCTTGTCCTTGCAAGTATTTACTAACATAAAGGACTACTTAAAACAATGATCTACATGAACACAACATATATTCCAAAACTAAATCCCCAAACTAATGTTCATTTTACTAATTTGCACAGTCGTGTAAGAAACAGCTTCTAACGCAATCCAAAATAATGAGGGCTGGAATAAACCATCAGGACACTTTCACGGTATGCTAAATTATTGTCTCGCACGTGATAGGACATGGCTTAGTTGTGCTGGAACCAGAGAACCAAAAGCCCACTGGGCCACTGGCAGTGTAACGAAGTCCTCGGCTTCAATTGAAATCAGTGACAGGGTAGAAGGAATCGTGAAAACAAGCCGAGGCCCAGTTACGAAGTCATCTCCAGGCAATCGAAGCTAGTACTGTCAGTGTTTGTGCCTGTATGTGTATATCTGTTCTTTGCGACCCCTATTATAATTTAAATGCAAACGAACTACGTCTTTACCTCGGATAGTGCGTCCATTGAAAGAGATGCACACACCTAATAATTCATTGTTCCACAAGAGACCACTCAATCGACGGCCACAGTCCCATCTGGTCTGGCAGCTGGGTCTGTGCGATACAATTCCGAAGGTTCAATATGATTGGCATGCATACTCATTAAATGGGCGGCCCTGGTTTAACGTTAAACTGCGAGGTGGAGTTACCCCTTTAATGTCCTTATCAGAGATATCAGACAGAAGAGGCGGTGAGAGCTGCACTGTGAGTGGTGCTATAGAATTATGCAAATACAATACAATGTGATAGAAAAGGATGTAGCCTAATCTGAGTATAGTCAGAACAGGAAGTTCCAGGTAACAGTTCCAGGTACATAAGATACTACACAGTAATGTAATGTAATGGAGCACTTACATCTATAGCGCCACTCAAATCAGAGGCGCTGAATGATATTCATAGTGATGAAGAATCAAACATGTTTACAGTGAAATAAATAATAAATAAATTATAATTAAACAAATACTGAAGAAACAGGGATGGTGAGGTGCAGATAACAAGCATTTTCCGATCACTCTTGTCCTAAAATTTCAGCTTCAAAACAGATCATAAGTCTGTCGGAGAAAATCTCACAACACATCACATCAAAGAACTTCACAAATTACTTTCACACAATTCAGACAGCTGAGGCTTAAAATCCTCCACCAAGTAATGAATGCAGTTGTTATTATTGATGTAACATATGCCTATGCACTGCAAATTATAATTATATGGAATACTCATCCTGGTTCAATCATTAGGGATGACGCTGTCTCCTTTCTTTCTACGAAGACAGTCCTGTTAGAGTGGTGCAATGCTGACGAGTCGACGACGCCCGTGAAGGGTCATTTTAAATGCACCGAGAAATTACGGTTTAGACGAATTTACAGAAGTTACAAACTTCTAGCGACTAAATTTCATGCATCATATATAGATAATCCATCAAAAAGGCAGAAAAGTTAATTTGTGAGTAATGCATTCAGCTGGTAGGCATAAAATGGGCCCAAAAAGAGTTCCTTGCACATTAATATTCGAGAATTGTTTTGTTGGCTATTAAACTGTCAAGTCCACGTGTGATGTCTAAGTATTTTTATTTTCAATTTCATTATGATATCCTGCATTCAGAAACTTAAAAAAACTCGTCCCTAGATGCCATAATTCAAAGTCGCGTGCATCGACTGTTATGCAAATGACCATGTAGGTATTTAAAGAACAATAGCGAATATATACATATTTTGGTATCCGACATTCCCATGCATAGACATTTGCCCCAGACATTTCCCCACAAATTTCCCAATTTGATCACTTACCCAGTAAGTAAGCAATATACCAATGTCCATATGCTAACTGCCTCCAAATTATATTTATGAACTTCCATTTAGACAAAGAATCAGTTTAATCGATCAAACTTCTAAATTTAAACGAAGAATTATTTTTAACAATCCAACAATGTTTAAGCAAGAATTATTCTCATCCCTCACACTTTTAAGCAAAGGTTGTCTTTCATAATTGATCCAACTTCTGTTAAAATAAAGAATACCTTTCATCAATTCAACTTATATTTGAGAAAAGACTTATTTTCAACAATCCAACTATATTTGAACAAGTTTTATATTTAAACAAGAATTATTTTCATCAATCCAACTTCTATATAAGCAAAGAATTATTTTCATATGTCCAACTTAAGAATTATTTTCATATGTCCAACTTGCTCAAAAGGCTGGGGAAAATGACCATGGGAATAGTTCTATGGGAAATGTCTGAGATTTGGGGGATGTCCTGGTTGGTTGGTTGAAAGTTGCCCAAGGTAATTGTCCAAAACCCGCATAGTTGAAACAAAGTTTTCCAAGAGTCATTTGACTTAATAAACAGCACAAAACTGTGAACCTTGCAGACATATTTATGGATACAAGATGAAGCAAGAATCACCCCCACCAGTAGAAAAAGCTGTACATTTTTAGAACAATCGGTAAACTGAGAATAAAATCTAATCATTTAGTTCTGATCTATCATTATAGGTCAAACAGAAATATTATGTGAGAACGGCTAGCAGGAGAGTAAGTGCGGCGTTAGATCCAGCGACGGACACGGGCGCGTCCACATGAGGCACCTCTGGATTTTTCCATTACCGGTGCAAGGGCTGAAGAGCAGGAAATGACCCCAACCTCGACATTCAACCATGGGACCCGTTCTGTGTTTGCTTGGACCATCGGAAGCTCAAACACGACACAATCAATACAACAAACGAACAAACATTTGACGACTCATTTTTTCAAATCAGATCACCATTAACGCTTTTTAAATAAAAAATTCCCAGTCGCCTCCCCGAGGCAAAAAATTGGGCCAGGGTATCAATGTCTGGATATCATCGTGCTATCGTGCTACGCTATCGAGCCTGTGCAGCGCCGCAAAACACCGCAAACTCTTTTTTTCTACCGAGTACGCACGCGGCAAAGACGTCATCAGGCTGGAACACGATGAACGTCAATACAGACATGAAAATTTGTCGAGGCGAATTCCCCTCGCAGCAGTGCGGCGGTGGTAACGGAATCGGTAAACTGTGAATAAAATAATTCTCCTACTTAGTGCACTGATCCGCGTGTGTCTGCCATTTCAAAGTCTGTTTTGTTGGCTGAGGACAAACACGAATCTTACCCTTCCGTCTGTCTACATCCCACCAACTGCAGAGCGGTCTCGATCCAAACTTAAAAGGAATCTATAGATTTCCAATATCATACGCACGATTTACGCATACATATGCACAAATCGTGCACACACAAGCACACTCGTGGACAGCATATATATATATGTACATATATATTATATTATATATATGTAAGTTAAATATATAATATATATATAAAGTTTTAAATATATATATATATAATTTGTTATATTGCATCGACGTATATATATAAGCATTATCTGACCATCTATACAAGCCATCAATTTAGGCAACTCTGGCCAAACTTACACGCGATTAGCACTAAGTCAATCGTACGGAAGCCAAACGGTGACATACGATTATTTTTATTTATATAGTGCGAACTAGGTAGTATCTACTGCGCACTAAGTAGTATCTAGTGCGCACTAGAAAACTATCCAGTGCGCACTAGATAGTATCTAGTTCCCACTAGATAGTATCCTAGTGCGCACTAGACAGTATTTAGTGCACAATAGATAATTTTCAAGTGCGCACTAGATAAATCTATGCAAAATGGCTGACATAAATCAATGCCAAGATTGTTAGACTTGTGAAAATCTCCTTTTAAGCTTAGAAAACGATAATAATTATATAATAAACAAATAGTGAAGGTTATAAGCTTACTACATTTTAGTAATTAAGCTTATAACTTTCAGTATTTGTTTATTACGGCATCTACTTGGTAACAAATAGAAGGTTTAAGGTTGACGCCAATGAAAATTGTCTGCTGTACGACTTTCGAGCTTCGTGTCCCTCGTTCCAGCGGAGCTCTCTTTATTGAGCCACATGCAGAGTTTTATGGAGTGGCCATGTGTTAATACTCCACAATATAACTGCACTTCAATAATGCCATACCTAAAAAGTTCAGAAGTGCTCACAGGCAACTTTGGCCGAGCGCTTTGTACAAGGTTACAAGACAGTGGCTTTAAGTAGATTAAAGCCTACGACAAAGACATGGAACATGACGCCACCATATCATGTCTCACCACTATGATAAGAGGACTGTGTGAATGATACAATAATATTGCTTATATATGTACGAAGCACAATGGGACCAGATTTCAGAGCCACTATATTGTTTTCTAAGCTTAGAAAGAGATTTTGACCAAGATATTCTTGACATTGATTTATGTCGGCCATATTGTATAGATTTATCTAGTGCGCACTAGAAAATTATCTAGTGCTCACTAGATAGTATCTAGTGCGCACTAGATAGTATCTAGTGCGCACTAGATAGTATCTAGTGCGCACTAGATAAATAAAAATAATCGTATGTCACCGTTGGGCTTCCGTACAATCGGGGTTAATGGCGATGGCTTCAGCCAAATGCTAATCGTGAACTGTAGTAGTAGTAGCAGGAGGAGGTGGAGAGGAGGAGAAGGAGGATGAGGGTGTGTAGTGATCGAAAAGCGCCGAAGCTGCACGAGGTACAAGGGTGCTCGGCTAGACGAAGTTCAACAGATTTCGTGTCCTGTCAGCGGAGGGGGGCGCTATGCCACCATCTCCCTGGATATTACATCATTCATAGGAGGAGGTCGATGTTTACCACGCCATAGACCGACGACGACGGCAGGCAGGCACGATAAAATTACGACCAGACAGACGCAGCTTATTAGGTGGTCATTATTGAACTGCCAGGACAGTCACAAATAGATCTGGCTGGATCAAGCACTCTGCTGTAATGTAATAGAATAAAATTCTTCTGCGGCCGAATAAGCGAAAATTTCGCTGCTGCGGTTGAAAATTCATACGACTCCGCGGGTGAAAACCTTTGCGCATGCGCACTGCGAAAACACCTAAATTCGCTCCATATGCGTTGCGAGGGTCGGATATGAGAGTTGGTTTCATTATTTAAAAAAATAATATATACACGAAACACCTTCGGCCGTAGAATGGCCGACTATTCGGCCGCAGAAGCACCTCGCAATGTAATATGTATCCAATATAAATATGTCAACAGCAGCGACCCCCGACCGACATAGGCCTACCAACCAACAGACGGATGCACCGACCGACGGAAGGACCAACCAACCAACCCAGTCTGATCTTCGGTACGACTAATAAAACGTTTGCCAAAAATACATCGAATTCTATCGGCAGTGGAAGGTCACACTATGACCGGGGAATACAGACCAAGACTGAGCGACGTTTCTAGGCTGATTGATGGTTTGACTGTGGTTTAGCAAGGATACATCAGGCTCTCTTAAGTCGACCCACCCACTCAGACGTAGCAATAGTTGGGTAAGCAGGATTCAATGCATTGTAGGCCTAGTCAGTAAAATGCCTAGCATTTTTATACCACATTGAGAACTTGCTCTCCATCACTAATAATAAATAATAATAATAATAATAGTAATAATAATAATCCAGCACTATAATCTTGTGGCTTTTAATAGCACCTTCTCTTCCATCTCAGAAGACGAGGCCTGACCCTCCAGACAAATAATTCGACACCATAGTAGTAGTTTGTAAGTCCCTGGAGGAACGAAGTACCTCAGGGCATAATAATAAAAAATAAAAATAATATGGCGCCATAACGCGGTGATACCGATCAGTGGAGCCTCACAAACAAACAACCAACAATAAGCTGGATCAGTCTTAGTGAGCAAAATAATATATGCTTTGAGCTTAGATTTGAAAGAGGCCACTGAGTCTGCCGTTCTGATGGAGGGTGGAAGCCATTGGAAGACTCTTCCAGCACCTAGGACTAGACCATTGGAAGACTCTTCCAGCACCTAGGACTAGACCATTGGAAGACTCTTCCAGCACCTAGGACTAGTCCATTGGAAGACTCTTCCAGCACCTAGGACTAGTCCAGTGGAAGACTCTTCCCGCACCTAGGACTAGTCCATTGGAAGACTCTTCCAGCACCTAGGACTAGTCGCAGCCCAGACGGAGAGCGGCAGAGGAATGAGTATCGGTGCAATTGTCACGCAAATACTCAGGCGTTGTTACGTGAAGTGATATGAATACAAGAGACCAAAGCCTGAACTCGATAGGGAACAGGCAGCCAATGCAGGACACATCGCGCAGAAGCTGCTCGACGGGATCGTATTTCTTCTTATTACAAATAAGCTACTCATAATATTATATGTATGTATGTATATGTATGGTTATTTATGCTTTTATATATATGCACATATATATGAATATATTTATGCTTCACATATATATATGTTTACATATATATATGTTTATATATATATATATATATATATATATATATACAGTATGTATATTATATACATTGCATGTGTATATTTTTATTTTTGAAAATGTCATATATGCTATATGTACATCTGCTGCAGTTGTTTGTACAGTGACACCTTCAGAGGATCACTTAATGGCTTCTAACACAGATGAATAGGAGTTACAGCCACCCACGAGTAAGTCAGTTACTGTGCAGACTTTTTCACCAAGTCCTTCACAAACAATTGTTCAGCGCCATCGATCCTACTCTGACCGTCTGCCGTATGTATGGTCGTGTTCGCATTCTCAGTTTTGGAAGGAGGGAAGAAGCATTGAATACAACTGTTGTATATAGTGTAGCTTGAGGAATGGAACTGAGGAGTTTATCATAGTTTCTTCAGATTTATTATTTTTATTATTATCATAAATCAACTCGTAACAATTTAACAAGTTAATGAAACAATAAAAAACAAATTATTATTATATTGTTGCTGCTGCTATAATCATTATAGTTCCTAAAACTTCCTATTGTGGGATGTGATGGCATAGCGATATGTTCCATGCTTTTTAACCGGATGGTGCACCTCTAAGCAGTTTTGCTTGAAGAGGTGCTACATAAATTTTCGAAAAACCCAGTACACTGCAATATCAGTGAATGTGATTCATAATACTATTATTCCTGTATCGTAGGACAATCTTGTTATTCTCAGAATTAATTAAGAAAAATTGTCATCAGTATCTGGATACTCGTTCATTCATTCATTCTGAGAATTTATATAGCACCCCTACAAGAGACCTATTGACGGCACTCGTCGCCACTCGAGCCTATAGTCAAAAATCAACACCAGTCCTCTGCAATATCAGTGAATGTGATCCAGAATACTATTATTATTGTATCATAATACTATTATGTTATATTATTATTATTACAATAACGACATTACTAACAATAAAGACATTATTGTCATTACTATAACTCTTATTGTTACAAATATTACAATTGCTTTCATTCATGCATTACCACAACTTACAATGAAGGATTCATTTAGCTGCTGTGCATGAAAAATTTACTCAAATACCTTACCTTAATCAGAGACCAGAGAAGAGTTGAATCTACATATTGGACAATTGCTTAACTGAGTGTAACAGATAAAGTGCAGCCTAAGACATGCTAAAAATGCCAACAACAGCTTGAAAGTCACCAACTCAGACACTGGACAATGCTATTAAAGAGATCACAGTTAACTACACACAACACAAATCATCCCGTAACACACCATTATGAGCTCAGCGACAGTACAACTTACTGTGAGGACTCATATAGTGGGGGACTAGTAAAGCGGGAACTCGTGTTGCAAGAACTTGTACAATGGGGACTCATACAACGGGAACTCCTACAATGGGAACTCATACAATGAGGACTCATACAGCAGAGACCATAGTAAATCAGGACTCTACCTTGGGATTTGAATCGTGGGGACTTGATGTGCTCCTGGTTTACGCACCATTCTGTCAGAGTTGTATGGTCTCGAGACAGAGTCTCGGTCTCGAGATGTCTCGTCTCGAGACAGTTTTTTAGTGTCTCGGCCTTGGAAGCCTGCTGTCTCGGTCTCGAGTAGTGTCTCGAATTTTTAGAAACTGTCTTGAAGTGAAAGTCTTGTTCTGTCTCGAACAAGCGGTCTCAATAAAATTCACGTTAGCTGTCCTAAAATTTTGCGCTAGAAACTGAAACCAGAATTTACGAGAAACGGTAATTCTGGTTAACGCGCGAGTCACATGATACTGAAATCAATTCAATAGTGGGAAAATGTCTGAGAGAGAACCTGAAATTGTGAAGTTTGCGTTTACGCAATTTAAAGTTAGGCCTATTCACAAACAATAGCTATTGGCTATTAGTTTGTCATTGATGTAAAACCAACATAACCGAAACGATCGGAACAACTTCGAGTTTCTCAGGTGAATGAGTAACGATATGCGCAAATTTATAATTTCGTTTGGTATTTTTTAATCGAATTTGCTTGTTTAAAATCGTCTAGAAGATTTCAGACGTGCTTTCTTTATACTATTCAGAAGATAGGCCAAAGTAGAAATATTGAAAAAGAAAAAATTCGGCAATATAAAAACTGTTCTTGGGAATTGATGCAATATACATTATAATTAAGTTTCAAATTGAAATTACAAATTAACCTTATTCCCGAAAACTGATACATTAGTATTTTACAGCCTTTTATATAAGATCACTTGACTTTTACTGTCTCGAACTGTCTTGGACCTAGTGTCTCGGTCTCGGTCTCGACATCTCAGTCTCGTCTTGGTCTTGAAGTTTAAGGTCTTGCATACAACACTGCATTCTACTTACCACTAACGAGTGCTAAGTCACCCACAGCTATTCACTTAACATGACTTAGTGTACAATGTACCAGAACTGCGGTGTAGTGCAAGTGCATGGTCCTTATTGAAGTGCAGCCTGGGTTACACATTCAATCATATGTCATCCATACTGTACATCAGAAGGCCTACAAACAGTCATTTATGGAAGATATTTGCAGAGGTGAGCACTGAGCATACCATCACTAGACCACTGAAACTTTCTGTGTAAACAAATAAAAATAAAATAAATATATAGCTCTAAAAGGACCTTTCAGTATCCTAAATGACAGATGTCTGAGAAAAATAACTGCCAACATAATCAGAAGCACAAGAACATTGTAAACAGTTATTATGTCCGTAGAAGATCTAAATGTAAAACAGACTTTTACTTTCTGTTTGAGACAGACATACTTTGCCCCATTAAAAGCCAACTCTTTCAAACGTCTTAGACGGCTTTTACCTCAGCAGTTGATAATATTGAGATGACATAGTAAATTTTGTCAAATTACTCTGGTGGTTTAGCAATTATTAATAGTCTGACAATTGGCATGCAGTCAATCGCACAATAGAGGCAACTTTTGTCTACTTCATAATAGAATGGGCATAAAACCACATAGACTGTATTGACAGTAACTTCCACAAGTCAATAATTATTTAATTTGATCCAAGATAGGACAGTACCACTTCAATTACATATCAAAGTCTTGAGCATCATCAACTAGAACATTGTATCTATATTGGGTCAACAAACAATGTCCTTCAAACCTCTCAACCGTCTCACGCCAGCAATTGACAATCAAAAATGCCCAGTAATAACACTCCTCCTAATCACATCCTCCTCAATCTCGGATTCCAGACTCCTACCCATGTCTCAAATTCCCCAAACACTTCTTACCCCAATCAGGGCCAGTTTGCTCACCCTCATTACCCTCTTTCTCTCTCTCTCTCTCTCTCTCTGCTGTCTGTCTCTCTCACTCTCTCTTTCTGTCTGTCTGCCTGTGTGTGCGTGTGTCTCTCAGCCTCTCCCTCTCTCTACGTCTCTGTCTGTCTGTCTGTCTGTCTTCCTGACACAGCTTCAGTAGGGATCTTGCAGCTTTACATTTCATTTACATTTACTTGGACAAAAATTTTGCTCAAAATTTCCGCTCCACCTGCACCCCCAACTCCAACTCATCTATAATTACAATGAGCACACTGACCATACGCTGTCGGTGGGAATAAGAGACGGTGGGGGAGAGAACTGGCAACGCGCCTTCATACACGTACATGCATGTCTAGTCTGAGAAAATGAAATTACTAACACTTCATACTCATGGTTGTCACAGGTCTAGCTTAAAAGACTGCACTTCATCATCTTATGTAGGCATATGTAATTGAATATTAATGTTAAATGTCATCTCAAATGCCCTAAATTACCTAGTTAGCAAAACGATGCACGGCAAACCGAAACAGTCGAAAGCGGGGGAACACGCACACACATGGAACCAGTCAACGGATTCCCATCAACAGCCGACAGATGGCATTGATGTTCTTTGTCTCCGAACAAGGAATGAGGTGAAAGGCATTCGCTATTGGACTATCATCTTTATGGTGTGGTGTAAACACAAGAAGGCAACAATTCGAAAACAATATTACTTAATTTAAGACAATTATTCCTAAAGCCCCAATGATCAGATGATGGTCACTTAAAATGAAAGCATAGTTAAGAAGAACAAACTGGTGGTTTACATTCCAAAGCATTCTAACTAAACGCGTTACTAATTTGTATTTAAAAACATTCATCTCCACAAATAAAATAATTACCAGCAGCCAGTAGAGTAGCTACATAAACTACTAAAGTACTAAGCAAAATCGTGCCTCCTCAGTGGCTGCATGAACCCTCACTCTGGAGCATGCTTCCACTGGCGCTGCACTTATCGCCCAGGGTCCAATCAGACTCATCATTTTTATACTCGCCTTAAAACTGTTCTCTTCAGCCGTGCTGAGGTCGGGAGCGCTTCAGAGTAGTAGCCTTGAAGGGGTGCTATCTAAATCTTTGAAATGAATGAATGAAAAGGCATAAACCCCTCGGTATATCCGATTGTAATATCATATTCTTAAGGCCTTCTCAACACAGGGTATTCACAGTTTGCTGAACCCTTGGTGTCACGGATCTGGTGCCAAATACAGATACCAACTGTAATGTATAGGCCTACACTAATCAAGTACAGCGTAACAACGTACCAGTGCCATACAAATTATTGAAATCAAGGAGACTATCTTGTTCACCAAATCAAGTTTCAGGTGCTGTAATATTTGGCCAATGGTCATATTTGTCAGTCAGGTATTTAAATCTTTCAACCTAAGAACTGCTCACAAAGAATAAACAAGGATCTTAACTAAGACTACACTGTGTGGTCCGGCAAAATCCAGACAGGTCTATTTAGCCAATCAATCCAGAAATTCATTTTTGATATATATTTCATATATATTTGATGTCTTGACCAAAACAGCCTATCAATAATTCACTGATGTTATCTGTCTCACAAATTCTTCACTTGCAGTACAACTCTGCAAAGGGTCAATCTTACCACAAGTTGGTCCCACTGACAGAACATAAAATCACGTCACAAATCCAACCATAGGCAAATCTTTAGGTCCACGGTCACAACATTCAGATCAGACCGTGCGGCACGGTGGCTGATCGGTAAGAGCGGTCAGCCCGTAACACTTAGTGTGCGCTGAGTGAGCGGGTTCGAGCCTCGTCCGAGGCGTCACTGCGTAGGAACCTTGAGCAAGTCCTTTACGCACAATTGCTCTGCAGTACAACTGCAATTGCGCCGTTGAGGCGTGTGTGCACTTCTGAGCAAAAGATGTTGGAAGAAGGGAGATTTCAATTTTAAAAAAAGGTTGAATATAGTCCATGAGGTTTAAGTCAGCACAATATAAATTGACTGTCTTGCTTCTGTTGTTCATCTTACTGGGTCAGATCGAAATATGGCGTCTTATACTTTGACCTAACCCAGTTCTTTTCCGTTAATGCTTACACCATTTATTGTCCATAATCAATTCATTACCATAGACATTAGACATATCTATAGAAGTCTCATGTTGCCTCCACTTGAACTGGTTTCATTACATATATATATATATACATATATATATATACATATATATATATATATATATATATATATATAGCGTACTCGATTTCCAGTTGGCCTAAATATAAAAACTTATTTAACCCTGATGCAGGAATATTATGACTTACTTAAAATATTAAGACTTACTACACCTTGATGTAGAACTGTCATGACATAAACCGGTACCACAAATATTTAGACTTTTATCAGTCTGTTACGACTCACTTCACTGGTTCACCATCACATTGCCAAAATGTTGAAAAAAAATTTGAAAATTGCCCAGAAATTCCAAGCTACGATCATAGCAGACTTCCATACAGTTGATAGTCAAGCTGATATCAAAAACAGCAAAGAAGTGAGATATTCAATCAATCAATTCAAGCAATTTCTTTATTTGTAGCCACTATAAACAGCAAAAAAATGAAGAACATCAATTATAAACTAAAGGCTATAAAGGGAGTCCCGAGAGGAGCTGAAACCCCGCTAGAAGGGACACCCGAGTAGCAAAATTACCAACAGAAAATAAAATCGCTGTATTAACATTGTTTCCCCAAAATATCAGTTAACAGAAACTAAGAGAATTTTTAACTTGTTAACTAACATAACTATAACGGAGGTGCGCACGGGCGACAAGTGAGGGACCAAAAGCCAGAGTGAAACCATCTGCTATGTCATAGACTGATCCCTGTGGGAATCTGACATGGTCATCCAGCCATACCATTTATTACCATCATCCATAACACCATAGAAGTCAGACAGGAGGCAGACTAAGAGGGTAGAGCGGTTCTTTGGAAAACCAAATTAATGGGAGGGGAGCAGATCATTAGCATCCAATAAACAATAAACTGATTAGCAATAATACTTTGAAAATATTTGAAAAGACTGCTACGTTGGCGATAATTTGCTGGATAACCATGGTCCAGGCCTTTCCGCCTAAGAGCGTTATTTAGCACAAGACAATAAATTTTCCAGTCAGTGCTAGTCCAGCAGGCAGTGATCAAATAAAAGTCTGCCACAAACTTTGAAAAGCAACAATCAAAACTAGGCTTAGTTTAATTTTCTAAGGCTTCTGCATATCAAACCTTAATTTTGTGTGGCACGGTGGCCGAATGGTTAGAGCAGTTGGCCTGTAACACCCAGTGTGAGGGTTCGACCCTCGTCCGAGTCGTCACCGTGTAAGGACTTTGAGCAAGTCCTTCATGCACAATTGCTCTGCAGTACAACTGCAATCGCGTTGTCGAGGCTTGTGTGCAATTCTGAGCAAAAATGTTGGAAGAAGGACGATATCAAATTTCAGAATATTAACCAAAAAATGTCCCATGGATCTCAACTGCATGGTTCTGCCTACAAGGGGATCACGAATTCAAACCAGCCTTCAATTGTGCATAAATTAAAATAAAATGACAGCTCCACAAAAGTCTACATGTTATCAACAATTGACTATTGTACACTGTGTGCTACAGTGATTTATTGGAAAAAGTTTGTTTGGTTATCGCACGAGACTGCAAGTCCCACTATGTGTAATAACAACCCTGGGCGAGGTGTTTGCACACAGATGTCTGTACCACCAAGCAGTGTAATTTGGTACTAGCATGAGCTGGGGGAAGATATCGGAAAGTCTACTGATGCACTCACTGTCCCTGTGTCCCACGTCCTTGGGATTCGTTCTTATCCCAGGTAAGGGCTGAGAGAAAGTAATGGGCAACTTCCCCACAGTCCACATGGGATACGGGTGCTTAAGCTTTACTTAAATATTACTCTACTGTAGTCACTAGTTTCTTACAAAAAAGAATTATTGCATTATTGTATGACTCCTGTATTCCACAATCACACCAACAGAATGCTACAACAATAACATGTTACAAGAGGCAGTTTGTTGAAGCTTAAATCTCAAGATAGGATCAATGTGCTGGAATGCCAATCTCATCATCATCATCGTACATTAGCTGTATTCTATCCCACAATGCACAAAGTATTTAAAATCAGTCTACTTTTTCCTACATTATCACTCACCAGTCGAGTCAACCAAGATTTCACTCAACCACGACAGATTTGATTGACTCTTGCTATCTCACAACTAATTCTTTCTCCATTTTTAGCCAACCACAGCCCAACTACTTCTACTCCTAACTGCTCTTACTCTCAAACACTCCTATTAATAACAACTTCTATGCCAAACTACTCCTACTTCCTACTATTCCTACTCCCAACTACACCATCTCCCAACTACTCCTACTCCCAACTACTCCTACTCCCAACTACTCCTACTCCCAACTACACCTACTCCCAACTACTCCTACTCCCAACTACTACTACTCCCAACTACACCATCTCCCAACTACTCCCACTCCCAACTACTCCTACTCCCAACTACTCCTGCTCGTAACTATTCCTACTCCCTACTATTCCTACTCCCAACTACTCCTATTCCCAACCACTCCTACTTGTAACTACTCGTAGTCTCAACCACTCCTACTCCCAACTACTCTTACTCTCAAACATTCCTATTCCTAACAACTTCTATGCCAAACCACTCCTACTCCCTACTATTCCTACTCCCAACTACACCTACTCCCAACTACTCCTACTTCCTACTATTCCTACTCCCAACTACTCCTATTCACAACTACTCCTACTCCAAACTACTCCTACTCTAAACTATTCCTATTCCCAACTACACCTACTCCCAACTACTCGTACTCCCAATTACTCCTACTAACAACTACTCCTGCTAACAACTACTCCTGCTAACAACTACTCCTACTCCATCAATTCTATGACATCATTCCTGCCTCAAATCATCTTAATTTCCAACTCGCATTTCCACATTCCGCTAAGAGCGCTGCTGATCTGAGCGGCACTATATAAATGCTTCATTACATTACATTAGAACAGCCTGCCTTCTATAGTTCACCCCTCTGCTCACAACTTGACGGACTATGTCTCAGAAAATAGGATCTCAGTATACACTGTGGCTTCACTTAGCAGCGATCATTGATCGATGTCTGGTAATACTATCGTACTGAAGCTCCAAGTAGTCTTTGGATACAATAGGTGCAGTTAGATTAATAAACTTAAAGCTCCGATAGACCATTTTTTCTAAATCCATTATGAAAAATCAGCTGAATCAAAAAGCAGTAAATGTCTAGATCGTCTGCTTTGATCAGTTACACAGCCATGATGAATGCATTGCTTTTGGAGGGTTTCCCTTTTCAGTTGCTATATGTATATCATCTAATAGATAGATATCCAAACTGAACAGTGATAGCAACTATACTACCATTCATTTCCTCAACCCTATGTTCTTAGATGCGGTTTGTCAACTGATATACAGTAAATGAAGATATATTTATATATAAAGTAAGTATATATTAAATAATATATATATATATATGTAATATATACAGATACATACACATACTTACGTATATGCTGTTATAGAGTTTGCAGTCGATACTATGAACAGCCATATCATGGCATACTACAGACACGTCTTAGATTTTTTCAGCCCACAGCGCATTGGATTAGCTACCACAGCACGTGACTTTCAAGTAAAGACCTAGGGGGAGGGGGGAAGGGACAGGCCGAAACCATGTACGAGTTATGCACATAGCATATATTTACAGATACTTGTAGCCTTGTTAAATCGTTTACTTGTATTCCCTTATGCAAAGCCACGTTCGACATTCTCAACAAACGACGAGCGTGTCTTTCTCCACTTGAGCTCAACCCATGCTTATCAAATTGATACGAATTCAACAAAAGACTCGATAAAGGAGAGGGAGAATGAGGATGCTGAAAAGGACGTTCACCTTGTGCACAGCAGGAGCCATTTTTTCCATTTCCAACTCCCTCCTCTAATAACTCAGACGCGTTTAATCAGACAGTTAGTTGCTGGGCAGAACGAATTCCGGCGCGAAGAACGAACGTCGGCAGCCGCTGCTGCCAAGGCATATCATACAAATCATTATTTTTTGTATCTGTCAGGTTTTCTGAACAGCCAATGTACTTTCAGCTTTTTTTGGTGGCGCAGCGCGACCGTGCAACGTAGGCTACATCATGTGTCTGAAGTTTCAGCCAGAAAAGAGACTTTTGGTTGGGTCCACAGTACGACACCAGTCTCTACTAGCACATGCATGGATCTCTCTGCTAGGATATAAGGTATCTCTGCTAGCAGATGGGGCATCCCTACTAGCACATGGGGCACCTCTGCTAGCACATGGGGTGTCTGCTAGCAATAGGGCGTCTCTGCTAGCACCCTGGGGCGTTTCTGCTAGCATATGTGGCGTCCCTGCTAGCACATGGAGTTTCTCTGCTAGCACATAGGGCACCCCAGCTAGCACATGGGGTGTCTCTGCTAGCACATGGTTGCCTTTGCAAGCAAATGGGGTATTTCTGCAAGCACATGGGCTCCATGTCTCTGCTAGCCCATGGGGTGTCTGCCAGCACACGGATGTCTCTGTAAGCACATCGCGCGTCAGAGCAAGCACATGGGGTGTCTCTGCCCGCAACACGTGAGCACTTTGCATTTCTTCTGCGTTGGACCATAGTTATGACAGTCTATTCCGATCTGTTAGTAGATACTAGGCAGCCGTGTTAAGTGCCTCTGCGAGGCGCTGAAAAGGCTCTACATAAATATCCAGACACATACATAAGCCACTGGGTGCAATGAACGTAGGTAGATGTCTGGGTAATGACCATGAACGGCTGCTAAGCAGGTCGAGGTCGAGCCTCCTCGTCCCAGCTGTTGCAATCATCACCTCCAGTCAATACTTAGTGTCTGCTGTTTCAAAAGTGAAAGCTAAAACGTCCCCTACTCATTTTCTCAATAGAAAAGAAAGATCTGACCTAAGATCCCTTGATGTACGACTTAATCATGAACACTCTGCAGGACAGCTATTTTCGATTGGATAACCGTCAGTTGGGCATCTGTCATTTGAAATTTGAAAGAAAAAGGATTACTTGCGTGTTTACTTCATGCAAACGAATTTGGCAAGAGTGCTTGCATTTCGTCAAACTAAAGTTAGATGATTAGAACGCCAGGAATCTTTATTGATTCTTTCTTAACATTTTAAAAATGACTACATACTTTATACAGTGGATAAATCTTCTGCGGCCGAAAGTTCGGCCGCAATACAAACGAAAATGTAACTTCTACGGCCGATCATGTTCCAAATTTAACGAGCTAAGACCTCTGTTCATGCGCAACCTTCGGCAAATGCATACCTGTTAAAAACACTCACATCTTTTAATATGCATCGTGAGGGTCGGTTGGGGTCAGGGTTATTGCTAGTGTTGCTTTCAGCCATAATGTGAAGAACCTTCGGACGCAGAAGTAATTTTTGCATGCGTTGGGAGGTCGAAGTTTCGGCCGCAGAAGCTCCACGCTTATACATTACACACAGTGTAATGGTTTGCGGTGTGACATTCCATACATAAATTATGTAAATCAATAAATGAATATTTATTCTTATTACAAGGGTCAAAAACTGGTTGGAAATTAAGCTATTAACGAAGTGCAAACTTCTGAGGCAAAAGCGTTGATACCAAGATTCTAGAAAGTCCATGAAAAATCTTTATTAAATTTTTTTAATATAAAATTCAAGTTTCACTTGGCAAAGTTCTGTTTTCACTGTATAGCTATTTAGTTTTTGCATTAAAGCATTAAAAATTATTACTTTTAACTCAGTTGCTAATTCTCTAAGCAAATATTAAAAGAGGGTAATCATGCAGCTACCCTTGAAAACATCAGTGGACCAGATTTAAAAGCAGGCTATGATTCTGAAGTCAACTGACTCCAGAGAAAATAGTTATAGTTGCATAAATCTAGTTATAGAACAGCGTCACCCACCAAAACCTAACCCATATCAGAAGGCACAAGAATGAATGCCTCTAAACGCAAACATATAAATGCATTACATGATAAAACTCACTCAAGGTACCGATCATAACCTATATGTAGCCTGAAAGCATTGGGTACCGATCATAACCTATATGTAGCCTGAAAGCATTGGGTACCGATCATAACCTATATGTAGCCTGAAAGCATTGGGTACCAATCATAACCTATATGTAGCCTGAAAGCATTGGGTACCGATCATAACCTATACATAGCCTGAAAGCACTGGGTACCGATCATAACCTATATGTAGCCTGAAAGCATTGGGTACCGATCATAACCTATATGTAGCCTGAAAGCATTGGGTATCGATCATAACCTATATGTAGCCTGAAAGCATTGGGTACCGATCATAACCTATATGTAGCCTGAAAGCATTGGGTATCGATCATAACCTATATGTAGCCTGAAAGCATTGATGCAAAAAATTATGTTATCAACATATCATTTGCTATACTAGCCGTCCAGGTTGGTAGTATTTTTATGGTCTAACGGTAGGCCTTAGATTTTGAAAATGAAGAAGTATCTAAAATTTACAAAGGACAAAAAAATCCCATAAGAAGCCCTTAAAACTCTTCAGTAGCTGTCTAAAATAGCCGTATAGCTGGGTGGCAATCTGTATAGCTGGGTAGCAATCCGTATAGCTGGGTAGCAATTGTACCTCTGAATAGATATCTTAAAGGGGTGCTATCTTAAGTTCACATTGAGTGATTGATTGATTAATTGATTGATTGACTAAATGTAATGCACAATTGATATTCTGGTTTCCACTTTCTGACAGCAAAGTTAGTGCACTAATGAACACGATAAGTGGCACATATCCACCCACCAACGGCAGTTAGCAAAGTTCCTAAACCTACCACTGAAATTGAACTGTGCTCATTGCAGTCTGCTGGCTTCACCTCCTTCGTTGCCGTTCGCAATCCGACAGTCTTACTGGATGCCTTGCTCGAGTCCGACAGTCCGGTTGGACACACGTGGTCGGTCCAGCATCTCGCGTCCGCATCCCATGGCAGCGGCTGACCAGCAGCATCCGCAGCCGCAGTCCGAGGCGATGCGGACGGCAGACGAAGCGACAGGTGAGAACTGACGAATATGTAGCACGTCTCGCAGACGCAGAGGGGGACCGGCGACTGACTAGAATGGCAGGTAGAAGAGGGGTCAAAGGGAAACTCAGTCGAATCGTCGCCCATGAAATTACTTAGACCGTGCAGCGGACAGGACGACGAGTAGGACGTCTCCGACAGTTCGCAGTCCCAGTCGTCGAGACGGCACTTCCCGTAGCCCCCGATGTCTCCCCCGTCGTTCGAATATCCCATCTCGTCTGATATGTGTACGTTTCGGTTCAGATCGCCACCGTACGTGCCATCGCGATTGATGCAGAACATGCAGTCCTGGAGGCACGGCTCAGAATCCAAATGCCCCGTCGCCAGCGGCACCCTCGTCTCCGCGTAAAGTTCGTACTCGGTCGGTTCGACGACGACGACGCCCGTTTCGCTATCTTTCCTCAGCCACTTTTTGACAATTTTCCGGAGGATCTTCCCAACGGACATAGCTATGCATGCCAGACTAGCGTGCCGTCCACGAGCATTTTGCGGATCACTGCTCGCCTCTTATGAACGTTCGAGACAACAGTCTTGCTGCGATGATGTTGTCCAGCAGGTGGGCAATGGTTGGGTATCATTTATCACAGAGTTACAGTTGACAGCAGTAAAGACTGAGAAGAGGATCAGTCAAGATATGTCTGCTATCGTCTCTTCTTCTTCTCTAGGCGCTGTTTCTTCCTCAGTGGAATCTGAAACAGACCGTAGAAAAGGTGTTAGAACACTTCTATTGGATTCATACCGCACACTTCACCATGCATACACAGCACGCAAATCCGATAACCTTCAAGTTCTTTGGAAGATCTGTAAAAACTGTTAAATTTTAAACACAGAAATAATTGCACGTAGTATTATCTGACCGTGTTCGATGCACGCTCTGCGAGCGTTGAGCAGGATGACAAGAAATGCCGAAAAATGATGCTCTGAAATTAATAAGACTGACTATAGCTTACCAAGGACTACGTGCGTCTTGCCAAGAATAAAAATGATCCAACGAAACCAGTGGAGCCGCCATAAAAACGGAGGAGGCTGTTGATACAGCACAAATTGAAAATCATCACACAGCATAAGTCATTAGGGAACCGTTTGGGCCAGACAAGAAAAAAATACAGCAGAATTATTTATGGCTAATTCCAACTCAGTGCAATTTCACATGCATCGCTCGCAGTCATCCGGCAGACCTCTCCGCCTCTGGAGTCACTCTCTTTGGAGCTACCAATCACTTTACCCTGCCAGATCGGACAACCTGACGATTTTTTATCTCGAACTTCCACAGTGTGTTGTAAGGCAGCAGTGCCATGGTACGCTTTGCAGGTTGGCCGCTATTCTGGCAAAAATTGCCAGACACTCGCTGACGGGACACTTTGTTGAGGTTCGTTTTGCAGTTGTCAATTGGCATAGTGCCTTCTGCAGAACAAACTACTCTATAGCACTGTTGCAATGTGAGCATTTAAGTGAGTTTTTAAGACAGGTTGCACCACGGTCCTAACAAGTTGGAGACTGTCCAAGAGTGATGAACCAAAAGCCACACAAGCCCTCTGCCACATCATGGAAACCCTAACTCAGGGAGAATACCTCTTTCAATCAAGTTGTAGAATTCTTGATATTAACGAGTGGTCCTTCCTGAATTTGGCATAGACCTCAGACCACAAGAGATTGTAGGAAAGAGCTGGATCAGTATTCAACAGCTCAAGAATAACAATAACCAAAAATACTGAAAACAAAGCGACAGATGTTCAATCAACATCATTGTTGTAGTTTTTATAGATAGGCAGTCTGGAGGTCTGAAATCATCAGTTGATAGCTTTCCAAAATCAGAACCAGCTGCTTCAGCTGTGGCTGCAATATAGATGTTCTTTTGAACACGAAAATATCGAAAGGCCGTGGAATACGTTCTGAGGGTGAAAATATGACGAGAGAAGAATGACGAACCCTTAAAAAGTGAATTCTAGTGGGACGTTGTTTACGGGCGACAGTCACCCGCTGAGTTTATGAGTAACTTCGATTTAGAAACAGACAATTTTCAGCATTCATGTGGAATTCAGAGACCTTGAAGGAGGGGGGTGGGACACTATATGAACTTTTGACTCTTTGATTGCTTGGTTTTGCAAATTTTATTTGTAAACATTTATGCAGTAATGCAACATTAAAAGAGGAACTTAACTCCGTAATTGTAATTAACAATTTATGTAGCACCACTTCAAGTAAAAACTCTCTGCACAAGCCTATATGATGCTAACTGCTAAAAACAGAAATGGCTTCAGTAAGCAAAACAGTGCCCAGAAGAACAAAAATAGTCACCAGTGGTGGGCCCACACAAACATATGAAGCCCCAACAATAGATACCCAGGGCATCTGGATATCTGGAAGTTTGGTTAGGAGTGTCTCTGCACAAGGGTTCTCTTGATTACGTACAAAGCGTTGTTGGGTCAAGCTCCAGGATACCTTTGTGATCTTGTCAGGCCACCTATCTCAGCTACCAATGGACGTCCTCTCCGTTCTTTAGGCCGTCATGATCTTCTAATACCGTTGTCTAGAACTACTACAGCTCAGCATCACGCCTATGCCTCTGTTGGCCCTTCGCTATGGAACAACCTTCCTGCTGTGACCTGTGCTAAAATTTTATGTGGTGGCAAAACTGTTTCTCACGTTGTCTTAAGAGGTTATTCCCACTGGGAGCGCCTCTGATTAGGTTGTACTGTGAGAGACGCTTTATAAATCTGTAAATAGAATAGAAAGAGAATAGAATAGAATATCCACTTGCTTAACTGTTCAAGTGTTATCCGTTTTACGTATTTCATCATCATCGCCGCCGTCGTCGTCATCATCATCATTTATGCTGTCCGTCCACAGCACAGTTAATCATTTACCTTCACACATCAGCAACATCACCACCACCATCCCCACCCCACCATCACCCCCACCACTACCAACCACCACCACTGTCAGTCCACTGCACACTTAATCAATGCTCTTCATACCTCCATAACCCATGCACACAATCAGAGTCAACTGTCATGAAGAGTTACTGGATAATCATTATTCACACCCTTAAAAAATCACCAGATATGAAATGATGCATTTTATCAATCAAACCAAAATACAGCTACACAGACCCTACAAAAACAGAATTTTTCTTCCGCAAAAGAGAAATGTCTTAATTAATCACTGGCCCAGCAAATGATGGCATTAAGATTGATGCAGTCCAGACATTCGTTTCCCACCTAAACATAAAGATTAGAGATAAGCAAAGTTACAAGAGCCCTGTGCAGTGATGTAGGAGGCAGAGCGACCGGCATTGGGCATTTCCAGAGGTACTAAAACGACAATATACCAGGCAAGTGTCTAGACACACGAAAATCTGATCCCACAGCAGCAGCAAAGTAACTTGGTACTAGCCCAGGCTGAGCTGCAAATGGGTGTTGTAGCAATCAACAGCCAGGGATTGATGCTCGAGGCACGTCCTCCATGGAATGCATCCATTCTAGCATGGGCAATAGGCATGGCAATAATTATGTTAGTTGCAAACGTACTTACTACACCACTATTAGCGTTGACAGTGCAAGCAACCTACAGTATTAGTTTGTTACATAAATTCTCCTACTTACAGTTGCAATTGGTCTGGCACTCTAAACTCAAACTTCACGCGTGTGTGTGCGCGCGTACTGGGTAGGCGTGAAGGCCAGGCTATTTGAAAGTCTGACTCTGAGGTCAGAAGCATGAATTATATAAAGATGAGGAGGAGCCTCCCTCCACCTGGTCAGAATATAAATCTATCTTGATAAAATGTTGCAAAATCTTTATTATGGAAGGTGTGATGTTCTCCTTCTAGAATGACTGACAATGAACGACATCATTGTCAAGCTGAACATTTGCAGCTTACGGGAGACAAATAAATATTATATAGAGATGCATATTTACATACATAGAATATGCGGACTCCTGATATATGCATATGCAAAAATGGTCATACATTATATATTATGTCAACATAATATGCATATTATTATTAGGGTGGTCCATGACTACATGGCAAAAAAGATAAAGTCTAAGTCTCCAATATTAGAAGGTGTCATTCAGTCCACCATGAAATAATAATTCAGATGTAATATCATAATTATTTTTAACACATATGCAGAGGTTGCACAAATGAACGTTGCACGCACCCTACATTATTTTGCTATTGAATTTCGCCATCTGCAAAATACTGTTTACTTAATTCTTCTTCAAGATAATTGAAGAACAGAAGACTGGGCTTTCCTATTAGGTTAGAGAGCACTTCAAAGGAGTCATCTGGCAGTAAAAATGAAAATAAATTTCTTAAAGCAAAAGCTTTGGGAGAGTGGCGTGATACATCATGGTATGGAAGTTCTGACACGAAAGACTCACTCTATCTGAGTAAGGTCAGAGTTGGATCGGTCTCGTTTTGGATTCAAACATTAAGTTTGCAGAGAAAGAGAGTGGAGACAATATGCTAGCCTGGTTCGGAGGAGAAGTGGAGTATTCATGCACCTCCCAACCGAACACCTGCTCATATTAACAGACGACTCAGTTCCTTTCATCACCAAAAAAAAATTCATAGCCAAACATTATAGGATCATACCTGCAGTTGCCACCAGAAAGCTGGAAAGAGAGTGAATATTATTTTGAATTACAGGTGGTCTTGATGGCACTATAAATAGTCAAAGATGCCAAAGAGAGAGGTGTATAGCCAATCCAGGAATACAACTCAGTTCTGACAAATGCCTAGGTCGGAAATAGTATTTGCTTCAAGTTGTTAATATAAGCACTGCCGTCAACTTCTGACTTGAACAAGAAGACATTGACGACAGGTTTGGAAAGAGCCACCGTTGCCAGTACAGAAATGACAGCTACTCAATGTTGACAAATGAAAACATTTATGACCTGTCACTTTCGATCCAAAAGTTCATGTTGTGATCACAAAATGCTATTTAATCTCAGAGTAAAAATGCTGAAACTGTGAATACACTGTCCTGCTTTTGTACTGATGATCGCTTGCCAAAAAGGCACAGTGGGAAATTAAAGTATGCTTAACACATTTTTTTGGTTGACTTGCACAAACTTCTAAATACGGTTCAACTTGGTTCAAATGCTCATTATGTCAGTGTTCCAATAAATGGATCGCAGTTGTGGGTTCTCATTTTTATATTCAACGAAAGGTTTTCTGGTCACCTTACTATATAATTATATGTAAATTAATATTCAAATGTATGCTTGTATGATCGCGTCTTAACACTATTTATGCAGGCATGCAAAGATGCAGGCATACATATTAATAATACAAGGTATGTGCATGGATGCATACAAAACATGTACATATCAAACTAGCTGCATACAGGTTTGAAAGACATGACTCGTAAGGAACTATGCTACCTAAACACAGTCTCATAGCCATATGTATGCCTACACTGGTAAAAACACAATATAACATAGGTATAACAATATATATATATCTGATAAAGAATATATCTAACAAAGAATGTATTTAATAAAAAATATAATATATTTCTTGTAAATAACATATCTGATAAAGAATATGTCTTATAAAGGACATATATAATAAGAATATATCTAAGAAAGAATATATCTAATAAAGTATACATCTAATAAAGAATATATCTAATTAGGTAAATATATACTAAACAATATATCAAATAGAATATATATATATATGTCTCCTAAAGAATATATCTAATAAAAAAATTATCTAGTAAAGTATATATCTAATAATACATTACAGAGGTATCTAGATTTTTATATCTGGCAAGACAAGGTAATTCCCTTGTTTGAAAGGTCTGGTTTATATGTTGTATCATATTGGGCATATTTCCCAATGACCTCAAGTTAATGAGTTCACATTGCACCATGTTCCAGTATCCAATGGTCAGTTAAGTTATGCATATAGGTCATGTTATGCATATAGGTCATGTTATGCATATAGGTCATGTTAAGCATATAGGTTATGTTATGCATACAGGTCATGTTATGCATATAGGTCATGTGTTGCACAATCATATAGGTCATGTTATGCATATAGGTTATGTTGTGCACATACGCTATGTGTATATATTTGTGTTGGGTGCATACAGGTTATGTTTTGTTCACTTGGTTTTAATGTGACCATTGACGTTATTTAAATACAATCCCAGTTGTATCTGCGTCTACATAGTGACTAGAAAAACCAACTACATTTATGTGAGCGCACATTGCGTTGACAGACTTCAACAGCTCTTAAACCTCGACTGTCTGAGATGTCTGTTTGACTTTTATTGCTGGTGTGCTCGAGCACGTACCCTTTTGTGTGTGACTAACACATTCAGAGATAATGCTGACATACATCTCCTCAAAACGCCTACTCAAAACGTCCCTACAATCATAAATTAGACTATACTGTTACTCAGTTTCATAGACTAGCCATCAAACTAAAAACTTGCTACAAGGCAAACTTTGGAAAATGCGTTGAAAGGCTCCTGATGACTCTTGATATGCAAGAAAGTATTTACATAGTACCCATTTAAGGTTCGTGTCGTTGCTGTTGGGCCTCTGCAGGATCTAACAATGGCTAGATGTTTGTCATACCATACTGTCCTCAGTCTAGACATACGTGTATGCCTAAGTCTAGACATGCGTCTAGATGTGCGTCTGAATGTATACATGTATGTCTTGAAGTTGTAGGTAAATCAGGTGGACAGAAATATGATGTCAGTCTCTTCCAAAGTTCACAAGTGCATGTTTGACTATAAAACAGTGCGTTAACCATGCTTAGCACTGTACATGTCAAGGACTTGCTCAAGATTCTTCACTACACAATGTTGTCAATGTCTAATGGCAAGGCATTTACTATTGGCACGCCAATGAAATCAAGCCTGAGCACTACAAGTACTGTCACAAAGAAACACTCGCATCAAATACATATTATAAAGTACAGTCATCTCATTATTTATTTTCTGTTCAACAGTACTTGTACCGTTGTATGCAGTATGCTTGCTATTAACGGCCACTCACTAACTCACCAATTACATCCAATGTGAGTTGCTTAACATTTCCCTAGGAAAGGCAAAGAAAAGAGCAGGAATTCTCATTAGTTACTGATTTTTCTCACATTTATTCTCATTAGTATCACTATAAACAACTGGAAATTCCGTTTCATTGCTGAACAGAGTAAATGTCTCCACTACATACAAGCATCTTTCAGGACAAGCCATGATTTGATAGCTGAAAATCCCACAAGACAGGAGGAACTCAGAAATGATTGCCTTATAAGCCAGATTCACTGTCCTGACGAATGTTCCCTCTAAGCTGTGCGCATGTGCGTGGAGCCAGTACACACAAGAATTTCATGTGCAAAAAATATCTAGTCTCCAAGCCTACCTTACTCCAAAAACCGTGATTCGTTGTCTGATACGTCCCCTTATTTATCTTTAGACAATATATGTTTCTTATCTTCTCAGAACTCATCACCATAGACTTCTAGATATGATCTCAATTTAACAATCATCACATTCAGATAGGAACTGCGCACAAAAGTCTGAACCATTTATAAAATCCAAAATATTAGAGGAGACTATTATTACTATATTATTACTACTATATTATTATTATTACTATATTATATAGTAATACTATATTATAATATAATATTACTATATTATAATATACTATATATTATTAGTATATTATTACTACTATATTATTAGAGGGTCTCAACTACTCTGCACTCCAGAGCACACTCTCAAGCAACTGCAGAGAGAAGCAATACACTTCAGAAACACTTCCAACCAGAGACATTTGGGGAGAAAGTATTCCACATACAACAAGCAGCTGTTTCGAAATGACCATATTTGCAAAAACAGGATAGGCCTAACTTCAAGAACAAGGACATTGGACAATTCTGTCCAATATCAAGAACATACTCTAGGAAGCAGAAAACCGTGACCCATCAACAATAACCTTAACCAAAATAATCTCAACACAATAGCAATAACCAACAAGAATAGTTTGGCTCAGGCCAAAGAAAAAGTATGACATCCCTTATCAGAGGCGGCGATCTCGTTTGTCAGATGGGGGAATACCCCAATGAAAGAGGTAGAAATATGGGGGTACAACTGTATAATGCGTTCCCTCTCTGTAAAAGGTGGGGGACTTGTCTCCCTCGACCCCTACCCCGGGATCGCCGCCTCTGTCCCTCATGCTAAAAAACAAGGACGTTTGCAGATAAACAAAATAACAACTTTTTCTGTCTGGCAATACAGAGTTGCCAAATTTAGAGATCACTTTCTTGTGCAAAAAGAATTGATGTTGACTTAATGCTAGCTTCATCACAACCACTCTGCAGAAGCCAATAATTCACAAAGTTCTGCCTCTAATCGAGTCTAAAAATTCTTCTTTCAACACGCAATATTAATGTAATAACGTAATGTGATATGTGCAACTCACTTCGCGTCATGTCATGTCGTGTATTATTTTTTTAACTCGATATTTACCTTATGTACTATTTGATACTAATAAGTACCTCCCAGAGGCGCTCCTACATAATATAGAGAAGAGATCCTTGATTGACTGCTGACCTATAAGGTCTCCACAACCTCTGAGTCAAAGGTTAAACTCATGGAATACACACCGCAAAAACTAACCGATACATTTTTCCATCAAGCTCCCAAGTACTGAAAGGTTGCCCTCCTGTTACCACTGCCAAATTCCACTAACCCGTTCCCATCAGACCCTGCCCTGACGACATAAAGATGAGAGATTCACCACCAGGTATCATGTAACTTGCGGTAAACACCAGATCTTTTTTTATCTGACGTCAGAAAAGAATAATTTGGCTCAGAAAAAAGAAAAATTATGACCACATCATAAAAGAGGATGAGCTTTATAAGTATATTATATGGTAGCCGGAACTTCACACAAACGGCCAGACACATGCATTAATGAAATGTATTGCCTCTCTCTGCAGTTTCTTGAGCTTGTGCTCTGTAGTGTAGAGTTGTAGAGCAGTTGAAACCAATGTTCCCTCTAATATTTTGGAGATAAGTGTGCACAAGAAATTTTGTGTGTGCTATATTTTACAAGTGGTTCAGTGTGCGCTCAGTGCACGGGTTCGATCCTCGTCCGAGGAGTCAATGTGTAGTGACCTTGAGCAAGTCCTTTGCGAACAACTGCTCTGAATTACACCTGCAGTTGCGTCGTCGAGGCATGTGCACTTCTGAGCAAAAAGTTGGAAGAAGGGCAATATCAAATTTCAGTTGTATTTTATTGTATTGTATAGTATTGTATTGTATATACATTACACAAGAAGGATTTACGTCTGTACAAGCCACACCAATAGCGTAGTCCAAGTTCAGTCTTAATTAAGGATACTTGCGTTGCAAGACAAAGAACTTTCTGTCAGAAGACAAATGACCTGCAAACAAACCTATATTGCCTACCAAGGACATTTGGCTATGGGAACATGATGTAATAAATTAATTATTCATAAAATGTATAGTGGAGGAAAAATTTTCCCAACAAAAGTCCCAGACAGTTATGGCCAAAGCTCTCCATTACAGACGAAATTTTTAACACAAATTCAAGGCGGGTATACAAAGAAGCCCACTGATCCAACCAGACATACGGTCTGGCTTGCATAATTTTAATTTCCTTCATATTTCCTTACCATTAACCAAATGATTCTCCAGAGTTCCGAGTTATATGCATTATACAACGATATCAGTACCAAAAAAGCTGTTAACGGCCACACATCAGCTGTACCGACGACGGGAGCTGTTGTCGACTTTTTCTTGGTCTTCAGCCAACAACGGGTGACTTTAGAAGTCCTTGACATAAATTTGATGATGGCGGCTGCATCGGAGGACTTGAAATCTACACCCTACTACATTTTGGTTCTAAAACATACTGACGGCTGGCAAAGACAGCCGTATGTTGCACATATTATACATGCACTTATGTTATATGTGTAAATGTACAAAAGTATCAAGACACTAGATGTAATGCCTTGAAGTATAAACACGTAAATTCTCTCCACCATCAATAAGTATCTTAATGTTTAATAGGGGAATAGGTTTTCTGTGCAATCTGACTCAGACAACATTTATTCTATCAATAATTGTACATACTTGAAAATTCATAATCGGTCAAAAACGCAACGCAATCAATTTTGTTATTTATTAGTTACTATAATTCATGCAAGTATTTATGTGAGTGAAACACGCAAAACGGTAATTCACCCACCCCAGAAATTTCCCCCTGGACAATCACCCCAGAGATTCAACCCCCGGACATTCACTCCCTCCATTTTAAGTAGGAAATTTACCCGTGGACAACAACCCCCTTTTCATTGTTGTCGATTTAATACTTTATCGAAGAAATCAGAAGTTCTGTTGAAGGACAGAATTTCTATTTCTCTTGTTGGATGCATAAATATTGAATATAGTCAATTACACGCATCTGCTGTTAAATGCTGTCACTTACGATATAAAGCGCTGATGAAAATCACTAAGTAGTTACAGTTGGTCATCAGAAAGTGACATGCATTATCATCTGCCCTTAAATACAGTCACTAACAAATTGGATAGTTACAAAGAAGGCTGAGAAGAAAAAGAGTACGTCGGGAATGTTCACTTAGGTGTGGTCTAAAGTGCAAAGGAGCTGTGAGTATACAAGGTTGCTAGTAAGAGAAATGAATTGCATAAACTTTTAGACTTAAACATGAATTTGTAACCTGCTATTTAACTTGGCATAACTGTACAGGGTCTGGATACTAAGATGTCTGATTTGTGTCTATTTTGGGATATAATATTAAATTATTTTAACATAAAGTTTTGGTCTTGTTTTGTGCAGGGGGGAAGGATTGTCCTAGTCTGGGGAAGGGCGGCGATTATCCGGGGGTGAATGTCCGGGAGGGTGAATGTCCGGGGTGAGTGAATATCCTACACTCGTGAAACACGTTGGTATCGTCAGCCAATGTAATCAAATCAGAATATATGAGGCATTTGGGAGGTCATCAAAATATATGGGGAACAAGAGAGGTCCACAACATTTTGTGGCACTCCCTATTCAACGTATTTAGATTTGGATAATATTACATAGTGAAGAACCTGCTGAGACCTGTTGCAGAGAAAGCTACTAAACCACTGATGAGAAACATCTCTTACTCCATAATATTGAAGCTCTTTTAACAATATATATCATGGTCAACCATATCAAATGCTTTTACTAAGTCTACAGAGATGTATTTCCACTGAGAATCATTCATTATTATCAATTTCCGCTCTTTATATTTGATCATGCAGGTTTACAAGTATAGTGCCAGGGAATTGGTGCACGTTTTCACATAAGCGTCAAAATTTAAATGTTTTTTTATCAATTATTGCAGAATCGGCCTACCCTTAATAAATAATGTACAAATACATATACACGCGCATACACACAAGAAGTAATTTATATGTCCGCATAAACCATGACGTCATAACTATATGTAGCACCAGACTGTCAAATGTATGCCTGTTAAATAGAGTTCAGCAAATACCAAGAGATCAGAGTTCAGACATCATAAGATGTCATGATCAGATATTAGATATACATGTACCTTGTTATACATGTGTGTATCTGTTTACACACATACACATATTTATATACACACATATATGTACATTTACATATATGTGCCTATATATATATATATATAGGCACATATATGTATATATATATATGTGTGTGTGTGTGTGTGTGTGTGTGTGTGTGTGTGTGCATGTGTAAATATCATAAAAAAAGTTTCTATGTCAAATACACACAATGAAATTGTAACTTTAGAACAGTAATTGAGTTCCCATTTTCAGCCATGGGCTGATCTGTCAACTGGGGCCCTAATCAAATATCCAAATCTGGAGACTAGTCAGTCAAATTTGCATACATAGTTAATAAAATGCACCCAATTTGTAAACAAATATACACAGAGGCGTAAACACACTGTAACCGATACACTGAACCCTCAACTTACAAGAGCCTCCACTGGCACTGGTATCAGCCTCTCCTCTGAGAGGGTCACATACCATACTGGGCTTTGAATGAGGTCACCCAGAGTAACTGGATATTGGTGATTAATACTAAAACACAGACATGACCACTTTTCCAGGTACATCCAGACAAATAGGCTAGCATACTCTATTACTAAAAAGGGGTTACAATCCTCTGCAATAGATATCTGAAGTAATGACTAATCAATGTCATAGAACTTAGAGAAACAGATCCATTCAGCTGGACCAGCTATTTCAAACACTCTGTTTCAAATTATATTATAATTATAGATTTACTTGTTAGATCACAAAGTTTCCTTTGAAACTGATCTTAATCATCCACATCCTGACTCAACAGCGCGCTGTGATCTAACTAAACATGATAAGTAAGAAGGCGCAGAACCCCACCATTACTTAGAACATCAGAAGACAGATTTTTCAAGATATCTGTGCCTGGATGCCCAATACAGTCATTAATTATAGCCAAGTAGAAGGCTAAAACTTATAACAAAACCGCACGAGGGATTACACTATGACAAATCATTCATGCACTTATGCTGCAACCTTTCTAAGCAAATAATTTATATATCTGAACTATGATGCCGGATGAATAATGGAACTGATTTGAGAGACAGGTCTACTAGATTAGTACTAAAAAGTCGAATACGACAGACAGAATATGCTGTACACAGAAGTTCCTGTGGTCGACTGCGGTTCGCGATCAAATTTGAAACCACCCAACTATTTTCAAATGGAAAACTATGGCCAGGGCCGTTTTAATGTCGTCGTAGGCCCTAGGCACTCTTTCATATACCTCAGCCGCAAGTTAACATTTATAATGTAAACATAAAGGTAAGTGGCAAGTAGCACACCCTAACTTTTAAGTCACCAACTCAAAATGTTTCAAAAGTTATTCACTTTCAACTTTCAATTTAATAAGTTTGCAATTTTTTCTTTGTTACAGTTTAATGATCAAACTTTTTTCAATTACTCAATATCCTTCTTTTTTATTTTTGCATTTAAAAATAATTTCGTAGGCCCGATCACTTCATGGGCCCTAGGCACTGCGATTACTGGATAAAATGGCCCTGGATATGGCCACATTAGATTACAATGTATCGTATATATATTTTTTTTTCACTGCTTCTAAGAGCTGCTCAGACTGTTACCTCCAAAATCCTACCCGGCGGCAGCCATGGATATGAAGTTTTAGCAACATAAATTACTTAGCTTTCTCTTCTTCCCACCGGCAACATTCACTATAGGCAACTCGCCTATGGGGTGCAGGTGGAGCAGAAATCTAGAGAAATAATTCTGCCTTCGTGGAGGTTTGACACCCCCCCTCCCAGACCTGTCGTTCGACAGACAGTTGAGCACGCTATATAACCCAAACACTATGGAGCAATGCCAAAAACTCTGCCACTGTTTGCACTTTGACAGTGCCAGTCCCAAGCCTGGAGAAAGGAGGAGGGCGATACCATATCATCTTTGATATGGTGTCATTAAAAAATCAAGAAAATCCACCAGCAACCTCAAAGTTACTGAAACAAAAAAGATGACAAAATTCTGACTCAGCATCACACGCTACCGTAAAAATGCTGCAGTCGAGGCACAGGGCTGAAACTGAACCGGAAAGACTTGGACAAGACAAACAGCCTTGAAATGAACCCAGACAGGAAATAGATGGCAGACAGGAAATAACAACTTGACGGCCCATCCTCATCAGCTGACACAAACGCCTCCTCCTCCTCCTCAGTCTGCGGGAACAGGACTTAAAAGGCAACAAAACCCGATCAGTTTAATTAGGTGTTTAATTAGATGCGCGCACTGTACACACACCCAGTCGATAAGCAAGCGAATGCAACGCATAGTTGGGAATAAGTGGTGAGATACATTGCATTTCATAACTATCATCATCATCAGTTCCTTTAGGCCCACCATTTGCCGGTGATGGGTACGAATAAATGATCTCTATTATCCTCGGTCATTTGTCAAGTCCACTGCTCCATTTAGTATCAATCCGATTGACGCTATAAATTCATCACGAGCATTTATATAGCGCCTATTCCAGAACCTACTCAGGAGCGCTCCCAGGCCCACCACAACTAAAGAAAGAAGACTTGATGAACTTGTAAAAACACGACAGTTGGGCAACAAGCAATACGCATACTAACAAACCACCATTTATTACATTTGTTACGAACTACCCCTCCTGCAATCCCTGTGCTGGTTCCCTATACAGAACCATCCTGATTCCTCTTCCTCCTCCTCCTCTTCGTCCTCCTCTCCATCTACCTCTCTTGGCCGTTCCAATTCTAAAGAACACGCATTGCAGACTCCTCCTACTCTGCCTGTCTGAACATTTGGATCCGATGACCTTAACTGTCCACATTACAGATATATCTTGTGAGTCTCTGAATCCACACCTTTACAGAGAGGGGACACGCTATACGTCTGTCCCCTTCACGTTTCCTACCCCTTTCATTGGATGCCCCCCCGCCTGTAAAACGATCCCCGCCTCCGTATATACACATAAATATTATATGTAACTATACAAATAAATATACACACATTCAAGCATACAGTTGTACATACATTCATACTTATATGCATGCATATTTTGCCGACATACATACACAGTTACACATCGGTACATTGCATTATAAACAAGATACTACATATGATACACACATATATATATATAATCCCAAACCCTAAATATATATATATACATAAATACATATATATATATATTATATGCATTACACATATACCTAAACATTGGTAGATGCTTACACATCTGTTTCCGTCAGTCAAACGGGACAGTTAAAGAGAAGTGTAGACATACTCAGAAGATATCTTATAGACAATAATGGCAATCAAGACATGACCGCAAATGTCTTCATCTCCCTCCTTCTCCTTCTCTTTCTTCTTCTTCTCATCTTTTTCCGCCTCCTCCTCCTCCTACTTCTCGACTTTGCCATGTGGCAGTACGTAGACAGTGTGATGATCTTAACTAACACCATCATCATAATACATCATCATCATCGTCGTCATCATCATCGTCAATTTTTTCATCAATCGTTCTTCTTATCGGGCGCTTCCCAACTTGGATTCGTATGAAATTACAGTTACCATCGTGTAGGCTAGCACAGAGATCGTCTCTGAGTACGCATCTTGGAGGAGCACTATATAAATGTTCGATTACATTACATTGACCGTACAGCGTCAGAGGGATGATGAGACAGCGAGGTAGAGGACTTTCCACCCACAGTCATATGCCAAGGTTAAGAAAATGAATTCGCTAACACATCAGACCCATGGATCCCTCTCAGGTTAACCAAAGGACTGCTCTTTTCGCTTTTGATGGTCACATGCCTAGAACCAATAGCTGGCCTACACCATGAATGGCAACCTGCGGCAAGGCAGCAGTCCCATATGGGACCTACATATGTGGCTATCAAAGATATTACTTTATATATCAAACTGTGGAACATCCAGCTAAAGTAATTATTACCCAGTAAAACAGAAACCACAGATCCTCATGCGTATAAATGGTCGATGAAACTTCTGAAAGTTCAAAAACTCGAAAGTTCAGAATTTTTTTAAATACAGATTTTTAATTAAGCATTTTTGATTGGAACGTACAGCTGTACGATTGAACATGCATTTCTTATAAGAGACCGAAAACTGGTTCACGTTTCTGCCATGTCACACGACTACGCAGACAAACTAACAAACACTTATAGAAGCAAAAAACACATAAAATGCAAACACACACAAGCACGTACGGACGCACACAAACACACAAACACACACACACACACATACACACACCTAACCCGAACCCACAAATAATGGTGTGTGAATGAAGGGCTCATCTTACAGATGGTGACCAGGAAAATCTTGGGATTTCTTTTCATTATGCACAGAGGACAGTTGTATGTAAGCATGTGTGTGTGTTTATGTATGACTTGTATGTGTATATATCAATGTGTATGCATGAATGTGTGCATGATGCATGTGTAAATATGTGTGTGCAACAGTGCATGTCAGTATGTGTGTGTAACTGTGTATATGTGTGCATGTATAAACTATGTAGTTGTATGCATGCATGTATATATGTATGCTTGCATGCTATAGTTTTATATGTAAGCATATATGTGTGTGTGTATGTATGTATATATGTAATCATTCAAGTAGGTATTGGTACATAACTATATGCAATCATGTACGTGTAAAATATGCATGCCTGTATACATCATTCATTCATTCATTCATTCATTCATTCATTCATTCATTCATACATTCATTACAGAGATTTACATAGTTCCCCTTCAAGGCTACTACTAAGCAGCGCTCCCGACTCCAGCATGTTTAAAAGTACAGTTTTAAGGCAAGCATAAAATGAGTTTGAGTGGACCCTTGGTGACAACCTTAACGCCAACGGGAGCATTTTCCGGAGTGACAGGGGGCCCAACCACTTAGAAGGCACGATTCTGTTTGGTAGTTGTACATGTGTGTACTGTGTGTGTGTGTATGCGTGTGTGTGTGTATGTGTGCGTTCGTGTGTGTGTGCTTAACTTTAACATGGTACACATTTTCTTTGTAGTTATGTACAAGGGCATTATGTCTTACTCTCAAGCACTAGTAATTCATGGCAATGTGGCAGAGAGTTGATGATTAGCTAAGGAAAATATTTAACAAAGCATTCAATTACTTCATAAAATGATAAAAAATTAAGCTGGTTTTCACAAACCATAACATAAAACCTAGCAGGAGAAGAGGAGCAGTCCTTTAAGCTAGCCCTGAGGCAGGCTTGTGTATGAAGTGTTAACGACTTCATTTTCTTGACCTCAACATATGATGGTGAGTGGTCAGTCCTCTCCCCGACAGTTTCATCTTCCCACCAGCAGTGTGTAATCAATGTACTCATCACAGTCTGCTAGGGGTGCACGCAGAGCAGAACTCTCAACAAAAATCTCCGCATTGGGAGGGATTTCAACCCTGATCTCTTGATTGAGAGCACAGCATGCTAGCCATTACACTCTCTAGTACCTCATACCATTTATAAAATGACGACATAATCGGACGAGAAAAAAATTATAAAATTAGAATGGCCAAGTGAAAATTCATCTGTGGATAATACTTCAAGCTGACATGCAAGGCGGATTTTTTTAAATTCAGACCAAAAAGCAAAAAAGAATTGAAAGACAAGAGAGACTCCAAAGGAAGAAAATCAAATGATATTTATGTAACTATGTATATAACAACTTAAGTAGATAATTTTACTTATAAAAAGAACAAAATGCAAGTCAAGCAGAAGAGAAGGAAAGATTCAAAATCATAATAGGAAAAGAAAGATTACAAAAGCCCCCAGACAGTAATTCAAGAAGTGAGAAAATAAATTCAAACATGCCAAGCACACATAATCATTTATCACCACATCACCTTCAATAAAGTGAATAAAATAAATATGCCACTCCAACATCAAATCAGAAACAACCCAAAAAGTGAATAAAGCCAAAGAGGTAGTCTGAGGTACACAAACATCAAACCAGAAAGTACGACACATGAAAAACTATTATGTCAGCTGAATGAAAGAAAGAGCCACAGAACAGACGACAAACTTTTAACACAGGACATCAGAGGATACCTGTTCCGTAATTGCACAGACGCAGCTGAAAAAAATCCCCCATGGATGGGAACTTCCAGACAGTATGCTCCAACAATACAATTGTCATCAATAACACACAAATAAGTTTGCATAATGGCATATTTTTGTAGTCTGTAATTATACAGAATGCAAAAATCCTCCACTATGCGTTCAACCATGGTCCTCATGCACATGCTAAGCTCCGAAGGTACAGACGACACATACATGGATCTATATATACCGATATATATATATGCATGCAGACATGTACAATTGTATATATATATATATGCAGTTTTGGATTCCTCATAATACAGACGGCATACCACATCATCAAATGGAAATCTCAGAACACAAGGCCACCAGACGAAGCACGGCCAGCTGCTCCAGGCATTGAGGCAAAACCACGGCCACCACCACCACTGACTGCACACTTAAATGTCTAGGAAAGCAAAACCCAGACGCCGCCGCCGAGTATAAAGCAGCGAGTCATGCATTTCGGTTGAACTCAAACTGTTGCCCATAAATGATAGCGTTTTGACAGGAACTCTTAAACGTTACCTTAAAAATAGTCAACAGTGGTTGTTGAAGAGATAAGGAATTCCTACGTGTACATATATCGAACTTCCACAAGAACACGCACGCAACATGTCAGAGTTGGAAGCATATAACATAGACCGTAGCCGACATCTGACCGATACAGTCAGCTACACTTGGCAATTTTAGAAAACATTTCTGAGCAATTAACCTAATAACATTTACAGCAATTAGCATGCATTACAAATTTACATTGCAGTCAGAGGACTTCAATCCCTTGCCGTAGCTGCAATTCTTCAACAGGCGTCAACAGTCGCTGATAACTAAACAGAGAGTTCTTCCAATACCATGTAGCAGAAATGTAGGCCTATTCATCAATTCAAACTCATGACTTCAAAGCAGCACTTCAAAGCGATAAATCCCTAACATCTGGATTTCAGAGGTCATCTGGATTCAGAGGTCGTCTGGATTCAGAGGTCGTCTGGATTCAGAGGTCGTCTGAATTCACAGGTCATCTGGATTCAGAGGTCATCTGGACTCAGAGGTCAATAGGATTCAGAGGTAATCTAAACTCAAAGGTCATCTGAGTTTAGAGGTCATCTGGATTCAGGAGTCATCTGGACTCAGAGGTCATCTGGATTTAGAGGTCATCCGGATTAAAAGGACGTGGACCAGAGCACCTTTTATTTTTCAGAAACTTCATTCCATCCTCTGTAGGTCTGCCTGACCATAAAGCCTGACTGACACAAGCCTTATGCCAACACTTCTGCTCTTCTGTCAAATTCCTGGACAAACAATTTTAGCTGCATTCATTTCCATTCCAAAATTCTACTTCCCTCGCTCTTCCATCAGACTTACTCTAGACAAGAACTTGACCACTCAATTCCATTCTCCGTTTCTCCTTTTCCATCAGACTTAAAGTAAAGAACCTGATAACCCAATTTAAAAAAAAACTCTTTCACATCTACTTCATCAGAGAAGTAGTCACAAAACTTGTGCAGCCCAACCGAGTGAACAAAAAATTCTTCCATCCCATTAAAAACACTCTCAATTCCAATAAATAAAATTTGTAATACATAACAAATTATATTGACACAAATACGAAGGAACAAATAACATACACAGCAATATCAATCAGTCAGCCAGCCAGCCAGCCAGCCAGTCAGTCAGCCAGCTAGCTATCCAGCCAGCCAGTCAGTCAGTCAGTCAGCCAGCTAGCTATCCAGTCAGTCAGCCAGCCAGCTAGCTATCCAGCCAGCCAGTCAGTCAGTCAGTCAGCCAGCTAGCTATCCAGCCAGTCAGCCAGCCCGTTAGCTATCCAGCCAGTCAGTCAGCCAGTTAGCTATCCAGTCAGTCAGTCAGACAGCTAGCTATCCAGTCAGTCAGTCAGACAGCTAGCTATCCAGTCAGTCAGTCAGCCAGTTAGCTATCCAGTCAGTCAGCCAGCCAGCTAGCTATCCAGTCAGTCAGTCAGACAGCTAGCTATCCAGTCAGTCAGTCAGTCAGTCAGTCAGCCAGCCAGCTATCTATCCAGTCAGTCAGCCAGCCAGCTAGCTATCCAGTCAGTCAGCCAGCCAGCTAGCTATCCAGTCAGTCAGTCAGACAGCTAGCTATCCAGTCAGTCAGTCAGTCAGCCAGCCAGCTAGCTATTCAGTCAGTCAGTGAGTCAGTCAGCCAGCTAGCTATCCAGTCAGTCAGCCAGCCAGTCAGTCAGCCAGTTAGCTATCCAGTCAGTCAGCCAGCCAGCTAGCTATCCAGTCAGTCAGTCAGTCAGTCAGACAGCTAGCTATCCAGTCAGTCAGCCATCCAGCCAGTCAGTCAGCCAGTTAGCTAAGCAGTCAATCAGCCAGCCAGTCAGGTCTGTCACTCGTAAGACAAAGCTTTCATCCAATAACTTCCGTTAATTACATAAATGACCTATAGACATGAGTCTCTACCAAACTCCAAACTGGAACCAAAACTTTGTATAATATTATAAGCATTTTATTCATTGTGCACATCAATCTTACGATATATGTTATCAATTTTCCGAAATAATGATTTATGCTGAAAATATATAATTATAAATCTACATCAGTGCAAATCAAAACATAATGTTTTCTGTTTTGCTATAATGACTTCTCATTTCAAATACTAAATAATATTATTATAATAATACTATTATTAAATGACATTACAGCCAAATGTAAAACAACCTATAAATAGACATCAACATCAAATGTTTTTGTCAATTATTGACTATAAAGTATAAACAGCTACTAGTGGCTGTAGCTTACATAGTACATGCAATGCATGGCAAAATAACTCTTTTTCTGTGAACCGATTTAACAAGTAAATTTGAGATAATATGTTCATCAATCTGACAAGGAGTTAAAGTATACAGTTAACTATTTCAAAACCGTTGATTTCAGAAACTCACCCAAAGTATCTGCCTTGGGGAAACATTTATATAATTGTTGCAATCATTAAAGAAGTTTTTCTACACTAATGACTTCTTTGCACTATGCTATCCGGCAGAGGCCACCCACGCATGCCATCAGGCTAACACCTGCAGTAGCCATACACTACAGAAGCATAATTGAATCCTGTAACAAGGTGACACATTATGATGGAGATGGAATAAAAAGTTATGTCTGTCCATATTTTTCTGAGAGGAGACCCAGAGGATGTTTACTTAGTAAACGACCACTGTGCTCTGAGGTTCACGGTGACCTTCTGGAATGGACTCCCCTAGAGCTACGTATAATACCTAGGAACTGCTCATCTTCATTATAAACCTCTCAGAAAACTGTTCTTTTCATTCAATCAGTGAAAGCACCTCTGAGTAAATATCTTTTTGACTGATTGGTTGATTGATTGACTGATATATTGCTTGAGTGATTGATTGACCAAGGATTCAATTTCTGGTCACATCACTTTAAAGGTTAAACGTGAAAATCTCCAACAGGGCAGTTAATATTATTTCTGCTCCAGTGAATTCGGCCTTAAAATGAGTACACTGACCGTAAACTGTGTTAATGGGAAGATGGAAGACAAAGCAGCAAGAAAGAGGACTGGCCCTCGTAAGCAGATGCTACACAAAATTAATTTGTCAACATACTTATAATTGCATTCACTGATTTCCAAAAGGTCAGCTCAAGGGACAGAATTTTTCTTCATCCCAAGTTCTGTCAACTTCCATGCAGTGTGCAGCCATCAGTGTTTTGACTGCTATCATTTGAGTAAGAAAGCAAACAACCCAGTAATTAGCCATTCCAGTTCATGGAGAGGCAAGCCATAACCACGGAGTAATGTAGAACATACTCGGACGCAGAGCTGAGGAACCAAGTTCGAAACCTGTGTCTCTTGTAAGGTTGATAAGTCCTTCTTTCACTAGGCAGTGACGTTTGTTAAAATGAGACGTAATGGGCGCCTTGCATGGCTGCCAATAGTCAAATTCAACTCCAGTAATAACCTGTCATCATTCGTTCATACTGTATTTGTAATCATACTGCAATTTGAAATTAACGAAAACTATTTTTATTACAATTATTATCTCACAATAATATATATTCTTGAAATTTATATTCTGAAATTTGATGTCACTCTTCTTCCAATATCTTTTGCTCAGAAGTGCACATGCCTTGACGGCGAAATTGCAGTTGTACTGCAGAGCAATTGTGTGCAAAGGAATTGCTCAAGGTCCCTACACTGTGACTGATGCCTCAGACGAGAGTCGAACCCGCTCACTCAGCGCACACTGAGTGCTACAGGTCGGCGCTCAAACCGATCAGCCACCATGCCGCATATAATACACAAACCCCATTCCAGCAAGTTCTCTCCTTTCTCCAGGTTTTCAACTGATTTAAAATGAATATATAATATATATATATGGATATACATACATAATATATATATAGTAAGCTTATTTATAAATATATATGTATACATATTGAAACCATGTACGCACAAGGAGCTCTTATTACTTTACCAAACGAAATGCACAACTTACTTACCTTAGCAGAATATGCAAGGGGCCTGTAAAGTAAACCTAAGTTAAGTCAACAGTCCAAATTTTATCTCCACTCTGGTCCAGCCAATATGAGGGTAAAGTGCAGCACAATCAGTACCAGAAAAAACCAACACGATTCTTATCAAGAAGCCTTTTGCTATCCCTGTAGAGCAACTCAGTGCTGGCTCACATCACATAACATGATATATCTGCCTGCTCATCTAGGGAATCCCCTAGTCTTTAGAACACAGAGCTATATAAATGACAAACGTCGCAAACTAGCTCTCATTCAGTCTTACGCTCTATAAAATTTTATTTCAAGCTCAGGGAAATCTCTAGGCATTGAAAGCAGATCTGTAGATCTTAATTTCAGAGAGACAGAGTACTAGATTGACCATATAAAAGACCATATGAGTCGTAAATCTTCTGAACCGTGTAGCAGATGTGCTTAAAAACCTGAGGACTGTATGAATGAAAAGCAGACTGGGACCACTTCACTTGCAGTTGAGAAAGCTACTGCACTCTTCTAGACAAACACAATGTGTAACTACCTTAGAATTATGTTAATAAAGAAATTGTACGTTGCATTCAAATACCTTGACATTACACCACACACATGTATCTAAAAATCTCTCTCTCTCTCTCTCTCTCTCTATATATATATATATATATATATATATATAAAACATCCAACACTTAATATAATACAACATTAACACTAAACACCAATGTGGGAGACAAGTGCTTGGCAAACGAAGCACTCCTGTTAAATTAATCGATTGTTCTATATTTCTGTAATAAACCAAGACCTACTACTATAGGACAGAATGACAGAGCTCTTCAACCAGCCATACAGCAAAGGCGAACTGCACACACACAGTCACAGAATTCACTTCAAGTGGCGCTATATAAATTTGCAACTACTGGCACCATTACCACAGATATCGTAGTCTCAGCCTAAAGAAAAGACAGACTTAAAGCAAACCTCAATGAAAGGATTTGCTAGCACTCCACAGCAGAAACAGAAAACATATATGTACCTCCATTTCTCTCTCCCCTTCCTCCCCCACCCCTCCTTTCCCCCCTCCTCCGACCCACACCCTTCCTTCTGTCGGTTTGTCTGTCTGTCTGTCTGTCTATACATATAGCTGTATTTAAAGTAAGCTCTTATTACATGCATGAACCAGGGTAGTAATTAATTATCTTTGGTTCAACTACTGCCGAATGTTCAGTACATAGGTCTGTATTTGGCAGTACACTGGAATGATTATCATCTACAGAATCCACCTTATTTAAGTTTTACTATCACTTACATGAATCGTTTGTTCCATCATAAAGATTTGGCCAACCTAACAAACATGCACTATTTGAGATTGAAAAGTTCATGCGTTGACTCTGTGGAAACAGCTTCACAAGGGACATTTCGGTAGTTGAAGACACAAGGCAGAAATTTGGTTAAAGATTTCTGTTCCGCCTGTGCAAATGAATGAAGACATGCTAAAGGGACTGCTCTTACCGAGTGTAGGATAAAACCCCAGACAAACCCCCGGACATTAACCCCCAGCTTTAGTAGAACACTACCCCCGGACAAGACCCTCCTTTTGGGTTTTGTACGTTCCTATTATCCTATATTTTACAAATGTTTCATTTTGACTAATTAATAAAGACTTTGTATTTCACAAACTATGTCTGTAAAAGTAAAAAAATTATTCTTAGGGGGGGTGTCCAAGGGGTTTTTCCAGGGAGTGTATCCGTTCCCGATCTGACCTACTTCTCTAAAGGTATTATAATTTTTATATCAAGATTAAATTACTGGTAGATATCATTCATGTCATCATTATCATCACAGTCACCATCACCATCGTCATCATCATCAACAACATCATCTGCACATATGCTGTGACTAACTGCTCAGTAAAATCAGTTACTTTACACATAGTTTAATGTAGCAATGGAATTTATATAGAGCCACCCCAGGTAAACACGCCTCACCAGCATTCCCAACCCACCATCAATCGAGCATAAAACAAGAAAGATTTCAGACTCATAAACCAAAAGCACGAAAGGCTCCCAGTATCGTAAGACGCAATTGTGAATGTGCTTGCAAACCTGAACAGAGCCTGGAACCTGACGAGAAAGACTTCCCAGAAGTTTTCCAGACCAAACAACATAAAATCGCAATGGAAACATACTGGCTTACAAACGCTTAAGGAGGAAATAAGGTAATGAAAGATGAAAGAGACGTTAAACTAAAAACGGTGAAGGCATCAAGTAATTTTTTCAATCCGGTAAACGTATCCCATAGGGTTCCCCCCTCTATGCGAAAACTGGCATAAAACCAAAAACACCGACATATTGGTGCTCAAGTGCCAAAGTGCAACATGGAACATAGTTACTATTCTGGGTAACTAAACCCACAGAATGCGTGCAGATAGAAAGAGAGTGGATGAAATGTGGACTTGGAGGATAATGATGAAAATTGGTCAGACAGAAAAATGCCCTGGAGAAAGTAGACAGACAGTTCTGCTACAATTGATTGGAAATAAAAAAACACTACTGGCTTGTACACATTCTGAAAAGGAGGTCTGCTGCTGACGGTATTGGAGGGAAGGGTGCTGGGGAAAGGCTACAACGGGAAGGAAAAGATTTAATATGTTGAGTGATTTGGACAATGGAGAACCTTATATAACTACAAAGAGGAAAGTGACCAACAGAGGGCGCTGGAGAGGAAGGAGGGGAGACAAGAATCAGCAGAAGAATGAAGAAGAAGAACCTAACTAATTGACCTTCGGTCCAACTGCCAGAGCAAAGAGATCAACCCAGAAGTGAGTAGACACGATTGCAGTTTGCCAAGGTACACTGGCAACATAACCTGCCAAACACCTGTCCATTAAGAGCCAACTCTGTACTGGTTTCTGCTGGTAGAAAGAAGGACCAGAGCAATTTGTCATACATGAAATGATAAAATAAGCACAAACCAGGGAATTGTACTGGTCAGCGGCAAGATACAGGATGGACTGGAGATAGCAATTAAAACAATTCAATTGATTAATACACTGAAAAATTATAATAATGCCGTTTTAAGCCACTTCACAAACCGCCTTACGTGCAATTATAAAAGATCCCTTTTCGAAGCTTAGCTCAATCTGGGTCACAAGTTCCAAATCATGCTATGTACATCCGAACGTGTGTATAACGAAGCCTGCTTAAGTGTAAGAAGACTCTGATATACTCATAAATTAATATCCGTCAGCCTTTTTTTAGTGTTCATGTAACAGAGCAAGGAAGCACGAATTTCAGTAAATATGCGCCTCTGCTTAATTAAATTTCATGAGGATAAATCATTTCATGATTTAAAAATGCGTCTTGACATAGTGCAGGTATCACTATCAATTCCCCAGCGATGAAAGCCTAGACAAAGTCTGTTGAAACTGTTAGGTGAGTCAGTTCAGATGCAAGCAGACGCATGTGCAAATATTGTCCTCCAATGAGAAAACCTGGCGGCCATTGTAAGGGCCAGACAAGGGCCAAAACACAGCACTCGTTGTCGTCTCAATGTCATAATAAAGCTGCAAATCCTAAAGAGATAATCTTCTCCCGATTGAATGGGTGACAGACCTGTCGTCGACCAGACAGTCTTAGCAAAACAACCCATCAACCTTTCATCGAATCCTACAAAGCTACAGCCAAGTCAAAGAAACGCCTAACAAAGGGCTATTTTACTCAAAGACTACAGTGTTTCCTTTTAAGTTAAAGGGCATCCAATAACAGTGTCAAAAACGTTGCCAGTGTTGAGAATAGGGAAGGGGAGGGAGGGAGAATGGCAAGACAATGGCCAACCAAGGATCCAGATGCAGAGCCACACAAAGGCTATACAAGCAAGCAAAGCTGTACTCAATCCCCTCAATATTTTTTTCACCCATTCCTTAACTTAATTTCCCAATAGGTCTATGACACTTTAGTCAAAGAACTCTGACCCCTCACAATCTAAAAATCCTCAGGGTCAACAGCGGACAGCCATAAGCATCTCTGCCATGGTCTAGACATGTATACGGTAGGCTCACTTTGAAGTGCCATCTATGAATTCCTCTGCCATTAAAATGCATTACTAAAGAGAACCAAAAAGTTTACCTCATACACGAAAGAGCCATAATTAAAACAGCAAGGAAAAGTCCTATATTGCGGAGATTGTTAGAGAATCCAGTCAACATAGAAATTCATCCTAGACATTAGACGGAATTCAGTAGACTGAATTTTTACAGACTGATCACTAATCCATGACTGCAGTCTGCAACCACATTCTTAACAATACAGTCAGCTGGCACAACAACAGTAGGGCTGAACTAGGGTCACACCATAGGAGACAACTTCCCCATCAAGAGTGACATCAGCCAAAGACACCTGGGTCCACAACACAGCCAAACGTTCTGGTCCTGCTGCCATTGACCTTTGCAATGGGGTCCCCAACAGTCAAATGCTCTGGCTCTGCTGACATCGACCTTTGCAATGGGGTCCCCAACAGCCAAACGCTTTGGTCCTGCTGGCACCAACCTCTGCAATGGGGTCCCTAACACAGCCAAAGGCTCTGGCCCCGCTGGCAATGATCTTTGCACGGCCACCACACGATGGGAACCGCAACTCCTTTTACCAAAGATCCCCTTAAACATAAAACGACTCCTGTGAAGAGGGTTTCTCGTCTAGACATCATTAATTTCGTAACTTCAGCTTCCGCCGAGGCCACTGCATAGCTTGCTTGATTCGAAGAATTCTGCTCCACTACAAAATAACAATTATACGTAGGATCCTTTGTTTGGCGATATGGTTCACGAGGTGCAGTCCTTCGTTGCACTTATTGACCCGAAACCCGATCGGTTCATCCGAGACCGAGAGGCTCCCACTGCAGACAGTTCGGATTGCAGTATACACACGATTTGCAGCAGCAGCAGCAGCTTATTCGATTCATCTAAACAGGGCTCTAATTATTAAGCAGTGGTCTTGGTAACTACGCACAACATAACAAATGAGATCTCTAAATACACAACGTTCGGTGCTGCCTAACGGAAAATGGACGGGCAAAGAACAAGAAATGTAAAAAAACGACGTCTGAATAAGTTCTACCTGCTCCTGCTCACATCCTGCTTATCAAAAAAATGATTTCATTGCCCCCCCCCTTCATTCCCAAGGACTTGTCCTACGCTATCTTTACTCTCCCTGGATCCGATGTCTCTACTGAATATTGATCGGCAAATATAACGGCCCCTAGTCTAGCCACATAAGTCTCCAGATCAGAGTTCAACCTGACTTGTATACTCGTAATAACTCAGGATTGCATGGGTTTTTGTAGTCTGGCGTTTTTTCCTGACAATACCGGCTTGAGCAGATCATTTAAAACCACACGAGGGATTACACTATGACAAATCATTCATGCACTTATGCTGCAACCTTTCTAAGCAAATAATTTATATATCTAAACTGAGTGAAGAGAGATGCAGTCATCAACTTCAAGATCAAACTGGTTATTAAGATCCTAAATTAGTAGCAGGTCTCACACAGGCTTCAGTCTTCCAAACCACTTAAACCCTGACATGTTATATTATAAGTTATCTACTCAAATTTGCTCCGAATCCAACCCTAGTACACTTTCCAAGTTATGACAAAAAAGCATTAGCATGGATTTGCGAGGCTGCACATTCAATGCGGTCAAACATCAATGCATGTAATATCTAGTTTGAGCTGATTTTTGAGGCGGTGTTTGACAATCTAAATTTATCATTTTTCCACAGCTTTCATATGCCCACAATATTGCCCATCGAACATGTTACAATATACAAGTTTCGTTTACCATCTAAACTGAGCAACATTGGTCAACTAGCAAACATCTGATCAACTAGCAAAGGTGCATCCAGCTGGAGATAGCGAATGCTCACTCCTGCACATGGAGCACATAAAAGAAGCCCACATAGTAAACGCCTACACACAAAAATCCTTCTATAAACACATACAATGAAAAGACAATTGATCAAAGTAACTATTCAGAGCATGGTACGGAAATTACCAATGTAAACAGTTAAGATCACCATGGCAACATCCGGCAGAGTGTAATTTCAGATCAGTTACGCATGATGGCAATAAGAAAAGCCGCCAAAGAAATAAAATTGCTACCAATAAAACCACACAAAGTACCTCAAAACACACCATGAAAAGATCGCCAAACAGAAGCAATTTCAAATCTTTTTCAGCGGCATCAAATAAACTCACCAAAGAAATAAAACCAGTCGCTCAAACCACACAGGCATCGCCCAAGTGAATAACTGTCAGGCTACCAGCTCAGAACATCTTTGACAAGTGACTCCTCACCAATGCCTGAGATTCAAAAAAAGTAAAAATCAAACACAATTTCAGATTGCACACAACTTCAGACTGTACTATCAGACACCTGATAGCAAGTCACTCGAAACGACAATGCAGATGAAAGATTAAGTAGGAGATCCACAGTGAAAATATAACCAACACAAATACGCTCTCTATGTATGGTTGTACTGTTAGCAAATACTAAAGTTATCTACCTATGGAACAGCTTCGACTCTTTCATGTAACATTTCGTAAGTGCTCGTCGACTTATCCAGGTGCTGGGACAGACACCACCTGGGCACTCTTCACAATTATAGCTTCAGGTTAAGTCAAGTCTGGGGGCATTAAGTAGACAGAAAGCACCACCACCTGAGAAGTCCAAAACTGTTTAAATTCCACTTCAGAAATAACTTTAGAACCGATTAAAATACCCTTTCAAAATCGCAGACACAACAGAATAGCCGCGTGCTACCGCAACGTCTCCCTGACCAAGGCTACAATTAAACATCAAAAGGCCAACTGTATTGTATGTTCAGGTGTGCAGCTTTTTCACCAAACACACATTCACGGAACTGTGAACATTCTTTATGGATATCCGTCAGTTGCATAATGAATCACAAACTTTCAGGGAAAGGGAAGTCAAGAAATACTTTCATTTAATCTGTTTTACGATCTCGTAACATGATGTGACTTTTTCTTTTCGTTGTGTTACTACATTCATAGGGTGTTCGTTAGCAACTGAAGGGACGCTGTGTGGTAATAATGAAGCTAGAAGCCAGACTTTTCAGATAGATTACATCATATGAGACTGTCTACAGTCCAGCAAATGACATGATGTCCTGTTATTTGAAACTTTGTTTTGAATTCTTTTTTCAGACAGCTTATCAGGCAAGCCAAAGCGAATTTTAATAATACAGCAGAATATTAAACTATTAGGGCATAGACCTATCTATCATAGGCCAACCCAGACAGGAAGGGGCAAGGAGATCTGAATATTTATTTGTATATTCACATTAATTATTTACCCAAATATTATAAGCACTTACATTTAATTAATTTCATTTTGGAAAAATTATATAATGCCCTTCAAGAAACCTACTCAAATAGAGATTAACAATTATAAAGATATCAGTATTACGTGCTTTATATAAATAAAGCTTAGATGGTGAGCAAAAGCATGTGTAGGCCTAGACGTTTTAAGCTGGCTTTGAGACCATTTCTGTGCAAATAAAGACATCAAGCCTGTGCTAAGACGGTTTATGGAAGTGGAGATTGAGGTTGCAGGGTCAAACGGGTCTTCGACCCATGAACCATGCAGCAGTCAGGATCTATGGAAACAGATGACAGAAACAATGCAGGACAGAAATGCTGTGGATATGGGGAATCAATGTTGCATTGGACACCTATTGGTCTTCAACCCATGGACTATGATGATGATGATGATGACGATGACGACGACGATGATGATGATGAAGACGGTTTTTAATGGAGTTCTTTTATATATGAAATCTTACTAAATTACACAAACAAGTGAAACAACTATGTTCTGATCAAACTTTTTGACACTTTGAAAGCAGCCATTGCAAGAGGTAATGACCTGGGACTCAAAGCTGAAAGGCTTCAAAATGAAGCACTGGTGATTCCAAGTTGAATGGTTTTGCAATGAAGCACTGGGGATTCCAAGTTGAAAGGTTTTGTAATGAAGCACTGGGGATTCTAAGCTGAATGATTTTGTAATGAAGGACTGTTAGTGTTTCAAGACAATCAAATAGGAGATCCAGCAAATTATGATACTGCATGACAATATTAATAAAATTGAAAATTCAAAAGAGAAATGATTACTGAAAGGGAACTTTCAAAAGCTCTTGCAATGAGGATTTTATATACTCATGATGAAAAGAAACACAGATAGGTGAATTCAATCAAAACATTGTGATTAATGAGAAGATAGTAAAAAGCACAATACTTGAGAGTGACCCAAAACTTAGTCACAAAGGGATTACTTTCATATTACTCCCGAATAGTAGTCTTGAAGGGGCGCTATATAATTTTTGTAATGAATATTGCTCAGTTATAAGTTTGAGTTTACATTAAATAAAACAATTGGGAACAAAATGAATAAATAAGGGAGGAAAAGGTGTAGGATTAGACGTTGCAAGCCAACCTCCACATCATTGCTGGGCTAAGACGATCAGTGGTATAAGCGGAGTGAAATCCGAGAAGTTAACTGAAAGTGATCATTGGTCTAGTAAGAGAGAGACACAGAGAGACAGACAGAGAGAGCGAGGGATAGAGAGAGAGGGATAGAGAGAGAGAGAGAGATGGAGAAAGAGTGCGTGAGTGAGTGAGTGAGCGAGTGAGAGCAGTTGCCGTAAACACAGCACCATGACGAATAACAGGCAATTGACTTTGCATGCAACTTTGATGGGCAACCATTAAGTGTTTTCTTTGTTATACAGTTCAACGTTTTGGAGGCTCAAAGGTAAGGATTCTAAGGATCTATTCTAGGACATTCGTATTTTCAGTATACAAGGTACTTGCATATAATTTAGAGTGGAATGACCCACCGGAATGTTCTGAGTGGGTTGAAAGAATGTTCTAGGTGGGTCAGAATATGGACGCAGGAAACCACCAATCTTGACTTCTCTATGCTTCCCTACTTATTGACCTTTCTGTGACCTTCAACAAAAACAAGGCTAGAATATCTTACTATCCACACCAACGATTCACACTTTGGTGTGGACCAAGCGCATGTTACAGATTCAACTAATTAATTATTATTATTAGTAATAATAATAATAATAATAATAATAAAGCACAGAAAACCTTTGATTAGGTGTTCCATTAACAGGTGCCAACCCCTCAAGTCTTCAGTTACAATTACAATTTAGTGTAGCCAACAATGTTCTTTTAGAATCCACATACCGTACTGTAAACCAAAATTCACTTAGCCCAATAGGAGAACTGGTCTGCTGTCGTCTACCACAAAAGTCTTGCATAGCTGTTCTGCCGGTGGTGACCTTGCGGTCAACCAAACCACAATCATGTCAAACCTCAGCTATTTCCGAGGTGCATCTTACTATAGGGAAAAGGGGTCAACTGGAAAGCATGGAAAACATAATCCTTTGTAGCTATCAGGATTTAGAACTAAACCACCAGTCTATCAGTCAGCAACTTCTGTTTTGCAATTCTAATTGGCCTCATGTCTCACGCTAATCATACTAAAAGAATAACAACAGCCGGTAGTCTGTCCGGCTTCCCCCAAGAGCGAACGCAGTGATCTGTCTGGCTGTGCAAGGGCTATACCGAGCTGCTCGGAATAAAGTTCCAGGGCGATATCTCGAGTCCCGATAGCCACACAGTAATTCCCAAGAAATTTAATACAGATTAAGACGTCCAGACGGACGAGGAGGAGGAATTTGCCACAGCCGACACAAGAAATGTCCGATTGAGCCGGCCAACACAATGGGGATTCTTCCCCGCTGCACGGGTTCACACGAAGACATTCCAATGCCAATCTAATCAAGGAGGTCAGAAGAGGAGGCACCCACGGAATCTCGAAAAATGCTGTACAACAGTATCGGCTAACATTTAGTATCGGGGTGCGTAAGTTTACGATAATTTCTGTCTCTGGCGTTGGTCGGTATACTCACTGTTCGGTTTTGACGTCGCAGATTCACCCATTGCATGGAGCTGTGTCTACCGTTAGTCGGTCCTCACGCTACAACCTCACCCCCAACCCCGATGCTAAATGTCTGCCAAGATATCAATAACAGCTGAATATTTTCATCAGGATAGGTATTGGACTACTGGTAACCTAGCAAACATTCGGGACCGCTGCTCCTCCAAATGACAGGCAATCATAGACTGTGTTTTGGCAACTGCGGCCCGGCAGACGCCCGAAGGATGGCGCTGCTACAGCTATTCCGCAAGAAAAAATGTGCACAATTTACATGGATCAGAAAGTTGACTGTGCACCCCATGAGAAACGACGGCAGACTGCTGTTGAAGCTGAAATCGTAGACTGGCAATCCCATGCCAAGCCCAATGTGTGGAGTACGCTGCTTACGTAATTTCGCCATCTATCAGTATTGAGAACACCGCAGAAAGAAGCAGGAAAAATTTTGATTGAAAGATAGACCTAGCTCCAACGGGTTCAGATTTTTACTGAAGCTAAATGAAAACCAGATAACTGCTTCTTTTCACAGCCAAGTCAAAGTGTTAAATCGCTTTTATTTTTCTCTTGAAAGAGTTCTTAAAACAAACTTAATGCGATACTCTCTTATCCAATCCATCTTAGATAACAGATTCGAATGTATACAGAGCACCGTAATAAACATGGTTACCATCGAGGAGTGAATTCTTAAAACAACTGTTCAACGGGATCCGAAGTACTCATTCTTCTAATATCCACTTCTTAACAAGATACTGACATCACAAACACTGCATTAACTCCACACTGTGGCTCCAAAGAAATGTAACTGACAACCAATCTGTCTTCAAAGTTTGAAACTTTTTCGACGTTCAAAAATGTAAAATAAATTGCTATTTCTTACTGGCATTCAAATAGTTGGCTATAATATACTCTAAAGCACGTTTCTGTTTAACACTTCTGAATGCAACAAATTTTCATAACTCCTTGAAGTCAGGTACAGTACCTGATTAGTTTAGAAAGATTGGCATGTAACAAAAGAGAGAATCGGTATGAGCCTCCCACCTCATTGGGATATTTACTGTGCGGTGTACATAAACCATCATTTTGCCATAAACCCATGCTCGCTAATTTCGCTGAATTTTATCAACAACTGTACTGCACTAGTACTAGAAGCAACTGTTCAATTTCAGGTCATTTATTTGAAGGCACCCATTTATTCATTTATTAACCAGAAATGATATAATAATTATATTTATAAAAACTTTGATGTTTTCAAATGCACTGCCTTTTGCCGATTTCAGTAGTTCCTAAGCTAATGTACAACCACAGAATGTACACCAATTTTACACATTATAAAAAGTACATTATTGATATTAATGATTTATTAATTTAATTCGTTCATTCACCGACTAATTCATTCAAAAGAATCTGGATCTCAGACACGAGACAATTGTGAAGAAAGGAGAGGAGCGCAAAGTAGATTGTAAAAGTTACTACTTAATTAATTAATTAAGAACAAACCCTCTGACAGTATTAAATGTTGAGAAACACTGAATGGGTGTCAGTTGACATCTAATGTATTTTTAAAATTCATTATTGCCTTATGACATTCCCACCCCTCCCCCATTTACCCCACACCCATCCCTCTCAAACATCTGGTCTTCTTCCTGTTCTTTCTACCAGGGCTCTAGGTCTAGCTCAGCCAGCACCCCATTCCACACGTAGGACCACCATAATCTCTCTCTAGTTCCATCCAATATACGATATACGGTACCATATGGCTCCAGGTCTAGCTCCGTGGACATTCATTCCATATCTAGGACACTGATAGAGCTACTCCAGACAGTACCGTAAACATCAGAATGCGAATTTCATTACTAGTAAAAAATTCAAACTATAAACACAAGTGCTAGATCTAAGACAATAGGAGAGTGAAAATAGGCAGCACCAAAAGCACCAGACCATATCTAGACCACAATTACCACCATTCTGTAATCTATATATATACAACACAAGGATTCTGTCTGTCTGTCTGTGTGTCCTTGGCAGTCGATGCATTTGCACAGTTTTAGAGCAATTCACTCCAAACCTACACCGTTGGCTTGGGGAACACTTGATACACGCAGTCCAGGCGTTCTGATCCCGCTCATGCCGTCTTCCACGTCTCCCGGGGCAAAAACCTACGGCGCACCCTCACACACCCATAAAAGCAAAGTTTCCTTCGTACACATAGCCTACCAGCGTTTAGCTGCCACCACCAGCTGTCTGCCTGCATGTCTGCCTGCCTCTCTGCTTTGTATAGGCATATAATTATAAGTGAGCAATAGAGTACCCTAATCTGACACTGTGCAAGCAACAGCAGAACTACCTGATCAGAGCTTGACCCCCGGATTCGACCTGGCATCGGAAAGAAACGAGAGGATTGCCTATTGCGGACTTAATTTGGCATAGCGCCGGTGATTAAGCTGGTCTCCCTGACGTGGCTTTTGTGGGCGCTGAGAAATTTCCATGGATTTACATTACATTGCAAAGACTTTCGAAGAAATGGTCCATATGACCAAGCTACGGTTAAGTCAAGTTTGCACAATCGGTCTGTACTATAAATACGTCTCTCCATTTACACTTTTACAGCTATTCACTCGATCGCTCGGGGAACACCTCGGACACCCAATAGAGGGGTGGGTTGATTGTTGAGGAGGAAGAGGAATTAGAGATGAGGAGGAGGGATAAGATTGAGGAAAGGCGAACTCTGCTAGACATGCAGCCTCCTGCACGGCTGCAGAGTCCCCTCAGGCCAGTCAGGAACAACAGGCTGCAGATGTTGCAAGAACAGGAATGCCTCCCCATAACTTCGTCCTCAATCAAGGTGCCCCCATAATCTTCTTTACCCGGGCAAACGCCGGGTACCCCAGCTAGTGAACAATATAAGTAACGAATTTACATAACTGGAACAGCCATTCTATACTGTACTATAAGTACCAGATTAAAGTCACTAGCACAACCATTCTACCATGCATAGAGAGTACCAGATCTTTGTCACTGGGATAAATATGCTTAATGGTCTGGGAAGTGTTTAATTTGAAAGTTGCTTGAGCCAATCTCAGCCAGTCGAAGCTAATAAATTATACCTAGCATGATAGCATCCTAGGCCTATATATACACTTGTTGTCTTTGAGAGCCGTAAATTAAAAAAATAATGCTCTTACTTGCAAAATTTGGAACGTAATATCAGACAGTGGTGTGAGCATCAGTACCTGTGGCTGTGGTTATGGGTATTCTATAATGTACCAAAAGTACCAGATCTAGGAAACCAATACAAGACTAGGTCAAGGACTCTAAAAATATAATAGACCCAGAAAATAGGCAGGACTATTTCATAAAGTATAAAAAATGCCAGATCGAATAATTGGTACCAAAGTACCAGATTTTGATAAGTGGCACAACAATTAATAATATAATTCACCTGAAGGCTGAAGTACCAGATCTAAGGTGTTGGCACAAAACTAATCCAGAAAGTGTCGAGTATGCCTACCAGATACAGGGAATTGATAGTAAAAATGCTCTATATAAACGGATGGTTGTAAGTATCATATCCAATGCATCTGTGAAACTATCAAACATAATGCCATACGTAATAGATCTAGGAAATTAGTAGAATATTGACTGATTAATTGATTTAACTGTTCAATAAAGTACCAAAAGTACCATATCTATGACATAGTAGAATTAGATCTGTTATTTTGAAGGCCTCAAATAGTGATGACAAACTCTTTATAAACAGACCATGTAATAGGAACTGTTACATCACATAGCTTGCAGCCCACTGTAGCATCACAGATTAGCATAATTTATTTAAATTTATGCAAGCATATACATTATAGATAAATCGGCAGTTAATCAAATATTATTCCCTTCAATATGTTTCTTTAATAGATTAGGTGAATATTTATTATTTATACCTAAAAATGAGCAAAATGAGTCCTGTTTAGCTCTGGTGACATTTCTGACACAATAACACACTCGTTTCTCCATGTCTTACTTTCCAACTCTGGTAAGCATCACACAATCTTCAGTTGATGTCATCGTGTGCATAATAACAATGCAAAATACCAAAGTATACAAAAGTATTTCAAATTAGATTATTCAACATTGCCATCTAAGTCACAATTTCAAATATAATATAATCTAGTTTTACTTCCCAATTCACGTGAAACAGTCTAATTTCTAAGTGACATTTCCAGCAGCCAATGCATCCTTTGGAGTTTGGAAACAAAAATTTATGCTTTCACTAATAGGACTTGGTGCCATTTCTGACGCCATCAGCAAACTTTAATTTGCATAGTAGAAAATATTACAAAGACACAGGTTCTAAACAATTAACCACTAAATAGGCAGCCTTGCAAACAGCCGTGCAGGCAGGCAGCCATACAGGCAAGCAGACAGCCATGCAAGCAGGCAGAAAAGCAGACAGACCGGCAGGTAGGCAGACAGAAAGGCAAGCAAGCAGGCAGAAGTCCCAACCACTGGACCACCGTGCAAACTTATTGCTTGCCGATAGTGTTAATTAAAAACACATGATAACTGCCTTTTCAAACACATAAAACAGAAGGTATTGTGCGGAATGGTAATGCATGCAAACGAACGACCAGACTTCTTCGACAGCCGCCGACGACTGCATCGGGTCTAGGTTTATTGGTGGCCATTGCGGTTAACACTGTGCACGCGTCTTCCTCGCGTCAACAGGTCGTGTGTCTGAGCCAATGCACGGGTTACGTCTATTGGCTGATTTGCTTGTAAACTCCTGATTTCAACAGTGCTGGTCAAAAGTTATACGCAGGGCATCAGCTTATTCACGAGGGATGCGCACTGTCGAGTCCAGTAGCCAGAGAGAGGTTGTGGAGCTGCCATGAAGGGTTTCATTGTGGATTAGAAAGTTTTGATGGTGGAGGACTGGTCGAATTATAAACGCATCGTACTGTGTTGGCATCACAGACATTTTTAAAACATCTCTAGTGGGTGAACCGTTCAAGGTCAACTGTTCATAGTGAACCGTTCAAGGTTAACTGTTCAGGGTGAACCGTTCAAAGTTAACTGTTCAGGGTTAACCGTTCAAGGTTAACTGTTCAGGATGAACCATTCAAGGTTAACTGTTCAGGGTGAACCGTTCAGAGGTGCTCCCAGCATGCAAGGCCACGAGAAACTAAATATTATTTAAAAATAAAAAAGCAGGCCGAGACTACCAGATGAATTTGAGATCTGACAGAACATTCCAATGAGAGAGACCAATTCAATTGAGGTAAAGAATCAGGACTTAGCCATAGCCGTTTTAGGAGGAACTGTAGAAGATCAAAGTCTGTTTGAAGAGTGGAGTGAACGATGCGAGGACGATGAAGGAGGCCAGAGTATTACATCAGCCAGATACTCAAGTGACGTGTAGACCAGGATGAGGACTTTGAATTGAATGCATGCAGAGAGAGAGGAAGCCAGTGCAGTTATTCAAATATGAAGGTGGACATTAGGGTATTAGTTGCTGAAGACGTGGAACATCAGTCTCAGTTTTCTCCTTCTCCGAGCAATCTTTGAACTGCCGTTATGAACGTACATACCTATTTAACAGCAGACACTAATATGATTGAGATTGTTGTAGAAATGTCTATATATACTCTATATATATTATAAATAAAAAAATAATATAATGCTACACACACACACACATATAAATATATATACATGTATAAGCCACCTAATGAATATGCATCAGTGGATGACGCTAAGCAAATGCACATGATGAACTTGTTCAAGGTCCTGCCTAACTGCCTATCTTTACTGCCCAGGCCCATGGCAGACACCTGCACCATGCTGCCACAGGTGGTGAGTGCAACCAACTATGAGACCTAACCACCATGACTGTCAGGGTCTCTCACACATGCACTGTCATGCACACGCACACACACAAACACACACACACACAAACACACGTTGACCATCTTCGAGGAAAGGGGGGCTTGAACACACGTACCCGGTACCATCCGTCATAAAGCAAGTGCCCGACCAATCATCCACCATGATGTCACTGATGTTTTACTAGAATAACAACGAAAAACGCACCGCTCTTCTGATGGGAATGTATACGACCGTAATTAGAAAGACACCTGTTGCAGCGCATACAAACCAAATACCAGTTCTGGCAGCTGCAGCAGCAGCAGCCTGTGTTGTCTTAATCCTGGTGCATTTAGCTGCATATACTGTCTCACCAAAAGCATGAAAAATGTTATGGTAAGTAGCAAGGATCACTTGATCAGAGCCATTGTCAAACAAACACAGAATTCCTTTGAGGAATCTGCAAGAGCAGACCGTATGTCCAGGTAGGTAGACCTGTGTCAGCCCAACGGAGAATTCCCGGATGTTGCTGTCAAGTTTTTCCACTGGACTCCAGCTGCCACTGGCACATTACAGGCAGGCATACCATTCATTTATATTAATGTGGCCACAATTTGAAGAAGAAGGAGAGAGGGAAAGGAGGAGTAGGACGAGAAGGAGGAGGACGAGGAGGAGAAGGGGTAGGAAGAGCAGGAGTACAGAGAGGAGAAGGAAGAGATGGACCAGAATTCAAATCCAAGCAAATGGAGGCAAAAAGATCAACGAGTCAACCTTCAACTCTTTATATGAAATTGGTCATCGTCCAGCAAAGAGGTCAATTCATTTCATTACTAATCTACTGTTGAAAATTCAAATTGTTCTAGTTGATACACAAGAAACAATTGAGTAGTATTTATTCACGAGGAACCGATTTAGAACTCTTTGTAAGTCAAGTTCCAGAGCTTTTGAGAGGTGCTCATAGGGCACTATCCAGTGCTTAGATACAAAAATACATAGCTAAAGACAGAAAGTATCGTCACATTGTAACACTCTTCTCTGTCTTCTGAATTCCATTGTAATAATCAGACATGAACATCAAATATAATGCAGCTCTTGAAGATGACTCGGTTTAACAATAAAGCATAACAAGTTAACAACACAACATAGCATAGCAACACAACATAACATAGCAACACAACATGACATAATAACAACATATCATAAAAAAATAACATAATGCAACCTAGGATTATTGAAATTCGTTCCAATAGTTGTCTTCCCAAATGATACTCATAAACCTCTACTTACATGATCAATGATATATATTGGCTAACGGCTTTGCTCTGAATCAACTAAATAAGGTCTTGCTCTTGGTTGCGGAGTCTCAGCAGGGTTTGGAGCCTAAATTATCTTTGGGACTTGATGTGTAAGCTTGTTGCTCTCACCCTCCTCTCTCCGCTTAGGAACTCGATCATCTTGTACCTCGGTCGTCGTGGATTTCTTTATCACATCACTGGGCTTTGGTGTAGTGGGTCCCTCATTATGGAATGACCTTCCACCGCAGTCTGAAGTGCGAGTCTTGTGGAGATCTCACCTGGATCTCTTCGTTGTTTAAAGACCTTTCTTCTAATGTCATGCTGAGTAGCCTGCTGCGAGAGGTGCTTAACAAAATATGTTTATATAATAACATAACATAAACAAGTAATCTAGCAACCATACATAACAACAACATAACATCATAACATAACGTCATAACCTAAGATGACACAACAACCTAACAACATAACATAACAATACAACATCACTAGAAAACAAGACAACATAACATGAAAACATAACATGGCAGCATAACATGACAACATAACATCATACCATAACATGACTACATAACATAACAAAATAACATCATAGCATAGCAAGACAACTAGTCTCAAAGCAGGACATCTGGACTAAATAAATGCCTAAAGAACCAATATTATTATCATTATTATTATTGTTATTATCATTATTATTATCATTACTATTATCATTATTATTACTATTATCATTATCACTATCATTATTACCATTTTTAAAATCATTGTTATCATCATCATCATCATTATCATCATCATCATGTCATCATCATCATCATCATCATCATCATGATAATTATTATGATTATCATCATCAATGGCTCACAGACCAAGAACAAATATCGATTATAAATAGTTTTCTCACACCAAGATTTACCCATAGACATGGTATTGTCAATATGCTAGATGTTTGGACAAAACAAATATTTATGAATAATTTTTCTTTGATCTAACACGACTATAGGAGTCAAATTTCCAACATCCTGAGGAGCACAAGAATGACCTTCTGAACAAACTGCAGGGCCTAAAACCGACTGAGCAACAGATCCAGTGCATTGTGAAAAATTAAGAAGATGCGAACACAGAACCCGCTGAGATAATAATAACAACAAGCACAAAAAGATTTTGCCAAGTGCATTGTCGAAATCAAGAAGAACCTGCTGAGACGGTAATAATAATAATAATAATAATAATAATAATAGTAATAAGTACAGCAATTGTACCAAACGACCTCAGTGTAAACAATTATTTCTCCAATAACCAAAAGCTAAGTACAAACAGCAACAGTATTCACAGGTGTTCAATTAGGGAATTCCACATAAATTCGTGATGGGTCAGAAGAAAGAATAGTTTAAAGCCTTAAAAATGAAATAAATTCATATATTTTATGTCTCCCAGCATAAAAAGAACAATTGGCTTGAACCAAGTTAGTATGCTGAGAAATTTCATAGATTTACATACATACTTTTTGTGTTTATAAATATTTATAATTATAAAGCAGGACAGAAGACCACCATACATGGCAGACAGGCCAGAAACAATTCTACAAGACAGCTTAACTGGTGTGTTCTCCAAATGCCTACTTGAGCACCCATTACCCTGAAGTCCTTGTTTTCTACAAGTCAGTGTAACCCGCAAACCAAAAACAAAACCCGAATCTACACAAGAAGTTAGCCAGAAGTGTGCAAGAGAGCACCTACACAAACACTGACAGCAACATACAGAGATACATGCCCTCGACCGGCAGTCCTAATACAGGGTTAGAGCTTTCTCTCTCTTTCTCTCTCTCTCTCTCACTCTCTCTCTCTCTCTCTCACTCTCTCTGTCTCTATCTCTGTCTATTTCTCTCTCTCTGTCTCTCTATTTCATTGGAGTGTGTAGTCTTTGAAGTCAAGGTCTTCCTCTGCCAGCAGGTTATCAAACCTCATCATATGCAGACATGGAATCTTTATAAAGGGTCCTCATTGCACCACCAATCAACTTGAACTTCTCCAACTCAAACATCAATTCAGGTAGAACTCTGAGAACCTCTCTCTCTTTTAAGATATATAAACTACCTAAATGCAAATGCACAGAAATGCTTAGGCACAAGCTAGTCCTGTCTCAGTGGACACTATAACAGCTTTTAAAAGGAAACTTGGAAAATTGGACTATTAATCATGTTAATGGTAATTAATAAGAATCAAATTTCAGTGGATTTAACACCGACTAAACGTTTCTGAACCACTTTAAACCCTTGTTATGTCATGTCAAGAGTGCATACAACAAGGCAACCCTCTTGATACACACATACATAAGGTTGACAGATACATGAATAGCCTAAGGAGGACACATTGAATATTTCACTCATGACTCCAACAAAACGACAGAAGGTCACATTGAATATTTCACTTATGACTCCAACAAAATGACAGGACACATTGAATATTTCACTCATGACTCCAACAAAATGACACTGGAAAGCTGTCTGAAATCAATTGAAAGGCATTTTATCCTAATGTTGCATTTATTTAAGCACTCAATTGCACCTTCCTGATTAGGAACAGTAGTTCTCTGAAGAGTCAACTCTCAGCAAATCTTAGACGTCCAGTGACATGCAGCATAGAGCTCCTAACAAGAAACATTCTTAAAACTGTACTTGAATAAATCGTATCGACATAAAGTCGCTAAAAACTGCCATGAAATAATAGCACAGTGGCCGATTGGTTAGAGTGGGTCGGCCTGTAACGTTGAATGAGCGGATTCAATCCTTGTCCGAAGAGTCACTGTGCATGGACCTTGAGCAAGTCCTTCGCACACAATTGATCTGCATTACAACTGCAGTTGTGCCATCGAGGCGTGTGTGCACTTCTGAGCTAAATTGTAAGAAGGGTGATATCAAATAGCAGTTGCATTGTATTATTGTATTATAATAGCCAATAGCCCAATACAGCAAACAGACAAAAATCCAGGTTATTCATGGCTTCTTGTCCTTTGTTGAGGACATGAAGCCACAAAGGAGGAACGTTCTCCTTTTGCTGGACGTCTGGCAACGCTATACATACATAAGTAAACTAGACAGACAGACAGACAGACAGACAGACACAGACAGATAGACACAGACAGACAGACACAGACAGACAGACACAGACAGACAGACACAGACAGACAGACACAGACAGACACATACAATCATCCAGATAAAGGTATCCACATAAGCATGGTCTAAATGCGACAAAACATACATAAGATAATCTTCAATAAGACAATCTCTGCTTATACAAACCAACCATATATTATTTTTTTTATTAATTATTATTATTAATTTAGCAGCAGGTTGTATGAGAACACTTAATGTAGCGCATTTCGAATAACTCACAAAGACACCTGCACCTGTGACTATCTAACAGACATAAACAAGTGCATTAAAGACAGTTATCAGTTGTCAGAGGGCAACATAGTCAGAGGGCAACATAGTCAGAGGGCAACACAATCAGAGGGCAACAAGATCAGAGGGCAACACAATCAGAGGGCAACATAGTCAGAGGGCAACATAGTCCGAGGGCAACATAGTCAGAGGCAACATAGTCAGAGGGCAACATAGTCAGAGGGCAACATAATCCGAGGGCAACATAGTCAGAGGCAACACAGTCAGAGGGCCACACAGCCAGAGGGCAACATAGTCCGAGGGCAACATAGTCAGAGGCAACATAGTCCGAGGGCAACATAGTCAGAGGCAACATAGTCAGAGGGCAACACAATCAGAGGGCAACATAGTCAGAGGGCAACATAGTCCGAGGGCAACATAGTCAGAGGGCAACATAGTCAGAGGCAACATAGTCAGAGGGCAACATAGTCCGAGGGCAACACGATCAGAGGGCAACACAGTCAGAGGGCAACATAGTCAGAGGGCAATACGATCAGAGGGCAACATAGTCAGAGGGCAATACGATCAGAGGGCAACATAGTCAGAGGCAACACAGTTAGAGGGCAACATAGTCCGAGGGCAACATAGTCAAAGGCAACACAGTCAGAGGGCAACATAGTCCGAGGGCAACATAGTCAGAGGCAACACAGTCAGAGGGCAACAGTCAGAGGGCAACATAGTCACTGGGCAACACAATCAGAGGGCAACATGATCAGAGGGCAACACAATCAGAGGGCAACATAGTCAGAGGGCAACATAGTCAGAGGGCAACACGATCAGAGGGCAACATGATCAGAGGGCAACACAATCAGAGGGCAACACAGTCAGAGGGCAACATAGTCCGAGGGCAACATAGTCAGAGGCAACATAGTCAGAGGGCAACACAATCAGAGGGCAACACAGTCAGAGGGCAACATAGTCCGAGGGCAACATAGTCAGAGGGCAACATAGTCTGAGGCAACATAGTCAGAGGGCAACACAATCAGAGGGCAACATAGTCAGAGGGCAACACAGTCCGAGGGCAACATAGTCAGAGGCAACATAGTCAGAGGGCAACATAGTCCGAGGGCAACATGATCAGAGGGCAACACAGTCAGAGGGCAACACAGTCAGAGGGCAACATAGTCAGAGGGCAATACGATCAGAGGGCAACATAGTCTGAGGGCAATATGATCAGAGGGCAACATAGTCAGAGGCAACACAGTCAGAGGGCAACATAGTCAGAGGGCAACACAATCAGAGGGCAACACAGTCAGAGGGCAACATAGTCAGAGGGCAATACGATCAGAGGGCAACATAGTCAGAGGGCAACATAGCCAGCTGCCAGAAGCACAGAGTTAGGAGGCAACAGTTTGTAAGTTAGTGGTAGACTGTCCCAGTAGCATGGCCCAACAAGCGACAAGGAAAAATGGGTGAAGTGCGACAATGTGTCACCTGCATGTCTCCATAGGAGACCTGCATGTCTCCGCAGAACCCAACAATCAACTACCCATCTGACTGTCACTAGAACCTGCATGTCTCCATGGGCCGCAGGACTTCTGTGCTCCCTGATGTATGCCAGCCCTCCAGTGCCAATAATTGAGGCACGTGTCAGCATGATGGTCTTAAAAGCAATGCACTCTGCAACAGGAAGTCAGCCCAGTTTATCTTGAACACATATTCAGCGACATGCAAATATTTGGGCTTGTTGACCATGACTCGAGCAAAACAGGAACCTTGACGGCGGTAGCAGTAATAATGGAAGAAGCAGTAGAAGTATTATTTAGCATTAATTGTATCCATTGCACAAGGAATAGAAGAACTTCTGTACCACAACGTAATTTACCCATTCACTATGACACTTAACATAATTTAGGAGAGCGAAGAGAGCACCTCTTAGTAGATATATTGAAGGGGTGCTATGTAAGTACTCAATTACATTACATTACAATGTAATAATGCTCAAGGCCCAGAGTTCACTAAACCCAAGCCGTAATAAGGTTAACATCAATGTCAGCATCAACAGTATGGTAAGAAACATGATGGAAAACTATAACATAGAAGAACAAATTTAGACAAACTAGCCTTGTACTTGAAATAACACTTATAACAAAAAAACACAGTCGAATCACACGCAATGCGCAATATCCAAGATTCAAAGTACTCAACCAGAAACAAATGACCACAACAACACTGAGTGGAAAACAATGAAATAACACGACAATACATTAGACAACCACCACATTTGTTAGCCTTACTCAGGAGGTCTTTGGGCAACTAGATCGGGTTCTGCACATGGCTTGTGTGGTAGGGTAGCTGATTGGTTAGAGTGATCGGCCCGTAACACTCAGTGTGCACTTAGTGAGCGGATTCGACCCTCGTCGTCCGAGGTATCACTGCATAGGGACCTTGAGCAAGTCCTTCGTGCACAATTGCTCTGCAGTGCAACTGCAATTGCACCATCTAGGCGTGTGCACTTTTGAGGAAAAAATATTGGAAGAAGGACGATATCAAATTTCAGAATAAATAAATAAATGGCTTGTTGGGCGGTTTCTTAAATTCGCCTCTGCCTATACATACATGCATGATGTGTTGCATTTGCTGCCTGTGTCACAAACGATATCATGCCACATTGTTGCTCTGCTTTGTGTTGCGTTCTTGGTTGTGCTCCAACTTCCTTGTGTGCGATCTTTGCCGTCCAGTGTCTGACATTGCAGCATGTCGGATGCATCTGAGACAAGCGGGTGAGAACTTCTGGTTCCACTGGCTCACTTGTCCTCCCACTTGAGTTTTGCTCTTTATTGTGGTCCACTGATAGGCTTTTACAAGTCTGTCAAGTCTTTTTTTCTTTAGTCATGGCTGGAATGGGAGTGCTCCTGGGTAGGTTTGCAAAGGAGCATCATATAAAAGCTCACAATGATTTAAAGAATTTGACAAATGACCAAAAAGAATGGAGGTCATTTATTCACCCTCATAATTACCAACTGTCTGTTGTCTGTACAGATGATGATGATGACGATAATGGTGGTGGTGATGATGATGATGACGATGATAATGAAGATGATTATGATGATCATGATGATAAAGATAATGATGCAACAACACCATCGACAATTATGAAACCATAGGGTAGCTTATTGCAATTACTAAATTCAAGCAAGCAACCTTGACAACACACAGGCAGTACAGCAAAAAAAGAGCAAATGTCTGAAAAAAGGGAGTTCGGTCGAAATAGACAACACCAGAAAACAAATTAACAAATTTCCCAGATGTAAATCTGTTGTCATTATAGCTTCACGTCTTACCTTATTTCTGCACATAATAACTTCTGTGCAACAAATACTTAGGGGTTTCTCATAATAATCACATAACATACAGAATCTGATTAACAACATAATTAAATCCTAATATATTATATTCAACTGCAACATATTTGCTAAAGTTCTGTATTACAGGAGTTATATTTATTTTAAATAACCTACAGGTCAGAGTATTAACAAGAAAAAGTAATTATTTCTTAGCGTTAGAATTTTATCACTTAATCACTTATATAGCAAAAGATATAATCACTCAATCTACCATTGTCAGTCATTTTCATTACCATAAAAAGTAAGATAAATAGGATGTAGGATATCAGCATTGCATAGATATGTGTGATGTGGAGTGTTAGACAACATGTGCCTGGCTATTAAGGCGAAGATGTCGGCGTCTTCAATTAATATGAACACGCCAACAACAGTGAAAACACATTCTCTGTTAAATCACATGAATGCTATACAGTTTCTCATCTGGCAAAGCAGTTAACCACTTTTAATGAACTTTTTAAACAATCTGACAAGGCATTTAATATTACACAATGGCAGTGTCTTACATTGGCAGGCATTTTTATTCTTTCATAGTAAAGTTGAGACAGTCTATAAGTAGAAACTAAAGTCATTAATGAAGCATGAAAGAAAAACTAAAGTCTAACAAGTCAAAGTAAAAACAATGGGTTTCTTGGGACCCTTTTTTATTTGCTGTTGGTAATCTGGTAGATGGCGCAATTGTTCCATTTCCTTAAGAATTTTTTAATTACAGATCATTGATGATATAAACTTGCTGGAGTGGAACTCGTCAAGGAGGACTCGTTCGAGTGGTCAAACAATATTAATTTTTTTTCCATTTTTGTAATTTTTTTTCTTAATTTTTTAATCCAGGTTTGGGACTGGCACTGTCAGAGTACAAGTGCTATAGAGTTATTTGTTGACAAAGCTTCACTTTAGTATTTTATTCTAAGTTTACTCTGACATGGCTCAGAATTTAGAAAGTTTCACATTGGCATTTTAGTTTTGATGAAAAGAGTTCACAAAGTCTCACATCTGTTTGCTAGTCTTTGATGGACAGACCTGACAGCTGATCAAAGCTGTTAGTCAGTCATGTATCCGCATTTTGATGAGACTCAACAGCTCTATTTTTAATTTTCGTGGTCACACTCTGTGAGACTGTTTCATTTACACTGTCAAGAACTTTTGACAAGTAGACTGGCGAAGAATCATTCTCTTTGCCAATTAGTTCCGCTCAAGCCACACACCACAGGGTGCAATATCATCACTTACAACATCTTGCCGTCATAGCTAATTCTGAACCATGTGATCCGCCACCAAAAAAGAGTAGACCCGTCACCTTTAGAAATGTGTTCCTGTTACAATTATCGACCACATGCACCTATATTCACGCATTCTATGCTTATCGGAATAGCAAATATATTGAATATATTATAGGTTATTGATTTGCCAGGCTTTAAATTTTACATTTGTGAGGATTTGAAGATCTGGCACCTCTGGACGAGCAACTAAACCACTGCACACAAATCACATCAACCATTCATTGCTGGAATAGTTATGCGATCTGTGCCCATCTTTTAGGCTTGTATCACTCTTAAGATAACCTAGAAATAAAACAAGCCTGAAAGATAGCTTCTTGTCATAGAAATGTATATATTGAGCCACTTTAAATAACTCTCATATAATGTCAAGTTGTGCAGCCGATGTTTCCTAAAGTGAGTGATCCAGCAAACATATTATTTATCATCATGTTGGCAATTTAAAAAATTCAAAAAGTCAGTTTCTAATAAATTGAATCTAAAGAAACTGTGCATCACAAAACAAGATGCACATCGATGACCTGCAGAGTGGTTCAAAAGTGCAAAGGTCAATGGATTGTAACCATAATGAATGAATTAATGAAAATGCGAATTTACATTTTTAATCAATGGAGATCATAAATTTATATTCCCATCCATAACTAAAGTAAAGAACATTCATTAGACAGTAATTGTTAAAGGTTTCTAGCAGTCATTAATCCTAAAAAGTCATTATTCAACATTTAACGATTTAACGGTGGTTTTTATAAAGTAAGACAGTGACTTAAATGTCAAATAGAACAAGAATTCAATATGTGGGGCTCATTAATCAACACTTACTCAACTAGTCGAAAGTGTTTCGCTCTTTGAAGGCTCAAATTCTAAATGATAATAAAGTAAATAAATGATAGGCCACATTAATTTGTACAGCCCATTAACAATATGACCATATTATACATAAAACTGGTAAGACAACCTCAAAACATTCAGGATGGGTACTAGCAAACTGCAAGAGATTCATAATAATGACCAAGTAACTCTGAAATGCACATAAAATTGATCACCAATGAGGCAGATAATAATATCTGGCTATAGTCTATTATGCACTGTCATTCTGGTCAACAGTTCTTAAAATGCAAAAATATTTGATGCTGCAGGTTGCTTTTAGAAAAAATGTAATAGCAATGAATTTACCATTTGGTTAACTAATATAAAAGATATTACACAACTTCATAAAAGTCTCTCTATGCTGAAGTCTTTAATGAGCACAATAACTTTCTAAATGTGGAACCTTTTATAACACATTTCTTTCTTCGGCATCTTTCATGATCGTCAAATATTGTCAGACATGCAGTCCACAGTTAAATAGACTCGTCAAGAAAGCACGAGAGAGAGCGATGCAGACGGAAAGCGAAAGAATTAATAACACTAAGATGCCGGCAAAAGGGCAACACACAAAGCGTGCTAAATGTTAAGTTTACTTTACACTTACGCTCTCTGCATCGGATAGAATCATACAACTGTCTTAAATCGACTACTACTTTCTGTAAGTAGTTCTGTCTATGACTGAAGCTCTAAAGCCGCGACTGCGAACAACAATACGATCAACCCGTGACAGACAGACACAGACAGAGGTGGAGGGAGACAATTGACACGCCAGTCTAGACTAGGTGGTTACGTAGAAACTACTCGAAGAGTCGAAGGACGATCAAACTTACCTCATATACAGCACAATCAACACTTCGATGCTGTCTGCACCGAGTCTTCTCAACGGAACGAATCGTTACTGCGTAAGTGAAGAGAAAATTATAAAGAAATTTGTAGAAAAACGACTCCGACAACAACAGCCAAAAGAAACTCACGCGTCTGTCTTTCTAGGCCGCCGACGTCTGGGCTATAAATAGATTTAAAAACCACCGAAGATATAATAGAATAAAAAAAATTTTCCTTGCTGCAGATCTGCAGAAGAAAATTGATCTTCGTAATATTTACAAGTTTCAATACGAAAATAAGCGTAAAATACACATTAGCGTTTTAATAAAATCTGTACGTGTTAAATCAATTGATTCGTCCTAGACACGAGCGCAGATGATATGTTTTCTGTAGCGCTCTACTATGTGACGTATTACTATATAGCTCCATCTAGCAGTTGCCTGCGTAAACTGTGTCTAATTAAACTGCAAGAAAACTGTATTGCGCACTAATATATTGTAACAATAAAAGTAACTAATTAAATATCAGCTTTAGTGCAAATACTTCACTTATTTATCTAACTTTTAGAACGAAATAAGACGCTCACTAGAGCGTTGCGTCACAGTCATACCACACTATGCGCGTTGACATGGGCACGTTAAATCTGTAGTCTGTGATCTAGGACTCGGTAGGCGGGCCAAGTCAATGACCTGGCCCAAGTGCTCTATGCGCCAGTGGCTCCTCTAAAACTGTGTGCTACTATAGTACTATGGCGGTGCTAGTCCCATGCCTAGTTAAAGGAGAACTGCGACGTCCATCATATTTTTTGTGACACAGGGTCGTGGAACAGCAACTAGCTAACTAATTGGCTTGTGAAACCTGGGTAGTGCCTAATATTATTATTTAGTGGCTTCTTTCGTTTTCTCTAAAAGATAACTTTGCTAAAACAGATGGCCTTGGCCTTGGCCTTCTGCCATAAGAAACTAACTGTGGTTACCTGATAAATTCATTAAAGAAAGTGGCTAATCTTGCTCAAATCTGAACTTTATTTGAGGCTCATAATCTCTTGATCTTAGCATTTTAATACGGCTAGGCACAATCACCTAGCTGATCAACTAGCAGTTCAACTCACTCAGTTTTTATATGTGATGGGGAGGGCCTTTTTAGTTTAAACGTCAGCACTATCCAAAATATGGGTTGAAATCCCTTCCTGTCTCATATCATAATTGCAACCATAGAGGGAGTCACTCTGACCTTGGAACCACAACCTTAGACCCAAACATATGGTAATAAATGTGTTCCTAAATATGCCACAGATACTTGATGATCCTTCTTCCTGCAATGACAGCTCACTCTTTCTCTCTCTCTCTCTCTCCCTCTCTCTCCCTCACTCTGAAATTGGCCATATCTCTATGTGGTCATCTATTAGTAGTTTTAAACAGGACCATAAGTCTGTTCAACATGTGGGGTGGAAAAATTGTCCTTTGAAAGGTGGATATTCCCTTTTGAAGCCCATAATTATAATAGTATTGCATATGATCAATAATTATTTCATCAACACATTGAGTAGAACCATATTCCAAGCTTCTACAAGTCGGGAGGGAATTCCCACCTTTCCTACCCATGATTTATAGCCCTTGTTCCAAATTAAACCATACTAAGTCCAGAGAAAATGGTTGTTAGGTGACCTAGGTCCAAACCGTTGGTCCTCCCTCCCAGAATCAAGAGGTTCCATGAGATGGTCCTTCTGGGAGTTACCATCTCTAATCGTGTCAGCTTCATTATGCAAATGTTATACAACTTTGTTCACTGTTACAATCATTCACTCATCAGTCATTACCTTGTAACGACAAAGTAATGACAAAGTTGTAGCACAGTGGCTGATCGGTTAGCCCGTAAGTTCAGTGTGCTGAGCGAGCGGGTTCAACCCTCATCCGGGGAGTGACTGTGTAGGGACCTTGAGCAAGTCCTTTGCGCACAATTGTTCTGCAGTACAACTGCAGTTGCACCATTGAGGCGTGTGTGTGCACTTCTGACCAAAAATGCTGGAAGGGCGGTATCAAATTTCGGTAATACAGAAATAATAAAGAAAGAAATTACTTATGTAAGCTATTTGGTGGTAGTCTAATATAAAAGTGCTTGAATAAGGTGACTGCTCATTTTTGAGTGACATTTAGTCACTTACTCAAGTGATTAATTTAATTTTTTTAATCAAACCAAACTACGTTCACCATAATTTTATAGACAAGCCAGGATTGGATTTGCCGTGTAGGGCTTGGAAGTTGAACCCTTGGGCAATTAATCTCACAATTATAGTACAATAGTTCTTATTTAAGGGCACCTATAAATACCAACCACAGGAGCAGTGCATGACAATCTGATTAGCATGATGGAATATGGACAATAACAGGAACAGCCATAAGTTGTCACGAGAAACCTATTACCCTAGATGACTTCTGTAAGAGGACAATTTTTTTATGTGGGGCAAAATATATACATCCTGAAACATATGCATTCAAAATAAGGTTACTTTAAAAAATAATTTTTTTACACTATTACAATTATAACATATTGACATTGATCAGCATACACTTTACTTAACAAAAATACTACAAGAAAATCAACAATACAGGATACTAAGAACGCATGCACAGACATGGCCTAAACTGGACAGCATAAATTCAGCGATTGTCTAGGTCATATGATGACGTTGAATACAATAGTCATATACAGCCAAATTAAAAATGCCAAAAAATTTGAAAACAATAGAACTGTATTGTAACATTTCCTCCTGATAAATTCTCAAATTCATAGTAAAACTATTGTTTAAACTCTCTCATAATCTACCGTCATTGCTCATAAATCTACGATAGCAAAACTAGTGATACAAGAATACTTAGTAAGTCGCAATACTCGTAATACAACGACTAATATAAAAATAATTTAATTTCAAATTGAACTAGTCTACTCATTTCTCGGATTAGAAAACTAATCTATTTCAATGCCCTGGATTAAAGCTCAGTTTCAGTACTGGCCCAAATGAGACAGTCATTCCAGATGCCATTAATAGACACCCCACAGACACATCATTGCCTATTGTGAGAGATATACAATAGCAATAATAATAATAATATTTAGTTTTATTATTATTAAAATTAGAATGAAAAAATATAATGCACAATAATGTGTTCTTCCAATTCGAGCAATCATTTAGCCGAAGTTCTGAGATTCGTCTTGATGGGATTTAATAAAAGTAATAATTATAATTTTATTAATCTGTCCCAAACCCAATGAGAGGTATCTAATGTCATGGTCAGATGGCATTTTCAATAATGAGGGATTCTACCTACAGTGAGAAAAGTTATAATAAAGTCATTTCACATGTTATCATCTTTTTCATGCTATCGGTTCTCTTGAAGCTGAAAAATTAAAGCCATTAACACTTTAATGATGTACTACTTTTGGTCTCCCAGTCAATTTTAGCACAATCTCATCGTTAAAGCAATTTAATGAATACCAAAAAACAATCAGTAGTACATTTACTTTCAAGAGAGACACTGTTAGGCAGTGAAACCAAAAGAACAACAAACCCAGGGTCATTTCATTTATATCTCTTAATTAATTAAAAAAAATTAATATTTAAAGATTGAGCATGTCTAAAATTGACTGAAAAACTAATACCGCTCGTCGTTAATACGCTTCCTGAAATTTATGAGCTCAAGACATTTGCATTAACTTTATGATCCGTTCGTATAAATTCTACCTTTCGCAAATAATAGAAATAACTACTGGTAATAAAGCCGAAACAACAACAGTGGCAGTAAATAATCTTTGGTGTCTTGTAAGCAACTTACATTATTGGCAAAATGAATCTGCACAGTGGCAGCGTTGAACGTTAACAATCACAGTTTAAATAATGGCATCTATCGGACTTTAATATTGACTTGATCTTTGGACTTTTATACAAAACACATTTACATCTGTCTACAGTATATATGAAATGCATGCATCACAAAATCAAAGGGCTTTTATGCATTCAAAAAATATGTATTATTAAGAACACAGATTATGGCAAATACGATCAAAACCAAATAAAATTAAAATAAACTGCAAACCAAAACAGTTGGCATTGACTGCAATGCATCATCAATCAAATTACTGTCAGCTACTATGCTTATAACAAAATAGAATACTTGGAATAAAAACTTACAAACAGGTTTTTAGTTATCTACATATTTAGTCAATCAACATATTACCCAAAACTACAAAATTTGTAGCGAAATGACATATTTAAAATATGATTTACCGTGTTTCTATACATCATTCATATATGCTAAAAAACGATTTATAGGATGCTGCAAAGTCTAGTTCGTTTATGTGGTCATCTGACCTAGCTGAAGCAGGTTGACACGAGTCCCGGCACCCGGACTGATTCCGAACATACGGTAGTAGTCACACACCTGACGAGGTACCTCGGCCAGCACATGCTTTGACAAAGCCTCAAATGGACCCTGAAAGAGAAATAATCATATCAACAAAAGTTTATTATGCTGGGTAACATACTAGATTACACAGACAATCACAGGAAGAATATAACGCTCACTCTATCAGAGTGTCAAAAAGTCTTAATAATAAAGGGGCCGTGTCTAAGAAGTGGGTGCAAGTGCTAGACTGGACTAGATTTGGCTCCAAGTCAGACTAGTGAACTAGATCGGTGTGCATAAAGATGCCTTAGTGCTCTTAGTCCTGACTAGTGCCAAGCCACCGAGCAGCCAGGCGTACGTTGGCTAGTCACGTTTAGCAAAGAACTTAGCAGGGACAAACAACATGACGGCCATATCTATTTGTCCATCTTGACGAAGTTTAAGACTTCAAAGAGTGATTCGCAGGGATCACAGCGTAATCTGCTATTGTCAGATGTTGAACTTAATTAGGCTTTTTTTGATATAGTAATAATTTTTTTGGGATCGAGAGTTTAAGTTTTAGCACTGGTTGACACGCAGAAACGCTTTACACATGGCCTTTGGCATGCAATGGTGGAATTAAATTTTTTACATGCAAGTTAAATAATAGCTGAGTGAGACAATCTTAATCTTTCATCAGCTATTTTTTGCTGAATAGCAATATTGCAATGAACAGTGTATACACTCGTATTTAAAAAAATTATCTGCCAAATAAATCAATGAGCAAAATAAACTGCCTTGCAATTTGCTTATAAATACTTTTGCGCATTTGTCATAATCGTGTAAAATATTGAAGGCTGGGTTTTAGCAAACAATTTTAGTTTGATCACGCCCATTTTGCTCTCGGACTAGGGCATCACTTACATCCGCTCCCTGCATATTGTTTCCCGATGACCTCTAGTTTCAGCCCACCTAGCAAATCAAGTCTAATGTGTTGAATGGTCACAATAAGAAAGAAAAAAAAAGGGTTAAGATCTACCACTCATTGTAAACTTCACCCTGACATTGAACTCACCCCATCGAATTGCCTATATGGCACAAACTGGACAATGTCTCGCTTGGCTCTGTTTCCGGCGGAGTCAGCAAGAAGTCCGTCATCCGAATCCAATATGTCCATCTTTCCAAAGTCTGCTCCTCCCACACCAACGATTATGATCGACATCGGCAGAGCAGAGGCATGAATGATCGCTCGGATCGTGTTTGCCGTGTCCGTGATTTCTCCATCCGTCAGAATCAGGAGAACGTAATAGTTCTGTGAATAAAATTTTTTTTAAATCTTTGTCTTGAAAGTTTGCAAAAAGAATACAAAAAAGTTATTGTATAATTTAGCTGCAGTAACTCTAAACGTTGTAATAAGATCTACAGTGGAGATTTATTTATAGGTTAATTGCCTCTGTGCATCAACATGAACTGGTTTACTTCACGTATTGGACCATGCTGGAACAATTATTCACTGAATATACACATGCTTCAAGCAATTCAGCTCTACAGACTTTGTTGATTTTAAGCTTCACTTGTTTAGATCGGTTAGATAGCTTAGTAAACAGTGCTTCAGTGAGAAAAAACCATGATAAGCTTGAACAAAGACCTCAAAAAAGATAGTTAACCCCTTTAGCGGCAAACCCGATTGCAGTTGTCTTGAACAATTGACCTCTATACGGCAAACCCGATTATAATAGTCTAATTGATATTATGAACTACAGTGCATGGTAAAGCATACATACATACATACATACATACATACACATACATACATACATACACACACAAATACATAGTCATACATACATACACATATATACATACACATACGTATTGATACATACGTATTGATACATACGTATTGATACATACGTATTGATACATACGTATTGATACATACATACACATACATACACAGATACATTAGGGCTGAACCAGTACTCTCCACATTAAAAGGCGAGCACTTTAACCAATCAGCAACCGTGTTCACAGTTGGTAAATCAGACATAGAGGCAGAAATGATTGTTTTCAAGAGGCAAAGAAGAAGCCAACAATGCCAAGGGGTCAAAGGTGAAGCCATAATGATACTAGATAACATAAAACTGGTTTGAATTTCTCCGACCTTGGCGCCGTGTTCCTGCTGAGCCACGGATGCAAATTTAGCCACATGGTAGATGATCGGTGCAAAGTTGGTTGGTCCATAAAGAACAACTTGGTTAAGGCTCATCTTGTATGCTTCAATCACTCCTGCAATCCCTGAAATAAAAACAAAACAAACGTTGAACAACTAGGTCAGTCTGTGCAAATCGTAGAGTCCCAGTTGCATATTGCATATGTAATGTAATGTAATACATATTAAAGGAGGTGATGAATCTTGAATACCGAATAGATCTACGACTGTGCGACGTAGACCAATCAGAGATTGAAGTTTGATGGGAGCTGCATAAAATACTTCCTGAGATGTTTCTGATTCACAGAAAAGGTCCTTGCTATCCAAAATCATTTGCCTTCAAGCCCACACACACATACACCATCAACCAACAACAGCTGACAAACAACTGCTTTCGTGTATCTCCAGAGACCTCAAACATACAACACAGTGGTGAAAATCGTTCACTTGACCTAACACCGCATGGTAAAAACAAATCAATATACTAGTAAAAAATTCCACTCATTTAATGCACCTGAATATTGCAGAGGTGGTCCGACTTGATTACACGCAGTAAAATGTTATTTTATCACAGCCTAATCATTGGTGCAGAGTTTGCCCTCTCTAATAAAGTGGTGGAATATTCCACTAAAATGACGAATGTTTTGCCAAAATATCCAGTGCAACATTTCACTTACCAATAAACACATGGAGTATTACATTTACAGCAATGGACTATATAACTCAAAACTGGTGGAGCTTTCTAACTCCTCAATTGAGAACTATTGCACAACCTGCCCTAGCGAGGTTTGCATTAACTTACCAAATGGTATTAGGTTCACTGAAATTATTCAATCAATCAATCAATCAATCAAAATCATTCATTCAATCAATCAATGAAACTTGCTATAGCACCTCTGCAAACATTGGTGGACTCAGAAAACAACAAAATAGGAGGAACTTTCCAGATTTCTTACATTGCAGGTATACAAGGCTAAATGATAAGGGATAATAGGGAATCAAGATATCCTTGTAAATGAGACAAAGTAAGGTACAGAAAATAAGTTAACATAGCGTACATTCAAAACAGCTTATTTATTCCATGCCTAAGTGCTAAGCAGTTATGTTAGTGAAACAAAACTGCTCAGGTAATACAGACAAGCATCCATTGAAATGAACCTCAAAGATAAGTGGTTCTAAGGCGGATCTTCTGGGTCAATTTAAAATATGATGACACCTCTCTTGCAACATGCCAGCCGTACTGTACCACATATCGATGACCAAGATTGACAAGACGACATCTTACCTGCACAAAACGGATTGCTAGCATTGAAGTTGAGTGCAAATTCGTGAGACACATCCATGCTGGGAGGTACTCTTGCACCAAATCCAAGGGCAGGAAAGAACTGATCACTAGAATATCAAGATCGTAAGCTGTAATTAGGCCTCAGCACTTTGTTTCAAGGGTATATGGTGTGCGTGGAGCTTCTGTGGCCGAAACTTTGAGCCTCTCAACACACGGCCGTAGAAGTAAAATTTTCGCTTGGTCTCCGACCGAAACCTTCGGCCACATAGGATTTAACCATATGGTACATAGTAGTTGTGACTAAAAAAAGTTAGTGCTTAGATATTTGGCGAAACCTTCACAAATAAAGCTTTTGAGTTCACCTGATCATAATCAACCCAAGATCTCAAAATAAATTTAATTGTCATTGCAATAATTATGTATATGGTTGCTACTAGGTTAACAAAACAAAAATTCAGGACTTTCCATGACCTTTCCCAGGACTTAAAAGACTCATCCAAGATGACAAAAGACCCATTTTCTAGTCATTATATCAAAGCAATATTTATCGAAATTTATAAATCATGATTCATGTCTATTAACGATATATCCATTTTCCATGACTTTCCACAACCAAGCAATTTTAAAATTCCATGCCTTTCCAGACCATTTCTTGGAAAACATCTAGTATGTCCAAGTTTTCCCCAGCCATAATTAGTGAAATTCTATGACTATCCAGGTTTTTCAGCATAAATGCAAACGATAAATCAATGGTGATTCGATTAACAAGTATGATAAAAAAATATCGAAAACAGGAAAAAGATATTTCTACACATGGCAATGATGAAATAATTGGAAAACATTTTAGGGGATGTCACTTAATGGCATGGAAGTAAGTTTGGGAAATGCTACTCCTGAATGAAAATCGACTTATTTCTTTCTTTTCACTTTGGAAAGTCAATAATAAAAGTCAAACCATTTTATTTTATCAAGTTATTCAAAAGGTTCCAATCAAGTTTACTAACAAACACACACATGTTTCATATTTTCTTTGGAGTTATGATGATGATGATGAATATGGTGATGATGATTATGATGATGATAGCGACAATTTCTACAGTGCCATAACACAGCATGTGCCATCACAAGGGCGCTTTTGGGTTAGGGTAACTGACCTGTCATAGTCCTGAATGACAGCGCCAACCGTTTCGATTGCCCTCATGTACTGATTTGGCACATGAGGATGTATGTAATGAAGAGACTTTGGATCTCGTGGATCGCCATTGGAACCAGTAAAGTCAATTCCAACCTAAAGGATGTAAGTCAATGGGAAACATACGTCAACAAACTGTTTAGGAAGTTTCATTTGTTGACCACAAAAATGTCACAGCATAATCTGCAAGATCTTGAATATGTCACCAGATCCACTGCCTGCCACTAAGCCCTCAAGTTGCATAAATTGTTTCTCAGTCACATCGAACAATAAACCAATAAACGGTATCATAGGGATCCATAATTCATTTAAGAGATTTATATAGCATCCCCTCAACATCATCTACTCAGGAGAGTTCGATCACATATATGCTCAGCCACCGAACTATCTGCCCTGCTGCATATGGTGACCTTGTTGTATTACCAGATCAAATTAAGACCAGACTTCCACACTCCAGCACAGAAGCCTGATGGGTGACCGTTCATTTCGTCGCAGATCATTTCGTCGCATTATATTTCGTCGAATTTCATTTCGTCGGTTTAAACATGCCGAGCGGCAGTTAGGGTCAGGTTATGCGTCACAAGGGTCGGTTATGGTCAGGTTATGCGTCGTGAGGATCGTTTAGGGCCAGGGTTATGGTCGTTTTTAAAATGCGATAAAATGAACTGCGACGAAATTAACTGCGACAAAATAAAATGTGAACTGCGACAAAATGATCTGCGACGTAATGATCTGTGATGAAATGAATGGGAACCACCTGTTGTGGTAGGTTTATCTTTCTGGAGTAAGTCATACATAACCCATGACACAAACTCCTTGGTCTACGTCTTTTCCGCAAGCACTAGACGCTAACCACATTCAAACTTGGTCTTGCGCTTTCGGGTTGGGAGATGCTATTGAAATTTGTGATTACGACAACAACGACACACATCTGCTCCATGGAACTTACAGTAAAATTGATCTGAAGCCCAGCAAGAATAAAGTCCAGGAAAGAATTTTCTTTGACAACCTAAAGTGAATTAAAAAACATCAAAGACTGAAAATAATGTACGCAAAGCTACACAAAATTTTTCGTACAAGTACGAATATTTGTATAAGTATACACGCGCATTTATGTATGTAAAGCACACACACATTAGCATATTATACAATGTAAGCAAGTGTAAGTATCGGAAAATTTAAACAGCACTTTTTGTGTACTTTTCAAAGGTACTTGCAACATAAAACAAGGTCATCTGCCTGTCTATACTGTTCGAATACTTATAGAAGTGTATTGTAACAGATCAGCTTTTAATAATTTATTGATGCAATTCAACATCAGAACAACTTTACGGCTACGCAGTTCATACCAAGGTGCTTTACAATGTAGAAACCCAGATCGGGAACTGCATCAACTTCGTAAAAGTCTATATTTCAAATGAAATCAGATACCGACAATTAGAAAATTCATGAGGATTTATATAGCCCTCTACGCTTCTATTCATGAGCGCTCCCAACTCCAGCACGGCTAAAAAGGACAAATAGCTGCAACAACAATGGATGACCGTTCCAGAGTCAGAGGACACCACTGAGAAGGTGCTCTTCTATTTAGTAGTTGTGAGGACAAAAGAGACGATGAGCACATCCCGCTCAGCAGAGCGGAGAAAGCAGTGACCCAGCACACTCAATGGAGGGCAACAGAGGTCACGAAGAGAGGTCGGGGTGAATGGACCACCAGACAGACACAATTATCCTGTAAGAGGTCTGCTGCTGGAAGAGGAGCCAGTGCAGCACATCCAGTGCCGGAGATGCAGCCAAATTTTTGGAATGCACCCGACAAGACGTGCAGCAGAACGTGGGATGCGGTCCAGGTACCCCAACTGCCCAGCAGGGAGGTCAACATAAACTGAGTCTAGTTGGGCTGTGATGAAGGAGTGATGGTGTATGGAGTAAGCGAGCAAGTAATAGTGCTGGTATATGTATCACAGCAGAAGCAGTTAATATGAGGAGCAAATGTAAGTCCAGTGTAACTCCAAGGTTTCAGAAAACAGAGGAAAAGATCAAATGGGAGATGTCACTAGCAATGACGGCTAGGTCCAGCCGCGCAAGTTGCTGCAGAGTGCAGCGCCAGATTAATTGGGTTTTTGATCGGTTGAGTCGCATGCGGTTCGATGACATTCAGGTCTCGCTCATTGTCCGAATGGCATTAGTATCGTTAGAAGTGATGCAGCGTAGGTAGGCCTGAACGTCATCAGTGTACAGGGGACCCAGCATAGCAGTGCCAGACACCAGGGAACTGATCTCAGAAGAATACAAGATGAACACATCGGCACCCAGCAACGAGCAATGAAGAGGTCGTAAGCAGCTCAAGAGGTAGGGACCCACAAGGGACTGGAGGACCCATGGAACACCCAAATAGAGCACTTCCTAAAGAATTAACCTTTATAAAATCCTTTGATTAAATAAATTAAGCAAGATTGCAACCATCAAAATGAATTATCACGAAAACCGCAGTGGCATTGTACTCACACTGCAAGACGTAAGATGAACAGTACCAGAGCCTTTGTATCCCTTCTTACTCGCTTTCTTTGGTTCGACACATTGCCAAGAAAGCTGAACCACAAAACACAAACAAATCATTCAAAGATTGTTTACAAATATGACTTTTTCCATCAGAACACAAAATTTCATCAAACACAATTTATTTACCAAGGAACCACCAACTGCTAAACAGATGACTTCCCTTATCAGCTTATCTGATACCAGGCGTCATTGGTCATAAGTAATATAAAGTAATGTATTTACAACAATTTGTATAGCATACTGGATAGGAAGCTACTTCTATGGTGCTTTAATCCATTAACAATGAGATATGTACTAAATGTGACTGGGAAACCAATGGAGCTCATCATTAAAGTATCAAAATGTTAATTGAGCAAAAGCTATGAGCACGCTATGGGTTATAAAACAGATGGAATTTCGTCTGTTTAACTTGAAGAAATGAACAATCTAGGTTTCACTAACAGATACTAAATGACTGCTCTACAAAGTGCTCCTCAGAGACCCAAAAGACACTGCTTTTGCCCTTATCGGTACACCCATGCAGACACTGGCAGAATACGATGCCCACAGCTGCAGTACAATAATTATGATCAATTGATAGTTGCTAGATGCCATCTGGTGCACAATTATGAAGACCTTATATCAAAGACAGCATAAGATTGAGTTAAATATGCTCACCATGTTTAGTTACTGAACATGATACCAAAAAACAAACAGAAAACGCAACAGGGTGTTTTATCATAAAGACGTGGTCTCCACGTATGTTAAAGAATAAAATTGAAAAAAAATTACATCAATTCATAAATTATTTTACGACATGATGGCACCCACAAACCTGTTTTCCAGAAGCAGCCTGCATCATTTCGGCAACGGATGTAGAAAATGACCCAATTAAGTCTTTTGATTTCTCTGAGTCATAATCATAACAGTTGATCTATAAACACAAAATGACTTGATTAAATATTTTAATTTCTCTGAGTCATAATCATAACAGTTGATCTATAAACACAAAATGACTTGATTAAATATTTTAATTTCTCTGAGTCATAATCATAACAGTTGACTTAAACACACAAAATCAGATCAAATGTATATGTAATATGTATGTATATGAAACATTTATATAGCGCCCTATAAGAACCTCACGAGGGCGTTTGTCATATGATATATGTATCTGAAGTTACAATCAAGCAATTGACATACAAAACACCCAATCAGACAAAATTATACATGTAAGAGAGTGCTTCATTAAATAGCCAATCAGATCAATATTACGGCAGTCTAATTTGTTGTAGAATGCATGTATGATTGTATGTATGTACGAATGTACGTATATATATATGCACCAAGAAAGTAATATAGCACCCTATCGGCACCTCACAAAAGCACTGCATGGATGTATAGTACTATGAATTCAATTGAGAGAACAAATACAACTGAGAGTTGAAAATCCGTATCGACATAGAGAGACAAGTATCTGTTTCGACTTTAAAAACACCATATTAAATTGCAGCCCAAAGACTGAACGATTTTCTGTTCAGGCTCCAATACATTTAGCAAAAGCCCTTACTTAGTTACTGACAGCAAGACCAGATCAAATAACAGTTAAAGTTTTATTGGAAAAGACATGCATTGTTAAACTTAATAACTAAAATCGAAACTTACCTGGACAGGTGCATCTGGCGTATCTCCAAGTCGAGATGCTCTTATTTGGACGGGTCGCCAAGTTGGATTGAGGTTATTTTTAACAACCTAAAAAAAGACGAACGTCAATCGCAGTTCATCCATAATCCATGCACAGAGTCACATGATAGATGTAATATGAATCACGACTTTTAGTGCTCTTGGTGAATGAACTTTTTGTTTGCTGGATCGACATCAGGTTAAAACTTATCTTATGCAAATTGTATATCCATCTTAGGCTGCCTTATTGTCTAAAGAACTAACCATATGGATATTGATCTGATTATGGCTTCTATTAACTAATTAGCCAATTGACACACCATTGTGTGATGCCTTATGCATTAGACAATGGCACTACAGAAGAGCTCCATTCATGAACAATAACTAAAAGTGACAAAACATAAAAATCTCCAAGTATCTATTACACACAAGCAACAGATAGCAGTATAACAGAGCATAAGAGCATTTACCATCATTACCTACGTACAGAACATTTGCTAAGATATTACCCACCTTCATTACCTGTACATTAACTAATTGGCATTGGCAGTAGTTAGCTAAATGAATAAGCATTGTAAGTAGAAACCGACCTCTGTTTTCTGAACCGTCTGCCAGCTTCCATTGGGCATCGAACGACAGATTTCCAGAAATGGATCAGATTTTCCCATCACATCCTGGTAACACATTTCCAAAGTTTGCATATTTTAAGATTCGAGTAAATGAATTTTTAAAAAGTAATGGCAGCAGCTTGACGTTAACATTAGAATTTACAAGATCCAGCTTCCAAATTGAGTTTATAGGTCAACTGTTGTGATTATGATTCAAAAAAAAATTTTCTATTTCTGGTGCAAAAAATTATACAAGCTGCCTCTGGAAAAAAGGCCTGTTCATGCTGTCCTTTCATAGATCTAGTGAGTAAAGTCTACTAAACTTGCCTACATTTTGGCTAGGTGCTTCAATAACCAGTACATGTAAGCATCCATACATGCAAAACATGCATTTATGAATGTAATAAGTAAATATGTAAAAAATGCCTTGTAATATCTCTCAAAATTGTCTGTGTGCTAATCTAACTCAAATCAACCAACTCCGAGCAACATCATCATAAAATTGGCAGAAATGCTAATCTCGTACTGTAAGGCATCTCAAATGGAGAAGTAAATAAATTTCTGTCTTATTTAAATACCAACATCATGCCATATTTAGCTAGTATAGTAGACAATCTATAGAAAAACAAACATTTTGGACCAACTCGTCCCTCCATTCTCTTTAAGATCAATAAACAAACCAATAAAAATTGCTTCCTAATGCTGCATTGTTGTGGTCATTTTAAACTAGAGCTGTGTTATTTTCCTTCGTTTCTCGACATATGACATAAAAGTACCAAAATTAAAGTTACCTTTTTGTCCAGCTTATCCGCTCGGAATGTTAGGATAAGAATCTCGCTTGTTTTAGAAATCTCACTTGCTTCAATCTAATGCAAAAAGCAAACAGCACCCAGTATAATAAGATATCATGAGAACACAATTATAATCATGGCAAAGATAAGCAAAGAGAGACAGATGATACTTAAGAGTAAGATTACTAACTAAAATGGATCGTGACAAGATAATGTCCAAAGGATTGTGATCAGGAACATTGGTTTGCCAATATTTTATCACTTAATTCTTCTGTATTTTGCATATTTCACAGTAAGAAAATTTCAAGATAGAAATAGAACAATGGATGCCTTGCACATTAACACAGCACTTGCAAATCGTGATGCACACTAGCTACTTTAAATGCACGAGAGATAAACAACAGAAAAACTCACTCTGTTACGGTAACAACTTGTACTACTTGTTATATTTCATAAAGATGCATCATGACAAAATAAATGCAAATAATATCCATACCAACAGAGAATTCAATACCATAAAATTTTAAGTGTTTATTAATTGCCTAATTTCTTACATCACTGGATCAGTCTACATTTGTAGAAGTAGTTTTATAACTGGTGAAGAAGTTTAACTGACCCTTCAAGGGTTGCTTTAAAAGTTAGTGAGTTTCCTAGACCGTCCCTGGTAAATTCTTGTATGATTATGGTCACATATGATTCAGGTCTAATGATTATGGTCACATATGATTCAGGTCTAATGATTATGGTCACATATGATTCAGGTCTAATGATTATGGTCACATATGATTCAGGTCTAATGATTATGGTCACATATGATTCAGGTCTAATGATTATGGTCACATATGATTCAGGTCTAATGATTATGGTCACATATGATTCAGGTCTAATGCTTATGGTCACATATGATTCAGGTCTGATGATTAGGTCACATATGATTCAGGTCTGATGATATGGTCACATATGATTCAGGTCTAATGATATGGTCACATAGGACTCCGGTCCAATGATTATGCTCACATAAGAATCTTAGTAAGTAAGTAAGTACGTGAGTGAGTGAGTGAGTAAGTAAGTAAGTTAGTAAGTATGTATGTAAGTATGTAAATAAATTAATAAATTAACAAACAAACAACAATAAATATGTATATAAAACATAAATAAAGTAGAGCAACTACAAACAAAGTTGATTCGATACTGACCGTTATTGTACTCTCCTTGCCTTTCTTTTTTGACTTAGATTTCTTGTCTTTTACAATGAGAGGTTTTGTTAACGGACTGTTGGCTACAATCTACAACAGAGTACAACATGCGCTCCGAAATCATCAAGCTTGCAATGTCAGATCAATCACAGAAGAGACAATATAGGGTCCCTACCAAATACGAAATTCTGTACAGTCACCAACAGAAGAAGATGCAACAACCTTTGGCAGATTACAGCTTTGGTGGCTTCTATGTAATTCACACCAAGGAACCCAGATCAGCATTTTAATGCACAATAAATCTTTCTATAGCACTATTATTATATGATATCTTCGTTTATTAAACAAGCTGACAATTCGCAGCAAATAACATTCACATAGAAAGAACAGGAAAAAAAAAAAATTAGATATCCAGTAAAAGTTAATGATGTAGGCATACTTTGGCTTCTAGGACAAAAACAATGAACCAATCACATGGTTGCTAGAAATGAAACTGCAATTTGTTCCATAATTCAATAGACAAGTCCCCGACGGAGTCCACCGACATCACATATCTGACGTAACTGAACAAAGCCTCACCTCTTGCAATCTCTCCACTACATCTGGCATCAGTTTGCCATTCAGGACTTTATACACATATAAAACAGCAAATATCAAGCCGTTTGAAACGAAGCACATTTGGAACTTTAGAAAACAACCTAAACTTGCATCAGTAATCAAATTAATTTTGAAACTGTACATACCTCACCAAGCGTACATTCCATCTGTCCAAGAAAATCATCGTCGTTCAAGGTTTCTGTCTTGTTGTCAATATCGTAGACCATGAACTGAAATTTCTGAACTTCCTCAAAGTAGTAATCAACCTCAAACGTCCGAGAAAACTTTGGATTGAGGTTGTTTTTAACATTTTCTGTTCGACCAAGCTACAAACAGCGGACAGTAACGCCTTCTCAATGAGATCAAGTTACGACTACACAGTAACATATTTTCCCTAACAATCTATGTGCACACATAAGGACCTTAGATTTATCTTCAAAGACTGGGGATTGTATGCATGTGTGTATTATAAAGCACATTTTAAGAGCATTTCCTATATAATATAATATATTTTTAGATATCTCAGAACCACTGCAGTCCAAAAGTAACATTACATAAATGTTCATGGTAGGTGTTTTTACTAAACAGAACAACTCATTCAAAAGTTTCAATGAATAATTTCAGAACCAACTGTAAAAATAATCTTTCCTTCCTGTCCCCACTCCCAATTTCCTCTTTTCGTTCTGTCTGTTACATGAAAACACAACTTTCTGTCTGCTCTCAAGCTGACGTCCCGCTAAATAGCCCCAATTTGGAGCTACATAAATCCTTCTCCCTACTCATAGGGTCACTCACAACAAGCAATCCAGGCCACATAACCTTACCATACTAAAGAGTTCATACTCAAATTGCCAAGAGAATATTTGTTATGCAAATGTTATACAACTTACTTTAAGTTCTTGCCATTATATGTATACCTATTGTAAGTTATTGTGCATTTATTGGCAGCCTAAAACGAAATATTTGTACTTTAGGTGCTAACTTTGTTACTTTATATTCCATGCAATCTGCATTGTGACTAATTCTAAGATAAACTTGAAGCTTCTGTAAATTTTGCTTCTTTGTATTTCAATAACTGTTGATTGACTTGTGAAGATATAGGATACAATAGAAGCTGTCAGGAGCTTATCAACTATTGTAACTAATCTTCATATGCATATTTATATGAATAATAGGTAATATTGGCGTTTTGTGCATTAGAAATTACAACCATATAATTTGCTAATTAATCAATCAAGAAATAAATAATTTGTCATTATAATATAATATTAAAAGCACACATATCATAACCACAAAGATGAGCATTAGACCAGACAAATGACCACTGACCAAGGACAATGGAGATCATTTATGACACCAGGGGTCAAAACCCATCACATGTCATTTTTGACTTTTTATTGAGCCATATTCTACAATGCATCTGCTTCCAAACACTTTTTACAGAATCAAAATAGCTTTTTTTCTAACTAAAGTTGCACTCATTTGAATCTTTCATTGGTACAATCATAACAACTGAAAAAATAAAAGTCAAAGTTTCTGAATATTCGTGTCTTTAAAGATCTTAGCAACCAATTTGATGGGTAATAAAGAGCTATATTCTGGATAAAATTAAACATGTGGCTTCAAAATCTTGTTACCACTTTGCAACTTATGGCAGATCGGCTAATGAAATCTAGGTCGTTCACCTTTGAAACCATGCACATTTTGGCAATGCAAATCTTGACGTCATATGCATTAAAAGTTCTTTTTACTCCAACTAAATATTTGAATTAAACAGTTTTGATTTGAGATACTGAAAGTAGACATATCATTTTGTAAAAATATATCATAAAACAATAAGGAATGCTTTTGACCCGTCTCGCCTATTTCAGCCTATATCTCAATAACTAGGAAGCGACCCCTGGCCTCACATTTATTTGCAGCCATTGCACCAAAATGCTTGGCATTGGGAACTAATGGTAGTGCTGAGGAATATTTATACCCCATGCACAGTGCAGACACATATTCACAAGAACACATATACAATCTCATGAGCACACACAAATGGGTATGCACTTTTAATTGTATGCGCACTCACAACACATGTATGCAAATTAATACAACTTCATTATTGTCAGGTATATTGGGTCCAAAAGTACTACTCTTATTTGCCAACTTTCCTTATCAGTCAATTACTGATATGTGAAACCTTTATCAGATGACTAATTGCCCTTGCATCGGTAGTAACAAGCACGAAATGCAGAAGCCATGGTAACTAGCATCGACAACTGCTTTATGATAACCCTAGTCTCAAGCAGCACAGTAACTGAATGGTGGATTTAGCTGTCTGAGCACTACAACACCTTCAAGCAGCTGCACTGAATCAACTGTGCATACTGGTGGCTAACAAAGTTTAATTTAATATTGCCTTGTACAAAATAGACAAAGCTAGGAAACTTGGAAACATTGAGTAACCAACTGAAAATTTCACTGCACTGATAGAGCAGTGTACCATTAATTCAACCGTCAGGCCTAATAATAAAATGTGTGGTGATTAGCAGCCTTTCAGCTGTGAAACTTTGAAGTTTACACATCTTCAAGCACAACTTCTAAGGCAGATCTGACACTAATTTAAAGCAATTAATGACAGAGACCTGTACTTTCATCACTCAGATTTTTGCAAATCCCTCAGATTAACTGTAGGCATCATGGAGCAGTGCTTCTCAAACTTTCTGATGCTATGGGCCAGCATTTCCTTTAGCAACCTTACTGTAGATCAATGCTCTTCAACAGCAACTGACATAATTTATATACAGCGTTGTATGAAAAAAATAGGTTTCATAATATTATAAAAACCATACCATTGTTTCAGCTGCATGTTTAAAACTGTTTATTATGTACGAACACTGTACCAAGCATTACAAACTAGCATTATTTTCAGCCAATGTATAAAATTCTATGCCACACACAATTTAATATATATTATTGAGTACAATCATTGCTATTCTCCAGTTACATTGTGTACGTCTCTGGATTATGTCAGCAAGGCATTATCAAAACCAGAAAATATGTATTTGTAGAAACATCACACAATAACCTATCTACTGCACTAAAGAACAAGTATGCAGGGAGTGCAACAGTCTAGCAGAAGTTATGCTGGATTGTCAGCCCATTGGTCCGTTATTGTAAATGCAAACTTAAACTTTATAAAGAGCTACTCTATGACTAAGGACACCAGGTCGTTTGCAATTGATAGGCTGAGGTGAGCGGTTAGGGTTAAACGCCCCATCAGTACAGAAAGATGCTTGAAAATTAAGAGGAACAGGACTAGCCATCTGCACACCCTTGGATTCAGATGTCACAAAGATTGAAGTAAGCAACACCCCCCTTAGCATATACATCAAAGGACTGCTCTTCTCCTTCTTCTTATTTTTAACATATGTAACTAAATAATCAATTAGGCAAACATCCATTGGACAGCGATATAGTCAACAAAAGATAAATGACTTACATATTTAAAAAAATATATATATCTCCTTCGGGCTTGAATTAATCCCTTAAAATGGAGGGGTCAGCCACTCGGATCCTTCTTCTCCATTTGACTCTGTTGCATGTGTCTTCATTTTTCAATTTTAGAGTCTTCATGTCCTTTTGTATAACATCTTCCCATCTCTTCTTCTGTCGTACCAGACTGCTTCGCCCGCAGACATCCGCTTTCATAATTCTTTTAAAGCAGTTTTCCTCCTCTCGTCTCATTACTTGACCATACCATCTCATTCTGGTCTCTTGTAGTTTTTTCCGTTATACATGTCACTCGCAGCGTCTTTCTGATGTCTTTGCTCCTTTTCTTATCCTAAAGTGATACTCAGTGATATCCTTATCATTTACAATTAACTAAATTTGTAACATGCGCAAGGTCGCCTCAAAATGTGAATCTGAGGTGTGAATGTGAATCTTACATTTCAGACCAACTGAGAAAAGGTTACCTCAAAGAAGACTCCTCTCTTGTCCATCATGGACACAAGACACATTGGATCCGACTTCGACGTAACATCCTTGTTAAGCAGCGCATGACAGCTGATCTGAAGCTCGACCCTTGACACTGGCTCGGAGGCAGCCCGACGTGCCAGCACTGAAGTCATCTCTTGGCGGATTTCGAGGGTTGCTAGTGTTCCGGGATATCACTCAACAACTGTCAGACAATTTCTCCTGAGAAACTAAATTTATAAACAGTGCCACCAAATAGCCAACAACTTCATTGTGCAAAGAAACACAATGCTTAGTAAGTGACTTACTTAGCAAGTAAATAAGTAAACAAAGCAAACAAGTAGGTTTGCCAGAAATTAATAATAATAATAATACTAATAATAATAATATTAATAATAATAATAACGACAATTATAATAATTTCAAAAATAATAATTTTGTCAATAATAACACTAAATATATTAAGACCATTAGCATAAATAAATTCGTAGCTTGCACCATATTTCAGCTGAAGGAGAGGACTCTGTACATAAGTTTTCCAATATATCATATAAAGAGGATATAAAGAGAACACTACACAGAAAGTGAAGCTAAATAAACTTTTGGAAATCTGGTTCACATAGACATAGATAGAAAAGCCAAGCGATAACCTGCATCCCTCAAGGAAAAATTTACAGGTAAAACCAACAAAAGTATTGGTCGGTGACCATAAATGTCGACTCGAGGTGCTTGGGGTCATCCTGGAATGAATCTGGAAGACTGGCTATGAACAGGGACAAATGGAGACACTGTGTCGCACAATATGCAAAGCCACATTGGAAGGACTAAGTAAGAAAATTGCCTTGTGGAGTGGCATGCATGCATAGAGCAGCTTGCTAAATTTGCCTTTGCCTCTGTATTATGCGTGATGTGCTGCATTGGTTACCTGTGGAGTGTGTGGACCTAGCGAATCTCTTACCACATTGCTGCACTTTAGTCTCTCGCAGCGAGAGACATTAACATATGCATTGGACTCTCAAAATGAAATATTCTCCATGCTGCACTTTGTAAGAATGATTCCCTTCAACAATCAACATGCTCGTGTAAAGTCTTGAAAAATTGCCGTGAAATAATAGCCATTATCCCAATACAGCAAACATGCAAAAATCCCGTCATTTCCTGGGTCTCAGCTTTGCCTGCCAGACAAAAAACATGGGGCCAAAAAGCAGGGTAGGCCTACGTCCTTTTGCCGGACCGATGGCAACCCTAGACTAATATGTCGAATGCTGCGTGCCAGGCACAATATTAAAAGCAAGATATTCTGCTGTACGATTCTCCTCTGTAAAATTTTACGATGTACTTGCGTATCAGCAATCTGGTTCTTCGGTGCTTTGATCACCTGTGCGCCGTAATACTGATAATTCTTTCTTACCACAAAATTTTGAACTATCTTACAATGTACTGAGTGAGTTTAATTTTGAGCATAATTTATAGTGATTCTATATAGGCCACCGAATCGATGGTTGTAGTTTTGTAGCCAACGCGGCAAATACTCAATAATGTGTGGGAGGTCTAAAACTCAATGTTTATCAGAAACCCATTTCAGAACCGTAATTTCCAGCAGAGCGACCCGCAAGTAGGCTACAGACGACTAAGGCTCCAATTTTTTGGCGATTCTGAAACCATAAATCATTTTCATAAAATTAGTAGCCAGGTTTTGACATAACTCAAGTTCGTATCAATAAGCCCACGGGCGGAGACAGCGGGAGATTGTTCCCCAAAGTTAAATTGAGGGGATGGAGTAGCCTATATCCTCCCAAATTTCAGGCGATTGAGCGTGTGTTAGCTGTTGTCTTTCCCATGTCTGAGACTGCATGGTTCGTGGTGTGCCTGGCTGTCTTAATTTGTGAGTTGTCACTGGTCAGCGAATGTCTCATCAGTGTGAGATGCAAGACGCCGACCTGCACGTCAATTTAAGGTTCATACATTGTAGGTCGTGACCTCGCCTGGGTTTAGACGCTGTGTCTAGTGTGTGTCCCTAGCAGTGTGTTTGCTATCTAGTATCGGTTGTAAACAGCGGTGATGCTTGCTTGAGGTATAGTGCACTAAGCAACCGACGGCCAGTGTTGAGTTATCAAAGGGAAAAAGATACAGAAAAGATGAAAAGGAGGACACACAAAATGTTCATCAGATCCGGTTACCACCCCGTAGCTATCATACATTCACATAGACCCATTGCAACTATCTTTTAAAGTAACTTTCAGAACTGATTATGCCTCATCAGCATGAGGAACGTTGTTATAATAATAACAATTTCAACCGTCGAAGCATATTATACTTTTAAAGAGTAGGGCTATTATTATTATCCTTCGAACAATGAAAATTTAATAATTAAGGAGGTCCTTCACGGCCACCGTTGTTTCATCTGCTATCAGCTCCTTTCACTTTAAATTATTCCTACGAGTTTATGAGTCTTAGCCTCATTCATAATCATAGATTTTCTCATTTTTATTGCTTTAGGCGTCTTTGAATATTTGAGTGATTTAATTAGTCTTGCAGCGTTGGTTTATTTGTGACAAATGAAGCCAGGCCTACCGCGATAACTTCTTAAGGGATAGCGAATTAAGGGGTCTGGGTCCATGTTTCTGAGGGAAAATCACGAGGGACGTTCCAACCGCCATCAATCAAACGCTGCGGCCTAGCAATCGGAGCGGAGGACGGGGGAACAACACTATATAGGATACTTGAGTTGACGACGGGAGTTTTGGTTACCCAAATCTCCTCCTGAATGAACTCAAATCTACTGAGACGAAAATTTGCAGCGATTTAGGGTTGAAAAGAAAATAAGAAACTCGAATTTTCTTCAGTTGTCCGCTTCGGCCTAAAGGCGTGAATAGGTCTATACAGTTGGGGGGGGGGGGCCCTTGGCACTAGTAGATTTGAGTTAATTGAGGAGCAGATTTTGGTAACCAGCGTTAGTAGATGATCTGTTAAGTGGGAGAAGTTGCATCAAAAGGAAATGAATGATTGGGTTTCGTCAGAGCTCTGACGACTCAGGGCTTATACAAAATTTATTTCGGTTAGGCCTATAGATTTTGAAGACAGGAGGACTGTGCGTATACCCTTAGGATGTCAATGAAGCTTAGGCCTACGTCAGTGCTATCTATAGTTATCTGCCCTTTAAAATGGTAATTGTGATTCAATACTATACATATATATAGCATGAATAATATAGAAAACGCACCAAAAGAATTGGCTGACGTAACTGCATGTAAGTCCACAGATTCATTTATTCATAAATTTTGGTAATGTTGGATATAAAATGCGCACCATGCATGCACATTCATGTGTCATATTTAAGTCTTATCTATAGGCCTACAGTCGAATGTATCTGAAAAGACAAATAGAGCCTACGTAAATTATCAACAAAATGTTTTTACGTAGGTCTATTATTAAATCTCTGACGTTGTGTAGGCTTAATTTCTGATGTAATTCGATGTTCTTCAGCAGATTGTAATATATAGTCGAATCCCTCAATCATTTCGTGACGCGGTGTTAATATCTGGGCTGTGACCTGAATGAAAATAGCATAGGCCTATGCTAATATTGACCTATAGGCTAATTCAGGGGCTGACGTAAAACACCGATTTATCTGAAGAAGCTTACGTAGTTTTAAAATCACACTAGAGAGACCTTGCCTACATTTTGAAGGCCTAGGCTACGTAACAGGCATTTGACGTCAACAGTTCTTCCGTCTGCCCTTCATTGTCTAGACCTAGGCCCAACAGTTGCCTCCTTACACATCGATTGGGAAAATTCTGGCGTTTAGAAGTTTTGCATTAATTTGTGGCCATGCATTGCCTACATATCTGTTCTGACTATCTGACTACCAGTATGATATTTTATCATTCCTAGTTACATCATCTCCATAATAATCATTATCTGTTAATATATCAGTCTATTTAAATATATTATACCATCCATAGGCCTATATAAATATATAGGGCCTGTATGCCCATTCATCTCTTCATCCATCCATCCATCCATCCATCTCGACCCCTAAGTGTTCCGGTCCGTAAGTTGAAACGCATTGGCCTCTGACCTGTACCTGTACATCTCTCCTTACTATTGAGGAACTCTATGAAGACTGTAAAATACCGAAATGTATATACCTGTTTAAAACATTAAAATTCCCGGACACACCCATCATCACGTAGAGTCTACTACTCTCTGTCCATTGTATACTGGCCATGATATTGTGTAACCGGCGGAATTGGTTAAATCAAATTAGATGCATAACGTAATTGGCGCCTTGCCTGGCTGTCGACATCATTCGTTTATACTGTGTCCCTAATCGTACTGCGTTGTTGTGTAGAAAATGAACGGAAATTATTATTACTATTATTATTATTGATATTAGGCCTATTATGATCTGTGTCTCCTCTCACATAACAGTCTTCGCCTTAGATTTGTTAACTTCGCCACACGCCGTTTTCTGGCTCTAATCGGCTGTAAGACTTCTGTTTCTAGTTGATTCAATTATTTTTAATTAATTAATTCTCACTCTATTGCTGCAGCCTATCCAATAATAAACGCTACCGGAATATGCAAAGCGCCGTGAGATTCCCTGCGATTGATAAAAACACACTATAGGCCTACTTACCTACTTTAGGCCTACTTCACGGAATCTTAGACCTACTTACTTGACTGACTGCGGGAGACCGTCACAAACTCACAATGACTATTATCTGAGTCAGAATTTACGTCAGAGGCTACGTCAGAATCTATTGTTGAAACAAGTAATTCATGTGCCTATACGGCCCTACGCATTTAGGTATCATCTTACGTCTTTCGTGACGAAACAATATGCTTATAAGCAGCATATATATATATATATATATATTATGTATACATTGACATAGGCCTATATATATATATATGTATATATATAACTATATATATTTTATTAAGGGTTCGTCTATACATAGATGAGCGTTGTTGATCTTTCATTGTGATCATTCACTGTCTTTTCCCTCTATTCCGTGTCGATAATCGACAATAAGCTTGCATTGACTCACTCATCGATATGTTTGCTCAAGGCGGCGATTGGTTTGTCTGATTGATTGATTGATTGATTGATTGACTGGAGTTCATAGTCTATTAGGATCCGATAAATATGTCGTCGACCTCTGCCTCCCAACCGTCGAACTTGATCAACTATTTCTTCCTGGATGCCAGATACAGTCTGATGACAGGGAAGATGGTTCACGTCCTCTACACTTTCTTCAAACTTCTCGACGTTCACGGATGCGATTCACTCAACGGTACAAAGCAAACCATCATTCTCAATACATCTGTAGGCTTACAATGGCCAATGTATTACGTACGCAAAAATATTGGATTTTCGCTCCCCTCTTTTCTATTTCACCACGTACATTTCGTGGACCCCCTACCCGATGCGCATATACATTATGAGCTCTCCCCTATTGCAAAGGTTAAATAGCTAAAAACATCTATAAGACATTGATTTCACCGCTGGTTATTTATTTTTGCTAAGCATCATATTTAACAGCTTAAATTTGTTAACTGTTGTGAAGAATTAAAACACTAACAACACTTGCATTTGAACTAGTTTTAATTATACATAAAATTGATTAAGCAGGAATATAGTCTGTGATTAGGTTTACAGTTCTGATTTTCGTATTCTGTATAATTAGACAATTATATGCGTACGTACATACTTTCCCCTCCCACCATACGCACCCGTACGCAAAATGGCCGAAATTTGAAACCCCCTCTCCCTCGCTGCTTACGTAATATGTGGACGGCTCCCAGTTGCGCATTTGTGCATGTACGTGGCCGTGGGTGACCCGTCAAAAGAGAGCCAGACAATAGAGCGCCCAGTAGGGCTCTGCGGTTACACCTCTACCTGCGCGTAACCCGTACCCGACTCATACAGGCGGGAACGGTACGTATTTTATGGGTCGGGTATGGTACGGGTAGACTAATCACGGGTACGGGTATACCCGGTTTTACCCGTGTCCACGTCAAGTTTTAGGATTACAATGTCACCATTAAATATATAGGTAGATCTTGCATCATCAAAGACTTAATTACTACTAAAGGCAAACTGGCGCATTCGAAATCCATGAACTACATACCTGCACATAATGCTTACTCTTCGTATGTGTGTTAATCGCTGTTTTCTCATTCCTCTTCCTTCGCCATTTCCTGCTACTCCTCCTGCTGATTCTCCTCTAAATTTTCCCCTCATTCATTTCTTCCCGCTCCTGCTCCTAATTAGTGCTCCTCCTACAGCTCTTTCTCTCTCTCTCTCTCTCTCTTCCTCTTTTTCCTCCTCCATTTCATTCTCATCTTCATCCTCCAGCTCTTCCTTCCGCTTCTGCCCGTTTGCTGCTTCTCCTCTTCTCTCCATTTCCTTCCTGCCTGACTCTCCATTCTTCTCTTCTTCCCTAGAGTTCTGTAATCCTCTTCTACCTCCTCTTTCTTTTCTTCCTCATCCTCTTCCTTAGTCCTCTTTCCATCTCCTGTCTCCGATCTCCTCTGCTTCCTCCTGCTATGGTGTTTTACTTTCTTTTTTCGTGCGGGAATCAATTAAGTGATTGATCGATTGATTAATTGACTGATTGATCGGTTATTTGATTGAGTGACTGACCGACTGACTGATTGACTGATTGATTGATTGACTGACTGACTGACTGACTCACTCACTCACTCGCTAGCTCACTGACTGAATGACTGATCGACCGATCGATCAATTGATTGATTATTGATTGAGTTCGTTCCATATATAGCGGATACAGGGTAGGCGCCAAGGCATCACTTCTCGTGAGGATGGCGGTTCGCCATCTGATCATTGCTGACCTTCAACGACTAGAAGTATATCGGGAAACCTAAGAGACGTGGCACCCAGTCAAACGTAGTCACGGGAATACCTGTCAACTGACTAATTCAGCGCGAAAATTAGCAGGATCCAGGATATATATGTGTATATCTATATACATATATATATATATATATATACAATGGGACCGACAAACAATAATACATTACATTGTGATAGACTGAATGAACGACAACAATAATAACTGCCACAGAAAGATGAAGACAGTGATGTACGGCAGAATGGAAGCTCCAAACAAAAGAGGTCGTCCACATAATATAGGGATGGCTGGATGATATATATATATATATATATATATATATATATATATATATCGTTGACTTTGGCAAAAGACGACTTCAGGAACTGACGCACTTGGCTCAGGACAGACAACAGTGACAAAAATGGCATCGGATATCTGCGGGAACTGTGTCCATGATGCGTGATGATGATGATGATGATGAGGAGGAGGAGGAGGAGGAGGAGGAGGAGGAGGAGGAGGAGGAGGAAGAAGAATAATGAGGACGATGATGATGATGACGATGCGATGATGCGATACACTGTATTGTTTTGCATTGCAATGTAATGTAATGCATTGTGTTGTATCGTATGTGACGTTGACTGCGCGACTGTGTTCTTGCGTTTCGACAGACCTTCAGTTCTTCCACCTGATGCGGCGTATGACGAGTCTCTCAAGGAAACAGATCTACATGGTCTTCGACATGCTCGACACGGACGGGTCAGGCACTCTGGACTTCGACGAGTTCTACCTGCTCTTCTGCATCCTCGTCGCTCAGAAGGTCTGTTTGAAAGCTCTTCTGTCTGTTGGCCATGACCTTGGCAATACATGAAGCGCAAGAGCCTCCGGTTTGAACCCAAATGAGTGCGTAGGCCTATTCGTTCGTCTAATATCTCAGTTGGATCTGGCACACAAGATGTTTAGCGCAGATGCGGTGTATTTGGCTATGTTAACCTGCTCTCTGTAATAATAATTAGCTGAACTGTAGTTATACTTACAAAGGCAATTCTCTGCAACCGATTGGACTCTCAAGTAAATGCTCGAGTCAACTAGTACAAGGAACGCACACCAATTGAACCGGCTATTTACTTACTTTTCTTCACATCTATCTATCTATCTATCTATCTATCTATCTATCTATCTATCTATCTATCTATCTATCTGTCTGTCTGTGTATCTACCTATCTGTCTGTCTACCTATCTGTCTGTCTACCTATCTGTCTGTCTACCTATCTGTCTGCCTGCCTATCTGTCTGTCTACCTATCTGTCTGTCTGTCTATCTGTCTGTCTCCCTATCTGTCTGTCTACCTATCTGTCTGTCTACCTATCTGTCTGTCTACCTATCTGTCTGCCTGCCTATCTGTCTGTCTACCTATCTGTCTGCCTGCCTATCTGTCTGTCTACCTATCTGTCTGTCTGTCTATCTGTCTGTCTCCCTATCTGTCTGTCTACCTATCTGTCTGTCTACCTATCTGTCTGTCTACCTATCTGTCTGTCTACCTATCTGTCTGTCTACCTATCTGTCTGTCTGTCTATCTGTCTGTCTCCCTATCTGTCTGTCTACCTATCTGTCTGTCTCCCTATCTGTCTGTCTACCTATCTGTCTGTCTACCTATCTGTCTATCTGCCTATCTGTCTGCCTGCCTATCTGTCTGTCTACCTATCTGTCTGTCTACCTATCTGTCTGTCTCCCTATCTGTCTGTCTACCTATCTGTCTGTCTCCCTATCTGTCTGTCTACCTATCTGTCTGTCTACCTATCTGTCTATCTGTCTATCTGTCTGCCTGCCTATCTGTCTGTCTACCTATCTGTCTGCCTGCCTATCTGTCTGTCTGCCTATCTGTCTGTCTACCTATCTGTCTGTCTGTCTATCTGTCTGTCTACCTATCTGTCTGTCTACCTATCTGTCTGTCTGTCTATCTGTCTGCCTGCCTATCTGTCTGTCTACCTATCTGTTTGCCTGCCTATCTGTCTGTCTACCTATCTGTCTGTCTACCTATCTGTCTGTCTCCCTATCTGTCTGTCTATCTATCTGTCTGTCTGTCTATCTGTCTGTCTACCTATCTGTCTGTCTGTCTACCTATCTGTCTGTCTTCCTATCTGTCTGTCTATCTATCTGTCTGTCTCCCTATCTGTCTGTCTACCTATCTGTCTGTCTACCTATCTGTCTGTCTACCTATCTGTCTGTCTACCTATCTGTCTGCCTGCCTATCTGTCTGTCTACCTATCTGTCTGTCTGTCTATATGTCTGTCTCCCTATCTGTCTGTCTACCTATCTGTCTGTCTACCTATCTGTCTGTCTACCTATCTGTCTGCCTGCCTATCTGTCTGTCTACCTATCTGTCTGTCTGTCTATCTGTCTGTCTACCTATCTGTCTGTCTGTCTATCTGTCTGTCTCCCTATCTGTCTGTCTACCTATCTGTCTGTCTACCTATCTGTCTGTCTACCTATCTGTCTGTCTACCTATCTGTCTGTCTACCTATCTGTCTGTCTGTCTATCTGTCTGTCTCCCTATCTGTCTGTCTACCTATCTGTCTGTCTCCCTATCTGTCTGTCTACCTATCTGTCTGTCTACCTATCTGTCTATCTGCCTATCTGTCTGCCTGCCTATCTGTCTGTCTACCTATCTGTCTGTCTACCTATCTGTCTGTCTCCCTATCTGTCTGTCTACCTATCTGTCTGTCTCCCTATCTGTCTGTCTACCTATCTGTCTGTCTACCTATCTGTCTGTCTGTCTATATGTCTGTCTCCCTATCTGTCTGTCTACCTATCTGTCTGTCTTCCTATCTGTCTGTCTGTCTATCTGTCTGTCTACCTATCTGTCTGTCTACCTATCTGTCTGTCTCCCTATCTGTCTGTCTGTCTGTCTATCTATCTATCCATCCATCCATCCATTAATTATCTACCTCCAGAGCCATACATACATGAACAATATGCAAATATACGCAGGATGCTAGGTTGGCATATGCACAATCGCACATGCCTGCCAACACATATACATGCATACTTACATGCACTGCCAACACGCTTAAAAGCATTCATACGTATAGCTGCCTACCGATAACTACCCTACACTTCTTACCTGCATCCTAGAGTTCTTATCCACTTATTTGCTTAGACAGATTGCTGGTATATGGTTGTTTTTAATCGTCTGTTGCACTGATTGGCCGGGTGTTCGTCTCTGATTATAAACGTATGATCCTGATCAGTCATCGATTTCATTGGCGCCGACATTAGCTCTATACTATAGGATCCAATGGTCACGTGGGACAAGGACCTCTCAGTATAATTATTACATCCAATGATTAAGATTATGCGTATACCTTCAGAGGATTTTTCCAATTCCTCCTTCCATTACTTCTACTTGTCTCTCCATTTTGCTCATAGTGACATGGCCATAGATGTTATGCAACTCTCAGCATCAAGGATGGCTCAGGCAGAGGCCGAGGCAAGCAGTCACTTGCGCCACCTAGTGAGCAGTAACCAGTATGTATCGGTCTTAACGTCGATGATGCTTCTGCAGGTGACGCCCGCTACCCAACCTAATTAAAAACAGCTTTCAGGTTTTTAATTAATCCGAACAGAACAATGTAGGCTAATTACTAAAGACAGTTGTCTCCCGAAGTGTCCTCACATTACCTGCCTTCATTCAGATGATTCTGGGCACACATTCATACATACATACATACATACATACATACATACATACATACATACATACATACATACATACATACATACATACATACATACATACATACATACATACATAAATACATACATACATACAAACATACATACATACATACATACATACATACATACATACATACAAACATACATACATACAAAAAAACACACATACATATATACATGCATACATACATAAATACATACATACATACATACATACATACATACACATACATACATACATACACACATACATACATACATGCATACATACATACATACATACATACAAGCATATATGAATAATGATTTATAATTATAATTTCTGAGACCCAAGTAGCCTAACGAAGAAGCCTACCTGAGAGAAAAAAATACCAATGATGGGAGTAATAATATTCTATAGCAATATATATTGTGAAAACTAGCAGCATCAAATAATAGTAGTTATATATATCGTTGTCTTGGCGTATATCTGTGTTTAGTGTTTGTCACTAATACAGTATGATATACGCTAAAGCAAAACTTCACTCAGAAAGCGCTAAATGATTGAGACATTTGATGCATTGTATAGGACCAGGGAGTGAAGAAGTTCATTCATCGTCACTCAAGAACGGTGTTTGACCTTCTGGATACGGATGGATCGAACGAGGTTTCCGTCTCTGAATTCGCTGTCTGTGGCTTCCTATTCAACTTTCACCACAGGGCCATCAACAAGATCTTCCGGGAGTTTGACCTTTCCGGGGACGAGGTTAGTCTATAGAGAGATGTTTAAGGTACCCAAGTTGCAAGTACAGATGTATCTAGGTCTACTCTGGTCTCAAGTGCAAATAGTACCAGAGTTGTATGGTCTCGAGACAGTGTCTCGGTCTCGAGACAGGTGTCTCGGTCTCGGAAGCCTATTGTCTCGGTCTCGCGGGAGTGTCTCGAATTTTTTAGAAACTGTCTTGATGTGAAAGTCTTTTTCTGTCTCGAACAAGCGGTCTCGATAAGTTTCGCGTTAATTGTCTTAGAATCTTGCGCTAGAAACTGAAACCGGAATCTACGAGAAATGGTAATTCTGGTTAACGCGCGATGATACTGAAATCAATTCAAATATCTTAAAGTGGAAAATGTGTGAGAGAGAACCTGAAATTGTGAAGTTTGCGTTTATGCAATTTTAAGTTATTGACAAAACAATAGCTATGTCAAACAACCATAACCGAAACGATCGGAACAACTTTGAATTTCACAGGGTGAGTAGGGATATGCGCAAATTTATAATTTCGTTTGGTAGTTGCTATCGAATTTGCTTGTTTAAAATCGTCTAGAATATTTCAAGGGTGTCTAAAAATGCTTTCTTTTATACTATTCAGAAGATAAGTCGAAGACGAAATATCGAAAAGTTAAAACGCGGCAATATAAAAACTGTTCTCGGGAATTGGTGTTATATACATTATAAGTTTCAAATTGAAACTAGGCCTACAAATGAAAATTACTCGTGAAAACCCGAAATTTTTTAAATTAGTATTTTACAGCCTTTTATATCAGATCACTTGTCCTTTACTGTATCGTACTATCTTGAGCCTAGTCTTGGTACCTCACTGTCTCGGTCTCGGAATCTCACTCTTGTCTCGTCTTGGTCTTGAAAGTGGGCCAGACGGCGCAGACCAATAGTTTATATATTAGATACGTTTCATAAGCTGATGCCCTGCATGCGATTGATATTCGAGTGGCGCTCTAGAAGTCTGGAGATTGCGATTACGAGGACGCAGTCGCGAAATCGCGCAATATTGCATTAAGGAATTGAAGACACGCAGATATTTCTCTTATTTTTTTATTAATGCTCAAGTTACTGCAACAAAATAAATTACGACGACGCAATAAAAGAAGAAAATCTGACAGACATACAAGATGCTAGCAACAGACACGCAATTAAGAAATTAACGACTATCGCGTATTTTTAACGTAGTCTACTGGATACTATGAATAGTTGGTTTGCCTATTGTATGGAGCTCGACACTTAGGTCTGCCGACCAAAGAAAGCAAACTAACTTCACTGCTTTAATATTAGCTTTGGAAAGACGACATGAGTATATATATATATATATATAAAATATATATATATATATATAATATATATATAGCGTTTATTATAAGTACCTTTTTCTTCTCAATTGCTTTAACTCCAATATATATATATAATATATATATATATATAATATATATATATATATAGCGTTTATTATAAGTACCTTTTTCTTCTCAATTGCTTTAACTCCACGCATAGGCCAGCGCACAATTATAGTATTCCAGATCAAAGATTATAAGCTTTCCTAACGGCTTAAAGCAGGTAATTGGATATAGAGCCTATAGAAGCCGAGCAAAAAATCACATGCATCTATGCATTAATAGGCCTATATATATATATATATATAATGCACATCTCTGGGTGAATTGCTATATGTATAATGTTATATGTATATTGTTATTGACAATTAGACAAGTATTTAGGCCTAATTGAATACAATTAGGATATGAACCACATAGGCCTACACGTTTTTCTAATAGTTTTCGATCTTCATTATTTTAGGAATTGGATTATCGTGAGTTCCGTCTCTTCACCATGGCATGCATCGACAAACAGCAGGAGATAGAGGCGGCAAGGAGAAGAAAATTTCGGTCTCTGCAGGTGGGAAATGAGTCGACAGCAAAAAACTCCATGGACATCGAACGGATGAAGTCGAAACTGGAATCGAGTGGCTCCGTAAAAGTGAGAACTACACCCGCAGAATGCGCAGATCCAACAGCCGAGACATGCCCACCGAGCAGCTCCAAAAGAGAAACCGACCCACGAAACTTGGAGCTTGGAAAGGGGAGAGACAGCCCTGACAAAGCCAAAAAGGACATGGAGCCAGAGAAGGGGATAGACGGCCTTGACAAAGCCAAAAAGGATTTGGAGTCAGGGAAGGGGAGAGATAGCCCTGACAAATCTAAAAAGGACATGGAGCCTGGAAAGACAATCCCGACAAGCCCTGGTAAACTAAATCAGAATAATCTCAACCAAATTAAATGAAAACGAACCCCGAGTTGGATAATAGGAGTGAACCGAGAAAATTCTATAACAAATCGTCGAAACTGACACTAGGGTTGAATCTGGAAAACAATGTGTATAGACAATTAGCAGATTTAACAACCGACGTCCAAGTTTTTGTCGCTCTCAACATTTTACTTTAAAATTTGTTACTTTTTATTTCTGGTTATAATTGCATCCGATTATTGTCATGTAGTTCGCAGTTTTAAAGCAAATTTAAAGTTAAGGTTTCAATTTATTTAATTTTTAAGTTTTGCCACCCTTTGAAATGTACTGCCATATTATATAGGCTTCATTTCTACCAGTAATCTGATAACCATAGTCCATCACGACAAAAATCATCTAAATTGTGAAGAAGTGTCCAACTGTAGGCCTACCGGTTGCGCTCGGAGGACTGGAACCTTGGTCTTGGGGACCAGATTCTTGGCCTTGGGAGACTGGATCCTTAGTCATGTGGTAACCGAACCATTGGTCCAAGGACGACAGTTCATTGTTCTTGGAAGGATATATATCATGTACATATGAAATATATGCATATGATTAATTCCTTCAAGACCCCTACTCAGAGTCGTTTCCTGTCCAGCCACTGATAAAAATGGAGATTTAATCAAATTTCAAAATGTGGGCATTGTGTTTGTGCGCCTACTATTATGTCCGAGTGGAGGATTCGAAGCATAGGCGACGATCTCGTTTGACATGTGGGGGACACCCAATGAGAGTGACAGAAAATGTGGGGGGAGGGTCAAGCGTATTACGTGTCCCCTCTCTATAAAAGGTGGGGGATTTGTCCCCCTCGACCCACCGGGGTCGCCACCTCTGATTCTAAGCAAATCAAATAGTCTGACACTGTGTAGCAGAAGAACGGAGGAGCACCGACAAGGGGACACACCAAACAAACGCTGCAACCCTGTAGTAGTAACCAGAGGTGTAACAAGGTTTTGAAAAATGGGGGCAGAAATTATTTTAACAAGGGTAATCTTAAAAAGCCATTGGATAGACATTAAAAAAGAACCGATTTGGGGGAACATGGGTGGCACTGAGCACTAAAACTGGGGGGCTTTGCCCCCCTCCAGTTTTGAAACTGGGGGCTGGGCGGTGACTCCTCCGCCCCCCCCCCCCGCTTGTTACACCCCTGGTAGTAACGGTGGTTGGTGGCTCAGCTGGTATTCGCCCGTGTTTAACGAAGAATCGAAACTGTCGTTAAAGGAATGAATCATTTCTACTGGGTTTGCACGTCATGTCAGATTAACGTGGCGCCACCTGTAGTGCTGTATAGGAGCGATCGGTTTAAGTGCTTTGCCTGTAGTAGTGTAGGCCAACGTCGACCAAATGACCTGCTACAACGAAAAAACAACCGACTGTAACTGACAGAGACCCACCCTCTTACCAGGTAGGCCCGTATACGTCTGCATGCCTCTGATTCGTCAGAACTCATTTGTCCGTTCCTTTCACTGCTGTGCCACTGCAGGTTAATCCCTAACGGATATTTCCGCTGATAACCTGACCAACTGCCCGAACGTGCGTATACGTGCGTGCCGTCATCACTGGGAAGTAATTAGTAATTACAGAGCGTGGATTCACGTTCTGATGAAGCTGACAGGCGTAGGCGACTGAGGCGCTGGGGGGTACGACCATTGGATATTGGATGGAGCACAGCGAATATTCCATCAATTTCCATGGCCAAGAGAAACTAACCTAATGCGAACCGTTATTTAGTGCTTGTCCAGCTTCTGATTCAACACGCGTTCATTCAGTTTCGGAGACATTCCAGAACGATAACGACACAGCTTAACGTTCGTAATCTGTGCTGTAAGCAGCGAAATACTAAGGCTGAGTGTAAGTGTCACAGAGTCGCATAGGGAGACGGATATCTAGCGAGACATCGATAGATAAGTGAAGAACATCACTGGAAGAATGAGTGATAGAGAGAGACAGACAGACAGTTAGTCCGTTAGATATAAAGATAAAGACAGAAGCAGATTTTTAGCATCAGAGATATAGACACTGAGAGAGACAGACAGAGTCAGTGAGACAGAGAAAGAGACAGAATAACAGTCAGTCAACCAGAGACAGAAAGACATAGACAAACCGAGATCAAGACCAACAAAAAGACGTATACACAGACACACAGACAGAAACGCTTAAATAAGCAATTAACCTGTAACAGACTGGCATAGGATCAACTCATTGACTCTTGTATCCCTGGATTTCATATAATAATCACCTACGTGTATTATTGGCTTATCGTTTCTGTCGTCGTTGAGATTTATTCCGGAGCCTTGCATACTTTCAATGGGTTGCTCGGTGAGCATGCGGAAGAAGGGGGCGATATCAGGGTCGTCTGCTCCCTACCTGTCTCCGATGTCATCGTCATCGAAGCCCTTCAGATCTCCGGATTCCTTCCGCAGAGCGTTCCTGTCCGGGAGACTGAGTGTAGACAAGCGATGTCCCCTCGACGCAAGGCAGTTGTATGGGCTGACGAAATCGTGGAAGGCTATCAATAGGAACATGACGGTCACCGCCATCAACATATTTGTGAGGTTGGTGTGGTGGCAGAATTACGACTATCAGAAATCATTCGTTTCTTCATTCGTTCATTTATCGTTCATTCGTTTGTTTCCTCTCTTTTGTCCATACTTCCTCCCTTCGCTCAAGCAATGGTCCGTTTGGTATGTCAGTCAGTTATTGATTGATTGTTGATTGAGGTAAGCAGAATGATTCATTCATTCGTTGATTCGCTGAATGAATGATTTTGTGAATTGATGAATAGTGAAGCTAATAATTGGAACAATCAAGCGGCCCGTCAGCCAGTCAGTAAATCAATCAGCCAGTCAGTGAATCACTCAATCACTGAGTTAGTTATTATGTTAGTCGGCCGTTCATTCATTCGTTCGTTCGTTCGTTCATTCATTTTCATTCATTGAGTCAATTGATCATGCAGACTTTTCGAGACGAACGAGGACCTAAAGAACCTCTTCTCGAAGATGAAGCACCTAGAGACGATAAGTGAACTGCGGTCGAGCAAGATCTTTGAGAGTCACGCCCTGAAAGTCATCTGCACGATCGATGACGCCATCGTCAACTTCGATGACATGGACTACGTCAACAGACTCCTTCAGCTGACCGCTCAGTCACACTGTCACCGCGTCGCCAACTTCAACGCAGAGTTCTTTTGGGTGAGTGTCACTATACGAGAGGATTATAGAACTACAGCAGAAGGGGCAGAGACTTAGAGGGGACAGGCGGGACGACATTTCAGGTGAAGGAATGGAGCTGCTTATACCCCCACCCCTATATTTCATAAATAGTGCATAGAGGCAGCAAATTTCTACGGTGCTTTCCACTATTCGTCCTTTTTGTTGCATCCATGGTTTGGAATTTAATTTTTTTACTAACCCAGGACCATGTCTCCGCCTATGTAGGGCAATTACAGCTGATATGAGTAGCTTTGGTCCTTTGGACTCTTTTATTGATCTGCTGGCGAGATCTAGCTATGGCTGCTACAGTTGCTCTACTTGAATAGTGAGACTCTCAGAGGTGCTCGTTTCTACATGCTCAGGCCCTTGAGTTGGCAAATGGGGAAATGCAATGCTGGGTCCTTGAGACCTGGGAACAGACAGCGCACGGCCGGATCCTTGGAATTCAAAGTCCTACTTCATCACAATATTTGCAAAATGCCTGCCATCAGCGTCATCATCATCATCGTCATCGTTATCGTCGTCGTTATCGTCGTCGTCGTCGTCTTCGCTTCGCTTCGTCGGCGTCGTCGTCATCATCATTATCATCATCAGGCCTGTCGCCACCGTCACCACGTTAGCCAGTTTCCACAACCTCGACCCTCACCCCAGCCACTCTTACCACCACAACCAGCATCACCAGCAGCAGCAGCAACAACAGCAACAACAAATGGGATGATGTTATGCTTAAGACAAATTACTTTCAACAGACACGGTTAATTAGTGCTGAAGCCGCAGCCTGTTAGCCTCAGAAGCGTCGGCTCTTGATGTGGCAATTAGGAAACGGAAGTGCACATCGTGATGCGGTATCATCAACGTCACTCAGCGGACAAAAGATGTCCGTCTCAATGACTCATCTGTCGATATATATATATATATATATATACATTTAAGAAGCGTCTATTACTCGGGCTCTTATCGTGGCTCTTGACCAGTGGTCAATTTCAGCCGAAACGAACCGGAACGGCTTTCCGACACCTCCCGGAGAGCCGGAACGGGGTTCCGGCACCTCAGCAAGTAAATTAGGCGGAACGCCGTTCCGGGCAGTTTTGACTGTTTTGACTGCAGGCTGCAGCTATAGTACTTACACATACGAAAGATGACCATGTTAAAGTAATTATTAGCAATTATGAGATGTATTCAGTGAGATGTATTGTATGGTCTGCTAGTCAGCTGATATCAAATGGCTCAGAGACACCAATTGCCATTCTAAATGCACTTTTAATCATTCACATTGAAGTACACGCAAAAAGTAATTAGGTCTACGTGATGAATGGCTAATTATTAGTCAGACGCAGGCTCTTGATTCGTTTGACTGATTTGAAGGCTTATCAGAAGGCGTTTTGTCAATGCATTGAGCTGTAGACAGCGCTTTGGTAATGTTTTGCCAAGTGAAAGTACCGATGGGACCCTTTTCTTCCACCACATAGATCCCCATGCAAATTGCCTTATTAGCATTCATACTAGTAGCTAACGTAGATGTACATGAAAAAAGCCCATGCTGTAGTAAGTAATTGAAAACAGCAGAATAGCGTGTAGAAATTGTGTAGACGATTGTCATGGTGGTAGAACACGGTATGTCTGCTGTTTCTGACATGTTTTCAGACGTAAGGGGTATTTATTGTAACAGATTAGTCAAAAAGATAACAAAACTGGCTTTATCGGTGGTGTACCAGGTGATGGAATGGCCTGGCCTCCCTAGGTCTATATCACTAGGAAACTGTTCTTATTGGTCGTGCTGGAGTGAGGAGCACCTCCGAGTAGTTTCCTCGAAGAGGTTCTACATAAATCCTCAAATGAATAACTGACTGAAAGTGATGAAGCTCCTGAAAAACAAAATATATTATTCGCCTCGGCTGGTTATCTTTGTGTTGAATTGGACGTAATCTGATCGGCTGTGAAGACTGCAATTCATTTCGTGACTTCGTTGTGAAAGTCTTTTGCCAGGTCGTGCAACAAGGGGCCATAGTTGCACTAATTCTGCCAATTTTATGATAACCGTTTTATTGTAACCCTAATTAATTATTAAGGTGACTTTACTTGCTAGAACCCTTTCAAATTTAAAAAAAAATCTATACAAGATAAATCTACGCAGATGGTCGTTACGCATAGAACATGTCTGAAGTAGTTCTCTGCTTTATTTTCACAAAGATATGAAATATGTCACTCAAAGGTTGCATATTGGAATTCACACATGTTATATTAATGGACAGCAATTTTTTGTAGTACTGAAGGCAGCTGACAAGATCATAACATCCACAAATCTTGCAGCTCTTGAAAATGTTTTGATACAGAAGCAGTCATAGTTGACATCGAAATTAAAAGCCATACCAGTTTGCAGGGTCATTAGAAAATTTTTAACAAAAACGGTTCCAGCAATTTTTTAAAATTTCAACAAGTCAGTGGCTATTCTGATGTATGCTGCAGGTCAGTGTCGAATGCGATAATGGGAACTGGACTGCTGATTCCGATGCAGCACTCTGGAAATGTTAATTTTTTAAAGACTGTTGAGAACCTACATGGTCTGGAATTTTGGCCACTGAGCAAGAATTACTGGCGTATTAGAAAATAAAACATGACAATCGGAACTAGGCAGCTTTGTCTGAGTTCTGTTATTATAATTACTATTAATATTATAATGACTATTAATATTGTAATTGCTTATTTTAATTACTATTATTATTGGTAGTATTTATAATAAGAATAATAATAGTTGTTATCTATCTATATAATTACCTACATCACGTGACCTGCGTGTGTCTGTCATATTCAAGGCGCTTGATTGGACAGCACGCAAGGGTTGCTGTTGACCTACATAGACTATTGTTTACGAGTTAGTTAGTTGAGTATGTCCAATTCGAGTTTCAAAAACGTTTTATTCACGTCTCTGTAACTGTGTTTGCACTTATTAAAATTAAATACGTCATGTAATGTAAATATATTTGCAGTTATTAACATGAAATGCACACTTATTGGATGAAACTCGATTTTGAATCGGTTGAATCACCGTTACTAATATACGGGTGGTGTAAACAATGTTGTTCAGAGGACGTTTCACGGGTAAACATTGCGAGAGCCGCTCAATTTCGTTGCCTTCGGGGCGCAAGTTGTAGCTTTTCTGTGCAATGGGAGGTTGAATCGTGAGCTATTATATTTTCCAACCCGTTAACGTTACGGGTTAACAGCTAGTTTCTATTATAATTATTATTTTTATTTCAGTTACAATTTTCATTAAAATTGTTATAATTAATATAATTGACTTTCATTGTAATTATTACTATTGTTGTTGACGTTATTTTATCGTCAGTAGAAGTGATCCCTCAGAAATGAAGAATTATAGAAGAAATAATGGCTTGTTTTTGGAAAAGACCAGTGGCAATGAGGCAGTGTAGTGAATGTCGAAAGTTTATTCCACTGGAGCAGTTAGGGATGTTTCCATTCCTTCCAGTAAAACTGGATTAAAATCCATGTGAAATCTACACTTGGTTGGAGTTACAAGTTTAATATATGGGATGATAGATTGCTGTAATGACCCTATCATTAAAGTGCTATATGATGGGCCAGTAATGTAGCGTAGACTGTGCTGCACCAGTCAGTAGTAGTAAAGTGTAACTTTGCAATTGGACTCCAAGTGAGGGTGGGGCCCTATAGTGAGGACCCAATGTAGCCCCGAGTTGAAGCTCCAATGTAGCCTAAAGTTGCTTATAAATATATGTAAAAGTCATTATTATTACTATTATTATTTGTAGTAACATTAATAATAATAATTAGCATTACTATTATAACTACTATTATTATAATACTATTATTATAATTATTTTCCTTGAGTTTGCCTGCCACAGCAATTAGGTCTACACTTCAAGAATTGAAAGCTTAGTAATATTATTATCAAGCTATTGTGGGAGTAGTATTTTTACGCGTTTAGCAGTGGTGGAAAACTGGAAATGTTCCATAAGATGATGGTTGTTATCATTATTTTTACCTGAGGTGAGCATAGTTCATGGGAGATACAAAATGTCTGTAGACAGTTAATGACAATTTTTTATTGTTATTAGAGTTGGTAGTTGTATACATAAGAGCGTTTTTAACATCCTCTATGTAATTTTCAGCCAGGAAGTGGCAAGGAGCATGCCATCATACCTGTACCTCAAAGGAATGGAATGTCATTCTGGGACATTTTATGTTAATCTGAAAGTCTTTTGATTAATTTCCAGTCTCAGTTGCATGTGTGTGGGTCATTCAGCGCATTTACTGATGAAAATCATTGTATCTTTTAAAATTAAAATCTAATAAACATGGCAGATACCCATTAATTCACATCTTTCAGTAGCGATGGCGCGAGTAGTAGGCCTACATTTGTGAGGTCATGGCTCCAACCATAAAATAACTACTAAAGTACAGAGGGCTCTCAATCCAACACAGCCCTCCTATCTCTATCGTTAATCAGTTAAACCTCGTTCAGCTCGTTCCTCAAGGAATCTAGCTATATAAAACTTGCCGGCACCGGAACCTATCACCGATGGAACCCTGCAGTTTTAGAATAAGCCGGTAAAATGCTGCCTTTCATATCATGCTGGCTCTTCCACTGGCAACCGAACACATTGTGGTAAATAATCAAGCACAAAGCTATTGCTTAGACCAATCATTTAAAGTCTCCTTCGTAATGGCTCGCATCAACTGATCAACCGACCCACGCGCGCAACGCCGCATCAACGGATCAAAAGACACGCGCAAACCGCCGCATCAACCAATCAACAGACCCACGCACACACCACCGCATCAACCGATCAATAGACCCACGCGCGCTCCGCCGCATCAACCGATTAAAAGACACACGCTCACACCGCCGCATCAACCAATCAACAGACCCACGCGCACACCGCCGCATCAACCAATCAACAGACCCACGCGCACACAGCCGCATCAACCAATCAACAGACCAATGCACACACCGCCGCATCAACCAATCAACAGACCCGCGCGCACACCGCCGCATCAACCGATCAATACACACACGCTGATGAGTGAGTGAGTGAGTGAGTGAGTGAGTGAGTGAGTGAGTGAGTGAGTGAGTGAGTGAGTGAGTGAGTGAGTGAGTGAGTGAGTGAGTGAGTGAGTGAGTGAGTGAGTGAGTGAGTGAGTGAGTGAGTGAGTGAGTGAGTGAGTGAGTGAGTGAGTGAGTGAGTGAGTGAGTGAGTGAGTGAGTGAGTGAGTGAGTGAGTGAGTGAGTGAGTGAGTGAGTGAGTGAGTGAGTGAGTGAGTGAGTGAGTGAGTGAGTGAGTGAGTGAGTGAGTGAGTGAGTGAGTGAGTGAGTGAGTGAGTGAGTGAGTGAGTGAGTGAGTGAGTGAGTGAGTGAGTGAGTGAGTGAGTGAGTGAGTGAGTGAGTGAGTGAGTGAGTGAGTGAGTGAGTGAGTGAGTGAGTGAGTGAGTGAGTGAGTGAGTGAGTGAGTGAGTGAGTGAGTGAGTGAGTGAGTGAGTGAGTGAGTGAGTGAGTGAGTGAGTGAGTGAGTGAGTGAGTGAGTGAGTGAGTGAGTGAGTGAGTGAGTGAGTGAGTGAGTGAGTGAGTGAGTGAGAGGGGGGAATCGAAATAGTTAACAAGCTATTTTAAGTTAAACATATTTGTATCTTGGTTCTCCTGTGTCACCATCGATCGGCTTCTTCTGGAGCGCCATAGACGGCGGGGATGGGGTAGGAGAAACGCCCGTCCTACAGTTCCACCACCTCCGCATTTACAAATTTACCACTGCTCTTGACTCGCCTCATTAGATGTGAAAAATGCATTTTTTAAAAGCTGTCCCTTTTCCACCAGTCTCTCCATTGATACACGTATACCGTGTTGACGTATTAGTAGCCTACGGAAGCCTCGGTTGCTGCTCTGTGGCTAACCGATCCAGAAAAACCTCTGCTTTCCTAGAAGCAGCAACTATAAAATTATAGGCCTACCTACAATCGTATTCGTGTAGTTGTAAAACAGTAAATGCATCCAGCAATTTCTATTGCCTCGATGTATAATGGCTAATCGAAAAGGACACAATCACTGCAAACCGAATAACGCTAGAAAAGATGAATTGACTCACAGGCAGTCACGAGGATCGCCTGTTGCCTCTGTTGTGCGACGGCCCATCCTCTGCAAGAACTCAAGCTCTGTTTGGCTGATGGGGCCAGGTGATTCCATGGTCACGGGGATAAATTCGTGCTTAGCGGCAAGGGATGACTTATTATTATTATTATCACTATTATTATTATCATCATCATTATTATTATTTTATTGTTATTATTATTATTATTACTATTATTATTATTATTATTATTATTATTATTATTATTATTATTATTATTATTATTATTATTATCATTATCATTACATAGATGATTGAATTCATCTGTAGATCTATATACAGTGGACCTGCGGCAATGTGTACCTATAGAAATAGGGCCTTATGCACCTTATACAGACACAGATTTGAATAACCACAGTCCGTGTTTTAGTGCAGCACAGTTGTTAAACAGAGTTATGCAGTTTGCATCCGTGCCACACTGCCAGATTGGTTGAGGTCGACCTGAACTGTAGTATATAGTGAATAGTCTCATTACCTCAGTCTCAGCGTCGTCCGTTTGATCGACATCTGACTCCATTAAACGTTGATCGTCGACCTGAAGCAATTTCCACGAACCATTCGACGCAATCCACGCAATGTTCCGGATTTGTTTACTACAATAAATTATAGGCTATAACCAAACGAAGGCCAAGGTTCAGTCCAGATATAATAAACGAACATTAATAGATGTTATAAGACACCGCACACGCGCGCACACATACACACACACACACATATATATATATATATAAGATACATATAATATGCACTGCTTCTACCTATATATATTTTATATATATTATACAATGATATATGTTTATGATGTACAATTTATTCGTAATTAAGCGGGACGTCTCCCTCAATTAATAGGCTTATTTTGTTTTCATCAGATGCAAAATATGTTATGTGATTGTCTTAAGTTACTAGTCGCACGATTGGTGAATATTCTATATCCTAGCTGTTATCTTTTTCGGGGAACGATAAAAAGGATTGATTGATTGATTGATGACGTTATACGTGATAAGCAGTAGAGTATATAATCAGATTGATTGAAAGTAGAGCAAATGCTGAAATAGGTTTCTAGGAGAATCCATTAAAATATATATATATAGGCCTATTAATTGAGTAGAAATGCTTCCCAGTCACCAACCGAAAGACCTTGTCTTCTGATTAGAACACAATAAAGAGGTTTTATGGCTAATTACACTATAGGTACGCTCATAGGAAATTAGGTATATCTTTTTCATATAATAAGCTATTTCGTATATATTACATGCGTTGCTTATAATCGCCAAACGTGGTCCTACACCCTTATATATTATAGGTGCGTGTTTAGGTATGTATGTCACGGTATGTGCGTGTGTATGTGTGTGTATGTGTGTGTATGTGTGTTATGTATGTGTGTGTATGTGCGTGTGTATGTGTGTGCATGTGTGTAAGTGCTGTGTTATTGTTTATATCTCGACTTGTTTATGTTTATTTCCATTCAATTTAAATGTCCATATATGTAAATATATGCTAAATTAATACAATACCAAATAGTGGAGACCTACTGTAAAACCATGCAGATCCACACACATAATAATATTATTATAGCCTATACATGGATTCACGTTGATTTCGCATATAGTAGGTCTGCCTTTTTATACACTACTAAATAGTTATCATAACAATGTTATAAATTTGTTTCTATTCGTAGTGTGGTGCAGATCTATAGTTGGAGCAATGGAGACAGACAGACAACAGACAGAGACAAAGAGCTACAGAGAAGACAAAGACACAGACAAACGTAAAGGCTGATTTCTCTGGCGACGGATCATAAGTATAAATGCAGAGGCATTGCAAGCTATACATACATGCATTTAGACTCAGAGCGTTCGTCTGAGGTTCGAATAGACTGACGGACTGACTGTGCAGCGTACAACTTGACCAGAGAGACGGAGGTTTACGGACAGCTATGATGTATGTATGTATGCAAGTATATATATGTATATACGTATGTATGTATGCATGGATGGATGTAGGCCTATGTTTGTATGTTTGGGGCCGTTCACATATTATATAACGCTCAAGGGGTAGGTGGGTAGGTTCTTGTTTTGTTAGCGTTATATTGTGTAGGGTGGGGGGTAGGTTGAAGGTTTCGTTATATGTATGTATGCATGTATGCATGTCTGCATGTATGTATGTATGTATGTATGTATGTATGTATGTATGCATGTATGTATGTATGTATGTATGTATGTATATATGTATGTATGTATGTATGTATGTATGTATGTATGTATGTATGTATGCATGTATGTATCGTGGTATCTCGGCATTTTTCCGATTTGATACGATCTGTCGGTTCCTTGGAAAGCACAGGACTGGATAATTAACTGCAGTAATTAGAGTTTCAGAGAACCTCTTGCGCCCACCAATATATCTTGTCAGGAAATGTCTAACTAATTAAATCTTGGAAGCTTATATGTTGACGATTGGAGGCGGATGGATATAGTCATGAAACGTTTTAGTCGTTTGCGCGTAATGAACCGCTTTATCCGGAAAGAGGTTGGAGATAAACGTAGGAGTAAAGAGAACAAATGCTGTAGGCTGGGACTGACATATTATCTGCTTTCTGCAAATTATTGTGGTTAATATTTGACCTGCTGCCAGACCTTCCGCCTGTCTTCCAACAATTACCTTTATTATTTCTATTATAGGCCCTATGCGTAAACACCCATGAGTGCCCACGTAGCGGGGGAAGAGACCTCTGTAGGCTAAGCTTAGGCTTACACTACTTAGACGTGACATACTATTTTCTGTAGTTACATCTGACTTGCTAAATAATTCCCCTACATAGGCTAAATGTCATTGTGTCAGCGCTATAGGGCTATATGAATTAAAGATGCTGATGATGATCGAAGTCCTCTAGTTGTCGATTAGCACAGGCCTACCAACTTGCCATCGACATCGTAAGTTAACCGGAGTGTCTATAAAGTAGTTAGTCTATGTATATATATACATATTAATATTAATAGGCCTATGTAATACATTTTACCGCAGGCCTAATTTGACGACCGATGACTGCGAAATGTTAATGCCAATCTTAAAAAGAAGATAGCAGAGGCAAATAACAGGAATAGTCCTAAAACGCACGACAACATGACTACGATAAAGAATATAAGTATTACATGTATAATGGTGGGTCAATAGAGCCTAAATGACCCCCGGAAAGAGCCTCAAGAGTCTTCGCTATAGCGGACTTTAATGAAAGCAGCCTTCTATATATAATATCCACCGACAATTGAGGGTCTTAATGGCCACAAAAGGCGCCTTAATGAAGTTAATGGTCACTGAACAAGAGCCTTATATAGGCTAAATCGTCAGTGAAAAGAGCCTTAGTGATCAGTTAAATAGCTTTAGTGACCAGTGAAAAGACCCTTAATGACCAGTAAAAAGACCCTTAATGCCCAGTGAAAAGAGCCTTAATGCCCAGTGAAAAGAGCCTTATTGACCAATTAAAAGAGCCTAATGCCCAGTGAAAAGAGCCTTATTGACAGTTTAAAAGAGCCTTTATGGCCAGTGAAATGAGCCTTAATGGTCAGTGAAAAGAGCTGTAATGGTCAGCGAAAAGAGCTGTAATGGCCGGTTGAAAAGTGACTTAATGACCAGCTAAAAGAGCCTTAACTCTTATCACTTCGGAGGCCGCTCACAGTGGCTAATTTTAATGCGTTTGATATGATAATTGGAGGGGTCAGGGTTAATGGCCAGTTAACGGCCGCGATCTCGGTCTTTTCCTCGACAGAGACCTGTCCATGACGCCGCACATTACGGGACTTGTGAGGACCTGCTTCGCCGTCTTAAGACAGCTGAGGTCTG
>OY365808.1:50425697-50682531 GCA_959347315.1 Bimastos eiseni | reverse complement strand
GAATTGCAGAATTTCCTTCCATTGATTTCTGCTTATATAACCATAATAATTATGTCATAACATTTGTTTCCATTAATAGCACTTTCGTAATAAATACATCGCCTGTTTTTATGTTAGGCCTACTACTCGTAGCTTATGATGAATGTCTCTTCTATCCTGTTGCCTGCAGTTTCGCCACGAGCGAGTATCTCTATTTAGTCTCTTAATTAATGGCAGTCGATAGCTTAAGCGATCGACTTGCTTCGACTTGAGGTCTAAGAAGCGGCGTTCCCAGGGTCTGTTCGCTTCAGCATTAGACCCACATTACATCGGGATATAGGCCTACTGAGTAGAACAGTCAGCAAAATAGGCCTATAGAACAATACAGTATTGTGGCACGGTGGCCGATTGGTTAAGCGACCGTCCTGTAACGCGGAGAGTGCGGGTTCGATCCTCGGCCGAGTTGTTACTGACTTGTGCAGGGACCTTGCGAAACTCCTTCGCACACAATTGCCACTGTTTGCACTCTGGCAGTGCCAGTTCCAAGCCTGGATAAAAAAGGAGGAGGACGACGACGCTAATTATAATTGTAATCGCACAGCGCCGTTAAACTGTAGCTTTCCAACAGTTGCTCTGCAATATTAGGCCTATTAGCTGCAATTGCTCTGTCGAGGCATGTTCACTTCTGTTCTGGTTGCCAATAGGGCGAAATAAAATCACGGTTGTGATTTATTGTCATGGAATGACATTGCAGTAGTCGAACCGAGGTCTAGGCCTACGCCATGGGGCCTACATATAATATTCAGAATCCTTGTTTATCTTTGCAGCGGATAGAGGAGCCGTTCATGATGGCCGTTAAGGAAGAACTGGGCGATCGATTCACAGTAAGCATCGAAACGACATATCGCACAACGATCCGTTACATCCTGTCGCAAATGGAGGATGGATTCCGCCAGGGAATCTCCTCTTCCTTCACCACCTCCTCCTCCTCTGTGACTCCAGCCGAAGTCCAGACCAACCTCCGATTCGATTCGCAAACTACCACCATCTCCACTCTCCAGACGTCGTCAGAAGCAATGCGACGCACTTGAAACCTCGACTGCACATCGCCCTTTGAAAATTAGGAGTAGGGCCTAGCAATTAGACACTTCCGTCTGCTCTTATATCAGACAAGGTATACACACCCTTCTGTGTATAGTATGCTATACAATACAGTGTATGGGTTCCTTTTGCAGACGGAAACTAGGGGGACTAATTCGTGAAGGACTAGCCTATAATCACTGATGGTGTACCGCTTATATTCAGTCTATGAGACTCTATGCTAAACTAGACTATTGTAACCTACTCTTCCTGAATGCGCTGGTGCCCTGTGCTGCTTTTCGACTGGCTCTTTAAAAGTCTGACGATTACCATAGGCTATCCAGAATGCCTTAGCTTGCTCACCAATTGCCGTCTCGCCACAGATCTTCACTCAAAACTGAAATAGGCCTACTGCTTTATAACAAAATACAAGTCCTGTCCTGATTCCTTTTCTTTAACCGATTTGTACCCTCTACCTATCGATTTTGTTTTGACTGAGCGCCTGTGAACAGTGTCTGGTTGACACGACGCCACTTTTTTGCATGCAAAAGAAATCTCGATATATGATGTGATAAATGAGGTGTGGGTCACTAGGCCACAAGGTTTATTGCTTGAAGCAGATGGGAGATCTATAAAGCTTCCATATAATATATCCTTGGACGAATGTTGAGGGGGGCAGTCAGTTTCCAATTTCATAGTCTTGAGGACAAATTCCAAGGTTTTGGACATGGGGCTAATACATGTGTGGCACGGTGGCCGATTGGTTAGAGCGGTCGGCCCGTAACACTTAGTGTGCGCTGAGTGAGCGGGTTCGACCCTCGTCTGAAGCATCAGTCACTGTGTAGGAACATCGAGCAAGTCCTTCGCGCAAAATTGCTCTGCAGTACAACTGCAATGGCGCCGTCGAGGCGTGTGCACTTCTGAGCAAAAGATGTTGGAAGAAGGGCGATATCAAATTCCAGAATAAAGAAACCACATGACCTACTCGCTAGCTTTAGTCTAGGCACCAAATCATACAGCTTGGCAACTGAGACAGTTGGTCATGGTCCATGGACAAGTGTATGCTAACAAATTATTTTTATAGATAGTCTGCCATGGAATTGCCAGCAGAAAATTATTCCAAATAAATTCAATTTTTTTATAACTTTTACATGAAAGGATTGTTTTGTCGTCTGTCACCGAACTCCATTAACGCTGATATGTAAGTAGATAGACCTATAAGAGACTATTTAACATGAAATGTATTCATGAAATCAAATACATGCAATTTTGCCTTATAGAAAAATGATCTAAAATGCCTCGATTCTATTTGATTCAGAGAAAAATCAGTTACTGACAACTGTATACCAACTTGTTTTTACAGATAGTCTGTCACAATTATCTCCAATCAATCAATGGCAGTGTTTAAATTTTGCGTTTATGCCTACTATACCTCCTCTTTATAAACGACTTGATTTGCACTAGAATATCACATGGGGACAGAAGTCATCTTCACCCATATATCTGTCCCCAACTTCACAATATCAGATCTTTACAGCCCATCCCACATCAATCAGGTATGTCCACTGACCAGTCCCCATTATCATCCCAAGACAGCAAAACAACAACCACACCAAACAGTAAAATCTTTAGCTCTCAAAATAATCTTCTTCTTGCTGTTGCATGCAGAAGTGGCAGCTATAAAATTTGAAGTTTAGGAGCGCCAGATTTTAACAGGTAACTGTCTTTGGCGATGTCTATAATTGTGTAGCCTTCTATTTTAACCGCTAATCTGCAACCAGTGGAAATAACAAATGCCTGGAACTGCTAACCACAGCGAACCAAGAGGAAAAATGGCCACATTATTTATTTATCCATTATAAAGATTATGCAACTACTTATCTTGTTGAAGTTGGAGAAATAAATTTGGAACACAAAAAAACAGTTACTATGAACACGCGGTGGTAAAACAGTAATGGCAGACTGGATGTTGGAAATAAGTTGAATAAACAATTACATGTCTTTCAGCTAAATAGGGTGATAATATCACATTGAAACTAATAGAGTTTGCCGATAAAAAGAAATAACCATAATATGTTACAGAACTTCGGCAATGCCGAAACCATTACTACAGTAAATACCTGCTTGCTAGTTGCTTCTATCTACACGGTATAACAGCAGACCATGATACCATGGTTCAATTTGCCAAAAACGAAACAGAGGGTTGATGCGAATTTCCGGGAATTTAAAGAATTGCACACTATATGAAAGCTCCTGTAGCTGATCCAGTATCCAGACATATCGGACGCTGCTATCCCATAGTATAATACTGCAAGTTTTGGCAGCGACAGCAGTAGTGCTTATTGTGTAGGCCTTTCAGCCAAGAGGTCAGGGTTCAAATTAGCACCAGGGCAAAAATATGGTTCAAGATATACGGAGTTGCTAACACTTCTGTATACCTATTACCCTTCTCAGGTAAGCTCATGGAACTACTCGTCTTCTACTGTGGTATTACTGCTTTACCCAAATGACAATAGTGCTTGCTAATATGGACAACTCATGTATCATCAGCAACTGAGTGACAACAGACAATGGGTCAGTTATCAAATAAACATAGAAAACACGATTTAAAATAACAAATATTCATTATTTTGAAATTTTGATCATTATGTGGCTCCAGAAAATGAAAAGTGTGAATGTTGCAGAAGAGAAATGAGCAAATATATGAAAGAGATGGGGAGGGGGGTTACATGTGCACAGGTATAACCCTTGCACAGTGCATAAATGGGTTTCATTACAGTGTGCTACTATTATGACTGTCACAAGAGTATTCCTATCCGTACTAGAAATTTAAGCCGGCTTGATCTCTTGCGAATTCTTTCCGGCATTCGTCTCATCCAGTTCACCAGTCTCTAGTTTATCGTCTGTAATACTTAAAGCTTCTACTGTGTTCAGATGTTGATCAGCTTTGGATTTTCCGAGCACTTTGTCGAGGCGCTTGATAAAACTGTCGACATCGGTTTTCGTGATTCCAATGGCTGCAGCTGCAGTGAGATAGTTGCAGGGATAGCTATCACAGTGGGCTCCGAAGCCAAGGAATTGATGGCCAACTACGGTCTCCATGGCACCCTTGGCAACCACCCTAGCACAGAAGCCATCAGAATTAGTAATAATTAGTACCCAGTCATAGTGGCGGCGCTGCATGTTCGCAAAATACGCGATTGCGTCCCAAAAAAGGATAAAAAATCACCAAAAATATTTCAACAACAATTTTTAAGGAAATTACCGATCTTAGAGGTCTATACATTTACAATATACTAACATTAAAAGTTTCATTATGTTATATCTTTCAATGTTTTTAAATGAACATCTTGTGTGGAACATGCGTATTGCCGCTATTGCGTAGCAAATTTTCAAGCGCTGGCTATTGCGTACCAAATAGCAGAGTGCTGTTCAAGCAAGAGTGTTGCCTACATAATCTTAAAGAGTGTTAAAGTTCCCTAAGAACTTGCTCAGCAGGAAAACCGATCTATTATTTATAAGCCCATATAAACACCACAAAATATGAATAAATAGCTCTAGATGAATCATAGCTATTTTTAACTGCAAGTTGCAAAAATTCTAAAACATGAGTTTATAACAAGAAGTTAAACTGCATGAACTCTCACCATCTTGTCAAATGTAAAGAATTCTAGTGCAATGCATCACTTCACAAGAAACCGCCATAAAAATCCATTGAAAGAAGCTGGTCAACATTCAATATGTCATGAAAATTAGAAGGTGCCTGCAGGGCATAGCATATTTGTCAAAATTGCAAATTGCTTTAGCAATGAAGCTGATAAAGTACAAAATGCAGAGATAGGCAATTCTCCTTGTGGGATAACCACATGCGAATATACTGCACATCGTAGTTATCCCTGTACTTCAAGTTACTCATGCCAAGTATATCCTTTGCCAAAGTACATACCTCACGCCGGATACCGATCTCGTGAATAGCATTGCACCAAGACTAGTAGCCACTTCAGGCAACACATGGTTCAACGAGATGCCTTCAAGTTCACAAGAAACAGAGTATGTTCATCATTATTAGCACAACAATGACTAATTTCATCAACTTCATCAAAATCAACAAGTGTATCTACAAAATAGGCTGCGTTTCTGGGCCTATTCTGAATACAGAAGACAATAATTAGAGTTAGAAGAGCTTCTTCTTCAGAATTGTTGAAATTGTTCAATTGGCAAGTCCCAACACAAGATTTTACTTTTGGCCTTATCCATCACAACTATCTGACTGCCAACTTGACCTGAGGCTACATGAATGGTGCCTCATTTGTTAATGTTTTGCACATTGGATACAGGTGCCAAAGAAGCTAGTTAGTAGCTAATTCAAATACTTTAAATGTTGACCACTATAGATGTGTATACGCTATACACGTCCTTTATTGCATGTGTTCAGTAACAAAGTGTTATGCCTTTCCTTGGTCTATAGAAAAAAATAACTGAATTAGAGCTGTACCGATATCACTTTTTGCCGATACCGATTATTATCGATTATTCATTTGCCGATACCCGATTATTTTGCCGATTATTTCATTGTGTTTCCAAAACATAGACCTACTGCTACTGCCTATTGTTGTGACACAAGCAAACACTATACACGTTCCTTATTGCATGTATTCAGTAACAAAGTGTTAAGCCTTTCCATGGTCTATAGAATACAACAAATAAAGTCTTCCAAGCTAAATACAGAAATAAATAATTGAATAATACGTATAAAAGTTAAGCAAATACTTACCACCCATGATAAGAAATGAGAAACATGACAAACCTGCATTTGCGGATTATATAATACACTTTAAAACTTGTCTTAAAAAGTGAAAGTCGTGAGAAGTGGAGCTCACCTAGTGAGATTGGATTGTTTTTCGTCGACAGAAGCCTCTCACCATGCCTCAGAGCACAGTCTGCCATCTGGTGCTGGAGATAGGTAAATATCTCCTTACGTTCAGCAAGCATTTGTTTATATTTGGAAAAACCCAAAGAGAGAAACGTTATGAAGAGGTCAATCGTGGGGCTGCCAGATGCACGACCTAAGAAAACAAACTCAACAGAATCAGCCTTCCTCTATAATGTACATCACCAATCACCATGTCTACACATTTCATGTCTTTCTTGTGTCCTTTGCTGGCAAATTAATTTAGTATATACGTGACTGGTTAACCATAAACCAGATTAAATTGGAAAAATAAAATGAGAAACATAGTCAGAAGACAATTAGGCAAGAAATGGGCCAGAAACAGCTCAGCATATAATTTCAGAAAATAGCAACTACATGGCTTCGATGCTGCTCGGCAGATTGATGCTAAATATATCATCAGTCAAAAGACATCGTATTATGCTTTAAGAAAAATCACTATACCTTCACTATTTAAACCTTTGTAATAAATACAACATCAAATGCATATTTAAAGTTAGCACAATACGAATGTTCGCTCAGGAACATGCTCCCGTTGGCTTTGCGGTTGTCACCAAGGGTCCACTCAGACTCATTTTATACTTGCCTTAAAACTGTTCTTTTTAAACGTGCTGGAGTCGGGAGCACTTCTGAGTAGTAGCCTTGAAGGGGCGCTATATAAATCTCTGCAATGAATGAATGAATAATTATACATTAAAATCATCACTTATTAGTCATGTTCAAGCTTCTTTGAGAAGTACTTTAAAATAATAAATATTGGTTGTATATCTCAAACCTGGATACATTTTGCCAATTTTTTCCACCAGCTTTGCATCAAATCCAGCAATTATGGCTCCACCAACTGGAACTAGAAAGTTCTTATCAGTTGACTGGACAAACGCATCCACTCGACCGATCCGCTGAGCCTGTTTAAACCCACAGAACAACATCACATTATTTACGAATTAGAAGACAAATAACCACCTGCTGTGATTAGTTTATTATGCCTTGAAAACATTTACTGAACCATAAGTAACATAAGTGACATAAAATGGAACAAACATCAATGCAATGACGATATATAGGGTAACACGAAAGTTCATTCACCGTTTTCAAAATGCGTTTTCTTAGGAAGGAATTCATATTTTTTAGGATATTTTGTCAGAGCATACATAATTCAAATGAAAGATATCGATACAAATTTGGCTTCAATCTGGTCCATGGTAGCAATTATATATTTTTTTAAATTGATGAGTACCAGTTTCCAGAAAAAAACTGCTATGCAACACATAGCAGTTCATCATAATATCACTGTAAGCAAAATATTGACTCTAGTAGACCATAACACAATATTGTCACCTATAGGTGTTATAGACGTGTTTTCGTTCTGCTTAATGACATCACCTACTTTATACAACATACAACAACATTTATGTGGATTTTTACAAAGAGCCTTCCTTACTAAGCATGTTTCATAACAGAAAATTATACGACAGACCAATGCTTTGAATTCTTTTGACAAAGACTGGAACTAAATAAAGCACAAATATTTTTAAAAGAACAGAACATAAACCTAAATAACAAATGTAGCCAAACACCGACAACAACCTGTTGAATGAGGTGCATACATTTGGACGACTGGATCCCGTAAGCATTGTTCACCAGATGCGGAATATCGAACCGCTTGCAGATATCCCCAACTTCTTCAATGCTATAAAGCAATATCCATGTACACCTCAGTTCATATGAATTGCTTACACTGCCATTTTTCACTGAATTTAGTCTACACTGTTTAAAGATCTATAACCCAATGGTTACACATTCATGACAGGAACTATAATCACATATGGGTGAATACAAACCACACACAGAGACAGACAGAGAGAAACAGAGAGACAGACAAACAGAGACAGACAGACAGACGAAGACAGAGACACAATGGTAAGAGACTGTCCATATTTGGTTAATGTTGCAACAGATCAATATGAGTAAATGCAAATATCTCTGAGGAGTTTTTGCTGAAGCCAAATAGATTTACAGCTGCAACTATAAAATGTAATTAACAGGTAAACTTCAAGTGGCTTCTCTCAACTAGAATCCTGCATAGTTTTCAAAGCTATTTTATTCAGACTGATAAAAATTATTTTTACAAATTTACAAAACCTTAACAAGAGATTCCAAGAGAAGAAAGCAAATTCACAAAGCAATATTTTAGTTCACTAAAAAACTGGAGCACGTAATCTGTGAACAACATGCAATTGATCCAACCAGCCACTGCATATCATTCAATGGCCGACCCCGTACAGCGAGACCTCGGTTCTTAAAATGTAAAACGTTATAGGAAAATGAAGATTGTTGTACCGACCGATCTGGGACTCGTGGCGTGAAACAGTTGGTAGTAGTCATAACACAGACAACGTTTTCAGCCCCAAGTTGCCCGATTGCTTTCTCAATGGCTGGCAAATCAGTTCGAAGCTCATCTCCCTCCAGCCTGTTCTCAATAACAACTGGTTCCAACCCTGAAACCAAGATGACATTTACACACATACTACAAGACAGAGAGAATGGTTTCAGTAAACCAGACGATGACGACGATGAACACATAAGTGTAACCGAGCAAATTCATTATACAGAATTCCACAACTGCTCACACTCTAACAGTGCCAGTCCAAAGCCTGGAAAACGGAGGGGACGATGGCAATGAACCTTGCTGTCATACAATGTCGTTAAACTGAATCTAATACTACTATTACACAGTACCATACTTGAAGCTAATGTTTTACCTAAGCCAACAAATGTGCAAGTTATGAATACATTTTTGGCATTGTTTTAAATTATCCAATGCATGGAATAACTGCTGAATGATCAACTGGTTTACAGGTAACATTGCCCAGCATTGACTAGAAGGCAATGGACATATTGCTCAGCATTGACCAGAAGTCAATTGGAACATTCATTGTCCAGTCACAAGAAAATCCAATATCACAGTAGGTAGAAATCAATGCTTTAAAAGTTTTAATTTATAAAATAAAGATGTTGATGTTATACCAGCTGTAACCATCGATTTGAAGCAAGATTTCTGGTCAATCCTTGGCCAGATGACATACTTTGCCAGAGGTCGGAGATTTCGAAAGGTTAGCAAGCACAGCATCAAGGTCATTCCCGTTGCCATGGGAACGACAAATGCTGAAGCAACTGATGGAACGCCTGCATATAAAAGCATCAACAGAAGCATACAGGAAAAAAACAATGGCAAGAAAATCTACCTCAAAAAATACGACTCTTAGAAGCAAATCACTGCTACCAAAAAAGCACAAGCTGTTGTTTTTTGCAGCTTTTGGATATATATATCACATTTGTATAAAGTCAGATTCACAATATCATTTTTTTTTAAACAATAAAAATAGAATAAGAATAAAAACCTCTTTTGATACCATAAATACATTTAAATAGCTCAGGTTTACAAATCTATAAATATCTGCTACATGTGTTTCATGTACAAAAAAGTAAATTTTAACTCCTGAAGGTCTCTGTCAATTGCTACAGCTCTAAATTTTTTTCACTTTATTGCTCCATGTACAACAAGCAGCAAAATTATTTTTATCAACTAGTCAACAAGCAGACTGACAATTTATTTTTTTGAGTCAACAGCAGAAAGCTTGATTCACTTCAGAATGAAAGTCTGCAATGGAAAAGTACCTAGCCTTCTGAGCGCGTCGGCTGCCATTGCATTTGTTAGCTTCATCAGAATACTTGATCCAGCAGCTTTTGGCTGAATGTCTGTAATATCACCAGATCTCCCAATCCCATGTCCTAGCCTAAAACAATCAATCATATATTTCAATTTTTTTATGATAAAGATATTGGTGAAAGTATTGGTATTCCAATACTTTTAGGAAAAAGTATTGGTATTGCAATACTTTTTATGATGAAGTATTGGTATTGCAATACTTTTTATGATGAAGTATTGGTATTGCAATACTTTTTCCAGTATTGTTAACAGCCCTGGCTATCACGTAAGTGGATATTCAACTGCCTCTTCTCCTGGTGGCCAATTATTTCACTGTGATCAAGCACACATTACAAATTTAAATATAGATAAACTGAGTTAAGCCATGTAGGCTCAGCAGAGTGGTATAATTCACTCAAATATAAAATTATATATTTTTTATCATTTAAACTGAAAAGTACACAGTAAGATTACATGAAACATTAGTAACAGACAGCACCAAGTATAATTATAGTCAACTGTAACTGTATGGCAGCTATGCAAGGTGCTAGGTTCCCTACTACTCATTTTACCAAAGCCGTCTAACAAATGGAAGGCCGAGTTGATCTTTATGGAGACAGCGGAAACTGATCCCACTACCCACTGTGTGTCCTGCTCTTCACACCGGAGTGTTCCCATTCTTATGTAGCCTCATTATACTTTACATAACGCCTTGTACAGACAACACGATGAGCACATTCTCATGCAAAGCAAACCACAGAAATTGGCTTTGCTCAACAGTATAATAATAAAATTTGAGTTAGAAGTTTGATTATGCTGTGGAGGTTCTGGAAATGGTACGCATGGTCTGGAATAATGTTCTGGAAAGCACAATCCAGCTCATCCACAGCAGTTCCCAAATTACCTGTAATGTCTTTGACTGACAAGAGTGGAAGCGATTCTCGACTCTCGTTCACCAACGCCGCAGTTGGAGGGAAAGTTGTTGCTATCCATGATTGCCAACTCACTCAAAACCATCTCAATTGACCTATCATCCCAACCGTCGTCAGGCCATTTGCTCTGAAAAAAGAACATGCAAGGTAAAGAGAAACGTTATTCTAGTGTCAGCTAGAGCTGTCCGATATCACTTTTTGCCGATTATGCTGATTATTGCCGATTATTTCATTTGCCGATACCGATTATAATAGTCGATAACGATAACTGATTATGTCATTGTGTTTTCCAAAGATGTACTGTGACTCACTCTGCACAACAGCTATAAGCAGAAGATGTTGGTATGACAGTGTCTAGTATCAGTCAAGTAAACCATATGCCCAGGTGAACCAGCTATAATGGTATGGGCACATGCGGAAAAGGGTCTCTGTCGCACCATGCACAGTAGAATGAGCATCGTAAGCTATCATCATCACGATTTCCCCAAACATGGAACTATTATGATGGGAATGTCTCTGGTAGCAAATTCATACATACACTCACTTTCTTCTTCTGTCAAACACGCCATTCCCTCCCCAGACAAAGCCCCCTTACGAAATGCCACTTTGGCCTGAAATAGGGCGTCAGTGATGGTGGCTGGTGGGCAGACAGCAGAGACGAAATAGCTGCCCAGGGTAATTAAGCAGGTACTGCGACTCACTCTGCACAACAGCTATAGCCTTCGAACATTATTCCACAGTTTAAATACGACCTCAATGCTACTGGGTGGTCTGAAGTAGCCATACAATCTCTGCATTCGGTTAATCGGCCAGCCGATTAATCGGTACAGCTCTAGTGTGAGCTACAGTTTTCACTTACATGGTTCTCTGGAACTCTCCCTGGAGTTAGTTCAGACTATTTTTAAGATGCCTGTTCCGCGTAAGATGGTTGATCCCTATTCTATTGACTTCCATGACATACACGGTCCAAGTGCATGGCTGGTTCTTGTAACTAGATGCGATATGTCAGTCTGCTCTATTAAATGATGATATACATAAAAGAAGCCCAGTAAAAAAAAAGACTTGAAAGACACGAACAACTGAAATAACACACACATGCTCCAAAGCTTTGAACGAGTCTTCAAAAATGTTGGAACACCGACCCTGTTCTGACGAGAGGCAGAACAAGTGGATTAGCTTCAAATTTATTATAACATTTTCAAATCCTACTGAATTAGCAAACTGGTTCACCACTCCAGGGAAACTTGTTGGTAGATCCTTTTATCACGTGACATAACTTAACCTCAAAATAATTAATGTAGTAGTGAATGCAATGCACTCAATCTATATTAAATAAAATTATGATCACCGAGAACTGTGCTCAAAATTCACCTGCTCCAAGAGCTGTCGGAACTTATTTTCCAGGTTCTTCCTAGCATCGGCCCCCTGGCGAACATACGTCGATGATATCAATCGCTCACACAGTTTATAATTTTCTGCGTTCATTTTCAAGACGCACGCTCTACAAACTCTTCCTAAAACACTGCATTCAGTCACAGTTCAAAGAAACTTCTGATCGCTCTCAGTGCAAACACACCCACAGCACCCACAGCGCTCAAGCACATCTCTGAAAGGGTAATGACTCGGCTCTATACACAATAATTTTATGATCGAAAGCCGCTCTGCATAGAAATAATTTTTTAGGACTCTGGTCCAAAATGGTATAGAAATCGGTACGATACATATAAAAGGTCTTAGAATAGGCCAACAAGTGCGGCGATAGTTGACGATTTGTTTTAGAAAAATAACAAATGAACAACGATCCTATTTTTATTTATGCCTAAAAACCGATGAGCATCAGTCAGTATCGAATTTCGTTTCTTAACTAGTTTGTTTTAAAGCCCAAATCCGTAGGCCTGTTCTTAATTGCAGATCTAAAGGCCATAATTATGTACAGCGACGTTTGCTCGAGGACCATTCTAATGAGTCCGGATTGTCCACAAACCTAATGGAGGGTATCGTGACGTCTTTCGGAGACCATCTGCAGATGTCCACAGGTCTACTTCCAGTGGTAGCACCGGTAGCACCGGTAGTCTTATGGGAGCCTAATCTAATTTAAAGGATGACATCACCGTCACATTAGGTAAATAGGCTTACAATGACCCAAGGACGGACTTAGTATTTTTAACGCACACTTCCTTTAGACAGGCGGGGATGGTAGGCTAAAGGCCATAAGCTCGGCTATGTCGAATTCATAGGCGCCGACTTTTGGTAAGAGGTACTGGGGCAAGAATTTAATTTCTATGATCCGTCTGATGTCGTTCTAACAACATCTCTCCACACTTCTCTGTATACTCTATTTATTGCAGCGTGGCTCAGCGCTCAACTCTTGGATACTTGTTCGGTTGGTTCCACCCAATTCTTCAATGTAATCTGTCCATTCCCCATGTCGTCTTCCTCCTATTTTTCCATCCTTTGTTTCTTCCTTCTCAATCGCAAAAACAGGCACACAACAACCGCGACTCCGCGAGTATTACCTGCCAAAACATTAAAATTTTCTGTAGCCACTAACTAGTACTAACTTAAACTTTCACTAACAAATCTGATGCTATAGCATTTACAGATATACACATTGTTTGCGAAATTGCCAGTAAAACAGACTATAGTCACAATCTTACTTTAACTTTATGTAGGGCCATTCAAGACTACATTTTCTTATTCTAATTAATAATCTAGCCCCTGAGGGATCATGTATACCTCGCTGCAAATAATAATAATAATTTTCCTGTTATAATTGTTATTGTCATTGGTTTTATTTATTTTTTAATATTAAGGTTCAGCGTATGGGAGAGGCCAAAATGTGCTCTTGCTTAAGACGCCTCACCGCGCTTCTCAATCGGTAGGTGGTGTGTAATGTGTGCAATAAAAATATATAATTATAAAACGTGTTGATGTAACTCGCGTAGTCAAATAATGGTATGATGCTGTTCCTATATCATCCGTAGGCCTACGATAGAATGCCGTAAACTCTCTGTCAACAATTTTGTGCTAGACTGGCCATGTACGTATTACTTGATAATGGGCATCGAAACAGAATGCAGGATAGAATAGAAATGGAGACGTGCATTGGGTCGGAAGAGAAGGAAACCATTACGATGATCATGAGTTCAAGGTGACGACATCTGGAGCAGTGATAGGCTACATGTAGCTTGAAGATTATGTGACCTTTAGGGTCGTGTCTAATCTAGCTAAAGAGAAGCTGTATGCACTGAATCCACAGAGGCAACAGGAACTTTGCCCCAGAGCTATCCAGTCTCAGTTTGCAAGGTTTTGGGATGAGTGCATAGTTTCCCCTCAGACTCCAGTCCTATATTATTGCGGACAATCAATCGGCTACACAAGTAACTTTTCACCCCACCACTCTAAAATAATAAAATATGATTAATGGAAAAGGCATGCCTCTATATTTATTGTTTATGAACGAAATACGTCATTGTGTAGATAGTTTGGTGCTTGTTATTGTTAAGAATTCTGTCAGATTTGAGTTATTGAATGCTACAGCATTACAGGTTATTAATTAGTAACTTACTAGTATTGTCATTACAGTGGATAACTTTGCTGCGAAACGTTCACGCTTAATTAGAAGTACGCTTACCAAAATAAGATATTGTCGCCACCGTCTTTAAATTAAGAGCTTGGTCATCAAATAGTACAGCGCAATATCCTGAAAACAGACAGAGAATGGCATCGTGCTGCTGCCAATATTCGCCATGCAGTCAACCAGTTGGATTAGCTGCACGCTCAGAGACCACCACGAGGAGGTGTTGGCAAAGGTCTCCGTAGGCCATTCATTGCAGCTCTCAGGCAGTAGAAAGTCATCACAAGTTTTGCATCACCCACAAATAGACCAATTTTAGAAATTTTCAATTTGAATTATTTGCTTTTTCATGGAATTAAATGCACGGCAAACATTGGCGCTGGGGCAAACCGCGAAAAGACGCAAATGAGAGACATGATTGTGCGTAGAAATAGCCAGAGAAAGTTCGGAAATGACATACATGTACCACACAACCATAGGCCTTTAAATCAAAGACTGCGAATGAGTGAACCACAACAAAGTCTGTGAGAGTAAAATTGAAAGAGAGATAAAACGGAGGAGAGTGAGAAAGCAGACATGACAACGATATCGATCGAGTGAAACAAAGACACGGAGTTTGTAAATTGAGTACGAAAAACAGTGTTAAAGATAAGGTAACAGCTGCAGGTGAGAGAGAGAGAGAGACAGACGTAGATGATAAATGGAATTAGATAGATGGATAGATAGATAGATAAATAGATAGATAGATAGATAGACAGACAGACAGACAGACAGATAGATAGATATGTCAGAGAGAAAAAAGATTAGATGGCTTGGTAGATGCGTCATTATAGAGATCGATTGATAGATGGGGAGGCAAATACAATGACAGATAGATAAGTGGATCGAAGTTATTATTGTGAGATAGGGATATACACACAGAAATTAGTGTACTGAAGCAAAAATGCCGTTTGGTTGATAAAAAAATGAGACGAACAGGATACTGATATTAGGATCTAAACTGAAAGAATATGGTAGCGGCAGAGACAGTAATTAATTAAGAATGAGAGGTAGGCTACGGTTAAAGTGAGCGAAAGATTAAGAATATACGAAGCAGACATTTCTGCTTATCCCCTTTGATCATAACGTCTCATAACGTTTAATCACAGACAATTAGGTCAGTTTAAAGGACACAATGTCAAGATAGAAAATAATGAACTGCCTGAGAGACTTGTAATGAGTGGACTACCCAAATGTACCCTACTTAATATTATCTCAAAGCCAGGGCTGTATATAGAAAAATGTGACGCATTTGGCACATCACATTTTCTCAAGCAAGCAGTTGGAATGTAGTTCTGTGTTGACCTCAGGTCTGAAATAAACACAGAACAATCTTCGAACACCTAATTCTCCTCGCATCTGACTGAATGCAACATATTCATTCAACGTTTCAGCTCTCTTGAATTTGCTGGTGTCCTGCACTTGGCTTTTGAGTGGCGCTTTAGAAGTTTTCATAAGTTAATGATTACGAATAGAGTTCGCAGCAGACTTTTTATACTGTAGCCGACGCCATTCTCTTTTCGTCTGTGCATTTAGATGGAACTTATTCCTGTTGAATTGTTTACTTGTGGAGGCAATTAATTATCAGAACCTAAACAAAGGAAGATACACGGATCTTAAACTGACGTATACCGAAACTGACCAAAGTAAATTAACAGAAAATAAAAAGAAATCTAGAGCAAAACTGAGAGTAGGGCAGCGAAAAAAAACACAGAATGAACTGAGAACGGAGATAGAAAGTAATGAAACAATCTGACGATGATGAGACCTTAGCCGTCAGACAGGTCCACGTATAAAAAACTGCTGGACTTCTTATATGTCACCCACATTTCACAAGGGTGAGGCGATTTCCCATTGCCTTCCTTTCTCACAGACAATTCTGGGCAATCCACTTATCCAGGGTCACTACGCAGTGGCCTGAGGCAGATTCGAACCTGCGACCTTCCAGTAATACGTACGGCATAGAACGTATACTGCTACACCACCGCATCCTACATTCACGAAACTTAATATAAAGCAATTAATTCTATAGCTTAGAATTCTAAAACTTAACTCAGTACTAGAGTTCTTCCCGTGTAGGTCTTCGTATCGAGCAACGCAACTCATCCTCCACTCATCTCCTCTGTCCATCGCCAGCTCCTTCTCAAGTCTCGTCCCAGGACATCTCCATGCACTCTCCAGGCATCCCAGGTTCCAGCTAGTTCTAAAAGACAAAAGAATAATGCAAAATGTCACAGAGCTAAGAAAGGGAGTGAACTAGATAACAGGGGAAAAAATGTAGATTAGGATAGATTGCCGGAGTTCTCTGGACTGAGGCTGCCAGGATGGACGGTGCCAAAACAGTCGTACTTCTCTGACCTGCGTAATATATATAAACCCGCTGATGTTGTCTAAATCTACACGGTTCCTCATTTGAGTAGGCCTAGAGGCTAGTGCTAATTAAGCATTAAAAATATGTTCAATTTCGTGAACTTTTCAATCTACAATTGATATTCGATTATCTAAAGTGACTCTCAGTGACACACTTTACAGACTTAATTAGCTCACTTTGACACTCGGTTCAAGCCAGCATTTACTCATCGTTTCTATCTAGGCCTCCAGTCTCATCAGCTCTTTTGGCGCGGGAGTTGTTAAACTTGCCGATAAATGGCAGTTAAAATCAAGGTTTGTAGCTAATGATGGCCAACTCGATCTCTAAATTGAAAAATTCGATAAGAAATCTTGTTTTGTAATCATGCAGTTGAGTTTACCTACTACCCCTCGAAGAAAATTCAATCGAAACAGAAGCAGAATACGGAAGAAATTCGATGAATAGCAGCAGATTTGCGGAAACTTCGCAAAAATGTGGAACACGTCCGTCTTCTTTGCGATCTACACTGCAACTGACAAATTAATTGAGACAGAGACTGAAGATAATACGATGACGTAATCAAAACGTCATCGTTGTCTTTGGCAATGTGCCAACGTTTTTCATTTTTAGGATGCAGTCTGAATTATCTGTTAGCCTCTAGTGTAAGTAAGTAAGTTAGGTTAGTATATTCTTTGCTAATAATGACGATAGGCCTATGTCTTCGAAAAGAATCTATTTTGGAATAAATACCATAGTTTGTAGTCTGTTAATACAGACGGTGATAAAGAATGAGAAACTATAGGAAAACGAGTAGTAATGGTCTGACTATGGCTCGAACGTTTTGCTCAAAGACCGAGAGCAATAATTGCTCAATATCCAATTATATTCCTCGCTAATTTGCAAATACCTACTGCATAAGGAATAAAAATGCTTGTTGGCATCATTTGGCTTCAAGCAAACATTTACTAGGTAGGCCTATTGTTTATCTAACATAGGCCTACAGTACGCACATTAATGTCCAATGCAAGTAAAAGTAGGGATTGTTGATTAAATGGCACAGACAATAATTTTATGTGCCTTAAAGAAGAAAGTGTCTGACGTTCAAAAACATATACTTATTGCTTTTGCAGATAAAATTTACTGTGTCTTACTGTCTGCGTGTCGCAGTCGTCATCTCGAAACTTCTAAAACGGCACTTCCAAAGACACTTGGAACGGCACTCCTATATGAGCTTTAGGCTATGTCATAGTGTATAATGTATAAATCATGCAGTCAGAAAGTGAATCGATGAACTGGCTACTCAGTTAGTTCATTTAACAATCCATTTGATAATCAATCCCTTAAATTGTTTATCGATTATTATTTAGTTACTGAAATGCGCAAATGAACAAGAATGATAATTAGCAAAATCTTGCAGCAAGTCGTTGACCATATTAGAATCGATTGCTTGTCAAATCGATTAGAAAGTCGATTAATTGATTTTTTAAAATTGCTAATCAATTAAAATTAATATTAGCTACTGAAATGTCCCAATCAATACGAATTAGAATGGGAAAACTTTTGCAGCTGTTAAATTAGAATTAGCTGCTTTTCTAATCGATCTATAAAATCTAATTTGCTGATTAGCTGGTTGATTAGTTTCTCATCTCCGCGATCTATGGTCTAACAATTCATCTATTCATTTTTGCATCACATCCCTGGACAGCGACCTAATGTAATCGGTGCCATGTTCGAACGCAAGGTGGCGCCAGGCGAGCACGTGATCCGACCGGGCGACGACGGCGACAACTTCTACGTCATTGAGCACGGTATCTTTGACGTGATCATCCGTCGCTAAAGCGATCAGAGCCAGAAGGTCCTCCAGTTCGACGGTCGTGGCAGTTTCGATGAGCTTGCCCTCATGTACAACATGCCTCGGGGCCGGGCAGCGTCGGCGGTGGCCGTGACCCAAGAGACGGGGAAGGACAAGCGGATGGCATGTTCTTCGTCGAGTGGTATGACGTGCGGCTAACGATCTGCGACCAGGGCGAGGAGAAGGTCGTTTCGAGGGCGACGAGTGGAATGTGCTTCGAGGAGATGACCCTGAGAACAGAGAGAGGTCGGCCAGGGTTTACGCCGCCGGAAGAGTCAAGGTGGATTTCCTGGAGAGAGAGAGTGCTTCGAACGGCTGCTCGGACCGTGCCTGGACGTCATGAAAAGAAACACGATGGCCTACCAGAGGAGTAGCTTCTAACCAGGTTCGAACATGATCGACACTCAATTCGTGACACATAACGCTGAACAATAATGATTAATTATTAAAGAGGTCGTGTGGTTTGTGGTTTGGCGGTCGAACCCGATGCCCCACAGATTGAGGTCAAGCTTCGATCGATTGGGCATTGCGCCCCAACATCTCGTCCATCATTTTCCAGTTATTAAATGGACAATATCTAGAGCGCCGTAACACAGTTAAGGATAATTTCCCGCCACAAACGTTGCAAGTCACCGATTTTCCCTCTGGACTTTTGTGTCTATCTCTGCAACACACAATGTCGTCTATTGAAATTTAGGTCTCACGTTTTCACGCTGTTACCAAACCGAGAAATATAACGCACCAAATGTTATCGCTTGCGAAATTTATGGGAAGATTTTTTAATAAATGATCATTTGTTGTTGACTATGTCGTCATAATCATGCAGAGATGGTACTATTCAATGCGGGAAGTAGACCTATCGGTTTAATCGGCTAGATCATGCATATAGGTAAATGCAACTGGCGATAATTTAATCGGTACATAAGGCTTAGGGGAGGGTGGGGCAAAACGCCCATGGGAGGTAAGACACCCATGGGCATTATTTCAGTCATCTAAAATACTGAATCCAAATTTTAGTTTGAACCCCCTTTTAAACTGCATTTCCGATTGAAAGACTATGTACGTACTTTCCTGATCTCTTGAACAAATTACTTCGTATCAATAAAAGTCTAATTTTGCGAAAGATCGATTTAAGCTAGCAAGCATTTGCTGTTCTATTTTTTAAAATATAAATTAGGCTTACATGGTTTTATTGTTCTCCAAACATGCTTGTTTTCTTGGATAACTTAAAGCATTTAGGAATGCTACGTGCGATTGAACCTGTCATTGAGTCGTAGTCGTATTGAGCGTTGACCCATGGGCCTAGCATGGAATGTAATTACACGTGTTGGAGATTAAGATGCCCATGGGCGTATTGCCTCACTGGGCGTCTTGCTCCATGTGCTGAGCGTCTTGCCCCATGTCACTGGGCGATAGTGGGCGTCCTGCTTCATGCGACTCAGTGTCTTGCCTCATGACTCATGAATTATTGTGACTGGCCTCGCTTGACTGGGCGCCTTACCTCATCTGATCAACTTCGTCTCTACACTGAAGGTGCCCCACGGTTTTGTCCCAAGTTCAACGTTGCAAAAATTGAAGAGGCTGCGAGAATTTATAAGTTTTGCACTAAATATCACAGTATTAAAAAAATATGAACAGGCAGTAGTTAGGCCCCTGTATGTAGACCTACCCAGATGTTAAGATTATTTTTGAAACCTGATTTTTATCTAGAAATTCTTAATTTTGAAATAGCTTTTCCTTGAATTTTTTTATTCGGTAATGTAACAAAACATTTTTGTCTTGACTTTAAGTGTTAAATGTCTCATGTGCATGTAAGGCCATAGCTATATATAGACAATGATTATTTTGGTAATTATCTAGTGTGTAATATTTCCAGTTAGGCAAAATGCCCTGGTAGGCACATTTTGCCCGTATAGGCCTAGATGGGGCAAGATGCCCATAATGCCCAAAATAGTTAAAGACAATATTAAGCCCAAATTTGAATCTATTTGCGTTTTTCAATTTAATGATTTTATAGCACAAGAGTAGATGTTGTTGACGATCATAAAATTTAATGTTAATCAACTGTCATTAGAGTTTGCTCTTTGAACACAATTTTCCTGAGGGTGGGCGTTTTGCCTCACCTTTTCCTATACATTATGTAATAACATATATTTTAATTTTTTTGAAGGGATCGTCCAATGCGACAATTACGTAGGCCGTTAAGCTTAGGCCATGAAAAAACAACAGGACGAATTTTAGCCACGTCGCGAATGCGATTAAATCCGTAGGATATGCGCCTTTGCAATAGGAAAGATGCAGACAGACAGGTGCGCAGACAGACAGACTCTCACGGACTCGAGCAAAAACCTAGGGTAACGTGTGGTATGACCGTTTATGACGTCCCATGCGGGCAAGACGTCTTCCGTTTTAAAATGTTGCTTTACATGGGCCGTTTTGCCCACCCCATACCATAGAATCGTCATAGGCAAGCCTCGCACGTCTCTTTCTCAGCAAATCGTCTTGATCTCTTTGTTCAAGGACTGTCTGTACCCAGTCCGTATAACTATTTCCGCCGGGATTTTACGAAGAGTGTCTCCGAATAGCTCTGCTATCAGTACTGAGTGTCGCTCTGTAAATTCTCAGATACTGCACGATGTCATCAGCTAGCCAAATAAAAGACTGATGAGGCAGCCATGCCAAACACATGCACAAGTACACCTACACACATCTTCTATAGTTAGGAGGCTGCGTTATAAGGATGCATACGTTACACAACACTGCACACAAACTGAAAGGACTTCTCATCTGATTGGCAGAGGAGATTCTCAGCGATCGGTTGACTGGGTTGCTGTCTATTTTCGAAATATTATGTCGAGTGAGGCGAGTTGTTGAAGAGCAACGACTGGAGCAATGGATGCGCAATACGACAGGGCCTTCCCACTTTAGGTCAATATACATAGATATATATTATATATATATATGTACATATATATATATCGAGAGAGGGGGAGGGATATATGTATGTATATATATATATAATTTATAAATATATAGGCCTAGATCTAGTGTTATATACAGAGAAATAGAGAGAAAGAGATAGAGTCCGTGGAGCCCCACCCACCGCCAATCTTTTGATCTCACGACATTAAAGTGTAACCTCCATGGAAGAACATAGGCCCAAGGCTAAAATTCGCCTTTGCTAAAAGTCATTAGTGATTTTATTAATTACTGTTTTTGGATGCGTGATTGGAAATGCTTGCGATTGGCTCAATCACTGCAACGCACGCACATTGATCAAGTGCATTTATAATGGTGTGTAAACTTATAGTTTGCATCTGCATTCCTATAGGTTGTTTTAGTTCATACACAGGCCAACGCATTTATTATACACATTGACATGTGTAGGCCTTTACACTTAAGCTAGGATTAGATCTATATGTATACTATTAATAGACATTGTGTAGTCCAAGGCCTAATACGGTCTATATACTGCGCTGCGGTTGACTACAGTTGTCTAGCGCATTGCTCGCTCCGTTCGTCACAAAACAGGGAGTTAGAAAACAGAAAATACATAAGAAATTAATAGTAATAATAATATTCCGAACAGGCCTATAATATAGGTCCTCTATTGTTGGACCTACTGCAATGAAACATTAGTTTAGCATGATGATCAATGAGTTCGCCTCAAAAGTGGACGTTAGAATAGAGAACCTCCAATTATAGGCCTATTCTAAATTATTTAATGGATCAATATACTTCTCGCGTGTATTAAGTTGATGGAGCTAATCGAACAAAGGTTTGTACATTCACCAAGTTCGTTCTGGTGCTCAGTACTGATGAGGGTAAAATCGAAATTAATATGCGTGCATACGTACAATGCACGATATGAACTCCTTGCCGTCGAAACCCTGAGTGTATACCTGCATCTTGCATAAGAACTGTTCTTCCGCTTCCTATATAAGTGTCAATTTTATCCTTAACACATCCTCGGTCTATTGTCTCAACTAACTGCAGCGCCAATTTGTGCAACGATCTTGAACCACGTCATAAAGTGTGCTTAAGGATCGCTCCAGTCACCTTTCTAGCTACTAAAAGTATGATAGCCGATGAAGTATTGATTGTATAGGCCTGTGCTTGTATATATAGGCCTACTGTGACAAAATTAATAGAATATTTCTTGGGGCGAAAATGTTCGGGAATAGTTGGAATATTATGTTGCCAACGAAAATCTTGATATCTGGGTAAAGGCAAGGTTTGATAGCGAATAGCAGCCACGTATGGACTACAGCATTTGGCAAGTTTCAAAGATGAACGTGCCAAAGAGAATTTGTGCACATGTTGTCGTTGGTCTATTAGCAATAATCCAAAGCAACTTTCTGGCACAGGGAATGATAAGACCACCGGGTATAGAAAGTCGTCCATTAAATCCTGTTCTGGCGAGAGAGGGTGTTCTTAACCTTGGCCACATTCTGGGCATGTCTTCATATGATCTCAACACACGTCAGTGCGACGGGAATCCTAGTCCTTTCGGCAGCGGTCTTCTTGTCATGGGAGAATACGTCATCGATCAGATAAACGGGAGAAACGATCTACTACCGAACATCACACTCGGTCTTATTAACGTCGACGGATGTTTCGCTGACATGAAAGCTCTCGAAGCTTCGATGTTTCTTATCGGAGATGACCTGGACAATCCCTGTGCGATTGAAAATTTCTCTGCTACTACCAATTGTTCGTGGCAGACAAAGAAACCTTACTCGACGGAAATCAAGTCGTATGATGTCGTTGGGGTGGTTGGACCTCTGACCACCAGAGAAGCAACGGCTGTCTCCAGTCTAATGAGCGTCTTTGATATTCCCATAATAGGAACCTATCCAACGGGTGATGACCTCAGTGACAAAAGTAGGTATGAGTACTTCCTGCGAGTCGTCGCACCCGATAAGTTTCAGATTCTGGCCATACTTGGGATTGCCAAATACTTTGGCTGGACTTATGTGTCGGTGGTTTATGCCGAGGGATCCTACGGAGAGAATGGCGTCAAACAGTTGGACCATCTGCTCCAGGGACCCGCAGCCAATTACGGAATCTGCGTGGCTGTTACAATTAAAATCGCATCATCAGCCGGTCAAGATGATTACGAGACGGCGGCGGATACGCTGATTCGGAACAGAGCAGCCAGGGTGGTCCTCTTGCTAGTAGACTATACGAATGTTGTTCACGATCTTTTCAAGGCGTTGATTGACAGGGACGAGCTTGGAACATTCATCTGGCTCGGAACTGATACAATGGCAGGCTGGGTATTAGACGACAGTATGATCGATATCAAATTAATGCTAGACGGAGGAATGTTTGTTGACCACTCTGAATATGCCATGCCTGACTTCGACGACTATCTAAAAACTATAAACCCGTCTAACAGTATGGACAACGTCTGGGTGATGAAACTGTGGGAGTCTGTCAACCGATGCACCTTTGCAAATCATACATGTAGCTATAATATCACACTGGACTCGACTACGTGTAGTACGCCACTAGGCTTGCTTAACAGAATACACGACGCGTTCACCATCTTTGCACAGGCACTGCACGGCTACCTATCAGAAAGATGTCCAGAGGTATTTGCGGAGAAGACAGACGTGTTGCGAGTGCGGAAGTGTATCCGAGGTCCAGACCTATTGAACAGGATCAAACAGATGACCTACGAAGGGGTCATGGGTAGATTACAGTTCAACGCTGATGGAGATTTTGTAGAGGACCTTCTAGTTAAACAGTACTACCTAACAGCGGACGGTGCAACAAACTGGAAGGAGGTTGGGGTATGGAATGCCGTCGAACTCAGCGTCCAAATCCAATTGACTGAGATTAAGTGGCCAAGGAATCTGTCGTCCTCCGAAGATGATGCCACTGATCGAACTCCGACGTCAGTCTGCAGCCTGCCCTGTTTGGATTCTCAATTCATCACTCGTCAACCATCATCCTGTTGCTGGATCTGTGGGAACTGTCGAGAGAACGAGATACTGCGGCAGAATCGAACAGGTTGTCAATCATGTCCTCTATTCAGTTGGCCTGATGACGCGACATCGACCACCTGTGTTCCCATCGATCCGGTCTTCTGTCAGTGGTCGCATCCCATTTCCATTGCAATGCTGTGCATGGCGACCCTTATTGCCATCGGCAGCGCGAGTACTGCCGGAGTCTTTCTTCGGATGCGACGACAGAAGCTGGTGAAGGCCATAAGCATCCAACTCAGTCTTCTCATTCTTCTGGGTGTTCTGGTCGTCTCCATCGCAGTTGTCGTTCATGTGGCCAAGCCAGACGCATCCAAATGGCTATGTATAGTGAGGAGCGCTGGGTTCCACATCGGAATCAACATGATCTACGCGCCACTACTCGTCAAGAACGTCCGAATCTACAGGATCTTTGCGGCTGGAAAGAAGAGCATCAGAGCTCCAAGGTTCATCTCGATTGAGGCTCAGCTCATCTTCGTCGCTTTTCTCTTTTTAACTCAGGTTTGTGTTTATTCTTTGGTTTGATCGCGATGGCCTAGCGGTTAGCGTGCTCGACTGTCAACCGAGATGTATTGGGTTCAAATCTCCACCAGGGAAGACAATTTATGTTGAGAGTTCTGCTCCACCTGCTCCCTAGGGCCTAACTCTGCTATGATAGGTACACTGTCGGTGGGACGGTGGGAAGTCGCTAACAATTCATACCAACAGATACACCTCTGGATGTCTAGCTGAAGAAATAATTCTTCTCCTTCTTCATTAATCATTATCGTCATCATCCTCTTCTTCTTCTTCTTCAGACATCAAGAAAGTAGACGCTAAACATATTTATAACATAATAACATTACCAGTCTATTTGGTCCATCAGAGATCATCATTATTCACGTGATGAAGAAGCAGAGGACGAAGAAGAAGAAGAGATGTCCCTTCGGCCAGCCCTGGGGAGACTTTTTGACATGAGTGCTGTGTGCGGTTTATTTGGCGAGATCCGCCGAAAAATGAATCTGTTATTCGAAGAAGAAGTTTCTTACTTTTATTTACAAAGTTTTGAATTCAAAGCTGCTGAATATTTTTTGTTTCTTTTTACTGCGCAGTGGATTTTGGTCTTGATGTCTGAGAATACGGATCCGTCGACTGCCACCCTGACGATGACGAGTACCTTCGAGAAGTACGTGGAGTTGTACTGCCACAAGTCAAGCGTTTGGTTCGTTATTCCTCTGTCCTACAACATCTTCATCATGCTCCTCTGCGCCTGGATCGGGTTTGTGACGAGGAAACTGCCGAACAACTTTAACGAATCCTGGTTCATATTCATATCGGTGTCGACGACTCTGTTTGCCTGGGCTGTCTTCATACCAGCCTATTTCACCACATCCTATGTCTATCTGCAGTCGGCCATACTCGGGTTCGCTCTAGCTCTGAACTGCTTCGTCACATTGATCTGCCAGTACGTTCCGATTCTCTACGCCCTGGCTTTCATCCCTACGGACAGAAGGGCTGTCGCTGGCTCCCAGTCCCACAGCCCCATCAACACTATTACAACCATTGTTCCTATTAGCCACGAATAACCACTGATAATATAATTAGGCCTAAAGTTATACCAGCGATTGACCTAGTTACTGATTGAGTAATTGACAGACTCAAGCAAGATATATAGCAAGTGTTTTGATATAGTCTTTGAAAATGGAATAACAGTTGGCGTATTCAAGTAGTAAAAGAGGCACTCGTACTTTCAATTTCTTCTGGAATTTCAAATTATTTATACGCTTTGAGAAACTTGAGATATGTGCTATTGTGCTTGCATGTGACTGTCAAGCCCAGCAGACAGAGGAACTATAAATAGATCTACGAGAACATAATAAGCATATCATCCTCGTCATGGATGCGTCGTTAAATAAACTGATACCAGTACTATAATATAAGAAATGTTCTGCTGCTCTGGAAGCTATCTTAATCTCGAGATTTATACAGTGCCCAAGAAGCAAAGTCGCACTAACCAGCTTACAGACAGACGTTCAGTCAAAATAAACCTGACAGACAGATGAGGTCAAAATCGGTAACTCGTGCAGAGGACTCAACTCTTCCTTTTCGTGTTCAGGACTGAAATCTCGGATGCAACAGAGAAAATTCACAAAGAGATTGATTGCACTTCGGGTCTGGACGCATACCGAAATCAATTCTCAAAAAGCCTACGTATAGGCCCTATAACAGTTCATAAATAATATTTTGCTTCAGTTAAGTAGAAGTTGGATTGATGACCATAATTCTTTGCTAAAATTGAAATTCGTTAGATGTTAATAACTCATTGAATGAATGCAAATTCGATTGCTGAAAATGATTGTTTGCCTATTACAGGCCGCTATAAGCTGGATTAATGAAAATAATGCTTTGCTTAAATAGAAGTTCAATGATTACTGACATAATAGAAAAACATTTATGAATCGCTGTAGGCCTACGCATTGCTATTTTGGTGTAATGCAACCTGGGCTACAAACGGGTCGATAGTTGCGTGAGAGATAGGCTTACCAAAGAATGATTTTTATGATTGCACTAACTGATCAAGCGCTGAAGTATATAGTCATAAATCGAGGGTCATTATATTTCCCACCGTCCCACGCTGGCGCAATTCATTTGTCCATTATTTCATTCTTTCCATGTAACATGCATGCTCACAAGAAACCTGATGAATAAATTTTATGTATATGTTAACTTAACACCACAATTAAATTAAATAGGCTACATTAATCGAAAGAAATAGTAGGTTAGGGCCTATCAGCTGCATCTCGTAAATGGGCCTCATTGTTATCGGTACTGAAAGTTTAGTAGTTTCTGTTCAACGACACTATGTGACAGCAAAGATCATCAACGTCGCCCTCCTTCTTGAAACCGGTTTGGGACTGGCACTTTCACTGTGCGAGCTCTAACGGAGGTGTTTGACAAGACGTCTATAATAATAGCTACATTAATCGAAAGAAATAGTAGGTTAGGGCCTATCAGCTGCATCTCGTAAATGGGCCTCATTGTTATCGGTACTGAAAGTTTAGTAGTTTCTGTTCAACGACACTATGTGACAGCAAAGATCATCAACGTCGCCCTCCTTCTTGAAACCGGTTTGGGACTGGCACTTTCACTGTGCGAGCTCTAACGGAGGTGTTTGACAAGACGTCTATAATAATAATTGACATTTGACTGGGGTTGACATGTTTAGCACTAATCAAACACAGACGAGGTGTTTGCAATCAACTGAATACATATAATCCTTATGAATGCAATGCAAATCAAACAATTTAAATTAAATTAATCGCCTCCAGACTTATCGCTTTCGTTAGACGCTTCCAGCTAGACCACTCTAACAATCGTTCATTAGACAATACCAGACACCGCACGTCAGACACTGTGCATACATGTCGTGCCTCATTTAATTATTTAAATGCCGTGGGCTCCAATTAACTAGGCCTATATCCAGAGAGCAAATTGCAAGTATTGAGACGCGGAGCTACGTGTATACAAGCGGATCAATTTCCAGCTCGTCATACATTATTCTTAAGAAGAGCACACAATGCGTAATGGCGCAATGTTGCTATAGCCTATTGCAGACAATTGTATGCGAAGGACTTCATACACAGTAACTCCAAATTTCAGGCCAACCACTCCAACCAATAGGTATCCGATTATAAATGACCAGTCAGAGAAAGTCTGAGGCCTGAGGGCAGCTTCATTTCTCTTAGAAGTCCAAGTCTTATAAGCCTGTTGCTGTCACCCGCTGTCATTGGCTTTCATCACAACGGTCACAACGTGTCTAACTTCATTAAGCCAGAATATTATATACCTAAAAGGTCGTCCTATCCGTCTCTGGACTACAGAACATGCAGTTGAAGGGCCAGCAACGACGACGTCGTTCTATCGGATGCTTCGGAGTTTCATCAATGATGCTTCAATTCGATCATGAGATTGAATCAACCGCAAGAACAGAGGTTGCATGGACTGAAATCGGAAGCAGCTGCAGTCGACCTCATCGACAATCCACAGAGAATTCGACGGATAACCAACCAATGAAGCAGAAAACACACGACGTGCAGAGTGAGTTACTTGTTTCATCTCATCGTAATAACACGTAGGTCCTACGTTTTATAAATTATGTAGCTCGTGAACATTTACCGACAGGCTACTAATTACTTCAGCCGCTGCGTTATTTCTGCTGCTTAGGCTAATTGTTGCGTTGTTGCATGGAATGGAGTGAAGACCCGTGGACAATAGCTATAACAGTTACTCAAAGCAATTTCTTTTCCCAGAGTTATTGAAGCCAGACCTTCTCTTAAATAGGTAAATCAAAAACTAATTTTTCTCGAAAAATTGCTTAATGATTGATGTGAAGACCATATAATACATATAAAAATGAACAAAAGGCCTTCTATGCATTTTTTATAGGCCTACATAATAATTATCGCATGGTCCCGTTCGACAAAATGAGTCATATACTGGACCCATGTGGGTACGCCAGCAGAGGTAACAGGTCACCTGGCCAATCATTTACTGAAGTTTTTCCGATACGTTTTACAGGCAAAGACGTTAGAACGACATCAGAGCTGATGGTAGCAGCGCCTTCCATAGACGTCTGCTACAAGAGACGTTTTCCAGAAATCATTCTCCAGAAATACTCCTCAGGTCCACACAAGGAAACCCGCCACGTTCACGATAGCGAATGGGCAATCGCAGAAGCGTCACGTGTGCACGTCACACCGACGATAAAACCCCATCAGTCGACGATTAATCTAGAAGACTACATGCTTCCACCTCTTCAACAGAATACCTACAAAAGCACGCCCATGTCACCATACGTTTCCTTATCGAGGAAAACGACTCCAACTATGGTCTGTTCACTTGATAAAAATTATAACACAGCGCTAAATGTTGATAAACGTTATCATTCTATGGACGTAAGCCTGGATCATTGTCATTCATTCGAAGAGAAATTCAGAACAGTACCGCCACAGATTCTTATGGACCCCAACGTCCTAGCTCGCACCACGAAACATCGAAGTATGGATTCAGTAGATCGCCGTGACGCTCCTAACTTCAGTGACTACAACAGTTGGTCTTCTCTGGTGGAGCAGTCTCTTCGTACTGAAGCAAATGCGGTAGCTGTAAATTACCAGAAGCTACCAAAAACGAATAAAATGGTGAAGGGATTGCGATCGTTTGGAAAGCGGCTGAAGTCCATTTTCATCTAGTGATGGGTCTCGCACTTGCACTCAGCGCAAGTGCTATTCAGCAAAGATATATATATATATATATATTACATGTATCCGGATGTTAGATCAATAAATATTTGTATTTGTTATTCATAACAACTTTGGTTTGTAATCGTTATCGTAAACTGTCAACTTCTAAAGCGCCACTAAAAAGCTGAGCCCAGGGCACTCGTTTAATCACAAAGTTAGCCAGACCAGGAATGATAGTTTCACTAACTTCGCAAGGCTAGTTATTCTAGCACATATGCATTTATAGGCAAGTGGGTGGATATACATGTATGTATCATAAGTCACTACGTAATGTCAGAGAGGTTGGTTGACCAGGAATGTTAAGTGAGGATCGGAGTCCAATTGTAAGATACCATAGAGATAAGACGGGAAGAGATGCTCAAACGGGTTTCGTCGAGGAAGGCTTTTGAGAGGTGAAGAACTGGGAAGGAATTCTTAAGAGGGGAAGATCAATTTGGAGTGTTAGGCTAAGCTATGTGGCGATATGTGGAGAATCTTGGGGCATATTATAAATATATATGACGGTGGAAAGATGCGATGTCGGTGGGGAATTGTGAGAGTAATGCATGACAATAAAACTGCGAAGAAGGACAATTATTCTTAAAGCTATAGCCTTGACGCAGCCATAGGTATGAACTGCAAGCGACCTCTTCATTTTCTTTGCCTCGGCGTATGCGGTCAGATGGTCAGTCCTCTCCGTCTCTTCTTGTTACCAATAACGTATGGTGAGAGGGTACTCGTTAAAGATGAGTTGGGGGGGTGGCGCGCCGATTACAGTCGTGCGCGTGAACTACTACACCGGAACTACTTTTAAAATTTAAATTGAATGAGAAATAGCAACAACATTAGATAATATCATAATAATAAATATTCGTCGATTGATATAGACTGCATGGAATTTCACACCGCAAACTCTTTTACAAATGTTGTTTAGAACCATAGCCTGATTCAATCGAGTTTCAGATAATAAATTCTAATAAATGCGAGCACTTTTTGAAGATTCTACCTAAGAGTTCTGTATGAATTCAAGATAGTTTCATCACAATAAAATACACAGACATTGACGCAGAGGTCAAAGGTTAACCGATAGAGCACATAGGTCTATGGCTATGCCGACATTTGTATGGTTGATTGGTGGCGAATGTAGACCTTCAGACTCATTAGTCCTAGTTGTATGCCCATTTGTAGGCATAAAAGCAGTAATCTACGGTCTCACAGGTATCCAAGATCGAGCGCTTGGTGCAAAGCCGTCAAGTCGGAATGGCTTGAGATTCTCCAAAACGGCCAATTCATCTAAAATGAGATTTAGACTAATTGGTCAAAACTGTTAACTATTAAACCAAGAAATGTAAAGCGGGAAACCAATGGTGAAAGCCTCCTGACGAAATTGTGGACTATTTGCTTGCAGAGTGCAAGCCCTAAGTCTAGATAAAGGAGGAGGGGGATGCTAATGATTTTTTTTCATCATAAATTGCTGTTAAACTGCAACTAACCAAAGAGAAACCTTGGTCGAGCCACTTGTAGCACTATAGTGCTTATGAAGATGCTAATAGCGAGTGTCGGCTCAGCTGTTGCAGTTTAACGACACTGTTTCATTGAAAAAATGATTCGCATCGCCCTCCTGTCATTCATTCCCGGGACTGGCACTGTCAGGGTGCATACAGTGATGGAGTTACGAGTGTCGGCTATCAAAGGTGACTCACATAGAGGTCTATGGGTTTATTGGTCAACACAAAGTTGCACTGAAATGGAAGAGTTTTGTGTCGCTGGCCCAAACAAAGCTGTTGCCATTGATAGACATGTATATATACCAACCTTCAAATCACTCGTTCACGACCCATAGTTTCACAAAATCTGTGAGACAAGTATTCTAAATGAGGTCAACTTTTGGAATTAGTTCTTTCCATAAATAGAAATTTACTTACGATTATTTATTTTCCTCACCAGGACGCAATTTATTAAGCACCACCATGATCTAATGACGATGCATCAATTGATGGCGCCGAGCAATTACGTATGAAAGACGAAGAACCTATTCAAGGTAACCATTTAGAATCCTCGTTACAGGGTAGGAGCGATAGACAATCGGATTAAAACTCGTCCCACGATATGAGAATTGTCTATGCTCTTAAATGGAAAGGCTAATAAATATTCATATTTTAATTCATGACTTAATAAATTCATATAATATATATAGCCACCTGTTTGGCGGCCAATTCGTCGTTCGTCTTGTGTCCAACGACAACGTATGTGCATTTGTCACCAAATCTCGACGCAATTCTTTTGAAGCAATTGTCCTTTCCTTTGTTTTAAAACAAATACATTTAATAAATCAATCAATCGATCAATCAAAGTTTATTTGGCAATCCAATAAGCAAAACAAAAAGTAATGACAATAATTGCAAATTTACAATTGCTATCGGATCACCCAGGAGATTCAATTAGGCATTGGAAGATCCTTCTGCATGGTTACTGCGGTTAGAGCCACCTGGGAATGTTCAAAGCTACATTAGCACCAATTATAGTTTTAGAACTATTACAAGTTTGTACAAAAAGGCAATTATTTACAAAATGCAACTAAACGCATAATGTAAATGAATGTGTGAATGATTATTATAACACACAACACAGATGTATGTGATATATTCCCGCTCAGTCAGAGGTAGAGACGACGCTGAGCGACAGCGTATGAATGGCGGCGAGCAATGACCAGTGAAGTGATTAACCTTCATAGCAACAGCCACGAAGCGGTCTCGAACGATAACGATAATGATAACGATTATGTAGGTTCTTTTTAAAATTGAAGACTACATGCGTCAATCGCAATAATTGAAGTTACAATTACTCGGAGTTCAGTCATAGACCTACACTTATAAGACTACCTTGGTTTATCATCTAGCGCTAGGTTAGCTCATCTGATATTAAAAACAATATGTCGTGTGGTTAGGCCTACCAATGTTAGCGGCGCTGTAGATGTTTTCTGCGGCGAATGCTCCTCCGACTCCGTAGAGAAGAGCTTGGGCCAGAGAAAGAACGAGAGAATCCGTTGTTACGAGAACATTAACACACGACGATCTGCACAAGTGGAAATTTAGCATAGTTGTGAGAATAATCAAAATTATATGCTCTGTCGATCATATTTCCGATTTGTATTTAGCAATTCAACTACGCAGTGGTGATCGTGGAATGTTCTGTGTCTTGTAACCGGAGGGTTATAGGCCTGGGTTTAAATCTAACTGAAGCCGCTGCGTATAGCCACCTTGGAGGCTTGGACAAATTGTTCACCCTTTGATTGTTTGCGAGGAAGGCAACCGGAAATTATCTCACTCGTCTCATCACCGGGTGGCATTAAAACAAAAGGACCTGCCTTCGGACAGACAACTCATCGTCGTAATCATTATGGATGTTGGGGCGTAGAGTAATGAATATGACACTATCGAGCAGAGCTGAGGAACTGAGTTCGAGTCCCGTATCTCTCGTAAGATTGACTAATCTTCTTGCTAGGCGCATGAGTTGGCGAAATTAGATGCATAACGCTATGAATGCCTTGCATGTCTGCATTTCGACAGTTAAATTCAACTAATGTAATAACTTATCATCATTCATTCAAACTGTACTTGCTGCGGTTTGTTAGTTTGAAACTAAACGAAAATTATCATTGTTATTATCATCACCATTACCATGACCATCGTCAAAGTCATCCCTCAAATGTTGCATGGGTTACATAGAGGACATTTTTTTATCATCTTTTCATTGACCTTTTACACTCCTTCAAAACCTGAAAAGTCACTTAATCGACCTTCCTATAATGACTCTTACTGAGATCAGTCATTGCAAATTTCTGTAGCTTGAGCAAGAACCAAAAGAGACCCAATACTTTAACTGCAAGCAATTTATTATTATACTTAACTAGAGTTGATGAGGCCTAGTGTCTTCGCTGCCAGACTGACCCAGTTGTTCGTTAGGTCTTCGATATGTGATCGAAGTTGAAGCCAAGATTTTCTCTTCTCTGATCCTAGAAGACCTAAATTAAAGACAAGACAATTAATTCATTCATTCATTCGCCCGTTCGTTCATTCAATCCTTCATTCATCTTTTCATTCATTCATTCATTCGTTCGTTCGTTCGTTCATTCATTCGTTCGTTCGTTCGTTCATTCATTCATTCATTCATCGATTCATTCATTCATTCATTCATTCATTCATTGTATCGTTTGACTTGGGACTGCATCGTGTTCCTGATTGGATCCAAACAATGACTGTCAGAACGAATAAATTTCTCAAAGCAAATAACATAAAAGTTGAGCCAGAGACAACCAGTTTAATCACCAGCGCTTATGTTCAAATGAAGTAAATGTAATTGTAAACGTACGACATGTTCTTCTTATGCAGCGCCTTTAGTGTGGCCTCGATCCTGTTCAATGTTTCGGTTGGGTTCCTTCTTCACAACCGTTTGCCATTTTTTGAATGAACGCCACGCCATTTAATGTCCCGTGTACGAATCCTGTTGGTCTGAGATTTAAATCTCTCTCTCTCTCTCTCTCTCTCTCTCTCTCTCTCTCTCTCTCTCTCTCTCTCTCTGTCTCTGTCTCTCTCTCTCTCTCTCTGATGGGCCGCGATTGGGAAGAGAACGGGTGATCAGCTCGCTCCCTTTCAAGGAGTGGTTTGCGACACAACTCAAGCTCTAATCAATGTAGCTAACTAGATCAGTCGAATTGATTTGTTAATGTCGGTTTAAGGTCAGAATCCTGGGATGAGGAAGCAGAGGTGAAAGCATGCATGGTGCAACGGTTGAAATCAATGACAACGGAGCTCATAAGGCAGTGCAAGAGCAGAGACAATGAAGGTCAGAGCAGGTCATCAGCGCACAAGTAGAAGAGGGTATACTGGAGCCTCAAAGAAGCATCGCCGTCAGCTAATTGTTCTCTTCCTTCAGAACGCAATCAGTTCACATTTCTAAGGGAATTGTATGCTCCCTTTGTAAAGCTAATGAACTTGAGACTAATGGATCAGTTAGGAAATCGAATCTTCAACCATGTACCGACATGGTCAAAGCAGCAGTCAATGAAGCAGTCTAAGGCAATCCAAACTACACTCAATATACAGCAACCTACGTGTATACAGCAGCCGAAAAGGCAGTCAACGCAGCAATCAACGGCAAATCATGTAGAATAAATATATATGATTAACGTTTGTTGTTGACTATAAAAGACTCTCCCTTCACTTCATTTAGCATAGGACGTTGTGTGTGTGTGTGTGCGTGTGTGTGTGTGTGTGTGTGTGTAGGTGTGTGTGTGTGTGTCGGTGTGTGTAGGTGTTGTTATGTTCACCGAATTCAGATGACTAAAGATGTACTTACCTCCGACGTTCGTCCGATGCGAGGAGTAGTTTTCCCGAATCTGTCTAAACCTTTGCGCCAGCTTTTCCACTTTGTCCTGTCTCTGACAGCAGCTTGTCTCTCCAGACACCAAGTCAGAGCTCAGCGTTGTCGATAGCAGACCATCGACCGCAAAACTACAATTTACATAGACCACACGTCATAGACTTATATAAAAACTAGAATTTATGTAGCACCGCACCATCACAAGCTTACATTAAGACTGCAGTTGTGTAGTAGGGCGTTATGCGAATTGATTTTACCCACACTGACCTTATATTTACCTACCAACAACAATCTCTGTCTCGTGTTAATCTGAGTAATTGTAACGGCGACGGTTTATCTTGTCTACCAAATGCATTTAATTTAATTTAACAGCACTTTAATAAGTCCACAACCTTCACGTTCTTTCAATTCGGTGCTATTATGAATACTTATTAATTTGCGCGGATTCATTCTTGTGATTCAGGTTCATAGAAGTTACAGCACCTAAGTCTACTAGAAACCAGAGCGTTAAATTATTAGTCAATGGAAATAAAGTATCATGAGGTTGGCGAGATGCATTTTTCCAGTCCATATAGAGCATTTATTCACTATTGAAATAAGTGTCGAAGAGTATGAAATAAGCGCGTACCAATTTCTCACTTTTGGTCATCAAAGCATTGCTTTTACTTTACACAGCATATAGCCCTACATCAAAACACTCTTGTGCAGATCCGCATTTTAGACGGAGTTAATTATATTTTGACACTTATCTACTCCATTACAGATTAGACCTACAAGTTATATTGAGGTAGACCTTTCTAGAGTAATCCTGTAAAAATACAGCTGTCTCTGAATATAGTTCCAAATAGAAATAAAATGGTATTTACAAATGTTTTGCTCGAACTGAGACCCGACGGACATAAAAAAATGACGCACATTATAACAGAGATGTCAGGTTTTCAGGATACGCAAAGAATAAACTATTATAAGGATTACTCACTTGAATTCATCCGAATTCGTGTCGTCAATATTCGTTTGATTGAATTCCTTTATACATAAAACAAATAAATTATTTAATAAAAAAGGAATCAGCGATCAAACTGAATATAAATAATTTCAAAAGATTCAGATCATCTCAATTCCAAGTGGTCATTGGTATACAGAGTCGATCTAATACAGGGAAGGTTATCTTTGTTTTGGAACTTGAATGCCTCAAACAATACTAGTGTTCAAACTCCTGCAATGAACCAATCCTGCAGTTCACGCAATCGTGTTGCATCAAGACAACTATTAATAAGCTATATTTAAACTGCAGGCACACGGCATATAATTAATATAATTAATATAATTAATAAAATTAATAATGCTACATTCATTATGCTACGTGTTGACCTACATCACATGCCTTGCTAACAACTTCGTAAATAAATGATTATGGCATAACTTAAGTGAAAATAAACGCACTTCAACGTCTTTAATGAAGAGTTGTCCTTCTGCCATATCACAGATCATCTTTTCCATTCTCAATCCCAAAGAGACGCACGTCGACTCATCCTACACAAGCGGCACATATCTTCCTTTAACGGATGAGAAAATCTTCCATAGGAATAAACAATTTCAGTGCACAAGGTTTTATAGCATTCAGCCAAGGATGTCCTCTCAGACTCCTCTGGATCTTTGATTATTGTCAGCATAGCCGTGTTGAGCAGAACTTGACCGAATGCAATCCAAATTGCTATAAAATTGGGTTGCTTCCTCCAATTAGTTGACACCCAGACCCAGTACGAGTGGAGAGAATAGGAGAAGGGAGGATAGCGTAATAGAAGGGAAGGGAGGGGAGTGCGGGCCGTTCAAAGTGGGTAACACATATCACAATTTTTACTGTCTTAGCACACATATAGGCCTAAAATTATAATAATACTATGCGACTACACTCACTTGCAAGTACTTACTTTCCCAATAAAAGCTCGTGAATATGCTGGTGCCATACACTTAGCTCAATTAGTGACGGTTTAGAAATATGAAGCTTAAGATTGTAATAATAATTGACATGGCAGTCCTACCATAGTTCAGATATGCACTCACAACTATATCATCCTTATATATGGTGGTCGTATGTCTGGACACGCCCCACTATAGGTGCAGCTGCAATGAATGCGACCCTCCTCGCGTTCAGTGTCGAATGCTCAAATTAATCGGCTACTGTGCCACGTACGGGAAATCTGTTTCTATCGCTTAGTATCCAAATACCTTTCCAAACTTTTTGGCATAGTCGCCGTTGAGTAATGAATTAAAGATGACGATCGTTTCATCTAATTCCCAGACGAAAACCCTTTCAGGTCGAGAAACCAGACGACCACAGCTGAGACGAAGTCGCATATCGGCACCTGTGGAAAACACCATCAACATCATACGGTTGATGCATAGGCCCCTATATCCATATAGACGCGTAAAATAATATATACACATGGTACATAAATACGTAGGTTCAATTTATTCATACAAAGCTCTACTCTTTATTGAGTATATGGCCATTCCCATTTGCTTAAACCTCGCTTAATCGTAGTAATCTTGGATCAATGATACATTTAAAGAGACTAATGACTAAGAGACTATGATACATACATGTATATCCACCCACTTGCCTATACACGTATGTGTGCTAGAATAATTTAGACTTGCAATGTTAGGAAGTCATCATTCCTGGTCGGGCTAACTTTGTGATTCGTGGCTAACATGAAATGGAAGGAAATTGTCAAACAGCATTGGACACCTACGGGTGATGAGTCCATGCAGCGATGGATGGATGAATGGATGGATGGCTGAAGCGATGGATGGATGGATAGATGATACGTATACGCGCACATGTCTTTCATTACCGTCTCAGTTTGTTCAAACGTATACCCGGTCTTTTTCCGTAGACTATATCAATATATAAAGTTTGACTATGGGTAAATATTCACCAGAATGCTCATACGTTCCAACTGCTCCCCCACCTGCTGTGAATTGAGTTTTGTTGGAGTCGTGAGTCATCTGAACGAATTCCGAATCCGTTGAGATTTCCATCATTCCAGACGATGAGTTGTAGCCGTCGAAATTCTCTGATAACTGACGACAGAATGAGTTCAGATAAGTGCAGACGTGCAGCGAATTCTGGAGCGTTGTACTCGGAACCTGAGGAAAAAGTACTTATGTATTGCAGCTTCTCATTGTTATGTAATGGAGTACTTATATAGCGCCACTCGAATCACAGGCGCTCACGACTCAACACAAAGCTAAATAGAAAAATGGAAAGCTTTCAAGCGCTTCCGGTAGGCAACAGCTAAGGTAGAGATCGAGAGAGAGATCGAGAGATCGAGAGAGATCGAGATCGAGAGATCGATATCGAGATCGAGAGAGATCGAGAGATCGAGATCGAGAGAGAGAGAGCAGTTCCTTCATTTCTACAATGATTTATCGATTCTGTTTTGATTTAGCGCCTGTTCCCGCGACTTGGCTTTTGCGGGCGCAGTAGAAATGCTGGGATTACGATAACGATTGCTTGTTAATTATTCAGTTGAACGTTATTTTCAGCATAATCTGAAATTCATTGACAGTTGCATTCATTCGATGTGCTGGCCTGAAGAGCACACCGTTTTCAACAGTTCACATATATAGACTTAGGAAAACGTTTCTTTTATCTGTGTGGAACTATAAGTGAAAAAAGACCAATTTCGAATATTGGTTTTGAAAGCCTTTAATAGTTGAAGCGCCGACTCATTACCCATTAATGCATGAATTTTTCCACGGTGCTATTTATTATCATATGTCTTCAGACTAAAATATAAGAGATCAAGTGCTACAAAAATGTTTTTCGTGAAAAGAAATGAAGAATAAAAGTGTCCTTATAAAAGGTCGCTATGCGTTACAGGGCACAGGTAAATTCCATTCTAATATTGTGAAAAGTGTGGTGTTCTTAAAAAAGGACGCTATGCATTAATGGGTTAAGACGTTGTTCGTATCCGTTGTCTGTTTTCTAAGGCTCTTATCTGCTCTGATTTCTTGTAAAGATTCAACTTTGAGAATTTGCTCATAACCTTCGACTACAACTATATTAAGAGGCCCTAGAGTAGCGGCATTTACACAATTAGGGATCTCGCTTTGCCTTCCATCACTATTAAGCGATATTGGTACTTTTGAATTAATGAAATCACATTCTTATCCAGTGATCCAATATCATTCGTACCGGCTAAGTCGTTTTAGTCGTTTGGAATACTAATACGCTGATTGGGCTTAACCTGACACTTGATATGTTTTATTTCCTTGTAAAAGGTGTTGTTCGTTTCCGTTGCTTGGTGTCTACGGCTCTTCTGTAGCCTGCGTTTTCTATCATAACTTTTACTACTGCCTGTTCCTAGCAAGATTTCGAGCGTGGAGTTGCTTCGACTTAATGCTGGTTGGAGACAATATATTATTGTTTGATTGATTGATTAATTCTCTCGTCCGTTCCTAATATGTGCGGGGTTTGGATCCTGCCCTAACGTTTCTCGTGGATCAGGAACTACTCGATGACTTCCTTCCTTTTCTAACGATATCATCTGCAGCAGCTCGATCTGTGAGGTGCGTCCACTTGTTTCTCAGAAACGATCCACTCTTCTACCAATGTCGAATCGCGCTGGCCTGGAATTGAGCGATCCAGGAAAGTAACAACAAATCGCAAACTTTTCTTTTTTTACTTCTATGACGCATTGTTGGTTGCTGCGTTGAGTTGAATGAGCTGGACTATCCATATCATTCTGAAATCACTCCACTGAGAATCTTCTGCTCCAGGTGGATTGGGAGCGCCTCTGAGTAGGTTTCGAAGATGGGCGCTACATAAATTATTGCTATGAATGAATGAAAAAGTGACTGACCTGGCAAGTGAATAAGTTGAGTGATGGAGCACCGCCTCCACCTCCGCTTTCTCCTCCACTTAGAAACCCGACGATCTCCTTCGTTTGGTCGACTGCTGTGGAAAACGGAACGTGGACGATATCATCCTTCACAACAGGTGGTCGTCTGTCTTCCATCTCGAACGACGATGAAGGACCAGTGATGCAACTAGGGGACAGCGAGGAGTCTCCGCTGCACGACTCATAGCTGCCAGGACTTGGTCGTGTCGGATAGCAAGACCTCTCGAACCTTCGTTCGACCGCAGACGACTCTCTGACAAACCCCGTCGAACTCGTCATAACACGCTTAAAAACGAACTCAACTAGAAACAATATTTCGTCTTACGACATTACGTAGCTCATTTCCTCGTAGGAATTATTATATGAGCGTTAAATCGTAGTGTACGTGAATGCTGTTAGTTTTTTCGTACTATTTGTAGGTTGTGGAGATCGCGTTACCAGGAGCGGACTTCGTGGGGTAGTTCTATATAAGTGAGAGACGATAAGTGAGCCTACCTACTACTACACTCCATAAAGGCAGCCTCTGGGCCTGTGCTGATGCATACCTTCGTAATGTATAGACTCTCGTCATTACACTGCGTACAATGCGTTGCTCAGATACACCCACAGGCACGCACACACACGCAAAGGCACAAACATTCACACAAACATACTAGCGCAGATACACAGATAGAACAAACCCGCAAACGAATATATATATCATATATATATGTCATATATATATATAATATATATAATGTGTGTCTGTGTGTATGTTTGACTATGCGACAGAGGGAGCAGTTCCTTTGGTTGATGAATGATCCGCGTCAATAACTAAAGTTCCGTATATTGAAAACGAAAAGAAGACTTAACCAATCGTGCCAGTGCAGTTGAACCAATGGGATGTCGTCGTTGTTCATCGTACCTATTCGCGTGTATCGTCCATCCACCATTTATTTAGACCGCTTATAAGAATTGGTGGTCATCTGATACGCTCTGTCGGTCAGAAGGGGAAGTTCAGACAAGTATTAGATTACGTATGAAAGGAGACGTCTGTCTTTTCATTCGTCGTCGTATTCGGTCTCCCTTTCTCTCTTGAACTTGGACGGGAGATAAGTCCTCTTTTCTCTCTTTCTCTTTATCTCTTTCTCTCTTTCCATCTGCCTCCTTGTCTCTTTCTCTGTCTCTCTTCTTCTATCTCTCGGTATCTCTTGTTCTATCTTCACCAAACGTCGCACCATCCAGTGTATATACGCCTCCCATTCTGACCCACCCTGGATGTGGCTGCTGCTGCTGTTTCTTTGTACATCCGGTTGAGCGACATCCATGAAATGCGAGAAGTATTCGATGAGTGCCAAATCGATCTATTATCGCCCACCATTGTGCAGTCGCTTTCATTGGCGCGAATCTTGCATGCGCCGAGCAAGCAAACTAGCGCGCGCGCAAGAAGCTCGCAAGGAAGGTATTAGCGACACGCCTATAATATAAACAGACTTGTGTGAATATACGCGATAAGCCTATTGGTTTGCCTGAGCATGCATGCATAGCTGCTAAGTGTAGTCGCTATTGTCTCGCTGGAAGACGCCAGTGTCTGTTTGTCTACCCGTGAATATACTTGACGAGGAGCATTTGCGAACGATAGCTGGACGTCATGTCGTGTGCCTGAACCACAGCGTGGGATCGGGCTCAATATAAATTTCTGTTTGCTGGGAACGAATACTGCGCCATAGTCGATACGTGTAGAAATACATCGGATTCAGTTCTTAATTGTTAATGAGATGCTTTGGCAGGACAACTAAGTTTACGAATAATTATTTCCCAGCTTTCCGGTTTTCATTCGCTTGCGAGTGGCATTTCTTTTATTATGGAACCCAAATGCCACTTAGGTTATTTAGTTTTATTTGTTTGAATCGTTTTCCTGTACTTTACAATAGTCGATGGTTTTGCATACGAGTATTTTAAGTGCCACAAATAGAATGTTCCCAACATAACTTATAGTACGATAAGCATTCAATGTGTTAGACACCCTGTACCGTTGCGTTTCGGGTAGTAAATAATTCGCTGAGACCGATTATCTAGTCCCTCTACCTTTTTGTAACTATTCAAAAACATTCAACTGCGAGAGATGCAACTGAGATGCATAACTTAAACAACCATGCAATACAAAAATGAAAGACAATGCCCATGCGGTATCAATATCTTGCTTTATCAATAGAAATGATTAATCAGCTATATTAGGCCCTATATTAGTAATAATCAGTTATATTTTTCAGTGATTAATCAATTATATTTTACGAGTGCACTTAAATGCATTACACATGCGTATTAGGCTATATAGTTCACTTGATACAACATTGGGGTCGCGGACAAAACCCCCCGGACAAAAACCCCCAAAGTAGGACAAAAAACCTTCAGAATTATTGTTTCTTACTTTTATTACTTAGAAAAGTGTATAAGAAGCATCCGTAACATAGTTTCATTCATCCCTTGGCTGCTTCAGTGAATTCCATTCTAAGAATCTAATTATGTAACGCCACCTGGACAGTAATTTCCGTTTATATGCGATCACTTAGGTATCGTCGTCCAATATTCATGAATCAATTCTAGCAACTTTCAATATTATCTTTCGGGAATCTAGTCTCTCATGTTAAGATTTCTGTATTTTTTAAAGTTGTTCTCTCGATTGAACGAATATATACATATATATACGATATTTGTGCATAAATGTATGTATAACCACTCTACTATTAATAATTATCTTATATGAGATAACACAGAGCACATGTCCTTGTTTCTCCCGTCCTTCCAATGCATGGTTAGGAATTGAATGTTCACAGCAGTTGAGTCTTCATTTATTCCAATTTGAGTACACGTTTAAGTGAGAATACAGAGACGAGATCAAAGGCATTCTGGATTGACGTGGATTCACAGAGAACTTACGAAGAGTGGCAACACTCTAGATGTCCTATGCGAAGATTTGTATACACTTAGCGTTCTTCTGGATGAATGAGTTGATTTCATCGACTTCATGAGTCTGTGGTGGATAAAGAGAGATTCTCTGGTTCTGAGATTGTGGTTTGCTGGTCACTGAATTGTTTGTTTAGATGTTCTTTCTCAGGAAAGAGCTTACATGTGGCCTTCTCTGTCTTGCACGCATCTTCCGTCTCGTATTACCATTATGCCAGTTGTTCGTCAATGGAGTTTGTGCGCCCAGAATGAGAGGGCACTGTCGATGCAAGTTTAGTGAAGTGAACCAACTGATTAGTTTATTTTAATTGATTATCATTATCAGTACAAAACAATCGGCCAGAAACCGTTAAGTAAGTGTGCTTGAACGATCTCTCGCTTACGCCTTTGAGTGTAGATATCTTGAAAGGACGGTCGATTAAAGTTCTGAATTAATAAGTTAATTACCTGATCAAACAATAACCGACTTAAAGGAACACCCACATCGCGCCTTTTGCGACCAAGCGCTCGACTACTAGTCTGTCGTACGAACATAAAGTAAGCCAATAAAAATGTTAAAATATTTTTATTGCATTATATATGTTGCCAGCTGATTTGTTGATGTAGCGGTATATATTCTGTGCCTTGAAACCGGATAGTAGGCCGATATAGCACATTCGAATCTACCTCAAGGCACCGCGTGGCGACCTTGGATAAGTTGCTCACACACAATAGTCTGTGATTGGACCGTAAAGCTGAAGCTATAGGTTAACTTCTCCCACGCAGTCTTTTATTTGACTTAATTCAATTTATTTCACTCGCATTTTTAATTCAAATAAATTCAGAGTGGATCACTAGAGGTCTATTAAGCTTAAAAGACTGACTCCATCACGAGGCTGCTCGTCTGCAAATGTTAGTAGCGAATATTACGAATGGATGAAGATAATTAATAGATGCTGCGGATTATCGGTCTAAGTTCTCAGATACTGTCAATATTCAAATAATTATCAAAAACTTGCGATATATTGAAATTAAGATGCAGAGTTTCCTCGTGAGAGTTCGTATTGGAATACACGAACTAGGCACCGATAAAATACTCCCCAGACAACAGAACATGATGAAACGGAAAACCAAGGTTATGTGGCTTTACGTTCAAACAGATTTCACTAGGTGTTGGTTAAATGAGATACCTAACATAATGGGCGCCGACAGTTAAATTCGATTCCTTTCATAGCTTACCATCATTTGTTCATACTGTACTTTAGAGGTGTAATAAAGTTTTCAAAAGTGGGGGAGCATAATTTTTAAAAAAAATTTTGCCCTCCCACTTTTTGGATTTTGCCCTCCCCAGAAATTTGAAAAATGGGGGTGCACAAATTATCTTAACAAAAGTAATATTAAAAATTCATTGAATAAACATAAAAAGAACCAATGCGGGGAGCACATGGGGGGCACTGAGCACTAAAATTTGGGGAGGGGGCTTTGCCCCCCAGTTTTTAAACTGGGAGACCGGTGCCCCCTGCCCTCCCGCTTGTTGCACCCCTGCTATACTTGTAATCATATTGTATTATTATCAGTTTGAAATAAAAAGACAATAATTATTATTTATTCTATTTAGTCAGTAGAAAGTGCCGAACCTTCACTAAGGCGCTTGAATAGCCCTGCAACATGCCATTTTGCAACTTCCATTATAAAAGCAATCGAAAAGATGGATGAGCGAACACATTGAGCATCACCATGATATTCCACCAAGCTATCTTCTTCTTACACAACGTTTTCCCTCTAGCCAGCATCTACTAACTTCACTATGACTTTTCCATCTATCCATCTTCTTCTTTCATTAATCCAGATCCTACCAACGGTCACTCATTTTCTTTAGGTCTAACAGTCTGAGTTTTTCCAACGTCAACAGACTGAAGGTGATAGGCGTAAACTATACTACAGACATTAAAAAATCTGACCTGAATCTTAAGAAACCTTCAAACATGCGAATTAACAACTTCTAGTCCAAACAGGTCATCACTTATCGCTGAAGATTCTCATTATAGGATAAATAACTGGCTAAAACTGAGACAGATGATAAGACAATACGTGGCTGACGACAACACGTTTGAATGTCGTCGTTAAAATATGTCACATGATTCATTGTCCGATCAATTAACGCTGATGCAGAGTCAAGTGATTAAAAGATTAAATACTTTGGCCGTTAATTTGTAGCAGCTGGTCTGGTTAACCGCAGTCCACTTCAAATGATTATTGTGTCCGCTATTAGGCTATATTAGATTGTAATAATCTAATATAAATGATTTCATTAATGCCGTCATCTCCGTAGTGATCTTAAAATTTTCCGCTGAAGCAGTTTAAAAGAACTAAATATTTTGAATTCTTTCTTGGGGATCCCTCTAGAGGGATATTTCTCTCTTGGGTACTCCATGTTATCCGTCGTGCATCCTGTTTAGTTGTGTTTTGTTATTCCTCCTTTAGCGAGTTTTGCTCCAATTGCTATGAAGCCACATGTTTATACTTTATTTTGTGTTCGTGTTGAACCTAGTTGGATAACAGTACAGTTAAAATAAAGATACAGGTTCTCATTTATTTTCTAACTGAAAAACCTCAGTATGATTATAAAGACATAGTATGAACGAATAATGACAAGTTATTACATCACAGGAGTCGAATTAACTGTTGACAGCCATGCAAGGCCCTATTACGCTGTACATCTAATGTAACCAACGCCGCCGCCTAGTGAAAGAAGGACTAGTCAACCATACGGGGGATATGGGTCTTGAACTCGGATACTCAGCTCTGCGCCCAGTACGTTCATCATTACTGTACGGCCCCTCCTCAACTGAAAGAGCGGATTGCGTTTGGCATTGAATCTTGACACGTTGGAACAGCTACCGAGAATTAATTAATTAATTCAGTGACTCTATGATGCCATAACGGCGTGGTTTATGGGACTCTGACCCATCTCCCACGGACTATTTTTTGGGCAACCCCTCTGAATCGATGCAGCACTCGTGAATAAGCTGGTACCCTGCGCTTGGCTTTCAAGTGGCGCTTTAGAAGTTTGGAGAATACGATTAGTAGCCTGAACCATCGACCAACAACGCCCCTGACGCCAACTGCACGTTCATCTTCCGTCTGGATGAGAAGATCACAGAGATTAAAGAGAGATTCAGACCAAGATTAACCTCTCAAACACATATCTTCATCTGTAAATATGTCAACACGAGATGATGCAGTTCAAAGCTGAAGCGCCCCCATGCAAGGGAACTTTCGCCTCTACTGAAGAGGAAAACAACAACAACAACGATGCTACAGTCAGTTGCCTATAGTTCCAGCTGCGCCTTCACAGAAACAGACAACTAATCACTTGATTACACGTCAGTCATGTGTAGATCCATTTTACTCAAGACAATAACTAATCACACGCAACCCAGTTTATGTACAGCGAATAGGCTGTGGACCCTTTAGAAGTTAGATTTTAGATTTCCGCCCTTTAGATTTAGAAAATAAGCTCCACAAAGCTCTCGAGTTAGGGGAGCGCTAAAATCTCAAAGAGAATCTATTATTTCGGTGACGGTCCCCTTATTGTGCTTTGAAATAATCCCTGGTTCAGCAAAATAGATCAACTCTAAATAAAACTGGGTAAGCTATTCATTGCTCAAGCCCTCTTTGACACCTGATTTACCTACGCACGTCATTGTCCTTAGCAGGTTTGGCATTCTGCAGCTGGTTACTGTGGGAAACGAGGAGAACGTGTTGAAGAGACAGAGAATGAAAATAAGAAGGGTGATATATAGAGGACGAACGAAATCTCATATAGAGGACTTGACAACATGCATTGAAATCGTAGATATAATATGTCACGTGTGCCTTACATTTTCTTTAACGACCCATTAAATGACGAGGTTGGCAGGTTTACACGTAAAAAACAGACTACCTTTATTAACACATGTACTGGCTGTCCTCATTGACAACTAGATCAGAATTCACGTCATTCTATGCACTTACAGGCAAATTCATTAAGTGATTGGCGGATGAATATGGCATGTCACTCATGATGTCGTAGTCAAACACATTTTATATAATTATATACATATATCAATCTATATGATACCATATCAAGTCACGTAGACGTACAGAACTTAAAGTGCGTTGTTCTTAGACCGTCATTTACCGTTGTGATCATAAGCGAGGCTTTGATTCAACGCCTGTGCCTAAATGATTTATGAAGACACATCAAAACTAGGCCTGTGGTCATTACATCCATACGCTCTGACATAATGTTATCTGTGGGTCACGTGTTGCTAGTATATCTATATAACAAAAAGTGCAAACTTACAGATCGTTTGATGATGGGTAATCACTGTCATAGAGTGATATAAAAGCAAGAACGACCTTCTGCGCTTGTCCTTCAACTTGCGATTCACAGCTGCTGCAAAGGAGCGACGCATTCGCAGGAACCTATGCAATACTACCTAGACCTATGATTCGTGTGGCTTCTTTTTAAAAAAAGGACAGTCTAAGAGGACGACCAGTCGCTTCTAAGTATAGCTGACATCGGTGCGATGTGAAGATCGGAACATAGGTTCTTCATATCAGTATTTCGCTATATAGGCCTACACGTACGAATCGCTTAGTCTGCCAGTTTTTAATAAAATTATTAAGCTGTAGCCTAGTGCTGATTGATTTAGTTACAGGACCTATCTAAAAAAGGTACAATATTATTCATTGCGCAGTTCTATTCAGAGGACATTCGCAGCTTTCTAAAGATTTAACAACGAGCAAGCAAGACAAGTTGCATCGACGCAATGGAGTTCAATGGATCACATCTGTCTTTCTTCATCCTTATTTGGACTTCTTTGATTGTCTATCACGTTGAGGGGTATGCCTATGGTGCTCCGAATGATAGGACTGTCTGCAACACCCTTCTTCCGAATCACGAGACTGTTGCGCAGACAACAGAAATGCCTTATGATGTCATTGTCGACGGTACACTAAACAACGAAATCTATAACGCCGCTGTGAATCACACAGGTTAGTGTAAGAAGTTGATTCGCTCGAACTATATACATTCTTAGCGAAACCATCTTCGCGCTTCATATACCCTAACTAGGCTATGTAAATACTAGGAAGAGCGGCATCCCTGTAATAATTTGGAATATTGTCAACCGTTAGAGAGTCGAGACCAATTCATTATCATAATGATAGCCTATTGATCTTTATATTTATGAAACCAAAGCAGAGGTTCTCGTCTTAAAATCTTTGGTCTGAGAATTTTTGGAACATTCTCTAAGCAGCGCTCGCGAATAAGCTGGTGTCCCACGCTTAGCTGTGTATTGACGCTACGGAAGTTTGGAGATTAGGCCTATGATCACGATTAAACGAAATGCGCAGTTTCATTTTGTAACCAGATGTTTGAAGTAACATTGAGTTCAAATCACACAGTGTGGAAACGTACTAAGCAAGTCAAACTTCAAAATTCTTCGTAAATGCCCTTATTCTTATTTGAACTTTTATCAGTTGACCTATATAGCCTACAGGTCAGATCTACATGATGACTGACAAACTGACGGACTCACAAAATGACCGACTGATTGATTGACAGCCTATTTTTTTTTCTATTTTGAAAACATATAATTATCACTTATTCAGTTCTGCTTTTTTTATAATTCTTCGTCTCATCATTCGCTTCAATTATGTCTGAATTTAGTAACGATTTCTGGAAAAAGCGGAACAATCTTCAGAGGTTTCATCCTCCAAGCCAGAAAGTATACAACAGTTTCTAACTTCATAACAATGGGAAGCTTTTCGACATCAAGTGACGTCATCGCCACTTGTCAAACCATCGGCGTAAGATGATGATGATGATGATGATAATAATAATAATAATAATAATAATAATAATAATAATAATAATATAAAGTTTCGTTTAATTTCAAACCGACAAACCGCAATTTGATTAGGCCTACAAGTGCGCCTACAGCGTGAATCATTTATCAGTTATTTCAGGAGACGAATTTGACTGCACAGCAGCCATGCAAGTTGCCGATCGCGTTATTTCAGTGCAAGCAATCAAGACGTTTAGTAGGAAAGATAGTATGTAGGTGTAGGCTTAACAGTACGAAAATACTCACGTGTGCGTATGAGTGCCAGTGATTGACTATACACTTTCCACACTAAGTCTTTTCATGAGAATAACTCTAGTCTATTGCAAAATGTTTGTTACCTGTAGCGCCGTTATTGTCGAGCGCGTGTTGATCACTTGTGAACTAAATATAGTCTGTGGTTAGAACGAGTCGAGAAGAACGAGGTCTCGGAAACCGCAAACTGCAATCCACGTCGTGGCATAATAATTATGTTAAGCCGCTCCTATATATCAAACGAGAAAAATGTTCAGTCTTATTCACAGTAAAATTTCCAACTAGACATTATGCTGCATCTAAAGCGATATTTCTCTGCTCGACCATAACGTCTTGTAGCAGACAAACAGGGCTTGAAATGTTTATATCGATGAAATTTCTGTTGTGAATATTTCCATCCAGGGAGGATCTGCGACACAGAAAACCAATTCAACGAAAACATCACTTACAATGCACTGGACTTCGCCACCGAATGCAACAGGAAACGTGGAGTTCAGGTAAGTGTTTCTTGGCTAAGCACTTAAGTGATGATATCATTATGTTAATGAGGATTGAATGGGTTGCTTCAGGTACAAATTCATCATCTAGGATTTGGTGAGGAGTGCCAGCGACAGTGCCAGTCCCAAGCCTGGATAAAGAAGGAGGGCGACGTTAATGATCTTTCTTATCCCAAGGTCTCGTTGAACTGAAATTAACGGCGAGGAGATAGATGGGTCTAGAATTTAACCATCAAAAACAACTGAGTACAAAATCTTCGTAGAATTGATGCAACATTTAATCCAGACGCATGACGACTGTGTTTCAATGATAATGAGTAAGGATGCTTGAGGCAAGTGCGCCTTATGTCTGAATTAATAAGTCTCTCTATGTATATAATAATTTTTTTAAGGATAATCATTCTGCGACCTTAAAATTCGGCCCAAAAGCAAGCAAAAATTTTACTTCTACGGCCGGACCCATATAAAATTAGCGCGTGAAGACCTCTGCGCATGCGCTACTATTGGCGAAAGCGCACTGTTAAAAACACCTTAAATTTGTAATCATGAGTCGTAAGGGTCATTTAGGGTTAGATTAGGCATCTTGAGGGTCGGTTAGGGTCAGGGCTAGGGTTCGTGTCGTTTTTAGACACACAGAAATAACTTTCGGCCACAAAAGTAATTTTTTTTGCGTGTTTAGGTCAAATTTTCGGCCACAGAAGCTCCACGCAAATAAGATACATGTATGCGAATCTATGCGGATGACCAAATGGAAGCAATTAAGTGTGAGATGGGACCACACGCTGAGCAATCGTATGCTGTAAGGTAATGACAAACCAACGTAGTTCACGTTCTTTTTATAGCACCAGATTCTAGAGGCCGACACTATCAGGTTGTGAAGCACGGTAATAAATGAGTCATGCGATCGGCTAGAAACTCGGAAACTTGGTTGAAGTCTCTGTTGGGTAACTTCTGTTCAAAGACCCTTCACTTAGGCCACGTTTGCTCAGCAGCATAGATTGATGGCTAACCCTTGGATAGTTGGACCGTTTACAAGTTTATATAATGTTTATTTAAATACTGTTTTCTGTGTTCTTTTCTCATGTACCTGTAGTGCGTCTGCAGACGGTAATAAAGAATATACTTACTTACTTACTAATTATTCAGAATTAGTAATTGCTGTAACGTGAGGTTATTGAATTTTTCACAAAAAAACATCAGCTTGTTTGCAAAAATAAAACTAATACGCCCTACCAACATAATTATTGGCACTATAATAATTATGATATATGCCTGTATTCTCGTTTCTCACATATTTCTACTTTCATTACTGAGCATCTTCAGTGGCTTCCTCTGACTGATACGATTCAGTTCAAGGTTCTCTGTCTTACTTACGATGCGTTTTTTGGTCAAGACCCACGCTACCTGTGTGATCTTATCAGGCAACCAATCTCAGCTGTCACTGGACGCCCTCTTTAGACCGTCATGACCTTCTAGTACCCCTGTCTAGAACTGTCACAGCTCAGCATCGTGCCTATGCCTCTGTTGACCCTTCGGTATGGAGCAACCTTCCTGCCGTGACTCGTGCTAAAATTTTATCTGATAGCACAACTGTTTTTGCTTGTTGTCTTAAGACTTTTCTTTTATCGAGGGGTTCTTCGCACTGGGAGCGCCCTTAATTAGGTTGAACTACGAGAGGCGCCTTATAAATCCGTAAATAGAATATAGAGTGAACTTCTAGCCAATAAAACACGTCTCAGAAATGTTAACAGTTATTATTATTATTAATCAGCGGTTTTATTGCGCCCGAGTCTAATGCTGTGCGCATCATCAATCGATGGAGCATCAAATACAAACCGTAATCAGGTCAATTCCAAGAGGTCAGTTCGTTAAGGCAGGGACACATAGACCGCACGTGTCATCTGAAGTAGCTGAGTCGGTATGAAGACTTCAGTAATTGCATCTTTAATAACCAAGCATTCTCAAGTTAGACACTTATGGTGGCGACGTACTATCAACAGAGAACAGTAGCCATCTAGCCACCCAAAGTGCGATGATATACGTGGAACAAGATATCCAGAAGTCCGTTAATCTTCTACAGATTATCTTATATCAGAAATACGTGCCAAGTGCAATGTTAGTGGGTCCTCTGTAACGAATAAGCCTGCTATCTGCGCGTAGATTTTCAAGTGGCGCTCCAGAAATTTGGAGTTCACGATTATGACCTTGAGGACACTTGGATAAAGCTAACGACTCGTTATCAGAGAAATTCACGCAAGAGGACGACCTCATAGTTGATTGTGTAACAATTTACTGTCTGGCAATAATTGATTGTCTAACAATAATTGATTGTGTAACAATTGTCGCTTGTTTCTCCGGTTGACAAATGCTCAATGCATACTCGTTGCTGACCCGTGCACTGGCAAAATTGACGAAAGCCACTCGACTAGATCACCTAGGACATGGATTAGTTGCATGGTTCAAATGATTTAATTAATTATTGAAGGCTATAGCTGTTCAGGTGGATAATCTGTTCCAAATATTGTACATTAAATGGTTTACAATGTATTATATCTATAGCCATGCATCTGGAGTTCAAAAAGTGTTTTGGATTAGGTCAGATGAACGTAATGTGGGTACGATATTAGATGTTAGGAATTCTTTTTTCAACCGGCTTAACGGCAAGGGCAGAGAGGCATCACTGTATCCGGGTACTGTCCGTCGAATACTATACTGTAAACTCAACCTGTCAGAACATGCGATTATAATTATTGACATGGGTTTTGGGGCAAAAACGATTTCTTCTTCGAGAAGTTACATGTAAAACTTATGTGTGTGTGTGTGTTTGCGTTTTGTATTTTGTACTTTATATCTCAATTGTTGCTCGCTCAACGTCGGTCATATTAATATTTCTCCTGAAGATTTACTGCATATGAAGCTAGACATAATTATTTACATCTTGTGTTTTGATTTTACAAACTTCTGCGTTCAGAGGATCGATTGTACAGTCATACGAAATCTTCTGGGAATTTATTCCACACGTTTCTTCACCGACATCTCAACCACCAGAAACAACTAGAGAGGTAACAAGTGACACTTAAACAGGACTGATTTATAGTTCAACGAAATGCGCTATAGCATTAACTGCCGGCGCCTCATTATTAACTATTTCTGTAATATGTAAATGGTTCTATTCGTGAGTTCTTTAATGGGCATAGGCTAATAAAGACTAACATTTATATAGCTCCGTAGCTTGTGCTGATATACAATATACAAAGTGTAATGCGGCACTCAATAAGCAATTGATTTCGCAACAATAAGGTAACGAGCCTTTGACAATACAATGGAAGAAGATATAATGATGCATTGATGGCAATGTAGGGCCTATAATTGTGCGGAATTATAGCGTGAGTGTCACAATTCATCATGCAAGGAATGTTTAAAAGCATATGCTTCAAGATGAACTATTTTGAGATAAATTGTTTAGCAGACTAATGACTAAAGCAAGTACTAAACTTCACGTTAAAAGTCTGTTACCCAGACTCATTGAAGACGGCAAGTCTGTTCGACCGACTGGTCTCATCTTCCAGCCAGATGATCCACCTGTTATTGTCTCTAGACTTTATTGCCACCTTTATTAGCAATGACGAATCACCCGTATGCTGACTTTTGGTCCATTGATCAAAGAACATCAGAGGAATGTTTCGATGCTTTGTTTCAGCCGCCTGTTGCTATAAACACAACCGACTGTGGGACAACGAAGGGATGCTTCCTCAGCAACTGTGTCGATCCGAATGACGCCAACCTCTGCGAATACGGAGTGATGTGGTCAGCTGCTGGATCAACTGGAACTGCATTCGAGCTGTTCGCATCAGCCACGTTCTCTACCACTCCATACGTAGCGTTTGGACTCTCGAAAGACATAAAGATGGTGGGGCACTATGAATTGGGTGAAACATCTTTTAGTTCAAATAATAATGAGGTCTAATAGTTTTGGGACAAATGGTTCTGGGACAAATCATTCACGGACAAATAGTTGACGATGAATGATTCACGAAACAGAAGGTTCACGGCCAAAAAGTTATTAATCGCCCACTGTATTCGGTAAAATAGAAATTGTTAATAATAATGTTGCCAATCCAACTTCCACTAAAGCAAGAACTCTGTTCAACATTCCAACTTCTACTCCAGCAAACACTGTTTTCATCTACTGTAGGCCTATTAATATAATCTTTAAGAAGAATTTCTTTCATCAATGCAACTTCTAGTCAAGCAATCATCAATTCAGCTTATAGTTTTACCGAATACAGTAACCATTTGTCGTAGTTCAATGCACTTTTTTGTAATGTGATTTTATTCGCGTAATCCACTTTTAAAGGCATTCCAATGCAACGTGACGTAATGTGACCTAATGCCAAGGCTACTTGCATGACCTTCATTTTTTCAACAAATACATATTTGATTAGTAAGCTTGTTAAACTTAAATGAAGGTATCTCTTTCGTAACGTGGTCCTGTTGATTGCGATCAATCGTTTGATGTTCATTTAACCGGGGGCCAACGAAATCACACTATTTAGTTTCAAAGTTTGAACTGTAATAGCCGCATTCTACCTACCCTAAGGATTGTCGGGGTGAGTTGGCCCGTGGACCGGTGTTTTATGGGTGGTCATCGTTGTGAAACCCTGTAAATATGCAAACTGTGTTTGTCGCTAAACCTTGCGAAGTGTGGTAGTCACAGTGTGAAGTCGTCGCGTTACATACTGTTGCAGACGCTGTGCATTTTTTTACAAATTACGGCTTGTTTAACTGAAAGCTGCATCAATCTGTGCGCAGGGCGACGATAGTGTAACCGATTGTATCTACGACCAAGTTTCAGGCAGCGTCAGCATACAGATGTCTTGGAATGACGGACTAGAAAATTTTGTCCTAGACGACGTAAGCGAAAACTCACTCAATTAATTATCATCCGACCCATATTCTTCCAAGTATAAACTCTTTGGCCCACACCGTCCCATCTGGAACACGCTTCTTATGTTTACATCCAATACTAATTATAGCAGTTTGTTTGGAATCACATCACGCCTCGTCAAGGTAACTACTCAAAGGCGCTCCCAAATCTAGCGCGGTCAAGTGATGTCATCTTAGTTATGATGGAAGAGGAATGCCTGAGAAGGGGTTCTAACTTCTAGGAAAGCGTCAAAGCGAGACCACATCACAGACACAGATAGCAATTGTTGCATATTGGTATGTTTAAAAAGATAGTTGATAGAAGTTTTTAAAAAGATATTTGATCGAAGTGTTTAAAAAGATATTAGATCGAAGTGTTTAGGCTATAATAGTTTTTAGATTAGGTGTTCAACAGATCATATTATCCATTCTAAAATAGATTACGCTTGTAGGCCTTTATTGGCTGAATTCAAGATAAGACGCTCTTAATGAAATCTTAGATTTCTTTTACTCGACTTAAGTAAGATTACATATACACGGAGTCCTGATTGTAAGTGAAGTGACAAGAGGCTAATGATTGGTTCTTTTAGAAAACCCTGAGTCTGGTGAATGGAAGTACATCTGGGTCCTTCAACAACGGAATGCTCATCTGTCGATTCGTTCGACTTACTTACCCACCGTTCACGGACACCCGATCGAAGCGACAAACCAACCAAAACCCGATTTTATACCCTGGAACAGACCTCTACCACATCTTTATAGCCAAAGGAGCTGCAAGCAGCGGTCAGTTCATATGCGCTGCAGTTGAAACTATCCAAAATGAAACGCAAAGCTAATTTATGATCATTTATAAATGTGCATTTCTTAATTGTACTGTGTTGAATTATATTATTCTGACATTTATAAAGCGCCTCTGGCAGAGTCAACCGTTTAGATGGAACGTGTACTACCCTGCAAGGGAGTCATGTCATTCATGGAACTCGTTATGATTATAGGCTGTGTTTCCACTATAACAATATTATAGGATCGATGTTTCTTCATGTTGTGAGAAAGCTTTGTCTAATTAAAGTTTTACATTCAATGGGTCATAACATTTAAATCTACAGAACAAACAATACTATGGTTTCTCTGTTTTGTTTATCCTTAACCTGGGGTTATATAAACATCCACTTAAAATCACACAATTGGTTGATTGCAACCGCCAACTGAAGATGCAATGATAGACTGTTTTGTCTGTATGAACGCAGGATATAAGTCTCAACACCCGTTCGACCCAGTGGTGTCTGCAGACAAAATTAATTTCACTCAGTTTATCAGTTCATCTGGTCAGCTTGGTCTGAGTCCACTCGTCAAAGCACACGGTCAGTCGTTGAAATTCAGTGCAGACATAAGACCTGCTTTAAACAATAAGGTCAGAAACATTGGACTTGCCTAAATTATTTTGGGAAAGCAATATATGAGTCACCATAATTTATAATGTTAACATTATTATTAAAGAGAATATTTAAAATGCACTTTATTGTCAATTCGTGAGCAAAGCACTGCGTCAACAACTGTTTTTACCAAAGTCATTAGTGATAAAAATGACCTTATTCTTTAAATTCTCCGTTATTACATTCAAATTGGCACATGCCTAGCATGAACGGATTATCGCAAAGTATTATCGCAGTAGAATTTCGCGAGATTAAGTGTCGTTGTTTAAGTGTCGCGCGATTAAGCGTCATGTAACTGAATGCATAGTACGAACGGATTGCCGTAAAATATTAACGGAGTAAAATTTGAATACCTCTGAGTTGATCTTATTTAGGCCCTATGTCATGTCTGATTGATTTATTAACTCGGTACTTATAATTTAATTCAATCACAAGAATTAAACAGTGTCTACTGTCCATATTTTCCACACTTCACCTATGCATGTCAATTTAGTTATTTCCACTTATACATTAAGATTGTAAACCATTACTGAAGAAATCTTATCCATGACGAGGCTAAAGGTTTTTGTCTCTCAACCTGGTCTTACAGTAGCCTATGTAGGTCAAAATGTTATTTTCACATGTAATCGGCATAAAATTATATTTCCTGTCGCTATCTTCTTTCCCAAAGTGTAGATGTTAAAAATTATGTCAAAAATGTCCTACTTCGAAATTTAATTTGGTTTTCTATGTTTGAGGGTTTTGGTTCTAGTTAAGTGATCAATATGTTTGTGAATCCCACTCAGGTATTATGATGATCTTTGCATGGATGGTCTTCGCCAGTTTTGGAATTATCATGCCTCGCTATTACAAAACAGCCTGGCCTGGAAAGACATGGGGTGGAAAAGCAATCTGGTTCCAGGCAAGTCACTCCATTTCTTAGGAACTGTACTGTTAGTCTTTCTCTAATCGTGGAAATCATCTTTGACTTCAAGAAATATTGATTTTCGTCATCGTTAAGCATGTATAGTTGCCTTGCCTTTGACAAGAAACTGATGTGTTGGAACCCAAATTTTAACACAAGTTTAGCCTGCAAATTTAGGTTAGCGTGTAAATAAGCGACATTATAAGAAAAATCGTATCGTTTTACCTTAAGATGCACCTTTTAGGAACCATTCTGCCTATTTGTTTATGTTGTTGAGCTTCTACAGTTTTCCAAATGAGCAACATAATTTTGGGTTGTAAGCACACACACAAATACATGTATATATATATATAGCCTAAATAGATGCAGACAGTAGATTACAATTCAAAAGACAGTAATGTATTCCGAATATCCCGAATTACAATTGATCATATTGATGTGCTTCTTTTGACTTTAGCTGCATCAAGCGCTGATGATAATAACTTTTATCCTGACTGTTGTGGCTTTTATCCTCATCTTCGTTGAAGAGGAAGGTTATTCACAGGTTTGACTTTTTTGAGGCGTAATTTGGTTAGACTGCTTCGTTCTCTTCAGCGTTCACCACATATTGCCTTCTCTGCTGAAGTTAATTGACTTCTTTCGTTCATCGATGGGATAAATTTGCTTTAGATATAACCCAGACAGCAATACCCGTTGGGCCTGAAGCGGTTTACTATGGGAGATTTGTGGCATATTTTGGGGGTCGGCGAAGTGTGGTCCTTCCTCTAATTTGCCACAATTTCAGTGACAGTCGCGCAAATCCGTTCCTTGGTCTTGCCCCCAGCGGGCCAACACTGCCCCTAGCGATATGTTTCATGTTTCATCTCATTAAAAATTTTTTTATTATATATATATATATATATACAAAACTTTCAGGTTGTGTGTGAAAAGTATTTCTGAATATTGACTGTTGTAATTGTTTAGATATTTCAGAAGTTCTAATGTTGACATACTTGGACTTTGTATTTTACTGGTATAGTTGGATATTGCCATTTTTTTTCTATTTGTGATACAATGAATGGTGCGATCTTCATTAAAACTTACTATCAAACAAACTTGCTTAGATTTTTACTCTTTTATGCATTAGCTATGTTATTCATTTCAATCTCATAAGTGTGCAGTATGGGTGATATTATATACTTTTGAGATCAGAAATGCCAACTATACAGGAATTGACCTGACAACCATGTTCAACCAGATTTACAGTTGGTGGTAATTTTCCACTAGTAGCAACGCCGACGCTCTTTATTCGTAGAGCCCACAGCGGAATTGTGTGGGCATACTGTAGGCAAAGTGAAGGTTTGATACCGATAGTTCTGCATAGCGCCCACAGCGGACGATGATTTGACACTAGAGCGGCCCCAATTACGCCGACGCTACTCATTCGTTGGGCCAATATGGGAATACTGTAGGCATAGCCGTTGTAAAGACATATGCCTCCATCGCGCCCACAGCGGACGATGATTTTCCACTAGAGGGCCAACGCTCCACATTCATAGGGCGTACAGTGGCATGTGTGGTTAAACTGTAGGCACAGCAATGGTGATACTTCATCTCGCTTACAGCGGGGAATGAATTCCCGCTAGCGGCCCTATATCGTACCGACACGCTGGTTGCATTGTCCTTGTCTGCGCTGATTCACAATTGGTCATCCAGTTTTCCTCTAGGGGCGCGCCCTGGGCATCGCTTAGGGCATAATAAGGCGGAGGAAATAATGCCGGCAGACGCCTTCGTTCAGAAGCGGGCCCACAACGTCGGCCCTCTACCGCCTAGATGAGCAAATCGATGCAAAAAGCGTGTTGACAACCCGAGAAGGGCCGATGTGGGGAATAATAATAGGCAGACACTCGGCCCTGCGAGTCGTGGCTGTTTGGGAATATTTAGGCCTACTCTTCCTGCTCAGTATCATCTGTAGTCGCGTTTCGTCCTCAACACTTTTCACGCAGCCCCTAAATTCGTTGACTTATTGATAGATATCATACAAGAATTTCCCGTGGCACAACAAAATACTTAACTCGAGTTCATAACTGCCTTGAAGCAGTTTGCTAATGCCAACACTGGTACAAATCCTCTCGCTGTTGATTAAGCCGTTTGCAAATATCTAGTGTATATATATAGACTACTAGCGATGCCCACAGCGATTGTTCTTATAGTAAAGTAAATATTAAAGTAGACGAAGACTTATGGCTCATTGAATGCAACCAGCTGTCTATTTTTGTGCTAATTTTTATAGCGCATTTATTCTCTAATGGTTACTGATCTGTCTTTTTCAGCTTGAATCTCCGGCAGACGCACATCCCCCTCTCGGAATTATCGTCATGGCGCTCGTCCTCATCAATGTAAATAAATTACGTCTACTTACAATAAGAATAAAATGCGCTACCATTATCGTTGCGTCTTATGCCTAGGGTTCATTCTGATGCATTTTACAGTAGCCTTAAGACGTTTCTTTTCAGCCGGGGTTGAGTCGGGAGCGCTTCTGAGTATTAATCTTTAAGGGGCGCTATATAAATTTTATCAATGAATGAATGAATAAGCTTCCTTTCAGCACTGGTTAGGCCTATATACAATGCGACAATGCCACTGGAAGGAAACAGCCTACGACACTTCGTGTCCAAGAACATCAATACACTGTCGTGAATGTAATTCTTGAATTCTGGTGTACTATAGTGTGGAGAGACATCGTATACAGACTGTAGACCAGTCAAGGTAAACTTTAATTCACTTGGATGAAGTCAGATCAGGGATCAGCCGTGAACCATGATTATCCACCACTTAATAGAGCAGACCCACCTGTAACCGACGATAAGAGCTCTCTGCTTTTACGAAGTCACTGTCGATTCAATTAGTAGATCTAGCCTACGTGTATTCATTGTGCATAGCTCTGAAAACCTGGATACAGATACATAAATATACGTAAACCAGTAGCTGTGCTATGGGTAAAACTAATCGACTGAAATAAATCGTGTTTCGCGTGTACTTTACGTTCCGTCGATAGCAACCAGTGGCGGTTCTAGACATTTCTAACACTAAGAGGCCAGGGAATCCGACAGAGGGGTCAGGGTCAATTGAATGTCTGGTTTCTTCAAAACTGAAGGTGAACTACAATTTTGTGGGGTCACCTATTCAGCAGGGGCACTGGCCCCTACAGGTCCTCCCTGTAGAGCCGCCATTACTGTCAACTGGCGTGAATTGTTTACAGATTTGCCAGATGGGCCTTGGTTCTGGATTGGCCTGAAATGGGTGATGCACCATTTCTAAGTTTCTAGATTAGCAATTAGCAGACACTAACGAGACGGGCCAAGCTCTGAGTACAACGGCCTTCACAGATATAGTTATTGTACATCTTGATCGCTTTTCACTTTAGACTCTAATGGAAACTTTAGTTGCTGTAGAATGCTGAGTTTCTTATTTCAGCCAATCATGGCGGTTTTTCGACCGGATCCAAAATCCGATAAACGCTGGATATTCAATATTCTTCATTTTCTGGTCGGACTATTGGCTCATCTGTCCGCAGGTAAGAATAAAATCAACAACTGGATATTGGATACTAGGCCTATAGCAATCAACTGTGTTCAATGTTAATGGAATTCATTAATGATACAAATCACTTGAAGTGGTAAGTAGTAACTTTGAAGAAGTTTGAGTCTTTGACATTTGTTATGTCCTTAAGTTGTGGCGGTAGACACAAGGAAGTCCTGTCTAGGGGTGTATTATATGGTTGAGAAAAATCATACTATAGCAGCATTTTTGCAGTCCAATATTTATTAAAGCCACCCAACTAACGAACAGTTTTCGAAGATGCTACTAAATTACAGAGAAACATTTTGGAAGCAATTTGGATGATTGAAATAACAAATATCGTGACGCAGCTACAGGTCTACAGAGTTTTGAACGAGCGGGTAGAGATGCCAAAATGTAATCTGACAACAGAAAAAAAAATGATTCAGCTAACAACTTAACGATGCAGTTACACCATATGTCTCTGTTTAACCCATGACCTTCACTGTGATGCACCAAAGTTTCTATTGAGGACAATAAAAATGAGTGTTTGGTATGAATATTGTTTAGCCGTGGCATTATTACTGGCAACGTACATTGAGAAACTACATTTTCCCGAATGGTGTCGATGGGTCATGGTTGGCTACATGTGCTGGCACGCAGGCATCGAAATCATTCTCGCCATCGATATGCACGTGACCCGCAGTAGTAAGTTAACGATATCATACCATGCTCATTGGCCTATAATTTGAAATATGAATATTCACCTCGTTATTACTTAATTGCGAATTTTTAACTTGTGCCTAATGCTTTCATTAATTAGCAACTACAACAGCGATTGCATTAGGCCTAGCCTATATAAGCGAATCAGGACGTTTTGTCGCAGATCTATGATACATATATAATGTAACATGAAGCTGGATCGATTAAAAGAATTCTGATAAACTGGGAGCTGGAATGATGAAAGAAATCATGCTTAATTAGAAGAGGAATGGATATTACTTATTTTGGAACCTTTTAGTAAAAATCCTGCATGATTCTTTTCATCAATCCAGCTTCCAGTTAAGCATAAATCTCCTTATTACACCAGCTTCAATATAAGCATGATTCTCTTCGTCAATCCAGCTTCTATTTAAGCATGATTCTTTCATCGATCCAGCTTCCATTCAAGCACGATCCTGTTCATCAATCCAGCTTCCATTTGGGGGTGTTTTTTCATCAATCCAGCTTGCGCAGAAGCGTTAAACTTTTTATCAATCCAGCCTCCGTTTAAGCATGATTCTTTTAATTAATCCAGCTTCCATTTTATTTTTCATCAATTAATCTTTCATTTAAGCGTAATTCTTTTCATATACCCTTGCTTCCGCTTAAGCATGTTCTTTGATAACTCAACTTATTTGGCGCCACACAATATCCGCATCCCGTGTCCAGAAGAATAAATTCTTCTCGACCATTTATCGTTGTTTTCAGGTAGGCACTATATATTCTATCCAATCGCGTTGATTGTTCGGCCTCGTTTTCAATTAATCCCTATCTCTTTTACCCTCGTTTCTCCATTCCTTCCATCGTTCATTTCATCTTCTCTATGAGGTAATTACGGATTAAACGAGACTAACAATTGCATTTATGACACCGTCTCATCTGTCTTTGGTAACCAGGGTTTCGGCTATCAGACCATTGCGGCCACTCTTGTCTCACTGGCGGCGGCATAGAGTTCTGCTGTGTTGGAGGGCTATACGTCGTTAGCAATCCAGGTCAGGAAGGCTCAGATTTAGAAAGTTCATTCTTTTATTCGTACTGACTATTCCTTGTTCCATTTGCTTCTTTAGCATTTTAATCTCTTCCAAAATTTCACTTTCCTCTCCACGGATAATTTTTACACGACCCATTTGTCGATTAGATTCCTTTGATTTGTCAATTTCAGCTTGCTTATACGCAGTCAACCTTACAGCAATCGCAGATTGCTGTAAGATTGCTGTAAGGTCGAATCCTGCAGATTCGAAGGTCCTTTCTCCAAGACCTTCAAGGATATTTCTCTATCTATTAAGGAGTCACGGATTGCTCGGACAGTGACTGCTTCAGAGTGGACTGTGAATTTTTCCGGGGAAGGTTAACTGGTTAAGGATAATAATCTTCGAATGTCCGTGACCAACACTCCCAAACCTTCATTTTCCTTCTGTTTCCTAGAGCTGAGTCTGGAACAACGTTCTGCTATCCTCGAAACCAAATCTCGTCTACAACAACTGTATTATTTCTTCGGCTGTCGTCCTCTCAGTATCGTTACTGTCCATTAAGAGGTGCGCCGCGGCTTTGGTAAATGCACAAAACCAGACGATTCACTTGGTCATCTGCTTTCCATTGATTCTGCCGCACACACCTCTGAAAGCGTTGCAAAAAGTGGTGCAGATGAGTTTTTCTAGAAAAAGTGCCCAGCTTGATATGGCCTCACGGTTTTTCATAGCTCGTGTTTCAAAGAGAGGCTTAGAGGCTGCTGCAATACTTGCACTTGCGGTCATCTTCGTCTAAAAAGTAGGTAGATTATAAAAAAAACATATCGTTAGATGTTTGCACTGCTACCGACACCGTTGGCTTTACTAGAGGAGGAGAAGGAAGAGGAGGTGCAGGAGCAGGAGCAGGAAAAGGAGGAGGAGGAGCAGGAGAAACGGTCTCGATCGTTCTCGTCTGTCATTATACATCGAAATAAAATCAAATAATCATTATAATAAAAATTAATCTCTAGTAGACAGGATTAGTACAGTACTAACAACTGCACTTGCACAGATATACGAAAAAGTGAAATCGATGACCACTAATTGAATACATGTATGTCATAAAGGTATGCAGGCAAATACCTGTTAATTGTCTGTTTTAGAGAAGTCGTCAAAGAAGGACATCGCAAGGCCATCATCGCAGAATCAATTATGTGAAGAGAAACAATCAGCTGTTGATTCCGTGAGTCTATTGATTAATTAGGGTCCATCCATAGAATTACGTACGCAAAAAAATCGGATTTTCGGATCGACCTCCTCTGTTGCACTGCGTACATTTCCTGGACCCCTCCCCCATCTGAGCTCTAACCCCCATTGCAAAGGTTCAAAAGCTAGAAAAGTTTTAATGTCACATAAAATTGATTAAGCAGGAATATAGTCTGTGATTGGGTTTACAGTTCTGATTTAATATTCGGTATTGTGGACGTAATGATTAGGCGGTCTAATTTTCGTGCGTACATATTTTCGGAAACCCCTTCCCCACCATACCCACCGGTACACAAAATCGCAGAAATTCGAAACCCCCTCCCTGCGTGCGTAATAAGTGGACGGTTCCTTAGTATGTTCCACAAGTCATGAATTTTGTACTGTATTAAAGTTTTAAAAGAGTGCTACATTTAATGCTTATAGATTTGATGCTACAAGATATATGTATACAATATTATATATATATGTTTTATATATATATATTATATAGATATAGTATACATATATAATTGTGTATATATAATCATAATCACACAGCAAGTGGTTCAGTAAATAAGTAGATTTGTTACTTAGCCTGCAGGTTAATTAGCGAACAAGTTAGTTCTCTTCAGTAAATAGCCTACAGAACATTCCATGCAAAGTGTTCATGTAACTGATACAATGCAGTATAAACCAATATATTTGGAGAGCACTTGGAAAAAAACAAGCCACGTTCAAGCCACGAAGAAGTACGACTTGCCCAACTATTCACATTGTGTCTCACTGTGAATAGTTGGGCAATTTAACTTCTTTTTACTTCTTTTAAAAAGTGTAGGTCTATAAAACAGTCAATAAGTCTTTGCGTGCGTACATATTTTGAGAGCATACAATGTAGATGGCATAATTGAACGTGGAGAGCGATCCAAGAGCAACTTATCTAATTTGTAACAAGCGATATTCTGAATATCATCAACTGCCATGATAATGTAGATGAAAAGGGTCACATAATACTTTCACAGTTAGGCCTACGTCATCAAGAGTGCATATTTTATCACCATACCTATTTAACCTGCTATCAGAAGCAATAATATCGCTCAGAGACAGGAATCGAATTAAATGTAGGGCTGATTAGTATATACGTTGGTAACAATAATGATATTTGAAATCAATTGCGAAAAACTGTCTTGATTTGAGAAATTAAATTTACTTAAGTTTAACTTAAACTGCTTTTTCAAGGGAACCAAATCTGTTCTTGTATATAATTCCTCTGATAGAATTAACGTTTACAGGCTTTTCTTCTCACATTCTTAATTATTGGCTCCATAGATAGCGCTCACCATTGCACACAGACAGACTACCCGCGCATCATCGGTTATTATTATTAATATTATGTGGATAATTATTAGGCCTACTTTAGAAGGCTCAATCAATGACAGACTGCTTGTCTGTTGCTGTAGTATTCGCTGTTTCGAACTACCCTCTGCGCCCTGCATTTGATCGGAGTCCTTGGCTGTTCCATTGCACTTTCGGTACAAATCGGAATATCGTGAAACGTCTTAACCGAAGAATACGGATAGTGTCCAAAGATGGTTTCAACGAAGGACAAGAAAAACCTTTTTACACTTGATGCCGTACGTTCCTTGAGGATCAGAGCATCGAAACATGCATGCATTTAAGTTGCATTTATTAGACAGCTTGGAATATTTTTCTTAATTTTAGATTAAAATCTTCTTACATGAGACGTTTTAATTTGTAGCTTCTAAGAAACCGAAGCCACTCAAGCATGCATTTAGGCCTATTTACGCCAGGCCTCTATTTATATATTTCATATTTTAGCGCCGGTGACTTTTTTGGGCGAAATTTTTAAAGATTTATATTACAATTATAATGATTTCATATAGAATCTAATCATGCGATAATCTCAAACGCAATTATCTTGTAATTCATAAACATTACTGATATATGGATCAACAGTTTTCAGTTTGTTCTCTAATTGGTATGCACTTTTTAAAATTGAAATGCAGTTTCGTATTGCAATTCAATTTCTAATAGTAGCCCCCCCCATGCCTACGCGTAAGAGTTGAAAGCCTAGAGGATTAGGTTTTTGACGGACATAAGATTGCCATAGGTAGCCTACATGTATGTAAGCTTAATGTAATGTAGGCCTAATGGAACAGTTATATAGCGCCCTTCAAGATACATTCTCAGAGGGGTTTTCTACACCAGCCTAAATGATGACAAATGTCATCTCGTAGGCTCTACGAATATTTTGCACCAGTTAGCAAAACATCGCACAGTAAGCTTAAAGGACACGGGGAGGCAGAAATGGTAATAAGTTATCATGACTACCTTTACTCAACCTTGACACAGGACAGCGACTTCTCTGGCTTCCTAAGTTATTGATCCCGCCATTAATAATGAAAAGTAGAACCATCGCGGTTTAACGAACTCAGTAAAACCACACCAGAGTGCAGTTTGAGCTGAAATCGCTAGTAGGCCTAGGTATTTATTTTAATTCTTTCCCGGATTTGAACTCCTAAAGTCAGAACATAAAGGACGTCCGCAAAGTGACCTACAGTCACCATTCTAAGTTACGACCAATGAGGTATATTTAATAAACCTCAATGGTTATGACCCTCTGCTGCATATACAAGTTTACAGTGTCATCATGTAGGCCCTGGCCCACAGTAGTCCGTAACTACGCTTCGCCTTTACATGCCACGCCACAGAAGTGGCATAATCCACATCACTAGGATATCAACACTCTCCTCCTGTGTATATTGATGGGGTCGACAATAGGCATCCAACTGAGGCATCCGTTTTGGGTGCATATAACTAGACCTACACAAGAAGTATTTACAAGTATGCACAAGGATATCCAGCTAGGGGCCGTCCATAATATTACGTACGCAACGAGGAGAGGGGGTTTCAAATTTCGGCCATTTTGCGTAGGGGTGAGTATGGTGGGGAGGGGGTCCCGAAAATATGTACGTACGCAAATAAAATTGTCTAATTATGACGTCCACAATACAGAATATGAAAATCAGAACTGTAAACTTAATCACAGACTATATTTTATTATTCCTTACTTAATCAAGTTTATGTAGCATTAAAACGGTTTCAAATGCAAGCTACTGTTGTTAGTGTTTTAAGTCTTCATAACTGTTAACAAATTTAAGCTGTTAAATATGATGCTTAACATAAATAAATAGCTTGTGGCAAAATCAATGTCTTAATGATGTTTGTAGCTATTTAACCTTTGCAATAGAGGGGTAGAGCTCAAATGTACGTACGCATGGGTGAGCTAGGGGGATCCAAAAATTCGAATTTTTGTGTGTACGTAATATATGGATAGGCCCCTATCTCGAAGTCTGTCTCTTGTCGAGTTAAAATCCCATTCATGAAATAATTATACTCAGCCGATTTCGGTTACCTAAATTATGATTTTAATGCGCAATAAGTATTTCGGTGGACCAACGAAAGAGAGTTGCTTAACCCAGGTGTTCACTTTCCTTGATCAATGATATTCAGTGCGGTTTCACGGGAACTCAAAGACCTACTGCCGATCGATGTTCAGTGCTGTTTCACTGTGAAACAATGACTTACTGCCAATGTTCAGTGCTTCATCACTCACTACCACAAGAGAACCAAGACGTCACATTGAGGTTAGCCAGATGATCAGTCCGTGTAAGATTGAGAGGCAGTCTATGGAGGAAGCTAAGCAATTTGATAATCCGGATGTACTTGCCAAATAGGCCTAATCTTAACAACATTGTCATATGATAGCCATATGGAAATAATGTGACTGGTATTGGTGAGTTGGTGAAGAACTTCAAGAAGATCAAGATGAATATGTTCTGGATAATAAGACCACAAGTATCGATGATGTCGTTAAATGATGAAGAAGACGATTTGCCCTCCGATCAAAGATCATCGCGACAATTTTAAGCAACATAATGACTGGCTGATTGTAAATAATAAAGCTATGTAAGCAAATCGAACGATTTCGGAATATTTTGTGAAAACAATCGAAGAATTTCTAAAATCTAAGCCGTAATACTAGTGTTCTGTATCACCTACAAATGTAACGGCAACACTAAAGAAACTCAACAGTCTAGTTTGCGGAAAAAACTATTTGAAGTTTTGAACATAAAAAGTGACGCTTATCTGATAGCACTTGAAATAGCAGAACAGAGTGAGACACCAAAATTAGGTTGAGTGTCACACTGCCTACATTGCCCTACAACATCGACAAACCAAAATAGCGAATGCCTTAATTATAATTTTAATATAGTGATTAATTCATGTTTTTCGTATAATCTTAAAATGTTTCTGTGAATTGTCCAATACATTATATTTAGGCCCTTCTAGTGTTCCGTTCCGTTTCGATCCGTAAAATTTTCCATTTCGAGCACTGTATGGGGATATATGTACAAGAAAATCGGAGACCGTATAAACCATAAATAAACAGAGAAGATGATGAATGCTATGTCAGAGAGAAGAAAATGCAAACATCAGAGCACAGTATTCTGTTATTACATGATTAAACTAATACACTTACTTACTTATAATATTTTTTATTTATTTCCTTTTTTAATATAAGCAGTCTGGTAGTGCTGGTTTCTCTTCCTACTATAGTATGTTAAAATTTGTGTATTTTAATGTGCAATTTTGAGAGGAGCGGCATACAAACCTTGGCTTAGGGCATAGACTACCTAATAATAGCCATTATTAAGAAGTTTATGCCTTGGAGCTGCAAATTGCCGCTCCAAAAGCGGCAAAATCCCATAGATTTGTAAACTATTAAGATCAGTGCAAAATCCGCCTCTGCTATGAAATTGATAGATGATATATGACGTCACGCAATTTATGACGTCATTATAATTATAATAAAGTAAAGAGACAGATTAATGAAGAAATTTGACTTCGGGTTTTCATAAGACGAAGACAGCTTAATACAATGGTGTAACGGGCAAAGACTGGTCAGAGGCGTAAACACAGGTCTCGTTGTAGGTCATTCTCCACCAATATAAATTATGGCCAACCGACAAAATAGCCTAAGCCTAAGTCAACCTCGAAGGAGCGGCAGATTCTAGCAATCTGTGAGAATCCGATTTCTATGTGTAATTTTTATCCACTCATCTATTTTGTCAGTAACAAGAATGAACCTATTTGACCTATTTTCATTTATATTATTGTAAATTGAAATGAGACTTGATAGACCGTTTAATGCCGTTTTGTCAACAACAGACTACAATCGCCGTCTGCGCCTACTTATTCGGCTGGTTGTAACATCTTGACAGACAAGGAGTTGTAGTTAATTATTAACTGAGCATGAGCTAACAGGACGTCTTTATTTATTGTCTACTTGCTTTCTGCTAACGTAGACCTCATTGTGATTAAAACCTTTGACCTGTGATTTTTCTTAACCCATGCTTCGAGCAGCGCTCGCGAATAAGCTGGTGCCGGGCGCTTAAATACTTCGAGTGACTCTTTGGAAGTTTATTGAGACGAACAAAAGCAAAAGACCAAACAGACCCCAATGATCATCACAATCCAAAGAGGAGATATTGGTCAAGTGCAACAATTTACCGATCTTTGTTCTTAATCATAGTCCTAGCAAAGGACAAGGTGAACGCCTTTTCACACTTGATGCCGTAAGCATGTGGACGATCAATGCGCCCCTATACATGTACATGTATAGGCCAACCTTAATGATTCTACTTGCATTGATTTGATATCCCGTGACATATTTCTTAACTTTAGATCAAATCCTCTTATATCAAATGTTTCAATTCGTAGCTTCTGATAAACCGAAGCCACTCAAGCACGCATTTAGGCCTAGTTAAGCAAAGGCCTGTATTTTTAATTGGATCTCATCGTGCGATCCTCTTAAACTCTAGTATCTTGTAATTCATATAAAACATTGATGTCATGTAGATCAACAGCAAAGTTTTTAAAGTTTTGTTAAACATTTTTTGCTTGCTCTTTAGTTTCTGACCGTACACATACTAGGATGAGTTAAAAATAGCCTGTGTGTCTTGAACAAGCGCTATTTATCACAGGGAGGCTAAGAACTGCGCCTAGATCTCGACCCTGGAGTCGAATCTGACCTTTGCTGTCGGATCGATTTTGCTCTTGTCTTTGAGTGAGTTAATATTCTTGACTTATATTTTTGTGGCGCTGCAGACTTCTCGTGATTACGATTAGTAATCATCTGTTTGTATCTAAAATTGTATATGAGCCTCTATGGCGCTATCGTCAAAGCATCGATCGATGATCGCTCCAGTGCTGAATCATCGTGCAATCCAAATTCCATGGCGACTCATTCTATGGTCGTATACATACGCTAACCGGCAGCAGTATAGTCACGGTTAAGGTCGATGAGTGTTTCAAAAGCGAATCTGAACAGTTTGTGAGAAATTGGCCTGTTAATGCACATTCAGTGCAGGTTGTCGCACATTGCCAGTATATCGCTGATGAGACAGGCAGTTGAGTTCAACAAAAAGTTTGGCTGCAGTCAGAGGAAGTATTTGGACTCTTGGTTAATCTTCATTTTATCATGATAAGCAATTTTACTTCAGTTTGTTTTCGAATACCGATCCCTTCCCGTCGCCTCTTGCCGCCCATCTCTCCAAACGCGGCATCTTGGATTTGTGACATTTGTCATTAAGGCATTTCGTCGACGTTATCGCAGCTTAGCATTGAGACTTATTTATCGAGCATTTCTAAAGCGTCATCAAGCGAGTCACGTGTCTATATGAACTAATTCGTTAACCATGACTACAGATCTTTGGGTCGGCGTTGAGCCAACGTTTGTCAAACCCTACGACTTGCTACTAATTACCAGATGGATGACCATTTTACGCAGAACCGGACGACATTGAGAGACCAACTCCATTATCCACGGAAACTGGCATCATAATGATCTAAGGAAATCGGCCGGAAAGGACGCCCTGAAGCGTTGACCAAGCACTTAATACTAGCACTGCCAAAGTGCAACACTGGCTGCATCTAATCTACGAACTTAAAACTTCTATGGCGCTGCTGTAATTACGCTCAAGGCATCGTTTGTAAGCCTACAGTGTCCTCCCTGAGTCGTCCCACAATTCTTTCACTCTAAACATTTACATGGCGCCCTATCAGAAACATACTCAGTAGCGAAATTTCCAGACAACGTAACACACAGAGGAGATTCCGTTGCCTCTATAAACGAGCTGTTGATAACGAGGCCAACGACGTCAGTCTCGTCAGACTTGAAAGGCTCAACGAGTTTGCGTTGACTTTTACCTGGTACGAATAATCGCACGCATACGCCTATCAAGAGTCTGGCGTCTGAGACTAAATCCGTTCAAGGTTACCTGATCGAGTGACGACAAACGGCCCAGGGTGAAGTCCAAACAGTTTCTGGTTGATACATGTATATACAATTATACATAATATACATCAACCAGATTAGGTGTCTCCAAATAGGTAGAGTTCGTCGTCATCGTCTTAAAATGAATCGCGCTCTCTAGTAGGCCCCTATACATGTATCTACAATCATTGGACTCGCATGACCTTCACATTCAGTGAATAAAAAATGCTGAGTCATATCGCACTCTTAGAATCCAATTCAACACTCCACGCTTCTTCATTGGGTATTCTAGTGTGGAACTCTATCCCAACATGAAATTTAAAGGATTATAGCTCCACATATTATCGTTAAAATGGAATTACTCATCTTTGCTTATTATCTATAGTTCATCACATCCTTACTGAACCACAATCAAACTTTTGCATCGTTCGCTTTGAGTGAAGTGTCGCGTTTAGTTAAGTTTTTGTATTTAGAATCGTAGTCATGTTTCAAGCATGATAATCGTGTTCTGCTCTTAAGTAATTCTGGGTTCTGGACCATTTTTTTCGAGTTCTTCATACCTCTGCTGTCTATTTATCCACAATGTTTACTCACTCCGTTCAAGCTTTCGATTAATATAGGCTAAACTTAATACAGCGCCCCTTTAAGATACCGGCTTTAGAGTGCTATAATGGTATGTCTTGTAAGGCGATTATGTCCATTGCGATTCTGATCAGACCGGACGTAGTTGATGACTTCACTGTAGTATACCATCATTAAACCATGTCGCATGATTGATTGTCTGATAAATAAACGCTGATCCAACCTCAAATTATGAAAAGGCTAAAAACTTTGGTTTTTGGTCGCAATTTGTCTGATTCAACGTAGGCCACTTAAAATTAATTATTAGTGTAAGAGATAATATGAGATTGCCTTGATATAATGCTATGATTTCATCATTGCCAATAATCTCGGTCGTGATCTTAAGTAGTGTGCTGAAAAAGTTAAACGAACCGAACGACCAAAGCAAACTGGATGGGCACCCTTCAATTTTAAAACACTGCAGCATCCCTCCTGGAATAATTAATTAATTAAGTGATCTCATAACGGTGTGGTTCTAACTAAAGCGTTGAAGCAGACATAGAGGGAGTTGAAAGAAATGGACAGAACTGGTATTGAAGCTTTGGACATTCGACCTACACCGCTCATAATGCCTCGGAAGTGCACCTTCTGTGTGAGTGAGAATATCACAGTTTAAAGAGTTATACAGACTAAGAGAACCATCCAAAAACTTCTCTTCATCTGTAAATGTGCCAACAAGGGTCAATCTAGTTCAAACTGAAGTACTCTCAAGGGAACGTTCGCCTCTACCAAAGTGGAGACTCTCATGCATCAGTTAATTGCTCAGGTCTTTAGAGGTGCATAGAAAGTCGAATGATCAGCTGATTGCTCGTTATACTCACAAAGTCTTCTTGACTCAGAAAAAAATCTCTAAAAATGTCTATGAGACAATTGACCTATTATGTTGTTAGTCCGCATTAAACATAAAGTTAAAAAGAGCTTTCACGTCTATAGTGCAAGATCATAGATCGTTACTAGACTGGTGCCCTGCGCTTCGGTTTCAAGTGGCGTTTTTGAAGTTTGGAGATAGCGATTACGATTGCAAAGGCAGAGAAAGGCTTAGGATTCATAGAGAATATACTTCGGAGACAATTCCCCTTTACTAATTAGTTTAATTCCCTTGCTTGCTTCAGCAAAATACATCAAATCTAAAAACTAATCGGGTTACATGAACCATGTATCACACCTAATTTATAGCGGCGATGCTGATGATGAAGATGATGAAGATGATGATCATGATGATGACGATGACGACGACGACGACGACGACGATGATGATGATGATGATGATGATGATGATGATGATGAGTCTAATAATGATAGCTAGGCATCATTTTGATGATAATACGTAAACCATCTCGAGTTGAGGCACTGCGAAAGATCGCATTTTAGGCAAATATTAGGTGTACAAACCACGCACCGGACAATTCTAGTCAAACTAAGATTTCAATGGCCATGTTGAGAGAGTACTGACCTGTTGCCGAACTTCGCACAATGCACCACGTGCAACGTTCTAAGGAGATGAAACAAAGGCAGACTAAGACTATTTGCTAGATAGATATTAATGAGGACATAACGTCACTTGGAGTCTTGGACTGACACTAAGGAGAGCAATGAACTTTACAATAATTTACCGAGGACTATTCGTACCCATCGCCGCCAAATGGCTGGGGACCATAAACTGATAATGACGACTGATGTTATCTATATTACCCTTATTGTTATTAGATTAATATATCTAATGTTCGACGGGCCTAGTGCAGACTTGGGCTGGCTGATAAATCTGAAAAATCGAGGAGCCCTGATGAACCCTGGGGCTAATATTTGTCCCAGGATGAACTCCTGAAAGTTTCTGCCACGGGTGCAAATTGGGTCTTGGCGTCCATCAAAAAATCTATAGTCACTATGCGCACAATCTATTTCATGGGTGGAAAAACTATGCCTTAAACTACTTGCATTTAACGTAGATTTCTGCAGAGTGAATAAACGCATGCATAGATTTCAAAAGCCAAATGTAACCTTTGCGCTCAGTATAGCACATTGGTGATGTATTTAACAGTCAATTTTATCATCTGCGTTGATCATGCGTGTCAGTGTGTCACCCTGTACAGTTCACACGTGAAAACACTATTGTTTACACAAGCATGCCGTTATATTAATTACTCCAACGTTAATGGTTAGTTGAAACAAATGGGAAGATTAAATTTCTAAAAAGCACTGATTGGTGACCTAATCGTGTTGACACATGAACATCGAATGCTCTAATAAGCACACTCATGCATAATCATTGTGTAATAGGTCAATGCACCATACACGTCATTCGTTAATCGTTATATATATATATATGAAATTGTGTGAATACATAGACCTACAAACTGCAGGCCGAGGCATTTTAATTCAATTTACATTAAAATATATAATAAACGTCTGTATAACTTTCTATGGACGTAGACTACATTCAGCGTTCTCACACCTTTGCTTGTAAACACCTTCAACGATCACAGTCATCTACATGAGACAGCATTGAATTATTATGAACACGACTTAGACCTATTATGTCCGGCCTCTGGCAATTACGTGCATACACTTCACACATGTATATGTACGCCCATTATAAATTATATATAAGTGAGTGATATATATAAGGTCGTTCGATGATAAATTTGTATGTCATTGATGTGATGTATATAATATATATATCACTTCAATGACCTACAAATACATATATATTAATGTATAGAGCATAATCGCTCGCAGTTGAATCAACACATGCGATTTTCAGCTGCGTGAGAATATATATATATATATATATATTATATGATTATATAATATATATGTGTATTATATATACTGGAATTTGCAAGTCATTATTGCTCTTCAGTCGGTCCTATTGTCATACAAAGCCAGACCTGTGGTTGAATTGAATTTGCACTTGAGTTTCTCAAATGCAGTTGCTCATAGAAGCGACTTTTTTATCAACCAGGTATAGGAACCTATATTCAAGAATTAATCATGCTCGTGTAGTTTCTTCTTAAACAAATTCTTTGGCAATGCTAAATAATACTTAGAAGAAGATCAGGCGCTTACAAGTGGCCTGCAAGTACAGATATATAGGAGGCAGGTTTTTAATGCCAATATTCAGCTTTAAGCGAGCCATTTAATCGATCGATTTTTAAGCAGAAGTGTTGGTTATAATATAAGTGAAATTCAATGATATTTCAATAGTTTTTATGAAGCAGTTCTAGTCAGAGAAAATCTCGTAGTTTGTACAGACACAAGTATATCGTAGATGCAATGGAGTTGAAACGACGACATCTCATTTCTTTCATCCTTATTTGGACTGTGTTGGGTGTCGATCACGTTGAGGGGTATCCATCAGGTGCCCCTGATGACGCATATTCATGCACCAGTCTGCTTCCTGGTCACGGTGCACTACCGCAGACGACAGAAATGCCTTATGACGTCATTGTCGATGGCACTCCGAACAACGGAAGCTATGACGTCACTCAAAATCACACAGGTAGGTGTAATCGTATATCGCAATCATACTCGTAGACACCAAAATTCTAAAGCGATACTCAAAGTTAAAACGCAGGGCTCCAGTATATTTACGAGCACAGTGAATCATTCTGATCACACTCTGACGGTCTGACCACATCATCAACGAAACCATAATTATGCAGAGCAACCTACATTCAGCTTCATAGAGGGGTGCTACTGCTTTGCGCTGTACAAATGCTCACGTCCACAGTGGTATCACAATGCATTTCTTAGGCGTTAATCTTGAAAAAGCGCTGACGAAATGCGCAATTAAGTCTACTGTTCGCTGCATTGGGACGGAGAAGCTCAGTTGATGTGAAATGTGTCGTTAGATAGCAGAGATATCATGTGGCAGTTGGAGAAGGTCAGAAGGACAGAATTCTGCTATAGTCCATGTACTGGACGGCGTAAATTTATTTTCGGCGCAGTTTTTTAGTGATTATTTCGTGATATTACAACTCAAGGAATAATGGCTGTTCAGAAATCCCGACAAATCTTTAGTTCTTTATTTTCTTAGACTGGTTACTGGTTACAAGTTCTTCATTATTATAACAGTTAGAATTTCTGTTGAACCCATTTGATCGCTTATCTCCTTTTCAAGCTTTCAACGTTTGAACATCGTGAACATCGTTCAATCGAAAAATTTCACTGCATGCGCACCTTTAATGATCCATTTCATTCGATCAAGGCATCTCTGCTCTTATCTTTGATTTACAATTGTTTTCGTTGCCGTCGACCAGTAGTCCTAACTAATTAATGGTCTTGTGTCTGAAGAGTAAATGGTTATGTGAGATTTGACCTTCGAATTGAAAAGGTTGTAGATCCGTGTGAAAGGGCCGTCGATTATAATTATTGCTTAGCGCATTGTTACACGGCGATATAGAAATTCTTAGATCATGTTATCTCGTCCGTTCTACTATACTGCTCAGCTATTATATTACTGAGACTAGGGTCCTCGTTTTTAAATCGTTGGCCTGTGATCTGCAGTTAAATGCTTTTTCGACAAAATTTCAAAAAATAACTGCAAGATTCGCTTGTGCCAGATGTCTTCCTGCAAAATACAGGTTTAAAAATGTGCAAACAATAACAGCGCTTTTCTTAATATTTGTCGGATAACCGACCGACCAATCAGATGACTGCCTGGCGAACTGAGAGACTGACCGACACTGACTGGCTGACTTTACTGAGTGAGTTTACTGAGTGAATAACTGGACAGTTGACGGTCTGACTGACTGACTGACTGACTGACTGACTGACTGAGCTAGCTAGCGAGTTATTGAGCGAGTGTCTCACCGATTGACTAAGAAAGTGACTGACTAATTTGCTTGTTTATTTCTTTGATTCCTAACTTTTATGATCATATATTTTTCGTTAAGGAATGTCATATTGTTGTTTTCTTGTTCTATAATTATTCGCTTCATTATTCGCTGCATCTGAATTTTAGTAACGATCTCTGGTAAAAGCGGAACAACCTTCAGAGGTTTCATCCTCCAAGCCAGAAAGTACACAACAAGTACTGACTTTACAACAATCGGAAGCTTTTTGACCTCAATCGACGCCAAAGCCACATGCCAAAGTATCGGGGTAAGCTTTCACGGGAAACATCGGGAAGTTAGGCTATTCATGAAGGGACTCTATAAGCCCTATATACCTACAGTATAGGCATATACGTGCATAAAACTGTATGATTATATAGACCTATAAACAGCAGGCCGAGGCATTGGGTGTAATTTAATATTGCAAATAAATACCGGGTCAATGTAAATACAATATGTAGTGTAGTGTAGTGTATTACAATATACTGCTCGACATATAGTATTCCAATACACTACAAAACATTCGACCAGTCTTCCACAGTCCAGTGTCGATTCTACTGTTGTTTTGCTCAATTAATTGTTAAGCGGCGTGAATAATGGGGACGTCATATCCAGGAGGCAGAAACGAGCCAGAAATGCACCTCTTCGTCGCTGTGTACATGGTCGTCATTTAAAGCGCGTTCGACTTAAAATATTTTAGGAATATATATATATATATAAATATATAAATATATATAAATATATATAAATATATATAAATATATATAAATATATATAAATATATATATGCCCTATTGAGTCCTGTATGCGCTTGAATAATATATACAAGATCAGAATCGTTATGACTGAGATAGGCTATTTTAAGTTAGGAAACGGTGAACGAACTTTTGTGTCACCTATAGGCCCTATATGTCAGCATCATACTGTAGTTCCTATAATAATCAATCTTGTTCCATCTGATCAAATGCAATAAAATCTGTAAACTTATGTAGCGCTAATATTGTAGGACAATCTTCTTAACAGTCTCATAACCAAACGCGTTACTTGAATGGCGCCAGAAGAGAAGCATGAAGTCCTGGAAACTTAAACATTTAATCCCAATGGGCCTACTAGTGAAGCAAGTGCTGAGGCCAACGTGAAACACATTTTCCTGTTTGCCGAAGGGATCCCAGCTAATCCTTCAGCTGCGAATATATAGGAACTTATCAGCTCACCTACAACGCATTGCAGGAGACTGATAAACCACAGATTTTCTAGGTCGATGTGATTCAATTTATGTCGTGAACTTTGCTTCTCCAGGGTGCAACTGCGACTCATGTGAACAATACTGATAAACAATCAATTCAAGTGCTTTGGATTGCACCATCGAACGGAACAGGAATCGTTCAATTCAGGTAAGTTTATCTTGATAGTTTTTCCACGATTGACCTCATGAGGAATCAGGCTAAAGGGAGAAATTTAGAATTGTGCGATGAGATATTACTTGGGTCTACAATGTAGCAATGAAACAGCCTTGCACAATGTCAGTACCTTAAGGTGTGCTGGCAATGAGTATAGTCTTTTATCCAATAGGTTCAACTCAGACGACCATTGTGTATGAACACAATAGCGCACTCAGAATACTTTGTAAGGATTGGACGTTGCTTGGGCAGACATGTCTTTGACGAGGAGCAGCCTATGCGCTTAGGCAATGCAATTCAAATCAGATCACGTAACTATGATGGCCCGAGAGCAGGCCAATAGCTCGAGTTTCACGCTGTAATCTGCATCACTTGAGGTTGCTCAATTTTTTCCGCTGAAGCAGTACCTGGTATTGCTGTGGTTGACAAATGAAAGACTGCTTACTCAACATTGAGCCTAACATATCGTTATTTCAGAAAGCAATGCGACTCTTGAAGCAGTTTTATGTGCGACAGATGCAGTCGAATAGTCATCCATATTGCTTGTCTTTCTCACAATAATATGGTTGACGTTATTGTGTTTCTTTATTTTTTATGACGCCACTATAAATCGATTAACAGATAAATTGTTAAAATCAAACAAAGGGTAATTGCCACCTCGATTAGTTGGGTGATTTTTCCCCATAATTATACGTACTGGCAGTAAGTTTAACGAGATTGCTACAAGTAATATTATCGGTTTGGAAATGTTCGCCAATATTCAGAAAGAATGTCGTTTGTGTACACCTCACTCGCTAGTCACGAGATATTGCGTGACGTTAGTCCATATGTCCAAGAGGTCTCGATCAAGGCCCCATAATGTCACACAAAGCATAAGTTTCTGATATCTTCAGAAGATCAACAAACTTTTTATGACATTGCTCCACTTATAGGTCCTACTTATCTGCACTGGGTGATGATAGTCATCGACGTTTCTGTTTACATTGATAACGCTTATCTTAAGGCACAAGTTTTGAACTTGGTATATCGACCCATAACGCTTACATGTATTTCAACAGCTTACATTCGTTAAACTTTGTTCAAAAACCCATTACACTTGTCTTGAGATCACGTTTTGTAAACTTTGTACACCGATCTATAGGCCTACATGTGCCTCGGTCAACCAACGCCTGCCATCGACGCCATGAACGAAAAAATAAAAGTTACTGCTCACCCGGTGCTGCGGACAGTCTATATTTAGATCAGCAAAAACGACCAGCGATTATTATTATTATTAAATTTGTAACGTGCACAAGGTCACACCTAAATGTGAATCTGAGGCGCGGATAGTCAGTCGCCAGGAGAAGATGCAATTAGATTTTCAAATCCTTGAAATTCAAAGAGAAATAGTGAGTTTTGAGTCGCTTTTTGAAGGAAGGAAGTGAATTTGAGCTACGAAGAGAGAGTGGCAGTCGATTCCATTCCCTAGGAGCAGAGACATGAAATGCACGAGAGCCCATAACTGTTCTGCATCGTGGTTCAACTAAAAGACCTGTACTTGATGATCATAAGCAACGAGGAGGAATGTAAGGAGTTAGTAGAGCATGAATATAGGTAGGTGTACTGGTGATGATGGTTTTGTAGGTCAAACAAGCGAACTTAAATTTGATTCTAAATTCAACAGGGAGCCAATGCAGCTGGTGGAGTAAGGCAGAGGAGCATGTTCGTAGTGGGACACGTAGCACTACTCGAGCTAATTATATTGAACATGCCTTACGTTTTGCAACGCGCTGGAGGTCATTAAAGGGTTAAGAGTGGACCACTGCATTAGCGTATGATTTAACTCTACCGTAATGTAGATAACTTATGTCATTTGCCGAAATAGTGCTACTCGCACGGTCTTGCTAACACCCTCGATCTTAATAACGCTCAGTTTTTGTGTAACATTAGGCCTACTGCAATTTTCTATTGGCATTATAGCAGCCTTCATGACGCACGCGCAAATACTTACACATATACATTGATATTGAAACGCGTATATTATGTATATAAAATTATAATATACAGTGTCGTATATATACTATGTATTATATTATATACAAGGTAGACATAGTTGCTAGAAATCATCGACCTAGTTATAGCGCCGTTACATGTCTTCATTTAGGAATGCTTTTATTTGCATTTAACATGCCAAAGTCTATCAATTAAAACAAATCACCTAAATCTTAATTTCAATTTGATAACTTTTTTTCTTAGAGGAGCGATTGTGCAGGTGAAAATGACCATCTGGCAATTTTCTCCACCGCTTCCTCCAACACCAAATACAACTGCAGAGGTACGGAGAACATTAATTGTCGAGGTGCTATATAAATCACTCACGACTCTGTAGTTAGTAATCAGTGATCGTGTGTACTCTTTGGGATTTTAAGTTTCTCTAAGAGACAGTGAGACACTGGCTAGCTAAGAATAGGTATGAGCAATATAACTTTGAATCTCGCCGTACTCTGCAACGAGACAATATATATAACGCATCAGTTGTTCAGCAGTATTAAGAATGCAATTGCATTGTTACAAACAATATTCAGTTAGCAAACTTTTTATGACATTGCTCCACTTATAGGTCCTACTTATCTGCACTGGGTGACGATAGTCATCGACGTTTGTGTTTACACTGATAACGCTTATCTTAAGGCACAAGTTTTGAACTTGGTATATCAACCCATAACGCTTACATGTACCCCAAAAGCCTACATTCGTTAAACTTTGTAAACTTTGCTGCATTGAGTTATAAAAAAAATATTTCACGGCACAACACAAAAAGATAGAATGCTATGTAGGCCGACATGTGTGACGTACATGTGTGACGTACATGTGTGACGTACATGTACTCTGCTACATCTCGTGTTACTATCCATCATTGGCCCTTATGCGCGTGAAGGAACTGACAAATAAATCTTAAAATGTGTCTGTAGTTCAATGTTGTATGTTTCCCTGTGGAACACAATGTTCCGCATGGCGTGACAAGTAAAGAAGTATTTCGTCATCGTGCACGCCCTCCTCCTCCGTTGGCGTCTTCTTTCACTCAAACAGGTGTCCCTCAATCATTTGACACCAATATCAGTGCATGCACCTCTTTGTGCAATTATAAAGCTCTTAAGTGACCAGCAATGCAACAAGATAGGAGTGTGCTTAATAGGCAAACAGTTCAGTGTCATTGAGTACAACCCTACAATAGAGTGCTGCAGGCTGCTTATCAGTTGAGTCTCGATCATTAGGTCAAGGATTTCTGTACAAGCAACTGCCTGATCATATAGAAACAGATGACGAATGAGATATATATATATATATATATATATATATATATATATATATTAAGACTGCGGTAAATGCAAAGTCACGCCATGGCACATTATATCATACCAACTTCGTGTCATGCCATGTCATTTAGTGTCTTGTCATTTGTAACTATGTGTTCATGACCGTTCATAACACAGATTAGAATAGAAGAGAATAGAATAGAGGATAGCTTAAGATAACAGAATAGAGGATAATGTAATAGAATAATATAGAATAGAAAAGAAAGCCATATCTGTCTGGTTACAATTCAACGGGGGCCGTAGGGAAGTGATGAACCCACTGGATTGCAACCTATCCCCCAAAAGTCAACTTCTTTCCTTCTTTCCCTGGGAGACGGCGTCTGCTAAAAATGAGACGAATAACGTAATGGACGCCTTGCATGGCTGCCGACGGTTAAATTCGACTCATGTAATAACTCGTCATCGTTCGTTCATATTGTACTCGTAATTGCCCGACCGGTTCTATATTACGTGATCTGTTTATTGGTTTTCTTTTTGGCTGATGAGGCAGATGTGGATGGTTTGTTTCAGCCGCCGGTTGCCATAGATACAACCGAGTGTGGAAAGTCAAAGGGATGCTACTTCAGCAACTGTGCCGATCCAAGTGACGCTAACCAGTGCGAATACGGAGTGACATGGTCAGCCGCTGGACCAACTGTAACTGCATTCGAGCTGTTCGCATCGGCTACCTTCACTACCACTCCCTACGTAGCGTTTGGACTCTCGAAAGACACACAAATGGTATGCATTTCAGGAATTGATAGTTGCATCTGCTATCACATACAGAGCCGTATTACGCTTTCCCTCCTTTTTGTGGGACCGTTTCACAAATAGGGTGGAGTACCCCTTAGATGCTAGTATAAGAAACATGACATAATGTAGGTGTAAGGAAGAAATTATTATAATCGTCTAAAGAGCAGTTTTGTACAAGATGTCGATAAATGTTTACAATAGACAAAATTTACAAAGTCAACGATTATTAGTATACTATATCGAGTGGTGCATGCATATTAAGCTGGTAGCCTGGTATCGTTATAGATAATCTAATTGTTAACCTAATTAAATATTAATTGAAATTTAATTGAAAGGTGGTTCAGTGCGTAAACTACAAATACCTTAAAGATCTCGACGACGGGACTTTGATGTTGAGAAAGAATCAATAATGTCTTGAAAATCAAGGCTTTGAACGATTTCGTATTCAATGTCCATAAATGTTAGGGTGCTTAATCTTTCTTGACCCATGGTTGATTTGACAGCACTTTAATACGTTTGAGATGACTGAAGGATCGTTCACCAGAGATGCAGTTAGAAACTGGCAAAGTTAAGTTAATGCGCTGAGCGACATACACGTTTGAAAATCCGATCTGTAGGTTCAATTCATTCATCAATTTAGGCTGGTAAATTGATAATTAACCGGTCCATCTGCAGTGGTGTTTTCCTTGTCGGAAATGATCGAAATCCTTTTAGAAATGTTTGCCGTTGAATCAACTCATCACAGATTCATTGGTGACATAATCAGAGTAGAATTCCACAAACAACTTTGTTTTTCATAGAACCACTACAAGGTTTGAATATTTTAAAAAAATTGATAGTTTTAAATAAGTGACATAGAAAATATTTTTTGTGGTGTAAATGAATTGACTTTCTCTGTTCAAAATAATGAGACTTTAGCAGGGTTCAGAAGCACATTAATTGTTCAAACGCCTCTGAGGAAGCTCTTCACTGGCATAGTCCTGTGGTGCTTTTAGCTGAAGGTCAGGCAAATGATGCCATTTATAATATGAGTCGATACTCTGTTGCTTACCCAAGGTATTGCGTGATCTGTCGGCACAATGGGGCCTTGTGTTCCATGGGGGCGGTATCATTTGACACTCATTTACCAACCATGGAGAATATCCGAAGAGTTACCTCAAAGGACATAATATTTCATGAGCTATCATCCATTTATAAGCTGTTCTTGGCCATAAAAATTCTCCCTGTTTATTTGTGCAAAATGCTCATTATTATCTATCGCAATTGCACTTTTGACTCTTGTACTGTGCCTGGCGTCTTTAACTGAAACATATGTTTGAATCTGTGCACAGGGCGACGATAGTGTTACTGATTGCATCTACAGCCAAAGCACAGGCAGCGTCAACGTACAGATGTCTTGGAATAACGATCATACCAATTCAGTGCTAATGGACGTAAGCAAAACTCGCCTAAGTTCATTATCAACCACTCCAAACATGACATGACATTTTCTTCAGCGTTCATTCACATAACTCCGCAATTGCTTTCGTTTAAACGTTCCGAAATCTGGTGAATGGTCTTCTATAGCCATTTGTCTTGAACTCACGTTAACTTAGTTAGCATCGCATAAATTATGCACAACTAGTTGAATAAGCCGCTTAGAAATGTGCAAAAAAGTTAGTTTGCTGTTTGATATGTTATTTAAGGTAGTCCTTACAATTCTTAAACGTTGAACATTGCTTCCCATGCTCGCGTATGAATGTCGAGACTCAGATAGGACAAAATCCGACGATCAACATTGGTAATTGAAATTCGAAAGTCTTATTGGTTACGCACGCGCAGTTAAAAGTTCAAATTGGTCTTTGAGACTAGAGAACTAGATTTGTTTTATATATAAATGTTTTATGTTTACACCTTATGTGAGCTACTGTGCGTTTGCTGGTAGTATAGTTTAAAGAATATTCCTACTTACTTACATACTTTAAAAGATAAAGAGCCAATGGCCACTAAATGAACCTTTATGGTAAAAATATAGAAAACGAAAACAGAGAAGAAGCAATGCGGTCAAAAAAGAGTATACAGGCCAAAAATAAAAGAGACAAATGACTAAATGAATAGACAACGACGATCCGCCAGTTGCCAACGTCGCCCTGTGGCCGCCGACCGGAGTGTCCCATGACGTTTTACCGTCGGGAATTCTCCAAGTCGTCGAACTTTCTCACGCTGTACAGTGTAGACTGTAGACTCATCGAATGAAGGAAAGTTTGAGACAAAATGGCGGTTTATTTTCTGCATTCGTTGAAATGATCGTTGCAAATGATCGGAAAGGGTAAGATTTTCGGATCGCGAACACCCTTATGTTTGTACTCGGGTGATTAAAAGGATTTTTTGAAAATTTGGGAGCAATCGGTCAAGTGGATCAAATGTTTTTGTGGGACATACATACATAGCTCTTTTTCTTTTTATGTAGGTTGTCTCTATAATGTTTTAGCATAGCAATGTAAGTGGCCCTATGCATGCATTACAATTGCACTCTTCATTAGTAAATATCTTATTGTTTGCTCATTTAGAAAACTCTGAGTCTAGTGAATGGAAGTATATCCGGGTCTTTGAGCAACGGAATGCTCATCTGTCGATTTGCTCGACTTACTTACTCACCGCCTACGAACAACCGATCGAAGCGACAGACCAACGAAGACCAGGTCTATTACCCAGGATCAGACCTCTACAACATCCTCATAGCCAAAGGAATCTCAAGCAGTGGTCAGTGCATGTAGTAGAGTAACAAGATTTCAAAGGAATCTCTTGCATTTATGAAGCTTGTTAATCACAGATAGCCATTCAGGATGAAATTGATCATAGAGTGACTAAAGTCTCCAGAGGCACATCTTAAAACTTTCATTGCCTAATTAAAGATCCTTTTGAGGTCTAAAGGAACGTGGTGCACCTTGCGCATTACATGTATGTTAGAAAATTGTTTACTAAAAAGGGCATTTAGCGATTTTTTTTATTGAACTTGAAAAGAATTGGCTCTTTTAATAATCAACTGAACATCTTTAACAAATAATTTTATGATGCGCAGCCAACAACAGAGGATTCCACTTGATAGGCCTAAATTTTGGCGTATAAGTGTGTCCATTACTTTGTACACTCAAATCAGGCCTATAATAAATGCATAGTTATACACATACGTAGACGTTCCTATAAAATAGATCCTCCATAATAATTTCTGCTTTTAAAATCATATCATGTGTTGCGTTATGGCCAGACATGGCTTTGTCCAGGTTGTCTTCAAAGGCTCACACCGCATGATATTGATTTACACGTCACAAAGAAGCTCGAGTCAATTAAGGCAATGACTGACTCATCAAGCACGACATTGTCATGCAGGCAACGACATAATAACTTCTGATGAGTTTCTTGTGATTCGGCGCTATATAAATATCAATTAAAAGTTTAAAATGTATGCTTGGAATAAACTATTGAAGTTGTAATGACATTATTATTGTGTTCTTTGTGAAATCAGGGGCGAAGAATAAACATTCGTTCCAGCCAGCAGCCTCTGCAACCCAAGTCAATTTTACTCAGTTTGACGCTTTTCCTGATAACCCACCAAGTCCTCCAACGCCAGACACAACTGGAGAGGTATTATAGAGAACAGTTGTCTGGTACTTGCTATATCTAATCGTTCGACACCGTCAGCAACGCCTGCGCGTGTTTGCGCAATTATTTAATGTCTTTAAAAACCATCAAACGACTAGCATTGCTGCAAGACCAGAGTGAGATCATATTGGACTACATGCATATATATATGATATATATATTTTGTATATGATATATATATACTTATATATATTATATATATATATGTAAACAGTTCAGTGTCATTGAGTACAATCCTTCAATCGAGGGTTCTGGCTGCTCATCAGTTAATTGAGCCTCGATCATTTAGGCTTAGGTCAAGTATTTCTGTACAGGTAACTGTCTGATGATATAAAAGCATATGGCGAATGTTAGCTATAGTTAAATGCAAAGTCACGTCATGACACATCCTATACGTGGTTTCTCCTTAAAGAATCTTGGTCCGTCTTGCTGGAATTCACACTACCCATGGCATTGAAACCCTTTTCACTCTTTCAGTTTATAAGACACATTTACGTAGGTACTTGATTTCTCAGGTCTTCTTGTTATAGTTTCATTCAAAGTTAGCAGAACCATAAACTCATTTATCTGAATGACCGTGCAATGTACAATTTTGGTGACTTGTTAAGTTTTACTGTTTGTGTATGTTACGTCATTAATCAATTTTTTATTTTATGTGTTTTCTGTCACCTTCTCTTATTCGGCCTCCCGTCTAACGTGAAAGTTTTATTATTGATTGTTTGGGTGTCCCTTCTTAGGGGGCCTTTCTGGCCCCTTTAGGTGTCTCCCTTTGTGTTCTAGTATCAGCTACTTGTTATCTGATCATGTTCTATTTGAAGGATGCAATAAAAGACTATATTATGTTATGCTATCTTATGTTATGCTATGTTATGTTATGTTATGTCATGTTATGCTATGTCATGTTATGCTATGTTATGTTATGTTATGCTATGTTATGTTATGCTATGTTATGTTATGCTATGTTATGTTATGCTATGTCATGTTATGCTATGTTATGTTATGCTATGTTATGTTATGTTATGTTATGTTATGTTGTGTTATGTTATGTTATGTTATGCTATGTTATAATTGATACCAACTTCGTGTCATGCCATGTCACTTAGTGTCTTGTCATGCGTTAATCTGTTAATATAATATATTTTAATAGATTTGAGTAGATTAGATTTGAATAGAATAGAATAGGATGTCTGTCTGATTCTAATTCAATAGATCTTAACCGTCTAATACATTATGATGCGATACCTACACTAGTCCACCTTGTGTGAGCAGTGAACAGTCTAGGTTTTCTTTTTGGCTGATGTGGATGGTTTGTTTCAGCCACCAGTTGCCATAGATACAGCCGAGTGTGGAAAGTCAAAGGGATGCTACTTCAGCAACTGTGCCAATCCAAGTGACGCTAACCAGTGCGAATACGGAGTGACATGGTCAGCTACTGGACCAACTGTAACTGCATTCGAGCTGTTCGCATCGGCTACCTTCACTGCCACTCCCTACGTAGCGTTTGGACTCTCGAAAGACACACAAATGGTCTGCATTTCAGGAATTGATAGTTGCATCTGCTATCACATACAATTCACATGATCACGTGGTTTATTGCACTTTTTTGTTATATGATATACATGTAATATGAATAATAATACACTTCCAAATGTACGTGGTTGTAATGCACCATCTTCCAAAAGAATATGATGTGAAGGCTAGCTATTTTAGTCACGCTCATCAATCAACAGTTACTAATACGACACTCTACTCGATTAGTAAGCTTTAATATGAGTGAAATAGAGGCCTACATGTAGACAATCTCTGTTCTGTTCTTCAGCCATCTTCGATACGAAGGCAGGCCGCGTCATGCACAGTCCTTCTCCATTTCTGTCTGTTCTCGACAACCCTCATCATCTGTGTTGTCGAAAGGTCCGTCCATTTGCCGATATCATCTAGCCAATTTGTTCTTGGTCTTCCTTTTCCTCTAGCTCCCTCTATTGTCCCTTGTGTTATCTCTTTCTCTATGCCGCCCTCTTTCTTTCCTCATTACATGTTTACAATATTTCATCTTCGCTTCTTTTACAGCGCCTAAGAATTTTCTTTCCACACCTGCAGCTTCCAACACCCATTCTTTTGTTTTCCTATCTTTCCGAGATATCCCGAGGATAAGTCTCAAACACTTCTTGTTTCTTCATCTTTTCTTAACGTCCAACTTTCCGCTCCGTACATGGCTACTGGCCATACGAGGGTCCTCATTAATCACAGCTTTGTTGTAAACTGTATTCCATGATTTTTTCCTAATCATTTTGCTATGCCGTATCCTTTTGCTGAGCGTGATCTGATCTCTTTCGCATTGTCACCATCCTCTGATAGGAGTTAGCCGAGATACAAGAAAATATTTACTTGTTCAAAGGTGCAGTTATTGACTTGTATTCTGCACGGCGCTTATTGTGTTGTCATTATTTTTGTTTTTTCCATGATATTAAAAGACTGTATTTCTTGCTGGCTACGTTCAGTCTATTTATCAAATCCCGGAGCTTTGTCTCAGAGCTTGCAAGCAAGATGATGTCGTCAGCATGTCGTACGTTGGACATTCTCCTGTCGCCAATTCTGATTCCGTCTTCATATCCCTCTAGTGCTTCTCTCATTACCATCTCTGCTAGGATGTCAAAAAATATGATGAAAATACACAACCCTGTCTCACTTCCCGTTTTACCCTGAACTCTTGAGATACTGTTCCCACCACTCTTACTCTGGCCTTTTGTTTACGATATAGATCTGTTATTATATTTACTCTGTGTCCCAGATATAATAGTTTTAACCAAAATGAATTTATTTTTCACAACAATGAGGTATTTGAATGAGTTCAGAAGCACATAAATAGCTCAAACGCCTCTGCGGAGACTCTTTCGTAACGTGGTCCTGTCTTTAACTATCATGGGTTTGTGGTGCTTTTAACTGAAAGTCAGAGAAATTAATTTGAGTTGGTACGTATAGGCCTGCGTTGTTGCCCATCTAATGACCATAATATGTAATGAGCAGCCATCGATTTACAGACTGTATTTGACTCTTCAATGTTCCCTGTTTATTTGTGCAAAATGCGCATTGTCAGCTATTTCAATTGCGCTGTTGACTCTTGTACTGTGCCTGGCGTCTTTAACTGAAACATATGTTTGAATCTGTGCACAGGGCGAAGATAGTGTTACTGATTGCATCTACAACCAAAGCACAGGCAGCGTCAACGTACAGATGTCTTGGAATAACGATCATACCAATTCAGTGCTTATGGACGTAAGCAAAACTCGCCTCAGTTATCTATAACACAGACGGTTATGTCTGGGTCAAAGTTATTTTCTTTTTTTCTTTTGCTGTATCTCATATCACTGTATTATATTTGTGTATTTTAAAATGACGAGCCTCTCACTGTACAGCCTATAGATTCAGAGGCGCTCCCAGTGCGAAAAGCTACATATATAGCATGCGAGCAGAGGCGGCGATCTCGCTCGACAGGTGGGGGACACCCAATGAGAGGAGTAGAAAATGTGGGGGACTTAGGTATAAATTGTCCCCTCTCTGTGAAAGGTGTGGGGGACTTGTCTCCCTCGACCCCTCTGGATCGCCGCCCCTGTATATGAGGGAAAAGAAAGGGTCTACGAGTATGGGCAGAATAAGAAGTAGTCCAGTTAAGACCATAGAAGGAATAAGATCGCTCCAAAGCAAAGGGCCAACAGACACATAAGCACAGTATGGGTCATCAGCAGTCCGAGTCGGTGGTTTCAAGAGGTCATGTCGAAAGAAGACGACGGATTAGGTTACAAAAATTGAGCGAAGTCTGTCCTAAAGACACTGTAAGTAAAGAAACGAAGCTGAGGCATGTGTAATTGCTCGGTCATGAAAGTCGAGATGATGTGAGAAGCGACGAAGACAGGCAATCCGGCGAAGAGTTGCATTTAGCACCGGTTGAAGAGATGACAGGATATGCAAATCGATGAGTATCGTATCATCTTAACGAAGGGACGCGGTGGCATACGTAGCGGTATGTTTTGTGCTTTGCAACCGAAGGGTCAAAGGTTCAAACCCACCTCAAGTCACTGGGTAGCGACCTTGGACAGGTTGCTCACCCATAATTGTCTGTGAGAAAGGCAGCAGGAAGCCACTTCACCAATCTCATCCCCTGCGTGGCGTAAGGTCTACCCAATGTTTAGTACAGATCTGCCTTCGGGCAGAGAATTCCTCATCATTTAATCTTAAATATTTATAAAGAGGAAATGTTATCCACGTGTCCCAAGAATGGCTCACGAATGGAACGCTCTGCCAATATGAGCATCTTTGCAAAATCTTGTGCGAATTTCTAGGTCAATGTGACTATTTTCAGTAAAATATTTACTTAAAATCCTAAAATTTGAACATTTACAGTTTCGATTCGCACAATTCGACGACATTCGATGGGCTACAATAACTGGGAGTTCGTGTTCCTCAAGTCTCTGTTATAGGTCCGCTCTTGTTTATCACATACACGACTGAGATCTTCTCTATTTTCCTGATCGGTTGGGCTGCTGGTCATCTCATTGCTGATGACGTTCATTCATCGGTCTATATACGGTGCAGAATTGCTTTTAAGCTATTAACTGAGCCAAAATATTTGTAAATAACCTGAGGGTATTACCTTTTAATGGCCCACCCTATATATATATGTGTGTGTGTGTGTGTATGCGTGTGTGTGTGTGTGTGTGTGTGTGTGTGTGTGTGTGTATAAGACCACTGCATTTGTCTTTAATTTATCTAGTTCACTTTACACAATTAACAGGTCGTCTCCATCAGGTTTTCACAGAGCTATATATACATGTAAGTGACTATATGAATGCATTGCAATTGAGAGTTGCATTAGTAACTAGCTTAAGGTATGTTCGTTTAGAAAACCCTGAGTCTGGTGAATGGAAGTACATCCGGGTCTTTCAGCAACGGAATGCTCGTATGTCGATTCACTCGACTTACTTACCCACCGCTTACGGACACCCGATCGAAGCGACAGACCAACCAAAACCAGGTCTATTATCCAGGATCAGACCTCTACAACATCCTTATAGCCAAAGGAGTCTCAAGCAGTGGTCAGTGCATGTAGTAGAGTAACAAGATTTCAGAGGAATCTCTTGCATTTATGAAGCTTCTTAATCACAGATAGCCATTCAGGATGAATCCGGGGTACATCTTAAAACTTACATTGCGTTGGCTAATTAATAGATTTTTTGAGCTCTAAAGGAACATTGTGCAATCTTGCGAATGACATGATAGAAAATTGTTTACAAACAAAGTGCATTTAGCAATTTGTTATTGAATTTGAAAACAATTGGCTCATTTAATAGTCAATTGAACATCATTGGCAAATAACTTCTGACTCGCAGCCAACAACAGATGAGTATATTTGGTAGATTTTGTTCAAGCAAATAATTATATACATGAATACACACATTCGTAGATGTTAGTGTATAAAATGGATCTTCCATAAATGATTTCTGCTTTGAAAGTGACATTATGCGCCGCGTTATGTCCAGACCTGAATTGTAAGGGGACCAATTTTCATGACCCGACCCAACTCGACCCATCCAAAATGGTCCCGACCAGATTTCTGAAGCCTAATTAATGTCTGACCCGACCATGAAGTGCATGACCCGCACCGACCCAATCCGATCCGACCCGCTTTTGTTGAAATTTTACAAATTATAATTTCTCGTCAAGTTCTAATGTCGATAAAACGCTAAACAGTCAGATCGCAAAATATAGGATAATGATATTGATATTTGAAGCTCATAGGCCTACTAATTAAACGGATCAGTTAAGATACTTTCGATTGTTACATTTATTTCAGCCCAAACTTACCTTCTCCATATATTCTTGCAAAAGAATCCCGGATATTACAAGGTACGTTAGAGACCAGGCCGCATTCCCCAGCTTTGCATTCCTAGCTAATTCACACGTTTGTGATCTATCCGTTGACCTTTCGTTTTTCTATCTCAAAAATAAATGAGAAATCATTCCATACGGCTGCTTGATGTGAAAAATCCGGTGTTGCCTAATTATCGCACTAATTCCTTCGCCATATTAGCTGATTGCAACTGATTGATACTATGGAAAAAATGATGGGTCGAAATGGGTCAAGGCTTTGGACCCGACCCAATTCGACCCATCAGGATCTTGACGTGACCCGACCCGCCGATTGTGCAGATATTCATTACCCGACCCGGCCCGACCCTATCTGACACGACACGCGGGTTAACCCGACTAACGGACTGCTCTGACCCTGACAGGGCGCTGTCCAGAATGTCTTCAAATGTTAAAACTGCATAAATACATTGAATAAATGCACGTCACAGAGAAGCTTGACTCAATTAGGACACTAACTCATCAAGCGTGACATCGTTATGCAAACTGTGGCATGTATAGTCTATGACTCTGGGTGATGTTATGGTCCTTGGATTTGACAAGCAACAAAGATGTTTGTATCGTAAAATATAAATTGTTTAACACCCGGAAGAACAGCAATATGCAACCTGTACAAGAGTCTCCCATTCACGCGAGTCTTGACGCCTACTGCCTTAACCACGAACAGCTTTAATAGTCAGTAAGCCTTATAATGCAAAACGTGGTACTGAGAGTAGAAAATAACCTAATTGTCTTGACTAGACTAAGCATAGTACGACGGAACAGTGAAGGCTCGCAAATACCAGACACAACTCGTGTCCAACGCGAAATCAGATAGGCCTACCCAAAACCTATTCCACTGTCCCAGCCACCAAACCACCAATTGGTTTTCTTCAAAATGGCTGTCGCAGCTCCTGAATCAAACTGTAAACCGCAACAATAGAGAACGAGACGAGACGTGACGAGGCCCGTTCAGGCCTATATATATATATATATATATATATATATATATATATGTCCAAGCTCATCCCATATTCTTATTGGTGTCGACAATCCAGATTATCAACATAGTTTAGTTGGATAGCTTATATAGCTAATGTTCGGTCAGTAAGCAGTCTTATCCCAGCTGAGTAACAGTGAGCATGATGCAACAAAACCAATAACAGATCACTTCTGATGAGTTTCTTCTGATGTATAAATATCAACTTAAGATCAAACATGCATGCTTGAAATAAATTATGGAAGTTGCAATGCAACTATTGTGTTCTCTGTGAATTCAGGAGCGAAAAATAAGCATCCGTTCCAGCCAGCAGCCTCTGCAACCAAATTCAATTTTACAGAGTTTATCACTTCGTCTGATAATCCGGGTCTTAGCCCTCTCATCAAAGCACACGGTTAGTCTATCAGCTTCACTATAGACTTCTATCAATAACCTCTGCTTTTGGCAGTAGGCATGATCATTATGTAAATTATTATCAATGAATCAGTTTATATCCTTCTATCCTTCTGCCTTCGAAAGCCAGAAGGATAGAACTGATTATAGTATTTTTCATCAGTTGATTACTGGCCCTATCTGGACCCTAATAAACGCTGAGCCTCGGAGCATTTGACCCCTTCTGACCCTTTCGGGGGCCTGTGTTACAGTGTACAATTGCTCAGCGCCATCGATATCCTATGGAAAGAGTTCGTTTGTCACTTGTGAACTTTGAAGGAAGGAATATTAAATTTATATTAAATACAATTACATATTATATTAGGTCAATAACAGCATACTTGTACTGATACGGTGATACCAACGTACGAACGTGCATGGTCTATTCAATGACATAAAACGCATTTTCCCCAAGTATTTCGCCACTCTAGGGTAGAAATCATGTATATATAACTGATCCAGTAAACTTATCTTGGGAGTTCTGTGCCCTGATCTATGGGTCTTGGTTGAAAGTTATTAGTGCTTTTTTGCACCGAATGCAGGTATTATGATGATTTTTGCGTGGATGGTATTCGCCAGTTTTGGAATTCTCATGCCTCGCTATTACAAAACAGCCTGGCCTGGAAAGACATGGGGTGGAAAGGCAATCTGGTTCCAGGCAAGTCACTCTATTTCTTGTGAACTACATGTATGCTATTAGTCTGATTGTGAAAATCCTCATTGATTGCATGATATTTCGATTTCTCCGTCCTATGGCAGATGTCTAAGTTTAGGGTCCAAGTCAAATTTCAGATAGGCCTACAGGTTGCAACGCACTGCAATAGGCCTAGTTGTATTTTTAATTTACGTTACATGCTCAATGTAGGCTTAGTTATAGTTCACTCACATAGGCTGTTACATTCAAAGGCGACAATTTAGGCTGATTCACACATTGCAAATTTTACTTCAAGAATTAGCAATGACTCTCATTATCCAATTGTATTTTGAAATTTATATTGTTTTACGGCCGGTGTAATTTATAGGCTAAAGAATTGAAGGTATTGAAAGTCCGCTAGAGATGTCGCTGGAAATGATTGCTTTGCCTAATAACCATCTTGATGCGTTTGTTTGGCTTCAGCTTCACCAACCGTTAATGATTATAACTCTAATCCTGACATCTGCGGCTTTTATCCTCATCTTCGTTGAAGTGAAAGGCTATTCCGAGGTTTGTTGGCCTATAATTACGTAGACACTTTAATGCATCGTCATCACCCGACGGCCATATGATACGACATGCATCGTAATCTACGCTGGACTAAATTTATAATGTTGGTTTATCGTATTCATTAATTTCCATATAGAACTGAAGGCTTTGTCTTCAATTCCATGTTTCTGCCCACTGCCTTCTCTTTTATTTTTGTAACTTTCTTTCAACGCAGTTTCCGAATAGCCTACATTGTAAAGAACAGTCAATCAATCATTCTACATTAGTATGCAAGGGTATTCAATTCATATGGCATGCCTAAACGAGGGAAGATGTAGTTCAAAGATGCTTTTAAAGCAACAAGGCACATTTGAGATCTTTGCAAATTCCGACGGCCCACCATTGAGCTAAAACCAATTTTCTGTGTGTTTAATTTTGAGTCATTATTAGGTCAAGGATTTCTGTGCAATCCTATTATTACCGATGAAACTGTCGTCAAGATTTTGAAGAATATGGGCCTACTTATTAAGAATCTGACAAACTCTATATAATTATTTGAGAACCGTAGGTATTTTTAGTTGGTACGGTGGCGCATTGATTGTCATTACTGAACTGCGCTTCATAACCAGTCGTCAGCTTTGAGTTACAATTCGCGACTGTCTGCATCTTATCGCCGTCATATATAGTAGGCTAAAGTAAACCTAAACCTAAAGTAAACCCAAACCTAAATCTAAAGTAAACCTAATCGTGTGATGTAATCGGATGTCTATTTGTGCTTATTTATATAGCGCATTTATTTTGTCATGTTTGACTAATCTGTGTCTTTCAGCTCGAATCTCCGTCGGTCGCTCATCCTCCTCTCGGAATTGCCGTGATGGCGCTTGTCATCATCAATGTAAGTACATTACATCAATCTATATTACCACATGTAATGTTCTCATTTAGTCGATACTATCTGAGCATTGATTGGCCTCTTTTTTGAACCATTATGCTACAGCGCTGAAGGAATGAAACACAAAGCATTGATGCTGAGTGCAACGGTCAGTCATGATGGCTTATGACTCAGCGTTTCTCAATCTTTGTTGGCAGCGCAACCCTTTTTATCTTAATTTATTTATTTGACGGAGCCCCCGTCCAAAACTGAACATAGTCTGTTGAAGGTAGCCTACAAACGCTGGAGAATGCAGGCGATTAGGTCTAGACCTAGATTCAATTAATAACAGCATAAATATCGATGACAGTGACATAAAGCCAGCGCTTCCCAAACTGTGCTCCGCGGAACCAGATGTCCAGCAAAATGCCTCCATTTGTTCACACAGAAGGTTTTCTGCGGAACTCATGTCTTCACCTCTCTGAACCATAGGGTTCCGCGGAACAGAGTTTTGGAAACGCTGGCTTATGTTACATGGGCATATTATAAAAAATATATATATAGGTTAAATATAGACTTATTGCTTGACCATTTTCAATTTCCACCGTGATCTTTAATGGATACTTATCCTGTTGTAGTATTGCTGAGTTTCTTATCCACTTTCAGCCCATTATGGCAGTTTTTCGACCGGATCCAAAGGCTGACAAACGCTGGATATTCAATATTCTTCACTTTCTGGTCGGACTATTGGCTCATCTGTCAGCAGGTACGGCTCAGGATAAATCAACAACTGGATAAGCTCACTAGCGACCAAATATGTGTATGTGCCTCAATTGAAACGATCTTGCGTAGTAGGCCTAATTCTGAAAGGCTACATCAGTTTATTCACTTGCTATTTAATTAGTTGACAGTTTACTATCAAAAGGGCTAAAATTAAAAGGGCGAAAATTATAAGGGCGAACATTCAAAAGAGCGCATGATTAAAAAGGCTACAATCAAAAGGGCACAAGTTGAAAATTATGGCGACAAACAAAAGGGCGCACGTTTAACCCTCAATGGGTCCTTGTCAGAAAGTGACGTTCCAGGTCCTTGGGGTTCAAACTGCACCCCTATTTATTTGAGAATACAAATCAAGGATATGCTCTGTTTACTGGTAATGGAATACCATGTATTTTATATAAGCATAGCACTGTTCAATGTTTTCTTAAAATTACACATCTAAAACGTCCAGTTACATACATTTGTCACACAGTACATTTGATACATTGACAGAGTGTGCCGGACAAGCAGGCCTACAGCACTTATTGCAGAATTTGCGTGTCAAACTGTCAAACTGTCGCGGACACAGATGACAACGTCCCTGAGTCTTCTTCACTTTAGCTGGTACCACAGTTCCTGCTTCGAATTCTCCAGAGTCCAGTTCTATAAGTTGGATTGCATCCATGATCGGTCTTCTGAGCAGGGCTGGCTTGTCCAAACGTCTTCTTATAAGTGGCTCAACAAGAGACTCTCCGAGACTGACGATGAATTGGCGACGGCGTATCGCTTTGGACGACTTGTTCCAGTCAGGGTTATTGCGCATCCAGACCACGAAACTGGCAATGGCAGCTGTGTCAAGCATGTTGAAGAACAGGACCATTGGCCACCTGTTGATCTTTCGTTTACAGGAGTAGATGCACGCCAGATGATCCATGTTATCTACACCGCTCTTAGTTGCGTTGTAATGAAGGATGATCTCTGGTTTTTGTTTCAGACCATCGACAGCTTTGTCGTGATGCATTGTTGACAAAAGAATGACCGATTTTCCCTTTTTTGGGACATATGATACCAAAGTCTTGTTTCCATCAAATGCAAAGATCGAAAAAAATTCGTCTCTGTTTTTTGCTATCATGCTTAGAGGAATGTCTCGTTTGTTCTTGCGCATTGTTCCAACGTAGGTCATACCCTGAGTAAGCAATTCTTCTGCCAGCGCAACGCCTGTAAATAGGTTTTCTCCCACTACATTCCGTCCACTCTTGTACCAAGGTGATACCATTGCTTTCACAATACGAGCTCCCTGATCGTGATCTCGAATTTCATTTGGCTGCCGCCCAAGATAGACCTCTGCGTTCAGTGGATAAGACGTGGCACTGTCACAGCACCACCACACCTTTATCCCATATTTGGCGGGTTTGCTGGGTATATACTGCCTAAATGGACATCGCCCTCTGAAGGGGACAAGTTGTTCGTCCACTGTTATGTCTGTTCCCGGGATATAGTATTTTCGTAATCTTGCAACAAACATTGTCCACAGATCTCGAATAGCAGCCAGCTTGTCGGTAGCACGCCGTTCTTCGCGAGTGTTTTTGTTGTCGAATCTGCAATAGCGCAAGATCTGTTTGAAGCGCTTTAGACTCATGGTGGCGAGAAAGATTGGTCTGCCATATTTTCTGGACCACAATTCTTCGAGTGACTCTTGATTGCCTCGATAGACGCCTGCTAATAACAATAGGCCGATAAATGCTTCGCATTCTGTCCAGTCGAATTCCTTCCAGCGTTTTTGGTTATCCTGATGAATAGAGTTCCATTCTCGATAACAACGTTCTGCTTCTCGGTTCGTTTCCTTTATGACTACAGACAGAATCTCTTCGCACAAGTAAAGTTGAAATACCTCTTTGAGTGAATCTTTGTGTCCTTCGGATGTTACTCCGGGTTGCTGCCGGATAATGTCCTGAACTTGCCGACGGTGAATTCCAGGTGGCTCAGTAGTCCATTGTCTGCCTGTTCAATCCACAATCGTGTTGGTACAACCAATGAGCTGCTCTGCAGCTGTGGGTTGTGTTGGATCTGCAGTATTGTGTGCGCCCCGTCCACGATAATAACCATGGCGTGCTCCACGTGTACCTCTTGTAATTCCTCTTGCAGTACCAGCTCTTACAGGACCTCTTCCTCTTGTATTCCTTGTAGTAGATGGTTCATTTACCTGCTCTTCGTCAGACGGACTGACATCTTCTGATTTGTCAAATTCCTCGGACACATGATCTTCGTCATCAGAGGCGGGACCAACTTCAGGCAAATAATCTCCATCTTCAATATCATCGGCATCCCCTTCAGCTACATTGTCTTCATCGATTTCTGAATCCTCTTCCATAATCATTCGAAGAGCTTCAGCTGTGGAATACCTAGCCATGGTGTTATTTATTTTCTAATACTTGAAATGTAAGCAAAACAAATTGGCTGACTTCTAAAAAGGTCAAACTAATATCAGGAAATATCAAAAATATAAAAACATAACAAATTATTGCAGTATTTAGCACGAATTACCTGAATTTGTTCATCGCATCAACGTCATAATTTTGGGGTGCAAATTGCACCCCCGATGAACATATGCTGGCAAAAATTGACGTAAACTCTTTTGTTATCGTTTTATGCAGGTCTATAGGCAAAAATGGTACACTAATAATGTCCTAGAAGATAACTGCTGAAATTTTACTAATAACACGTGAGTCGCCAAAGAAACGGCCGTGGGGTGCAAATTGCACCCCAAGGAACCATTGAGGGTTAAAATGGCGAATGTAACTTAATTAACAGAACAACAATTTAAAGACTGCTCTGATTGGTTGAAAGAAATCGTAGCCGAATATGTTTTGCGTTTTAATAATGGATTATTTACAGGTACATATTTAGGCCTATTGCTCATAACCTAGAGCTGCAAGCTTAATAGTGAAATCTGTCAGACGCCAGTATTAAACCATAGCTAACATTGGCATTCTTTACAAGATGACACTTAATCGTGCATTTTAATAATATTATGTCATAGGCCGATTTTCTGTATAACATGACTCCGAATCGTGCATTTTAATCCTTGCTTGTAATGGAGTAAAAGATGTTCACAGCTTCGCTGACTGACTCCTTTTCATTTATTTACATTCGCCCTTTTCAACGTGCGCCCTTTTGATTGTCGCCCTTTTGATCGTGCGCTCTTTCGAAGTTCGCCCTTATGTCTATAGCGCTACTCTTAGACTAAGCACTGGGCACCAGGTTATTCACGAGCGTTGCATCGCACTGGTAACTGGACGGGTTGACAAGAGATCGATGTTATTTGGAGGCTGGAGCTCAGAGGTACCAGAATATATGTAATTTTATGTATATCTGACAAAGGAACATTAATGGTTCACCTAACAGCCTAACAATGTCATAGTTAATGGTATGATTTTCACTTAAGGTGTTACACCAAAGTTTCTCTGTAGGACTTCGTTTAAAATGAATAATAGGGTCAATGAAGAAAATCGAGTGTTTTGAAACAATGTCTCGTTTGTTTAGCCGTGGCGATATTCCTGGCAACGTACATTGAGAAACTGCGTCTTCCCGAATGGTGTCGATGGGTCATGGTTGGCTACATCTGCTGGCACGCAAGCATCGAAATCATTCTCGCCGTCCATATGCACATGATGACCCGCAGGAGTAAGTTCACAACATCTGTAAAAACTCATCGGCCTCAAATTTAAAATCAAATTACTGGCTGAACTTTTCTAAATGTCTTATCAGCCACTTGAATGCTATGCTGAGTTACTCTGTTATTATGATTAAGAGAGAAAATTACGCGTGATTTAATGCTTATGATATCAGGGTCGTTCCTTCTTTAGGCTAGGTTTGCTAGTTTATACGCATAGTCGTTCAAGACTTATGATAAAATTATAGGCTCTAGCGTCTCGAGTTTTAAAGACCTATAGGCTGTCGAGAATCTTAGTCGTGGGCATTTTGGAATAAGATTTAAAATTAAGCCTAAACTACGACTCAGCGTAAAGAATACTAGGTTTTCTTACTCCTTAATATCCGGGTTTTTACTTAATCGTAGAGCAATAGCCAGCTTTTAGAATCGTGTGTTAGCTATTCAATATTTCCCTCCTGTCCTCAAATGACAACACTGAACGAATTAAATAAAAAGTCATATCTCTCACATAAAACACAATCCAATCCTTTCAGCCCTCGCATTCATTCGTCAGTTGGTAGCTATCAAACTATATAGTTCAATCCATTCCTCTTCCACCCTAACCACTCCTTCGCCTTTCCGGCACCTCGTCACTCAAATGTGAAAATCGCTCCATGTCTAATTTTGTTGTCCCTCCTCTTTGACAGAAACTCCCTCCAGTTTTAAGACAAATATCTGATCCATTCTACGAACTCACTAAAACCTCATCTCGTGTGCTCTCTCTCTCTCTCTCTCTCTCTCTCTCTCTCTCTCTCTCTCTCTCTCTCTCTCTCCATATAATGTCTGTCACTCAAGACTGGAAACACAGCTTCTCATAACTGCACTGCTATCCTGATTCCTTCTCTTTTCCCTACATCCCTCGCTGTTTCAACTCTAGGCTAAACACCATCCACATTAGCCGTATGACTGTCTGCCTGCCTCAGGCTGCCTGTCTGACTCTCTGGACCTCTGCAAATCGATTATGTTCTGATTAATCGCCTGGTTTTGATTTTATGGACATTGTATAAATGTTGAGTATACCACAACAATTATGAATGTGGGTTTTACTCAGAATAAATGAGTTGGCTGGGGTGCATTTAGAACAGAAATTTCGAACCAAATTTCTTTCCTGGTGTCAAGTTTGAACTACTTGCTTCTCGAGTGACAATCCAACACGCTAACCACTGCGCCATCTAGCATAAAAAATTAAGAGATTACATTTATACAAATTGGCTCATTCTTAAGATATTATCCAAGTTATCCTGACTGAAATCGATGTTAGATGGACAGGCGATGAACAGGAATAATTCAATAGTTAGCACATTTAATTTACTGATTGGACTTTGTTTAAATTTCAAATGTCTTTTCATCCGACGCTTTTTTCTGTTTTAGAGAAGCTAATGAAGAAGGATGAAATTGCAATGCAATCAGTGATCGATCCAACACGTGAACAGAACAATCAATCTTTCGTTCAATCCGTAAGTCCAACGCTTTGCCTAGTTAGGACTATTTTGTTCTTTAAATTTGATTATGTTTCGAGACCTGCCTCTACTTTGCGCAGCTTTTGAAATAAGAACTATGGTTCAGATCTTTCCTGTTATAAATTTACTAATACACGTGCAATTCTACACAAATTAAACATAGGCCTACTAGTATATGACTATGCATACATATTACATGCATACACGCACATACATAGACACATCACACATAATAGGCCTATACATGTATGCATATATACATATACACATATGCATAGTCTTCACCGATGCATATATAAACGCTTATTAGGTCAGGAAACCCTTACGAAGAACATGTGGGACATTCTTTGTTAATCTTGTAACGACGAGAGTGTACTGAAATGTAAACGGAAATCTATGTGGTTAAGAGGGTTAACTGAATGAAATGGGCCTATACACAGCTTGGTACGCTACTGTTATCTATAAATAGATTATATATATATTATACGGGGATCCCTGCTTCCTCTAAACAAATTACCACTTTGGCTATAATATTCCATGCTACGTCAGTTGGCTGTAACAGAGAAATTCCGATTATATTGTTGTTAAGACCTCCCTCTGCCATAATATTAGATTCCTTCGTTAAGTTATTGTAGATAGGATTAGTTAGAGAGCATTTGATAAAGAAAATATCCGTCACCTTCTTAGTTCGCATATTACAAAACAATACGTAGTTGGGTAAATTAATTTGTTAAGAGATCAAGCTTGCTGAGTATCTAAACAGTGTAAAAATATATATGTATATATATATAGTATAGCGCATGTATATATATGTGTATATATATATAGTAAAGTGCATGTTTAAATTATCCATAAAAATTAATGCGCTGCCTGTATACGCTGACCTAATCAGTTGCGGCTCTAGGCTGCTCCAACAGAGAGACCGAGGAACCGAGGAACGTCATTAGTTCGATTGTTCGATAGTCCGAAGGTTCGGTAGTTCGAAGATCGCATGGTGTCTTGTCAATAAATGAAAAACTTTGCGGATTTCATGGTTGCTTGATTGATGAAAGAATCATGTTTTCTAGAAGCTGGATTGCACCATTCTTTTCATTCATCTATAGCTTCCATTTAAGCATGATTCTTTTCATATCAATCCAGCTTCCAGTTTTACACATTTCATCAATTTATCCAGCTCCTAGTTCATCAATGTCGGAGTTTAGACTATCGAACCTTTGGACTATCGAGCGGACACCTCTGACAGAGGGGTCAGTTGTAGTCCTATGTCTAAATAATCGAATGATGTCCGTGAAAGGGTATCATTCAACTAGTCTAACATATACAAACTGACATTGAAGCGGACATTTCTATAGTGTCTTATAGTAACCTCTAAAATTATATGAATCTGTCAAATGCCTTTTAGTTAATAACCTTTTGTGATAATTCAGGTAGGCATACGCGCACAACAGGCCAAGGCTTTTAATACCTGACGTAATCATTGTCTGTCTGTCTGTTACGTTGCTGTAGTATTCGCTATTTCGAACTACTTTCGGTTTCCTGCATTTGGTCGGAGTCCTCGGCTGTGCCATTGCGCTTTCGGTTCAAATTGGAATTTCGTAAGAACGTCTGAACCAAAGATGAAGGACAGGTCTCAACAACGACAAGAAAACCGCCTTATCACACTTGATGCCATGCGTTTCTGGTCGATCAATACAGTGAATGCATTCAGTTCGCTCAACTAGGTCAATGCGATTATTATATACACGCTTACATCAGTGAGTTTAGTTGTATTTGTAAGATATTATGGAATATCTATCTTTGACATCGAATGATCTTACAACTAATTCTTATAATACGTCTTATTTCGCAGCCTCAAACAATCAAAGGCCACTCAAACATGTATTTTCGCACATATACGCAAGGCCCCATTTTTACAGAATCTAATCATGCTGTTATCTTCTAATCCAGAATTATGATGCAATGCGGGTTCATTGTTTGCCTATAATAAATCATTATCGTACAAAGTCGCAATTTTTGAGGCGCCAATTTACAACTTAAGTGCGGGGTACCAGCTCATTCACGAGCATTACGTCATGTCAGTGGGGGTTGTCCCGACTGAGACGTCAAGAGAGTGTCTGAGTCCGGTTGACAGATCTACAGAGAATTCAGAGGAGCTGGAACAGAGTTTGATCTTAAATAAGACAAGAGGCGTAGCGAGAAAATATATATAGGCCTATATATATATAATATATATGGGCCAATATATACATATACATTTATGTATATATATATGTGTGTGTGTATATATATGTGGAGCCCGAGGGCAAGGTATGACGCCCCGCTCTCACTGAAGCGAAGAGAGTAGTTAATATTGCAAAAGTCATCATACATGATTAATTTTTCTCGCCTTCGCGTCTGCAAATTTATCTGTGATTGCATCAAAGTCTATTTTGTCAAGTGTTTCCTTTTCTACACTGAGAAGTGCAAGAACACAAACTAAACTCATACTAAACTTTAAGTTTTTCTGTTTTCTAAGGCTTATCCTGTCTGCTGATTTTCGTTTTAGGTTGTACGGCGCCCTTGTAGCGTTAAAGAAGTCAATGACAATAATATTATCTAAGAGGTGTGGCGCTCTGTGTGTAAACACCGAGCGTTAGCGCCTTCGAGAGGTTCTGTAAGGCGCTATATAAATTTTGTCAGGCGAAGCATTCGCACGTTTTAGACCTATTCTCTCGAAAACTTCACTGTTGGCTCGGGGAACAGCTAACACACGCAGTCGGGGGATTCCTGAAACCCGCGCATGTCGTTTTCCCTCGAGGTCTCCAGGGCCAAAAACCTGTTTCAGGACACCCAAGGAAAGTTTCCTTTTCAGTCGTCAGGATCGACACACGTTGGTCCCCGACCGACGAATGCTGTACATGTCCACGTGTTTTCTGTCAGTCACACCTATATCCTTTACGAATGGACTAGCAAACCATAAAATTATTAAAATATTAAAATGCCCATGTAAGTGCGTCGATAATGAAAGCATGTTTGCCCCTCGATCGTGCCCATAAGTTGTAGAAAGTGCAGGGATCCGGTCAGACATAAGGTGCCTGGGTCACTGAATACATCCCACATTTGCTCATAATTACTTTAACGTACAGGGTCATCTTTCGTATGTGCAAATCAATCAATCAATCATAAATACTTGCTATAGCGCCTCTTTAAGATATCTAGGCAGAGGCGCTCCCGGCCTAACCCGCGGCTGAAAAGGACAGTTTTAAGAGAGGCGTAAATCGAAGATGAAGAATTCATAAATGTTGCAGTCTATCGTTAGTCAAAACTTCTGAGCAAAAATTAAAACGTGGTGGAACTGCCTGGAACGGCGTTCCGCCTAATTTACTGGCTGAGGTGCCGGAACGCCGTTCCAGGAGGTGCCGGAAATGCGTTCCGGTTCGTTCCGGCTGAAATTGACCACTGGCTATAATAGCCTAGTGAATACATAGACCGTATACGTCCTACACTGTCGGTGGGAAGGTGGGAAGGTGAGGGAGAGGACTGACCGATCAATCGCCCTATGTGCCCAGGCAAAGAAGTCTTTCTCTATAGTTTTAGAATATTCTAAAACTATAGAGAAAGACAGATGTACATGTAATTCATAGAACTATTTAGCTTTGACTGTGTTAATTGTTATTGAAATATATCGTGCGTAAACGTGGACCTTTCCAGTCAAGGTGTGCTCGGTAAAACGTATGTTACAACAGCGTCAGGCATAATTATTCGGAGACTTGGTTCTGATTCCTGATCGAGTTTGGGGATGCCTAAACATGGATGCAACAAGAAGAACAGTGAAAAACACCGTATGCATTTTTAATATTTAAAAGCGGCTCTATCCCCTACACCAAAATTTGGTGTCGAGGGGACCGTCCCTGTTTTTGGGGAAGGACTGGATGACTAACATGCAAATAGCTAAGGTACTAAGTTAGGAGCACCAAAAACGAACGGAGCGAAATGGTGGACCCGCTTCCTAAAGAGGTCCGGTGATGCCTGCGTTAGTTAAGAAAGATACAATCGGGGCACACCCGCCGAGTTCAAAATTCAGTCCCAACGAAGCTCGGCTATTTAGGCTAGTAGGCCTTGCATATAAATTTACACTAAACTAGTGTTTTAGCCTCATAGCCTACACACGGCGGTGAAATCGAAGTTCAAACATAATATTAAATATAAAATTATTACCTACCATTGATGGAGGTTAAATTTGGAGACCTTTGGACTGTATAGGCCCAGGTTAAAATTAAACGGAGTTTTGTTCAAAATAAACACGTAACGCTCAGAGGGGTGGGTGGATGGGCCTATGGAAAAGTTACGATGCGATACAATGTGATGTGGGTGGGTCAAAAACGGTCATTCTCAGCGTTACGTAATAATGACCCTGAGGGGCGGAGGGGGTCTGAAATACAGGTATTATCTAAGGACATCCTTTACGAACGACCTCATATAGGCCTACCAGTTATTCGAAAATGGATGTTGGAGATCACCACATACACACTTGCTAAAATCAGTGCAGATAAAATCTTGAAACAATAAGTAATCTGTTTCTATATCGAACTGCAATATTATTATGTCAGAAATAAGTGTAGGCATAGCCTAGAGAAGAATACTTGCGACATTATTTTATTTTGAAGAAGTGCCTGTAGAAATTTGTCTCCTGGCTTTTGCTCTGTTGAGTAATATGTACATTTATTTATGCATGTCTACATGTACAAATGAAGCAATTTTAAATAGCACGCATCCCAGATACGCCAAACATGTGTATTAGATGTGTAATTGAAGACCTGCATTGATCACAAATGACATGCCTGGGATTTGAACCCAGGTTGTAGAAGCTAACCACTGTGCCACATATATGAAAATTAATGTGAATTTATCACAGTTTAAGCAAAATAGAATTAAACTCACTCAGTGCAGAGCAAGAAAGCAGCTACAAAATCAAAACAATAGATATGACACAAAGTTATTAAGTTAGACAACGATTTGATTAAAAACACACAACTTCTTGAGAAACATACTATTAATTATTAACCTAGCAGACAGCGGTATTTCATCGGAGACCTGCAATAGCGTCGATCAAATTACGAATATCTCTGCGCATAAACTGTATACATCATAATATATGATTATTTTATTAAATTATTTTTGTAGGACTTCAGCAGTTTCTAACCAATTGGTCATATAAATGCATCAGAAAGTTGTCACTTATTTAGATACAGAAATCAAGTCAAGACCTACTTGTAAAACACACACCCTACAAAATGGATAGTGCTTTCCCTGGAGATTGGACTTCGCTTTCAGGGTCTTCTTCTTCACTAAAGACTCTTTTCTCCCACTTAGCTAGGGCCAGAAGTGCGAGTAGAAATCTTGAAAGGGAGCTATATAAGTTTAAATTGAGCATTCACGGAAATCAAGGTAGCTCTGTTTGACAGGACGATCGTTCACACAAATCAGTTTTCAGAATACTGGTTTCAAATCGATTCTCGAAATCATTTCTTGAAATACTGATGACAGATTTAATCAAGCAAATGCTGATGCAACCCCCCACCTCATGAGACAGAGTAATAAGCCTGACACCAAAGTTGCCTAATAAATACATTTTGGACCTCTCATATAATGAAATCTGAGACTGAGTTCTTTGAGAATTACTCGTCAAATGAAAGATGATACAAAATCCATTAGACAAAAAACAGCCTACGAATTGTCGTACAAAAAACTTGAAAATCATGTAATGCACAACAGTTGAAGGGAGAGAGATGAGATGTTGACCGAACTGTTTGTCTCGATTAAGACTGAGGTACCCTGTTTTAATTCACCAAAGGCATTTCTTTCATTAGGACATCAAAACTTGAACAAATGCCAGATCATAAAACATTCTTCCATGTTATGAAAACAATTAGATTATGTACTGTTATAAAAATTGTCCACTAGACATTTATATCATGTCTTTCGAAAACATTTAAAGCATAACATTTCCATCTATCTCTTCCAGTCTACCTATGGCTCTTAACAATGGCTTGGCTTCAAAGTGCATTTCTGAAAATTTCTCTAAGGAGAGCATAATCAAATTACAGTTCTATTGTATCTAGTATTTCAAAAGTCTAGATCATAAGAGATCGATCTCCTGTAATGGTATAGAAAAAATGAAAGCAAGTCATAGTAACTGTTTAACAACTACATATCAGAAAAACTCAAATCAGATAGAAAACAAAGAAAAGTGCAAAAGGTAAGAAGGCACAGTGATGTTCGGCTATACATAAGCGAGTATATAATCAATCAAATATGCGAACGTATAGAAGAAAATATGCAACATAAAAAAAATAATCAAAAACCAGAAATGGTTATCCTAGATAACCTGTACATGTATCAAAAGTTGCCAAGTAAAAATCGACAGGCCAAAACAAAGCCCAGATTCTTTCGATTTAGTTCTTCTGTTCCAAATTAAAGCCTGGCTGCCAATTCCTTGCATATAGTCCATGCCACACAAGCACGAACACTGGCTGACCCTTCCATTGCGAGGGATTAATTCAAGCCTGAAGGAAATATATACACAAGGAGGAACACCAACACGAAAGTGAAAATCTCTTAAACATACAGTAACTAAATGGAAATAATATTTTCAGCATCACAGTGCACTACAAAGAAGAAGTGATTGGCACAACAGTAGTTGCCGATGATAAATAGCTAAATCTTCTGATTAACTACAACACCACGAGCGGAAGCAAGTCAAAATCGAGAGCTTGAGAGTTCACATTTTGCAGGTCACTACAACATCAAATATTCTTGAACTCTCGAACGTCTACTCGCTTAACGGCTTAAACTGGGTTTTTCCGGCTTTGAAATCCTCTACCACCTGCCGGATGGTATCTTTGGTGATGTCCTTTGCAGGCAGAGTGTATTTTCGTTCTTCGTTAATATCGAACAGAGCCAACACAGGTTCTGCTTCTTCTCCTAAATTCACAAATGATCGGACAGACGTCGCAATGTCAGCGCTCTGTAAAATGACAGACATAGCATACAGTATACCCACTGAAAACAATACTCAATTGTTAGAATTTGGAGAGCACAAAGTCAAGGACACATTTGTAGAGGTGTATATGTTACACTTGTAACTTTTCAGATGAAGAGCAAAACTACAGAGAGCGTATGGTGAAGACAACACATTTGTTCACATAATCCTACAGAATATAAATTTTTACCCTCTCAACCTTCCTTCACAGAGTTAGCTATTAGGCCATTGGGAAAATCCAATCAGGGAATGATCAACTATAAGTGTGGCCGTATACAGGCACTCAGAACAACACCATGAGCCTCGAGTTCCACTCCCCGAGTAGACCAATTGGACAGCAAATACGAACCCTATGGACCACCTACAGCCTGGTGATGATGACTCCAAGACCAGGATGATTGGCAACCATTGAGACAGGCACAACATTGACTATGACTAATCAGTTTTTGAAGGATGATGATGTCACAAACTTTGTCTGTAAACGACAAGGCTCAATAATGACCTAACAATCTGACTCGATGCTTAAGTGACAAGTGCAATGCGATTTCTATTCTGCATTCACACTTAGATCTGTTCAAAGTCAATCTTATCGACAATACTCATCAACATGACAAAACAATTCACCAAGACAACCAAAATGGAAAACCAACACCAGGGCAGATGGATTACTACCACTAGTTGGCTGGGTATTGTTAGACAAAGACCACAAAAGCTTCTGACATCTGATACAAGGGGAAATCATGTACTAAATGCCTTTAGTTTCTGTTCTATTGACAATTTGATGCAAACACAGTGATGTTCTCCTCTAGTAAGTATAGTTGATCAGTCCTGGTTTTGAAAGAAACCAAACACAATCAACTTCAATTTGCTTGTTTTCTACGTATGACGCAGATAGCTGTGATAAAAATTTCTAAATGTGACTAGCAGAGAAAAATAGCAAATTCCTAAAGAAAACGCCTCAAATCCAACTTGGCTGATCCAACCGTCTCCCTACTCTGGCAACTGGACTCTTCACCTCTGACATCACACAGTTCTCACGAATATACTGGTGCCCTGTGCTTAGATTTGTAGTAGCGCTCTAGATAATAGTTGTTCAAGATTACGGCGAACACTGTGACCTGTATATGTTTACTGGTAATATGTACGAGAAGAGCAACTGACCTCAGTGGAACTTCCCTCGTAGTAAAAGAAGAGCACAGGCAGCTCATTTTCTGAGCCGACCTTTGCCTTCTGCTCCTCCTTGTAAGCTCTGGCTGTATCTTGCATCAACTCGAAGGCTGATGCCTGAAGGCTAGCATTACCATCTGGAAATTATTTAACAACATCAACCTAACTGTCCACAAGAATAGAAAGCCAATAACCATTGTCACCAGCAAAACTGCATCTAGGGAGGAACTGTAATGAAACAACTGAATCTTGTTGTCAACCTAATAGTATTCTTCAAATATCATCAAAGGTATAAAATGCATGCAAATTATGCCATGCAATAACATAATGCAAACAGAGTTGTATGCATGAAAAACTGTAACAATTACATACTGAATGGCTGTGTAAATTAGTAGGTATGGACATATTCATGTAAAACAGTGTTGGGTTGCACCCACCCTATCTACAGTGGAGGTCTAGTGGTCAACATGCTGTCAACCAAGAGGTTGGGGGTTCAAATAAATTTGTATAGAGACTTCTGCTTCACCTGTACCCCTCCCCCCATTAAACTCAGCTATGACGAGCACACCAACCGCACACTGATGACGAGAAGATGAGACAGCAAGGGAGAGGAATGGCCGTCTGCCTTCGTATGCCGAGGTTAAGAAAATGAAGTTGCTAACATTTCACACTAATGGCTGCCTCAGGGCTAGCTTAAGGGACTGCTCTTTTTCTTCTTTGCCAGCTCACCTGGATGTTAAGTCCTCCCTTTCTTCACAATATATGGGAAACTTCAAAGACTCTCACACCAGGAGTAACCTTGAGAAGTTTCCTCCAACAGGCTCTACATATATATGGACAAAAAGAAGACAACACAACTGACAAGAATCTGTCATGTGGTAAAACCATGTACGTACGTGTGAACAGGAAAAGACAGGCAGCCTCGTTCAGATTCGACGCGTTATCCATACCAACCTCTTCAACTGGTGCTGGATGCCACGGAAATTGCTGCAAACAAGAAACACAGAAAATTTTCTCAGACAAACGTGACTTCTGCTGGATTTTAGAAAGCAGTGTGTGATACAAAAAATCTCAAGATACAATGCACACAAAAAGACAAAGAACAGCATGAACCTTTTGTTTACAGTGCCATTCAAAAATTTAAAAAAATATTCTATGAGAAATGAATGCTCAGACATGACTGCAAAACATTTGATTCTCTTATTAATTGCAGCAAATGACATAAGCAAAAATAAATAAGTAAGTAACCCTACACTTAGTCAGTACAAGAGAGACATTCACAGATATAGGAGATCACAATGGAAGTCATTGGTAGAAACACCTTGCAAATAATCTATCCTCCAATAATGGACAAAATTAGCCCCATTGCCTACATAATAATAATAACCTAAATCACGTCCACAACACCGGGTGCTGTAAAGTTTGTCAAGCTTTTCACAAAACCTTACTGCATCAAGTGCTGTTGTTCTGCCAGTCCCATGTAAACAAATATAAAATGGCAGACCTTTGATTATTGTAAGGTTAAAATAATGTACAAATACTACATATAAAAGAAGCTGACGTTTTCGAGTTATACATCGTAAGTATACTTGCAGCTATTAAGGAAACTAATGGAAACTTAATAGATGAAACTTAATAACTTAATAGTTATTAATGGAAACTTAATAGATGAAACTCGGCAACATCTGCGATAGAATGGTCAGCGAATGCAAAGACCGCCATCAAAAAACTTTTCAGTGATCCCTCATGGGTTAAGTACGACCCGTTATTTTTTTTCACGGGTCAACACTTAGTTATCTAATAACGACCTGAGAACAACCAATAAACTGGTGAAATTATTTTGTAGCCATATGTTTTAAACAATAACTGGAATGACCTCCCTCTTGTTCTTTGCTTCTTTCCCAGGACAGTCTCAACTACCGTATATACACGACTATAAGTCGATTCAAGTATAAGTCAAAGTGCAACTTTTGGACATAAATAGCATCGAAAATTTACGGCTCGAATATAAGTCGAACCCGTAAAATCAAAAACGAGTGATAAATCGAAAGGTTTAGCCTGATCTCTGCTGTCTTTCGGTGGAGAAGTTCGGCGGATTTCTCCGTGAAATATTTATCTTACTATGGGTAGAGCAATATTAATGCAAGCGGCCGTCATAAATCGAGAGGTATGCCCTGATATCTGCTGTCTTTCGGCGAATTTCTTCGCGAAATATTTATTTACTATGGGCAGATTAATATTAATGCATGCCTCCATCATAAATCAAGATATATAGCTTGATATCTGCTGCAGAATATTGAATATTTGATCCGACAATCTCCCATTATTTTGTTTCTCGAGTATAAGTCGAAAAGCTTATTTCGCAGTCTTAAATTTCGCGACTTATAGTCGAGTATATACAGCATGTTCTTTAATAATTTTAAGAGTGTTCTTTTTAGCCGTGCTGGAGTCAGGAGAACCTCGGAGTAGATTTCTTGAAGAGGTGCTATATAAATGTTCAATATGAATGAATGAAATAAAATGTGCACATATAGTAATTACATAATTATTGTTAATGAAATTAATGCAACTGATAAGACAAAACTAAGAAAATTATAACAATGTCTATTCAACATTTCTCTACTGGCACCAGATGCTTCTGTTGTTGAAGGGCAATTAGATGCTCACTACTTTTGAAGGGCTATTAGATGCTCACTACTTTTGACCATGGAATTTCACCTCAATAACTACCCAAACAATGACAGAACTTGACTAGCCAATCACAAATCCTTTAACGACCAAACACATTGGTTTCTCAGTCATGTTTTGTACATGCGTTGTTAAAAGGTTCAAGCATTTTCAATAGCATTCTAAGTGAACTGTTACATACCTATAACATTGTAAAGACTTGCTTTTAATAATGGTATCGTTTCTGAAGTTACCAAAGAATTACAGCAATCAGCCTGGCCAAGCAACTGAATCATTCAAGAGGTTTCTACCACATTTCAAGGGAAATGTTAATGTACGTAACTGTAGAAGCTGCTTCAACTCTTTAACTGACTAGCAATATTAAACAGAATTATTCATCACTCACTAAGTGACAACATTGTTTCTGTGTAGGTTTATATGATCGTGAGTGTTCCAAACATTTTTTTATGAAATTTCGCATAGTTTCGGCTAGGAAGAAATTCCGAAGAATAGTTTCTATGAGTGATCTACAGCAGCCAAACCACAACTTGCCTCTCCATCTTTATCCTTGCTCACAGCACCACGACCATTTGAAGTGATCACATCGTTGTTTTCGTCCAAAATCACCAACATAGGAATACCTAGAACACATGAGAATTGCACAAACAAACAGCAATATTATCGAATTCATATATGAATTCCTATGATTTCGAGCCTCAACTCGAGCGGTCACCGAGACCTTTGCAAACAATTTCTCATTACCATCTGTTAGGGATGAACTGAAATTCGGCTCAGCCAAGTTTCGTAGTACTTGGCATAAACTGGGACAAACAATAAAAATCGGCTTTACGATTTTCTGTTTTGAAATTAACATCACATTTTTTAAAGACAAAACGACAGTTGACCTAACTAAAAACACAAATACTGCTTCTAGTAGTACAAACTAGTTATTATTTCCAAGTATAAACTAAGGCAAAACCAAATGGGTCATAAAAATTGTACAAATTGCCAAACTAAAAATCAAGAGAATGAGACTTTTTTTAAATATTCAAAACTAATCCCTACCATCTATGTTTTGTTGCAAGGCCCTTGTACTTTAGAGAGACACATTCATATTGCATTGAAAAATTGCATTGAAGAATCAGTAAGAATTTCATGAAAGAGCACATCTCTACAAAGAAACAGAGAGTAACACGGTAACAGAGACTCAAGTGAAGGCAGACAGAGAGAGAGAGAGAGAGAGAGAGAGAGAGAGAGCAATAACGAAACAGACGGAGAGCGACAACGAGAAAAAGACCGTCAGAAAATAAAAACAAGTGTATGAATCAAAACAACACACAGTCTGGATAACAAAACAAAGCCCAACAACTTAGCAGTGTTACCTTCAACTTCGAAATAGCTGGACAGCTGGTCAATCCTGCTGTCCTTAAATGGCAATGCCAGCCAAGGCATCGTCTTGTAGTACTCCTTAAATTTTTCGTCAGTTCTGTCGGAACTCACAAACACTACTTCAAAATTCTTCCCATCCTCCTTCAGTTTATTGTAAGTTTTGACCAGGTCAGGTGTAAAGGCTTTACAGGGAGGACACTGATAATGAAAATCAGATACAAGCATGTTGTCATTAGCGATTGTGACATAATTTAGAAATTAACAGTTAGTGCATTTCAAGAGACCTTAATCAGCAGTAATCTTTATGCAAGGTTCAACAATGTGACATAAAAATGAAACAGAAAGCTAATCAGTCCACTACAATGGTTGCTGAGATAATTGCAATCATCAGCAGTAAATCATCACACATCCATCCTGATACTCTTGCTGTATTTTGGTCTACAGCCGGGATGAATTATAGTCTAGGAGCATACCACACAGACAACAGAAAGGTCAGAGGGTCAACGACACCAATTGGCCTGTCAATAGACAGCATGTTGGATTGTCAACAAAGAGATGGAAGGACTCAAATCACCAACTGGGGCAAATTATTTTAAACTTCCGCTACACAACTGCCCTTACTCAAATCATCTATGATGAGTAGACCTACACTGACTTCATACAATTGGTGGGACAATGATATGACAAGTATGATGACTGGCCACCCACTTTGATAAGCCAAGACCAAGAAAAAGAATTCTCTGATTTGGATTGAACCTCTGCCTGCCATTCGTCGTCTACATGGTATGCATTCCAGTGAAGACATACAGGTATACATGTACAAGCAGAGGTGTGTGTAGTAACTGGTGAGAGACTCTTCAAACGGAAATTGACGAGTCATGCCTGTCCAATCTATAAATAGCATGCAGTCATCCTGGCACATCTATTTATGGGTCTCAGTCAGCAAGAAATGTTCAATCACACACACACACATCTCATACTACTTGAGTCATTGACATCAGACGCACTTGGCAAACCCAACCAATACACGGAATATATTGCTACTATATATCGACAGATTCATTCTGACTCAACAATTTCAATATATAATTGCCAGGAAAACATACGTGACAGTAAATCACATGAAACTTATTTTTAGATGATACAAACTGGTCTATGCCATTTAGATCAAGAAGGAACTGAGAAGTTCCTTCACTCATTAATGACCAGATTGGTTTCTCATACAGTTTAGCACGTGCTGACCGTTAAAGTGTTAAGCTAGTTATGGATATGCAGTATCGGTGTCTGCATTGTATGTATGTATTAGGCTATTTATATAGCGCCTTATAAGAACCTCTCAAAGGCGCTCAACGTAGCTACCCAACAGATCTAAACAAATGCGATTTCAGTAATTTAGAAGAGTGTTCCAGAAGGATGGTCCAATGCATGAGAAGGCACGGCTTGTCCGGATCGATGTACGACAGTGAGCGTGGGACAGCCTAGCTTCCGATTTAGAAACAGTATGTACTGTATATTTTAACCATGTTACAGTTCCATTTTCAGTAGGAATGTTACTCAACAGAAATCCTGGTATAGCTAGCAAGTCTGGTATGGATTTGATAGGCAGAGTTCACAGATCCTACTATGATATCTAAATTAGGGCATAACCGGAAATCGCCTCAGACATTCACCTCGGCCGGATATTGGACTAATCAGAAGTATTCGCCTATATATATATATTGTTATAGCCTAGAGTGCAACGATATCTATATGAAGGATATTGCTATAGATCTGCATTGACTATAGATAGTTCTTCGTGGGTGTGCATGTGGCAGGTTAACTACACTTTGCCTACAAATGGTACTCGCTAGTCAGATTTGCTGCTACTATTCGGTTCGTACCCGGATCCGGCAAATAGTGCATCCAAATACTCGGATTTGGTGGAAATTGTCTACTCGGTTTTGCCCCTTAGAATCTAAATACAGCTTTGGGTGCCAGGGAAGTCCTTCACCCTCAGTGTAACCACCCACAGCTCCTCACCCTTTCACTGTCCCCATGTTACCAGTACTGGCCATGAAGGAAGAAAGCAGACTTTTAAAGAATGATGTAAACAAAGAATAAAAGGATCAAATGTTGACTAGTATGGTTTTGCTGAATTATTTAAACTTTTGTCTTCATGACTTTTGAGTTGTCTATGAGAATGAAGTAATAGCAACTACTAACGCCTTCAGCATTACAGACTTCTTCATTGTTCCTATTCAGCAACCATCTATGAGGAGGGTCCAACACACACTCAGTGCGACTGCCCTCACTATAAACGCAATGACTTTAAACTATAACCAAACGCTGTCGTGATCATATAAAAATTATCGCACAATGTTGTTGGTTCAACAACAAAAACTTAATTAATGTCCTGCAGAGATGAACCAGAATATAATCAATCTTTGTTTGGAATAACTTATACATAGACCAAAGAATGTATGAAAAATATGACTGACAAATTAATACCATCCAACTTTAAGAGATGTACTTACCCAGTGGGCTGAAAAATAGAAACCTTTGACCATTCCAGCAAGAGCCTCCTCACTTTGCACTTTAGTGTCACCTTTCAGCAATTCACCCTTTATGATCTCTGAAAATGGCTTTGGGAGCCAGGGAAATTCTTTACCCTCAGGGTCGCTGCCCACAGCTTCACGCCCTTTTGATGTTATCAAGTTTCCAGTATTTGCTTCAATGAATACCAGTGATGGGATACCTTGGACTCGAAATCTCTTTGACAGTTTTCCCTGAACAAAAAATGCATTGAAATGAGAAACTCCAATACATAAAAAACTGCCACAAAACTGAATATGCAATCAGAAATGGTTGCTGGCCACATCAATTAATTGTCCCTGTTGCAGCATAACATGGAGTTTCCTGCTGTTGGTTAAGAATTATAAAATAGTTTGCCTACTCTACAACAACAAAGTTCATATGCAATTCTTTATGTTTGTCCTAATCAATGGTGAAACTTTTTTAAACCTGACGGTAACACGACAAGGAATGCTAAATGAAATCGGATTTTTCTCTTTTGAGAACAATATTATTGGCTTAAGTATATTTGCAAAAATGATAATCGAAATGATCTTTTGTGATAACTGCAAAATATGCCAGAAACAAATTAATCCATGCATTGGTTTATTGTTTCCAATTGCTTCCATCCAATATAGCCAACAACATTTGTTTAAAATTCATCAGCACTCCACACAGCATGCAAAAATAATGCATCACATAGGCCTACATAAATTGTTGGTGCACAGCTCTAAGGTGGTCACGATTACTTGAAACTCGGCAATAAATCTTTAGTAAATAATTTTTATCAAAGCTACGAATCATACTTGTTGATACAATCTGCAGGGTAGCATAACAACAAATCATGCTACTGCCAGTGATTATTATTGCACGTTGTTGCAATGTTTCACTGCGTCTTAAATTGAGATGCACTAAATGTTGACAGCACTCATAACCAAAATTACAGGATGTAGTATGATATCTAAACTTATTTAGATTGAGTAATCTTACTGATAATCCATTGATCTAAGAGAATTTTTCTATGAATGTCAAAAACCAATACGCGGTTTAAAATCAAATTTCTACAACCGATAATTGATGTAAAAAAGTTATATTAACAACCCTTAACAGAAGTCAGACATGTCAACTTGCATGTTACTACCTTAGGTTTATTTTAGGAAAAATTAGTTAACCCACTGATTAAAACATGTAAAGAAAGGCATAGGAGCTTCATCAAAGACACTCTTCAACAGAATGGTCAGGAAGTAAAAGGATCATTTGTCTCTAAACTCTCTATTCAAACACATCCAGCCTACGTTTCTGAACCTTCCAACATGCAATGGCACACATTTACTAACCAATCAATGGTATTCTATTGAGAGTTGTTGAATTGCATTTAAACATTTATAGAGTGCTTCTAGTAGGGTGAACCATTCGAAAGTGCTGCCAGAGCGCAAGTCTGCGTGAGATGAAGTAGAGTTTGATAAAAGCAAAGGAGGATGAGAGACAGCAAAATAGAATTTTAGAGATAACTGATGGAGATGTTCCACAGAGAGGAACCAATTGAAGAAAAAGATCAAGACTGAGCAATAGTTGTTCTAGTAATCAAGAGTTCAAGTATATTGACCGAGCGAAGTGGACGAAGGGAGGAAAGTGAATGAGGCCGAAGTATTATGTCAACCAGGTATCTCGGAGCAAGTTACCCATCCAAGTACTACAATGCCTGCCAGCATTTTATCAATACAACCAAGTTGCCAACCAACTGTATTAAGGTGACTTTATGCAGCATGATAAAATCAGCAATGCTCTTACTGCACTGTATACTGTTAAAATAAATTACATAACACAGCAGGAAGGCTCATAGATGGCTATCAGTATCATTTTACTATCAAGCATTTGTCACTGTCTCCCAAAAACTACTATACATATTATTTCTTAGTTCTCCCATATTTGTCATACTGCAACATTTGTTGGGCCTCAAAATATGCTTCCTACTTGAAAGAATTGGAGATTTACAAAAACATTCCAGTCAAGAGATTTTTATGTTGCACTTGTCTATCAGTAAAAAAAATATTTTTAGTACACTTCGATTTAGCAGATACAGGGGCGTCCAGACAGGGGAGTCCGGAGGCAAGAGCATCCAATTTCACGTAAGGGGAGATTTTTTTGAGTCTTAAGGAGTGAATGTCTTGCCTTCCTGACACTTGGGATCGGGGATTTTGCCTCCATCACTCAGAGGGGATTGATGCCCCTGAGCAGATATAAACAAGTTTCAAATTGGTTTATCCATGGTTCGCTATCATCACAGATTGTTGCCTGGTGGGCATGGGTATAACGCTGATTTGCTGATTAACGATGGATAAAATGTTGATCGCCAAATGCTGATTGGTCATGCTGATTGATGGGTAAAATGCTGATTTGCTGATTATCATTATTTTATTAAGTTTTTAGAGTTATTTTTCTCTCCATCATGTTAATAATGGAGCCTTAAACTTTATTTGCTACAATCATCAGTTATGATAAAGAGTTAGTGTTTCCATTAACAAAATTCAGTCGCTGAAACTTCTGTTTAAGCAATAATTCATTCAAACAATCCAGGCTTCATTAAAGCAGAATTCTTTTCATCAATCCAATTTTTATTTACACAAAAATTCTTTTCATCGATCCAGTTTCTAGTTATACGGAATTCCTTTCTTCAATATAGCTTCTATTTAAGGAAGAAATCTTCACAACAAACCAACTTCCATTGGATTATTTTCATAAATCCAACTTCTATTTTACAGCAGTGTTCTTTGTGCAAGACTCAACAATGTGACATATGGGTTCTTTGTACTGAGAATGCCTCTGATTAGGTTCAAGGCACTCTATAAATCTGTAAATAGAATAGAATAGAATGCAATTTTTAGTATGCTGATTAATGCTTTGTAAACATTGCTTTGCAATTTAAACACTATTGAAGACACCTAAGTTCGGACTAGCCGTAATTGGCAATCTTAGGTTTTAACGTAATTAATTATTTCCATTTCGCCGTCTTAGGTTTTAGCATATTTAATTATAAATGCTAATAATCTAGAGTTCTCCCTTTGAACACAGTAATATTACTGTAATTAATTATGCTAAAGACCTAAGATAAATAAATATAATTTGTATGCTGATTAGTGTTTCATAAACACTGTCTGTTTATTAATTTAACAATCAGCATTTTACCATATGCCTTGCTGATTGGCTGCTTGGTAAAATGGTGATCAATTAGCATCTTCCAGTCAGCATTTTACCCACTGACAATCAGCAAATCAGCATTTTTTCCGTGCCCTTGCCTAGTACATTTAAGCGTCATTTTCATAAGTGAGCTGCTGCACATAATCATTACACTAGTAGTCTTTTAAATTACCATACTGATGTTGCACATAAATAGGAGGAACTTATTCTCAAAAAAATGTTCTGATATCGAATTTCGGTAAATGTAAAGTCTCCTGTTTTATAGGGTGTGGGTAAAATGTGAGCTGCGAACCGGCGAGCCAGTAAAATCTAATGCGAACCGTTTGCCCACTTGTTTTCTATTGGCTGCCAAAAGTCACGTGACCGGTTCGCACCCATGGTTGCCATTTATATTTTTATTCACGCGGCCAGATTTTCGCCAATTATTTATAAACGATGCAAGCCATTACCCTGGCTATCAACTACACTACCCCTAATCGACCCTCACGATGCCCACCCTGACCCTAACAATGCCTTAACCTGATCCGTTCACGCCTATGGTTTGCATTCTATCGATTCGCATTTTACCAACACCCTATTGTGTACAATATGGACGTCCTTAAATGCGCCCAAATAGAGCGCTGATGGTAGGAAAGTAAGTTACAATGCAACCAAATTGTTGATGAAAAGAATGCCATTCTAACTGAAAGCTGGATAGATGAAAAGAATTATGTTTATCTAGAAGCTGGATCGATGAACAGAATGCTGTGAGATGGGAGATAGATTGATGAAACGAATCATGCATGAGTGGATCACCGATTGCTTAAGCTGAAAAGAACGATACTGAAATGGAAGCTGGATCGATAAAAGGAATTACTCTTAAATGGAAGCTGAATTGATAAGAAGAATTTGTCTATTTAAATACAATAGCTGAAACCGGTTTCGAATTGACAGGCTAACTACCTGCTCTCTGTTTAAGCGCATTTAGGCGCGGCCATACTGTTTACTACAGTGGACGGCATTCTTCACATTTACCCGAATTTCTTCCAAATAATGCAACACATCCAACCATTAACATCAATTCCAAACATCAAGCTACCTACCTAAATAAGCCTTGTATTGTTTTAGTGCTTACAGCAAATAATATGTCCTGTCTTATGTCACTGACTCACTGTATATAATCACCTGTTATTCATGGCTTCGAGAAAAAGATAGTTTCGAAGGTTATGAAATAAATTGATTTATCAGACGCTGATTATTTTGAATAGGCGAGGTGATCGCCATAGTGATGTGGAATTAGATGACATTCCACCAGGAAGTGACACAGAAAGTCAAGCAATCGAAGCCTACATTCCCCAAGCAGGCATGGATGTACATGCAGATAGCTCAGACAATGAATCCCAACCTGATGAGTAAGATGCTGTTGTGGCAGACGTCTAATTAGAATACCATAGAGTAGAGTTGGAGGTTGAACAAGTTCTTTACATTTCAGTCTTTACATTTTGTCAACAATTAGCGCTTTATACGATTTATTCGCAGTGCCGATAAATGATTAGGCCTATATGGCGTCGCGCCAGCGTAATAAATATTCTCGCGGTCAATGTGTTAAACCTGGTTTACATAATTCAGCTTGCTTGGGCAACAAAAAGCATGAGACAACGAATACCTTTCGGTCCCTATCGGAAAACGGCAGCGCTTTCCACGGCATTTCATTCATATACTCTTTGAAGCTTTCCTCGTCTTGATCGGAGCTGACAAATATAATATCCATTTTGCGGCCCTTATCTGTATCTCGGAACTTCTTGTAGAAAGCGGCCAGTTCTGGGGTGAATGCCCTGCAAGGTGGACACCAATGAGCCGAAAAATACAAACCCAACACCCCATTGGCGCCAACCTGTGCCAGCAGATCCGACACGCTCGTTGTCAGGCCTTCCTTGTCAATAAGGGTTTCACCGACTATATCTGCAACAGCAGCCATTTTCACCCTTTTTCTTTTAGTAATCTCGTCCAAAACTAGGAAATACGAATGCCACGACAGACAATTGCTCAGCACTATGTCAACCAATCTTGTTGACAGCACGCAAACGAATACTAATGAGAACTAAACAAGAACTTAAGACAAGATCACGCTGTTAATCAATCGGCTGACAAGCGTTGCTGAATCAGACAACTGCGCTAAGTTCAATGCGCAATACATTGCGTTGCGTTAAAAATCAACGACCAATAAAAAAATTATGCAATAAAAGTGCAATGCTGCCCCTTAATGCTACTCAAAAGTAAATTTTTAAAAGTGGGCCTAATGCAAATAACTTTACCAATTATGCAGCATTCACATCAGCGTTGTTATGCTAACTAGTAAATAGGTAGGTGAATAATCAATAAAACGAAAGCCCGTGGCTCAAAAGTAGGGCCTAAATGTAAACGTTTTTTATAGCGAATGGTCGTGTATTATGACCCTTGATAATGGCCTTAACCCTGATAATTTTTCAATGAGAGTCTGATCGGGTGAGATCCTTGAACCCTTCACAACCGCTCGTCCATTTGAATGGACGCCACATCATTTTAAGGTCCCCGTGACCCGTGTAAGGACCGTGCTAACCTGAGATTTGAATCTCTGAAATAATAAGCTAGCATCGAGAAGCGAACTGCGGTTCGCAGAGGCGCATATGAGACGCGCGGCTTACGCTTTTACCGATGTTGGCTAGCCAACCGGTCTTGAGAGCCTATATTGTTGTCCGTCAAGATTCTCAAGATTATCCAAAATCGCCATTGGACCCTCCCTAGCAGTCAATTATTAATTTTTTTTATCTCCCTTTTTAGACTTAGAGCCAAGTCTTGCGCGTTTCCTTGTGTTCTGTGTTATAAACCCTGACTATGTAGGCCTACGCATATGCTAGTTACTTTTACCTATAAGAATATTTTAAAATGAAATCTTAGAATTTCAGGAAATTTGGGATCAAAAGTCTCAAGTCGGACGAAAAAATATAGCGGTTGTTCCCTTCGCGTTGAAACTTAAAACCAAGGATTTGACCTCGTCCGTCACATAGGGGCGCTCATTAACTACATCGACTTCACCAGGAAGTGTCAAATCAGAAGACGTAATCTATCCTGCTAAATTGCTAAGAATAGGCACAGAGAGGTGTCTCACTGGGTTTAAAGGGACGCCGTATGCAACAGTTTAACAAAAGAGCTTTCAATAATTTTTCTGTCAGTTTATAGTATAAGATTATTATTCTGGTGACATGGAGATTGTCGATTATACAAGAGAAAATTGACCTATTGGGTGTAGGCGAAATCTCGTTGTCGTGTCTTCGGGGGAGGTAAAATGTCGGCGGATCTGAAGGCCACCGCTGTAAACACGTCCGGTCCACCAGGATCCGCGGCCGCCTCGCTGGCACAGCAGCCGGACCAGTACAAGGGATGGCTTTACAAATGGACCAACTATATCAGAGGCTACCAGAAGAGGTGGTTCGTTCTTCAGAATGGGCTCCTATCGTACTACCGGTATGCTTGTTTTGGCTCACCCTGCTAGCATTAATTCCAATTTAAGCCGCGTAGAATAGACGAGGGTCTTTATCGGTCACAGCTGTAGACAGTGGGTGTGTTATTCGCAGTCTTATCAGAAATAAATATCCAGCAACAGAGGGAAATGATAATAAGTTTGTGTACCCAGGATAAATGCATTTAATTTTAGCTGCACCAGTGTTTACAAAAATGGTGTAGGATTACATTTGATGGAGCTTAGTATATAATTTTGTGTTTTTAATTGGCTTGAATTTGTTCATGAGTTGTGAGGTTCAAACTGTTATTATTTCCTCTGTATGCACTATACTTTCTTGTATTCGCTTTGCATTACGCCCGCTTAGTTTCTCTGTTCTATATAATCAATTCATTATGAACATTTATATAGCACCCATTCAGACGCACTCGCAGTCCAGCTGCAACTTAAAAAAAGAACTTGGAACAACTTGCAAAACTCTCCCAGGTGGACCACAAGTGAAGAGCAAGGCTCAAGGAAATATCATTCCAGATGGACGTTCACTCCACATGGAGTCCACAACAACAAAAGGCATGGCACTGCCTAATATCCAAGAGAGTCCGTGGCACTTGAAGCTAACTACTCATTGCAGAATGAAGCACCCAACATTCTGCAACGTAGGACACTGAGCGGCAAAGATCGCACAAAGAAGATAGAGCACAACAAAGATTCGCTTGCAAAACCAGAGTAGCAATATGGTATGAAATCTGCTGGGACACAGGCAACATGTGCGACGCATCACTCATGTCTGTAGAGACAGAGGCGAATTTAGAAAGCGTCTAAACAAGCTGAGGAGCCGATCACAGAACCCGATCCAGTTGCCCCAGGTCCCCAAGGGGAAGTCCATCAATTTGCGCCTATTAGTGGTTATCTTGAAAGGGAGCTATATAAATTTTCGAAATGAATGAATCAAGTACTGAAAAAGTTGTCAATTTGACCAGTGACAAAGGTGTGTATGAGAACCGCTATCGTGTCGTGAGAGAGAGACTCGAAGCCCACGATGGTGGTGGTAGCAATTCTGGCCAATTTTTCATTCATTCATTCATCACAAAGATTTATGTAGTGCCCCTTCATAGCTAATACTCAGGAGCGCTCCCGATCCCAGCATGGCTAAAAAGATTACGTTCCCATGTTGAGTGAGAGTGAGCACAGAGTCATGAATAACTGACAGATCACAGACTGAGGGAAAAGGTTCTGTTAGTAAAGCTGGGGAAAGTTGCCTACATCCACCCAATCATATGAGCTGTATTTGATAAGGGTTTAAATAGGCGCTGATTGAAGGCCAGCCAAGAAGAGAGGACACCCATATTCAGCTGCATCTGACTCACAGTAGCCACCGTATCATACTGTGGCTGGAACTGGAGATGTACTCAACACCTGCTATGTGCTTCATACAACGGTGATGCTATCTTTATAGCAGTTTCAGGATGTCATTAATTTTCTTGTGTGGCACATAAAATTAGAATATTCCGAGTTGAAGTGTTATTTATCGTTGCACTTAATGTGCACTGATTGCCTTATTCTGGTCATGATACCAGTGCTCTAATTGTATTTTATTTTCGTTTATTTAATTAACTTAAATATATAATTGGGCATATAATTGCATTTATGATTTGATCAAGTCTGGCTAATGACTGGACGATGATTGCCGAGTATAAATGATGTCTAATAAGCAAAGGTTAGAAGTGGTGCATTTTCTCTTGGAGTGACCACTGATTAATGGCTCTTTAGAAGTTGTTAGACAGTTGGATGCGATTTGATTGTTGCCATAGTTAGTCATCTTATGGAATTTGTGATACTAGATCTTCATTGTAATAGTTCTTTGTTCATATAAGTTTAGACCAGATTTGATTATATTAGATAAGATTTAGAGTGATCACATTGTTCTCTTTATTGATCATTAATTAAAGCCATTAAATATAGTGGTATAGTTCACCACGATCTTTTTATTGACTGTCATGGCCTTTCCAGGATTTTTCCAGGATTTCTTCTCAGAGTTCCATTGGATTGTGGGCAAGACTGCTTGGAATATCCCATTGGATCTTTGACTCTTGCCTAGGAGCTCTCTATCACAGTTTTATTCCATTCTGAAATCTGTCTTATTTTGCCGAGGTTGGACTGGGGGCACCTCTGAGTAGATTACTTGAAGAGGCACTGTTCAAGTTTCATTGATTGATTTATTTATTTATTTATTTACTTAATGTCTTATGACTTGCTGCCTTGTTACTTTCAAGGAATCAGGCCGAAATGCTGCACACGTGTCGTGGTACAATCAACCTAGCGAATGCCTTCATCCATACGGGTGATTCGTGTAGCTTTGTTATTTCCAATGGAGGAACGCAAACATTTCACTTGAAAGCCAGTTCAGAGGTTGAACGCCAACGTTGGGTAACCGCCCTGGAGTTATCGAAGGCTCGAGCAGTCAACTTACTCGAATCAGGTATGAAGATGTAGTTAACATGTGTTAAACTTTGGGCTTAAGAATAATAATTATATGGTAGCTTTTTTTATATGATAGAGTGTATTATTGCATCTATGATTTGATCAAATGTGTCCTAGACCTGCAAGATGGTGCACCTGGAATCTCAAACAAATGGCCAAAGAGTCGTACCATTTTTCTTACCAGAGACATGTTGAGTGAAACATAATGATTATTTTGTGCAGCTTGCTGTATTAGCGAGAGGTTCACATGACAAACTAGTGTTCCGTTGTCGGTTGCCACGGCCTGTCTCGTTAATTTGGATGTTGTTTTTCAGACCTTGGTAGGTTGTCCTGCGCATCTTCATGACATGCACAGAATTGGAGGAGTCATGGAGTGGGTGATTTGGATTTGTCAGTGATCAGTTCATGATCGATGAATTGTTATCTAGAATAATAACACTTCTGTACTCTATAGAAATTAATGTGTTGTCCTAGGAAGTTTTTGGGCTGGAATATGTTGTCACCTTGTGGGTGACTAATTTATTAGGTTTGAACCAGGCCTTAGTGCTTAAATGACTCAATTTGGTCTTTGGTTGATTCTTTTAGTTGCCAGTAACAGAATGGTTGAGCCTAATTGAGTCTAACTAGCCGTATTTCAAGGAAATTTAGACACCGTAATTCTAGTGCAATTGAAAGTGGGGAAAGTTGAACAGAACATGTAAAGTATCAAGTAATATGCGTCTTTAAAAATTCCTCAGGTCTATTGATCTTTAATGATCTGAGGTGCATATGATGTGTTGAAAGCATTGCTCCAGTCAAATACTAAGTATTATATCCTCCAAATCAGTTTCTTTACTGGTTTGGAAATCTGAAATAACTGAGTTGAAAAAGTTAATACATGCACAGTTTGTGAAGTCATAACAGAAAAATGCAATAAAATTTCACAGTGTATCACCGAAACTATAAAGCGTAAAGTAGTTCTTTCTATCCCAAGAAAGGCTGGCGAACAAAACAAGATAAGAAATTTCTTACAAAGTGTTCTTATGCAAATTTCTAGTTCAACATGACAATTTTTGCGCACAATTTATCTTAAAATCGGATATTTGGACACTTCTGCTTTTGAATGGCACAATTTCACACTATGTGGCTGTAGCTGTATTGCATTGGTGTTTTGCCATGGGCTTGTGGCTTTCTACAGCAATGTGCACCAGGCTGATAATCATGATTTAGTGTTGTCAAATTCTCCAAAGCTGAGCGATATATATGGATTTGTGGTTATATAAGGAATTTTAGAATAACATAAACTGGTCTATGATACATCAGGAGGTCAAGCAGGGCAGTGTCTTATTTATTAAAAAATTGCTGTGTTGGCAACAGGTTGAAACATATGTAAGCACAGAATAAAGAAGTTTTGTATATAAATTGTCTCCAGTTATTGAGATACCTGGCTATCATTTAAATTTTTTAGACGACGATGATGACATTCATGAGCAGCCTGAGAAATATGAGCTCAACAGTCATTTGCGAACACTGAACGCCAAGCTGAACGATTTGAACACGTGCAATGACCTCATCGTCAAGCACGGTAGCACCCTGCAGAGATCCCTCAGTGAACTGGAACAGCTTGACAATATGACTGATGTCACGGCCAAGATAAAGTCCATCAACGAACGTGCAACTGTGTTTCGCATAACGACGACTGCCATGCTTAAGGTAGTTTCAACACTCCCGTGACACTGCACAGGTGACAATAGTTTGTGGTGTGACACTGCACACGTGACAATAGTTTGTGGTGTTACACTGCACAAGTGACAATAGTTTGTGGTGTGACATCGTACAGGTGACAATAGTTTGTGGTGTGACTTCGTACAGATGACAATAGTTTTGTTGTCGTCCATTTTGATTCCTCTTTATAAAACTATGCAACTCATAAGTAAGAATAGTTAACCATTTGATAATTGTTTAAACAGGGAATGGGGTAAAATATTTCAATGACAAATGAATCGAACTTCAGAAATGACGTGAATTTGTGAATCAGATCATGATAATGTGAATAGTAAAAACAATGTAGCGTGCTTAGCAACTTCAACAACAAAACCAATGAATTCCCCATAAGCAAACACCATACTACTTCATGTAAGGGTCCCTTAGGTTGTAATTCTTCACTTTCCTTTGGTGGTCAGCAAACAACTACATTGAGATGGTGCCTGTCCATAGCTATAAAAGTTTAGAAGCCACTCGTTTATTATTGTCTGCTTCAATCTCAATTGTATGATTTAGATTATAATGGAGCTCAATGCTTTGATTTAGGCTTTGCTTGTTGTCGCTTATAAATACTCTCTGGCAGAAATAAGGACTTTGAGGTCCCACGTTGCTTGTTTTTTCGCCCTGTTGAAACATGTAAGTTGATGCAATTGAATGCTTAACATAATTGTCCATGTCTGGAATGGGTCATAGGTGTTTAGGAGCTCAACTGGTTGACTGATCCGATTCAGCTGGCTAGTTCTAAGCCACTGCTTGTATAAATCACTGACCTTTGGTCTGAAGTTGAGTTGTTGCAATGGAAAGCTACAGATGACCTAGTATCCTTGCATTGTTCATTTGCCTTTGCATTGTTCAGAAAGAGGCGGCCTAACACATGCACACCTGAGTTACTGGTTGGTTGCAGTTTAATGATACTGTGTGATAACAAAGATCATCAGCGTAGCCCTCCTCCTTTATAAAGGCGTGGGACTGGCAGTGTTTGACTGCAAGCAGTGATGCAGTTTACTGATCGGGGTTTGGATCCTTAAGCACATTTGTAAAAATGTATTGTTAAAATGAATATTAATGAACATTTGTAATGATTCATTCATTTTGCAGTCTGTAATGAATTGCAGTTGAAATTACAGTTGTTTGGTACTGAATGGGGCCATAGATGGATTATGCGGAAAAACATTAGTAAATTATGCGAAAATATGCGAAATCACATAACAGCATAAACCACGGGTTCTAGTCATCATCAATTATGTCGTCTGATTGGTAAAATATAGCCCCAATAGGCTAATAATAGCCTGGACAAGCTAATTATAGCTGACACTTACCGAAATTTCCTAACTTTATGCAATAATTTGAGAAAGCTTTTCATTAAAAAAATTATGAGAAAACCGCCAATTTATGCGAAAAAATGCGAAATCGCATAATCGCATAAACCACGCGGCCCAGGCCATAGGCGCTTTGCAGCTCATGCTCCTGCGAATGGGTTCTTTGAAGAGTGTGCTTCAAATTGGGCGTTTTTTTCAATGGCTGACTGGGCGCTAGTTCCACCGGGAAGTGTGGTGCTGTGGGGATGGGAAGACATTGCTGGGGTAGCTGATGTTTATCTCTTGTATAGTCAGGGAGCTTGAGTTTCAGCTCTCAATGGACGAAGAATGAAGGCCGGTTTCTCGACCAACTGAGTGCATGTGATGCAATGCAGTGAAGCGACTTTTGATTTGATCTTTTATTTTCTGTGAATGAAACTGCATAAAAGTCAAGGCTCGTTATGTAGTTCGGTCCAAAAAAAGTAAAATCTTCAGAATTTTATTGCCATTTGTTGGTTATCAGTGATGCACATTGCATGACAGATTTTTTATCCAAAGGCTCTCTCCATCACTCTCAGCCATTAATCCTCCAAAGCCTTGTCACCTATTCATTACTGGGTCAATATAAGACACTTTGAAGGGCATGTGCGTTATTTCCTAATGGTTATATTTTAATTGTTCAATTTTCGTTGGCTTCATTGCTAAGGTCCAAATGATACTCTATTTAGGAATGGTGTTTGATTTTAGGCATGTAATGATTATCTGGAGATGGCTTCTGGTCAGGGAAAGCACTGGCAGAGAATGCTCCAGTATGAGCATGAACAGAGGCTGCGGCTCGAGGAACTCGTTGAGCAGCTCGGTAAACAACACAGCAGCCTAGAGCGCCAGGTGCGAAAGTCACTGAGCAACGTCGTGAATCAGAAGGGAAAACGGATGAATCAACAGCAAGGTAGGAGGAGCCCTAACAAAAGCCTCTGATGGTAGAGAAGGTAATGCTGCATTGCAGTTTAATCAGTGATAAAATAATGACATTTTGAACAGGTTTCGATTCCTTGTGAAACTCGTAAAGGAAAACTGTCACCTTGTTGAATTGTTTGATGTTAAAATTCCTAATATTTTGGAACTTTCCATGTGCTGTTCAGGTATCCTTGAGATGTCCTGGTGCTATTTATAAAATAAATAAATAGACTGTGGTGAACTGGTATACTGGAGAATGGTACGAATGGTAATCAGGCTTTGCGTAGTGGTCTTATAAATACTCTACACTACATCGTTCGTTACTGCATCACTGCCTACTTATCACATTACTATAACATGAAATTCTTTCTTAATCCTCAGCAACTGTACTGTGAATTCAAATTAAATGATATCATTCAGTAAATGAACTTTTGAATGCTAGTAAATTGTCCATGTTTATGCACATCGTAATCAGTTTTGATTCCAGTGTTCATTCGATGCTTACTTTGTAGGTACACATAGATATGATCTGTATTGACCAAACCCACCACTGCCCATACTTTGGTGATGCCCATCTCAAGTGTGGATAAAAGAGGGGGTGATCTGTGTTATGACATGGGAGCATTGTTAATGAACCACTAATCAACATTAACCAATTGACATTGCAAATATGTTTAGCAATTTGATGTGTGAAGCTATAATACACCTGCCATGTGTATCTGTGTCAGCTGTTCATACTAGTGCTGTTGGCTGCAGCCAAAACAGTTCCGATGAAGACGAATTTTTCTTCGATGCTCTCGATGAACAGATGGATGAGTTTAAAGTCTGCCTTCCACGAGACAAGAAAACTCACCAGTATGCCATTTTTTTATACAAGATAGCTTTTTCTTCTATAACTCTTGTAGGCTAATGCTTGTCCCAAGCTGTCGTGGTGATGTGATTGGCCATCATGATGAAAGAGAATTCCAGTTTTAATTAGAATGTCACCACCGTAAATAGCTTAGAAATCATTTTCAGCTCATTCTTATTTTGCACCTATTTTAGATCTGTTCGGTGACCACATTACAATTTCTGTGAAGTTCTTACAACATATGTACATGATATCGTAGACTTTCAAAGCTGTCATTCTAGTGAATTTAAAGTGTTCACAACACCTACACAACATACTGAAAGGCTGCCTGCTGCAGCGTATAACCTCCTTTAGCCAGAACAATTATGTAATGAATTGTCTAAGTACCTCAATGCATACACTGTGTCTTGGATAAACGGACTACCTAATGATGAGATGAAAATAAGTAGTAAATATTCGTCGATTTTTAAAATTCCAAAACCGTTTTAATTCTGACATATTTTTATAATACTGCATAAAAGGCGACCGTTCCTGTCGTGCAATAATGATGTCAATATGACGTAATTTGCATCAAAATTCAGTTGACTGAAGTTCATTTATCATGCTCCTATTTAATATATTTATAATACCTGTCTGCTTTGTCTTCGTTTTCCAGACGGTCATTTAGCGGCATCAGCGTGGATAGCATGATTCCAGTTGATCCACGTTCAGACAATTACGACAGCAGTGAATCAGAGTCGGACAAGAATGAGATGGAAGCCAGTGTTTTGGCTCACAAGCATGTAAGTGTTGTCTGACACTCCATTTTGAGTCAGCCCCTTTGGGGTTTCCTCATGAGTTAATCAGGCAATGTAAGCATTCAACAGATCGTAATCAAGAACTCGAAATTTCTATTGCGTTGGTCTAAGGCTGAGTGCAGGGCACCAGCTTATTCAATGCTGTTGTCCAAAGAGTGAGACCTAATAATATATGAATTGTCAGAGAGTTATGATGTCCTTCCTTAGACTGAATTTGCTCTTAAATTCCTCCTTTCATACAGTTGCTGGTAAAACAGCTGCTTCTCTATAAAGCAGGATTTAGGTGTCTTATAGAATTTGATATGGAAATGATCAAGCTAAGTATTATATGGACGAATGCATTGATCATAATGTGTGCATCTAAAACTGAGATTTTCATAGGAACTTAAGAAATTGAAGAGATTCTGGACCGAGAGTTTCATAAGCTGATGAACACAGTTTGATAACATATTATATATAATTATATATATATATGGGTGTGTAGGTAGGTAGGTAGGCATGTTTTTGTGTATGTGTGTGTGTGTAGGTGTGGGTGTGTGTGTAGTTGTGTGTGCGTGGGTGTGTGCTTGCCACGTGTGTGTGGATGACTTTTCATGGTTGGTATGTTGAGTCCATTTGGTATGATGGAACCTACAGTCATTAGGATCAGGATCAGGTGCGATGCCACTGCCTCAAACAAGACTCCATGTCACAACAACACAGAATTATATAACTGAAAGAAAAGTATATAAAACATCTCAGTTTTTAATGTGAGTCATGATGTATCCATTTGCATAAAATTTAGATAAAATTTTTCTATATCGAATTCTATGAAATGCTTCTTACACTGTTCATCAACATCATACCCATTTACTTTGTTGAGTGATTTCATTTGAAAAGGAACAATTACCTTACATTACATTATATTACCTTTGCTTTCAGAAGAAAGATAAGAAAGTCTGTTCCAACCGTCTGGTGAGCCATCCCACCAGTTTAACGGTTAACCTTGGAAAGGCCGATGTTCAAGGTGCTTTGGGTAACGTGCATCCAAAGCGGGAGAGACGAAAAGTTATTCCAGAAAAGCCGAACTACAGCCTCAACCTGTGGAGCATCATGAAGAACTGCATTGGCAAAGAACTCAGCAAGATTCCCATGCCGGTTAGTTTGACGCATTCGATATCGATACTTATCGTAAATATGTTCCAGGTTTTAAGTTTCTTTCTTTGGTCATTGTTGCTTGTCCGCACAGTCTGAGGTGAGGGGAGGGGGTCGTAGAACAATAACCAAGACCACTGTATGTGCACATACCTTGAAAGAACACTTGAGAATATGTTGTGTGTAGCTGAACCTTGGTGGGAAGATCTTCTTAGTAGATATCTAGGAGAGGCGCTATATGAATGTTTTGAACAAGTTAATGAGAATGAATGAGTGAATGAATGAATTAATGAATTAATGAATTAATGAATGAATGAGTTAGTTAGTTAGTTACAAATATGTTTCTTTGATTTTATTCTATTTTTTCTTACTTTGTATCAATCAATCAATTTGAATTTATATGGCACCCATTCAATATCTCTACCCAGAGCTGCTCCTGAACCCAACCCAACCCAAAATCGATTCCTGCTGCCCCTTAGTCTTGCATTGGCTAGACAGCAACATTGGTTGAATGAATTGTTTAATGTGAAGGGTGCTTTTCGTGACTGCCGTTCAGTTAAATTAGACTCCTGTAATAACTTGTGATCATCCATTCATGCAGTGACTGTGTCCATTTGAAGGTTATTAGATGGAGATTGTTATTATTATTATTATTATTATTAATAAAAATCCGTATAATAATAACAACAATTAATCTATATTAATTCTTGCAATGAGATCTCTCTCTTGCTCTTTTTCAGGTGAACTTCAGTGAGCCATTGTCCTTTCTGCAACGCTTGACGGAAGACTTTGAGTACTCAGACTGCTTGGATAAGGCAGCCGTGGCTGAAGACGTCTACGAACAGATGGCATATGTAGCCGCGTTCACGGTGTCTTCGTATTCTACGACCACCACACGCACGCTCAAACCATTCAACCCGTTGCTTGGAGAAACATTTGAATGCGACCGAACGGATGACTTCGGATGGCGGTCGGTGGCTGAACAGGTCGGTCGAGTTGGGATTTATCACAATTTCAATTGTCTTTGGCTTGTCTGGGTCTTGCATGCATTGAGATTAGTTACAAAGTCTTGTGTCCGTACCATTGAGAGGCTCTTCATAGGTGCTAGATTATTATTGTTATGATTATTATTATTATTATTATTAGTTTCATTATTTGTTTAATCATTATGATCATCATCACGATCATCATTATTATCATTAGGGATGGACCGAAATTTGGCTTGGAAACTTGGCTTGTCCGAGGTTGGTAATACTCGGCATAAACTCGAACTCGGACAAATAAGGGATCCAAGTTTTAATCAAAATGTCTCTCTGATTTTCTGTTTTTAAAACGAAAATCAGATCTTTTATTTTCTAGACAACAATTGACCTGACTAAAAATGCAAATGCTGTTGCTATCAGTGCTTAGCTAATTATTACTTCTTAGTGTAAACTGAGGCAAAACCAAAATATTCATGAAAATTGTGCAAACTGCCAACTAAAAATTAAGAGAATGAGACTTTTTTAAATATTCAAAACTTGGACTCATGATTTACTCGACTCGTAATACTCGGATTCGGCAGGAATTCACTCTTGGTTCATCCCTAATCATCATCATCATTATTTTGTAGTTGTTATATTGTGCCCTTCAAAGTAGTCTACTCAGGATGATGATGATATTTGTTTGTTAGGGACGTAAAAGGTTGGCACAACCTCAAACTACGTACAGTTATAATCAACTAGCAAATGTTATAGGATTTGAAGGTTAAATATGAGTATAACTAAGGCAGAATCAATCAATTGATCAATTGGAATTTATATGAGGCTGCACTCCAAGTCAAACCACTGCTAAATGAGACCATCTTTATATTAGTGATGAATATATCATGGTATGACCTCTGTTATTAATGCATATATACATACAAGTGTCAAGATGCATACAGATATAACATACAAATGCAAACATTCATTCAAATGTACATTTAAGCATTCTTCGTGCATGCCACTTACCTTACCTTGCGTGCATGTGTGAGGATCATGAATAGATGTTTGGTTATTGTGGCTTTGGATGGTGTTTAGTTTGTTGAGCTATATAAAATCTGCATATGGTTTTCATGGAAACTGTTTTTATAGGTGAGTCACCATCCTCCAGTTGTCGCCATGTACACAGAGAGTAAGCAGTGGACTTCATGGCAAGAGTTCACGATGTCGAGCAAATTTAGAGGCAAATACCTGCAGATTATACCACTTGGTGAGTTTGGTTTTATTTTTATTCTGTGTTATTAAGCATTGTGTTCTAACATGTTTTTATCAATGGTATTCGGGTTATAATTTACTAAATTTCACTACTTTTCTAATGAATGTAGTTGTGTTATTTGCTTAGGATTGGGATAATTCTTCATTTTGTCATTCTTCAGTGTATTCAGCTGTACCATTTGGCGAAGTGTTATTCAAGTTATAATAGCAAGAGTTACTTTTTTGCATCTACTTGTTCGTTGTGCTTGTCATTGTTATTGCGTATGTAGAGTTTTGCGTATGTAGAGTTTTGCGTATGTACAGTTTTGCGTATGTACAGTTTTGCGTATGTACAGTTTTGCGTATGTACAGTTTTGCGTATGTACATACATGCAATTGGTATCGGAGCTGCTTTTGCACAGCTGTCATTTTCCTGAATTTTGGTAATGACAACAGTTTTAAGTAAGTTAGAGACTGAAGTTAATTAAAGAATGCATTGGATTTGGTTGGATAGTTATTGATTGATTTATTGGATATTTATTGATTTTTATTTAGTTTAGTTTATTGGATAGTGATTGAGTGATATATTGGATAGTAAATTGATTGATATATTTTTAAATGATATATTGGATAGTTAGTAATTGATTGATATATTGTATAATAAATTGATTGATATATTTTTGGTTGATATATTAGATAGTTATTGATTGATATATTGGTTGGTTAGTGATTGATATATAGGTTAGTAATTGATTGATATATTGGATAGTAATTGACTGACAGATTGAATAGTAATTGTTTTATACAATTGGTTTTGTCAATTGCTTTATATCTCTGTTGACTTTCTTCCTGTTCTCTTGTTGTCCTTAGGAATTGCCCATCTGATGTTCACAAAGAGTGGCAACCATTATACGTGGCGCAAAGTAGCAACTACAGTGCACAATATCATTGTGGGTCGTCTGTGGGTAGATAATCATGGGGAGATGGACATTACGAATCACGTCACGGGGGACCGATGTCACCTGAAGTACACACCCTACAGCTACTTCTCGCGTGATGCTCCTCGAAAGGTATGTAGCATGTGATGATGGAGGAGACTTATGCAGAATTATTAAGTTATTAGAGCTTGTAGTACAGTGGGTACTGGGTAGTGTGAGCTGAGAGATCAGGGTTTAAACTTCTCTTTAGATTTAAAAAAATGTCTGGTATGAAATGAGTATGTTTGGTGGGAAGATTTGCTGGTGAGGGAGAGGACCGACCGTCTGTCCTCGTATGCTGAGGCCGAGAAATATGGCGTTGCTAGCGTTTCATTCCCCTGACTGCTCCTTAATGCTAGATTTATTACTGCTTTCAACCTCCTTTTGCTGGTGTCAGAATAAGTTGCTCTTGCATAATGTTGTTTCTTTTGTAAGTACTCCACATTTGTGTTTCTCTTTGTAATTCTGCTGACCACATTTACTTGTTCAATGTGCTACCATTTATCATTGCTATGCATTTGTACTGCACCTATATTTTGAAGTGAGTGCTATATAAATGTAAGATTATCATGAGATGCTATATCCATGATATCTGTATCTGCAGGTGACGGGTGTGATTACTGACAGTCACGACAGAGCAATGTATGTTCTATCTGGCAATTGGGACGACAAACTCGAGGGCGCTCGAGTTTTGAATACGGTTAAAACGGGAAAGGGTAACGTCGTCTACGAAACGGGGGAAACGAAGGTCCTCTGGCAGCGCAGATATCCTCCGTGAGTTGAACAGTCTTGCTATGACGCATGGGACATTATATGTGCACATCAGGAGGCTCTGCATAGTAGTGTCTACTAGGGATCCGTCATAAAGGCTACAGCGTGTTTTCGTTAATTTAGTCATTTATCTATCGAGCCCAATTCTGACGTCATAATTGCCGCATGCAAAATATCTGTGCAGTGGGTTGCAGAAGGCTGATGTAAAACACAAAGTCCCACCTAATGGAGCAACATATGGCATGATGCAAATGTTCTGTGATGAATAAAAAAACATATGGAATAGCAATAAAAGCGTTTAGTACCATAATTAATATAACTTAAACTTTATCGATGAAACTTTATTATAAGGGGGTAAAATTAATGCGGAATTTGTTGCGGATAAACGAGCCAGTGGACTTATTAATAGAAAACAATGTAACTGGTGGTTTGCATAATAGAATGCTTGATTACATTGCGTACATTACATTTTACGGTCATGTGAATTGTGTAGGCCAGAGTTGGAGCGCTGCTATAATTTCACACAGCTGGCAGTGGAGCTGAATGAGCCGGAGCCTGACGTTGCTCCAACTGACAGTCGAAATCGTCCAGACCAGCGTCGGATGGAGGAGGGTAAATGGGATGAAGCGAATACTGTCAAGGTCATGATAGAAGAGAAGCAGAGGGCAGCTCGCAAGAAGGCGGAACAGGAGGCTATCAAGGCTGCTAGTCAAGGTCAGACAACTAGTGGTCGGCCTAGAGGCTCTTTTCTTATGGGTCAATGTTGATTAGCACTACATTCTTCTCTGGCTGCTAATTCATATGAATTTAAAGTATATATACTGGTAACCTTTGACCTATTTGTATTTGCTATAATTATCTAACAAATTCTGGTACTATGAACTGTGACCAAATTACTCTCTTAGCTCAATTTGGCTCGGAGCACCACTTCATCCTCTGGCAGTATCTCTCCCCTTCCTTTGAGCTGCAAAGAGTAAATTCCTTGGATTCCACTCCTAGGGAGCAGAGGCATGAATTGTTCTAGAGTCCAAAACGATTCTGCATCGTCGCTCAGCTAAAACACCCATACTGGATGATTTCAGGCAACTAGGAGGGATATCTAGAGTTACTTGTGATTTAGGGCAAGGACGCATGGAGAGATATAAAGAGTACTTTGTGATTTAGGGTAGAGAGGTGTACTAATGCAGAGGACTTCATTGGTGAAACAAGCTAATATGAATGTTATTCTGATTTCATCAGGAAGCCAATGCATCTAATGGACTTCACATATGTGCTGGGCGGGCAATGCATATGTTCTGATTTCTGTCGCAGGATTAGTTCATTGATATGTGGTACATTTCATACATGGATCTGGTTTTTCAAGGCTACTGGTGTGCGGCTGATATTTAATGACAGTGTTCTGGACTGTTGAAGTTCATGGTTTAATTTACAATTGGCTTTCAGGTCAAGTTCGATCGAGTTGTTGAACGAGTTCTGTTACAGTAGAGCATATAACATTTTCAGCTTATATGTCGGAAAATTACTACTTCTAGATCTGTTAGATGGTCTTATTTCGATAATAAAATGGCATTAAAGATGCCACGTTTCTGGAGATATTTTATGCATATCTGTGCATTAGTAAGATGTTTTTTTATTTCTTTTTATTAATTATTTGACAGGTCAGGATTTGAAGGGATATGTGCCGAAATGGTTTCAACAGGAGGACGATCTGCAGACTGGTGGAGTGATTCACGCATTTACCGGTGAATACTGGCAATGTAAGGAGAGACGTGATTGGTCACGATGTCCAGACATCTATCTAGAACAGTACTGACATCTGTAGACACAATGCATCCCTGTCTTGTTCTGTCTTGTCGATGACTTTGGTGTTGTTACTCTGTGTGTCTTATTCAGTATGCCTACAAAAACGTTTATGCAAATGAAATCTCTTGTTACTTTCTCATTCGTAGTTCTAACCTGGGTTGTCTACGCCTGAATTTGGATTAGAAGGATATTGGAAATGCAAAGAATTCGACTTTTTAGCGTCCAGCAAACTTTGAATTATGTTTTATTGTTTGCTTTAATTTGGAATGCATGCATGCTTTTGGTTTACTGTCCTTTTATCATTTCAGTTTTATGAAAACATTGTGTGTTCAATTAACAGTATAATTGGAAAAGTTGTTTTATATATATGTGTCAATCTTAATTTTGAAATGATATTCATGTATTATTTGCATCCTTATGTTCACACTTGTTACAGTATGGTAACCACTTACTGAATTGCTGCAGATATTTTAGTTCATGGTCAAAGATTTGAGTTTTTATGTGAAATCCAGACGGATGTTTAACTTTCAGAAGATCTGTCGAACTGGTTCTTTGCACGTAATTATACGTCTGTTGCTTAATTTATCTACAAACTTATGTCAAGTCCTTTGGTTGGTTGTTTAGTTGCATTGCTTTCAGATGTGAACTATGTTCAATGCTTTCGATGTATAGGTCAGTTCAATCAGCATTCTGTGTTCAAGGCTTTCAATATCTGGGTTAGTTCAAGAGCGATGCTATTTCAAAAAGAGGTGCATGGTAGACAAGTTGTAGGTAGCTTTTGTTTTCTGAACAATTGCGCCTGTTCATGTTGAAGCTGAGCTTTGTGAATCTTTTGTTATTGGTCGATATGAACCATTGTATCTTACAGCGGCGTTCATGTTTGCATTGATTCGCGTGTATATTAGAATTACCTTTTTTTGTTTTTCTGTTTGTTTTCTGGGTTTTAGTTCAATTATAGCAACGTTTCTTCATGTTGGAACGAGGCCGGATGATCTGCTGTGTTAACTGTTGTATTCATTGCGAGTTCTTGAGAAATATTAACCAGAAAATAGGCTTTGCATTGTAAGTGGTTAGTGGAAAGCACCATTTACTGCATAATTAGCCACCAGAAGATCATGTGATCATCTGACTTGTGAAAGAATGTTGGTCACTAATCATGTTTATATCAGAGTTTTTTCTTATGATTGCTGTTTTGAGCATGTGTACTGTATCGATAGATGCAGCTTAAAGCATGAAATGTTGATGATGCACTGAGGTAGTTGCAGTACAGAGAGTTGTTGTAAGTTGTTGATTGGGCTCTCTGTAAATTTACTGTCGATCTATCGTTAGTTTTCAGTGTTGCAAAAGAAATGCTAGACCATGGTTTCATTTAAAATTCCTGCAAGCGACACTCATTTCTTTAAGTCGTTATATTTTGAGGGTTTGATTGCTGTTATGCCGATGACTTTTTCTGCGGTTTGATCATTACGTCCTGTTTTTTTTATCTTTACTATACGACGCCACTTCAGTTAAACTGCAGTGTTCAAAGGTAGTGTTGTCCAGAGGAAGGAGAAACTGGCTTGCCCGGATTCTCTTTGAAGTGGTCTGCTGTTCGTTATATTTTAGATCTTGTGAGGTTTCTAGCCTCTTGTCTTCATGTTTTACGAACTTCGTCTGACCATCCTAACCACCTGATTAGTATTTTATTTTTCAAGCATCTATTAAGTACATTAGTCTGCTTTACAAATCTCATCACACGTTGAATCTATTGGAAAGTTGAAGAAGAGGTGGAATTCAATACTGAAATTGGTTGGTCCCCGTACCAACATATTGTGTGAGGCCTTTGTTTTGAATGGTGCATTGGAATCATTTGTTAGTACTGTGCTTGATGCAAATTAAATCTGGATTACGTTACTTGTTGTTGGTTTTGTGTACCATGCGGGTATAATGTTGACTACCCACACACACAGGACATAGGTGTTTGATTGACAGGGCATGTGTGTTATTGATTGACAGATGTTTCTTCTTCTTTAGGCACTGCTTAAAGTAATATAGATCATTGAGAGCTACCTAATGAAAGTCTTATTAGAAAGAGAGACCTGAGGGAAAAAAATACAGAGGATTTTTTATTGAGTTCTGCTTAGGTTGAAAGGAATCTGGAGCCAGTGGATAGTAATATGATATGTTACTGACCACCTTCACATTCTATTCCATTTCATTATAATACAGCAATTGCAAACCATAACATTTCAAAAGTGCCACTTTATAGGTTTAGGCACAAGACACGACTTTGGTCACCCTACTTCATTCATTCAGAGCATTTATATAGCACCCAATCAAGAACCTATTCAGTAATGCTCTCAGCCCAGCCAAGACTAAAGAAAAAAACTTGAGAGACTCGTAAAACCTGATGGTTGGGCCACAAGCAAAGAGCGGAGCTCAAGTGGGAAGGCTGTGGATTATCAAGGTCGGATCCAAGAGGTTCAATCCGGCCATGCCCCTCCCCATAATTTCACTTGACTTCTCCAAAGCTTTTGACTCAGTCAAACACTCTTCTCTTTTTGACAAAATCTCCACTCATATCCCAGATGAAGTTTATAACTGGCTGGTAGAATATCATCTTGCACGCTCGCACATCACTATTTTTAAAGGTCTCTCCTCAACTCTCCTCCCAATCAATGTTAGCCTAGTTCAAGGATCTGCCTATGGCGAACTAATTAAGTGAGTGGTGAGAATGTCCCGTAGAGGCAGGCCGCGTTCTCGCGCTGAAGAATCACTGATCTCCATGTCAGGCACGTGCTTTTACGTGCGTGCCAGACATGGAGATCAGTGGTTCTTCAGCGTGGGAACGCGTCAACGTACTAATTGAAAAATCGAGCTAATCGAACATTCGATTAATCGAACAATCGCGATTAATCGATTGATCGAGTAACTTTTATCGATTGATCGAGTAACTTTTGACCCTCGATTAATCTATTAGCATAACTCGATTAATCGATTATAGATTAGTTTTCCCAAGCCTAATGAGGCCTACAAGATCACGTGAATTAAATGGCTCCCTCGACTTCGCTTTATGGGCGCTGTAGAAACTAAAGTGCACAATTACAGAACAGTGTAGGTCTATATAGGGTCTACATTGTTAACACAGTTTACAAATGTTTAGGCTAACTCTTATTAACTCTGAATTACGTTGACAGCTATAGTAGCTATAGGCTATACGAGCTGACTAATTCCGCTCGTTCCGTCATGCGTGAAAATTTTCTTATGCGGATAAAATGATTAAACTCTAGACCTAATCACCCGTGACTTGATCGAGTCGCGTAATCTAATAGCCTACAATTAAAAGATGGAAACAAACCATCATTAATAATACAGTACACAGTACAAAGTAATTATTTCCTTTAAAATTCAAATTTAAATCACAGGCTTCTTCAGTAAAAATATGTCCTACTGCTGCTGTTTACGTCTATAGCTGTGAGCATTCGGTTGATGTGCCGTTGAGAGCGGACTGCGGCGTCAGATGATTCCAAGGAGTGGTTCCCCCAGCAATTCCAGCTGATTCGCTCGTTTTGAAGACCACTTGGACCTCGTTGCCCACTTCTTCGTCGTGTACTTTCGCCGGTCGACTGCTATAGCGCCCGGTTCGGAATTCCTCCAACGCAGGACCCCAATCGGATGTCGGTTTCAGTAATTCTTTCGTCGCCTGTATACGCGTATAAAACGAAACCAATCATTAAATAGTCTATACCTAAAAGCGCACGTTTCAGAGTATAGCATATAGACCTAGCTATGTGCTTGCTGATGATTGTTCGCATAGGCCCTAGGTCCGTATATGGGAAGCAGAGGCGGCGATCTCGCTTGAGAGATGGGGGATACCCGATGAGAGGGGTAAGAAATGTGGAAGGGACAAACGTATGACGCGTTCTCTATCTGTAAGAGGTGGGTGACTCGTCACCTCGACCCACCCCCCGGGATAGCCGCCCCTGATGGGGACTGTAAATAGCGTGGCACTCATTCAAACGAACAATTAAGCAGTGGTTAAGTTAATTCGCTTGATCAATGAATTCATAGATGAATTAGCAGTGGATGAAGACTTTTACCTAAGGACTCTTTATCTTTGTATAAGTTGAACCACTATACAGAAGAGACGTGTGCGCTATAGCAGCTATAAGTTTTAGTGACTGAAAAGAACAGATGAACATTCACTAAGGAGACACGCAAGGCAAGCGACACCGCTATAGGCCTATTATACCAGCCAGGGCCGTACCGAGGGGGATCAGCGGGGCCGTTGCCCTGGGCGCATATGTGGAAAGGGCGCAAATTTCAGTATGGAACAACTTATTATTCTATAAAATGCACTATCTGCAAAATGTTGGGGCGCCAGATTGATGCCAGACACAGGACGCAATTATAGCTCGATACAGCCCTGATACCAGCAAGAGTGTTGTCCACGTAAAAAAGCGACTGAGCAATAATTTTTCTAAGTAGGCCTACTACAAGCAAGGTTAAGGTCATACAATCATTACATCAAATATTTACATTTACAGCAATAGCCGTTGCGTGCAATAAATCCGCTCAGTTGCGTAAGTTTTGAATATATATATATATATATATATAGAGTTGTATTGTCTTTGTAGACTATATATGCGGATTTGTAAAGCGTAGGGGCGTCATTTGGAAGGGAGGGACATCTATCCCCAGAATTTGACGGAATTCGATTAATACTTGACGGCGAAAAACAGACACAGCGATATAATGCCACGGCGATTCCTTCGAAAGTTATGTACCCCAAAATCCCATTATAAATCTAAATGACACCCCACGCGTACCGCATTAGTATGTCCCAGAGGTGTAACAAGCTCTTGAAAAGTGGGGGCCATAATTTCTAAAATATTGCGCGACATTTTTGCCCCCCACTTTTTTAATTTTGCCCGCCTAGAAATTTGAAAATTGAGGGTCACAAATTATCTTAACAGAAGTCATCTTAAAAAGTCAATGAAGAAACATAAAAAACGATTTGGGGGCACCTAGGGGGGCACTGAGCACTAAAACTGGGGGGCTTTGGCCCCCCCCCCATTTTGAAACTGTGGGCCCCCCGCCCTCCCCGCTTGTTACACCCCTGGTAGGTCCTAAAAATTAAGTGTGAAGTAAAAAAAGATGCATGAATATAATGTGTGGACGTCTGTCGGGAAATAAATCCAATGAAAAATTGTCCAAGGTCGACACGCAATGGCTTGAGGTAGATTCTAAACCGCAACCCTCCGGTTACAAGGCAAAGAGCATATCCTTACACCACCGCGTCCGTTTGTATATATGTTTGTATATATTTATGCATATATGCAAGACTGTTAATATCGCGATAGAGTATCGCGATACTTTGGTATCGGCGATCCTTTTGAGGTATCGCGTGTGTATCGCGATACTTTTTTTAGCCAGTCGTCGATACGCTATACCAATATTTTTTTCTCACCGTTATAAAAAATTAAACGTGTGTCACCCCACATTTCCTACTCCTCTCCTTAGGTGTCCTCACCAGCTGTCAAGCGAGATCGCCGCCTCTGCCTCTACACACATCCTTGAGTAGCAAAGCCAGCCCATATACTGGATGCGGAACGTTGGAGAGGTGCTCCTCTCCTTTTCCTAGGCCCTTGAGCCGGCAAAGGACGAATCTCACGGTACTGGACACGGGGCTAGTGATATCGCAGGATTTGCCGTTTACTTCCCAGCTTGCTGCTTGGTGACAGAGGACAGAGACACATGTGTGCAAACAACTTGCCCAGGAGCGTTACACGGAGTCGAACCCGCAACCGCATGTTACGCGAGCAAGCGCATTACCGATAGGCCATCGTGTAGGGGCTGTTCACATATTATATAGCGCTCAAGGGATAGGTGGGTGGGTTCGGACTTTGTTAGCGTTATATTGTGTAGGGTGGGGGTAGGTTGAAGGTTTTGTTATATAACTAACTTTTTTCAGCTTATGCTATTTTGCCTGTTTGCTTGCCAATTGGAAATTCCATGTACCACGGACCTTCATTGTTTAATCGATGTTCACAATACGTTGTGAACCAAAACTAGCACCATTAGCTGTCACCTGGTGAATTGATTTGACGTTCTTAGTAATTATTTTATAAATCCAGGTAGCTTTTGTTACATAACTAATTGATCCTATGATGATTTTTACTGCAGTTCTTGAATTGGATAAAGACAATTATCAGTTGAATTACTACTATTAAAGTGCTAATTAACTAACGTCGTATTGTTATAAAGTGTCAAATTGTGCAATACAATTATGTCGATTGTATGTCTTTTAATGTGCTTATAGGCTGGGGTGGGGTAGGGGTTGGGTAGCATACATGTATCTGTTATATAATATAGGGGTGGGGTGGGGGGGTCACAGCTGCTGTTATATAACGTTATTAGGGGTAGGAGGTGGGTCAAAAATTCGGATTTTATGCGTTATATAATATGTGAACGGCCCCTAGCATATACAGTACATATTTTTTAAATAATAATTTTGATAATAATTGTAAGTATTCTGATTTTTTAATGTAAAAATCATTATTATAATTATACTGATCTTTGATATGTGAAAATAATAAATGCAATTATACTGAATTTTGTATATAAAAATAAGACTGTGATTATACTCATTTTTTTCTTTAGCACATGTTTTGTGTGAATTAACAGGAATCGGCCATTATACCCCACTACTATGCTTGCGTATACATTTGTATAATGTGCATAAATGCGTGTAGGCTATGTATTGTATAGATCTACGTATTGGCAAACAGCGTCAAGAACCGTCCAATGTGATCGAATAGCTAGGATGGTTCTTTATGCTGTACCTTGAGACTGCATCCGTTCTGTTGGATGAGATAAACAGCGAAGAATGGAATGAAGACGAGAGGGGCGACAACCATCACCCATCCGATGGTAGTAGCCCAACTGGGGTAGTAGTAGTCGGCGTATTTGATTGGAGAATTGTCGCTTATCATGGAAACGAAAATGAACTGGAAAAAACGAAACCTCTGTGTATTATAAGCAATTCTCAAACGGTTGTTGTAATGAAATAAAAGGCAGTCGGCGTTGATGTTAGCACAATTGGGCCTATCTATGATGTGGCCTCTAATATAGAGTCTCTATAAGATCATAACGAAGTGTTGTCTAGTTGGACTAGCCTACATTAATTGTTCGATGCATTGCGCGATAACGTAGGCATATTATATAGATACTTATATTATATATAGGCCCTAAGTTATATATATTATATATATATACTATATATATCACATATATATGTATATATTATCACTTATATTATATATAAGTTTACATATTATATAGATGCTTACATGGACCCTATTCTTTTCATGCGAACGATGATGCTATAGCCTATTTTAATGTAGGCCTACCCTATATTAAGTTGATCCTAGCTTAGGCCTATTTAAAATGTATAGCCTACTTAAATTACTATTAGTTCAATAATCGCAATGTAGGCCAATTGTTTGTAACCACCATATATGGAATGCGGGGAATTTAATCAAAGGGTATCCAGAAGAAGTAAAAAAATGGTAAGGATTGAAGGAGGAAGGTAGATGCTTAAAAGCGAGGAAACGAGAATTCGCTAATGAGAGCTTGAAGCAGACAGCATCGGAAAGCCAGCATGAAGACATGTTACGAACTTCTTAAACGATCTGACAGTGCTAAGTGCTAACGATATCGACCCTATAGCAGTTTCTAGAAGATACCCAGAGATTCATTCAGTCAAACCCACGCGCGGCCCATGACCCATATTTCCATATGGATTCCGTACGGAGCCACATGGATTCCATGTAATGATCATGGGAAGTCTTGCAGGGTGACGCCATCACGATGCGAAACGATGATGAGCATTATGAATGACTCCACGATGATTTTTACCAGCATCATGAGAGGTGCCAATACGGTCCAACAGGCTGACCAGTAGTAATTCGGTTTAAATCCAATCATCATTTCTATGTCCTCAAGAAACCGACGAATCCCTGAAAACCAGCCAGGCATATATCCAACATGATTGTTTACAACTTTATCGTTGTCGTCATTATCATGGCTGCAGTCGTTATTATCACTATAACTTTAGTCGTCATCGTCTTCAATAATTAAAAGAATGGGCTACCATAGATTCTCATTCCGAACAAATTAATCATCGTCAGCACAATTAAGGTTGTAATAAGAGTATTAATAATAATTATGATAATGATATCGATCTTTTGAAATATCATATTATTAATAATAATCATCATCATCATCGTTATCATCATTCTCGTCAGTTGGTGCAAACGCAGTGATCAGTGGTTGTCTAACCATAAACCCAGGAGACGGCGGTAACATTGAGAAGTGAAATAACAATGAGATTCAGTCCGGCAGAATACCAGTCGAACAGCGTCATCACATAGATACCGGCCTGTAACAATATAACAAAACATTCAAAAGCAGTCGGTCCCTTGCAAAAGCACCGGTGACCGCCTAGATCAACACTATCAAAAACAAACGGATGCGAATCAGATGCTAGTTCAGATGGGATTAATCTGAATTCTGAAAGTATAAACAGTCCACAGATAAGCTACGGTATATAACGGTCATATACAAGGTCAACACGCATAGTCCTAGCAAGTGACTCTTTTGCAGCTTAGAACGGACATGTTTAGAGTCTCTATAGAGCGCATTGCATCAAAGACGTATAGTGTGAACACGGCCGTTGAAGTCTGGCTCTCTTAAGCTTTTCCTAGAACCATCGCTGATAACGGTAGTCCCTTATTACCCGAACTCTATTCATTCACTCATTACAAGAATTGATATAGCGCCCTTCTAGGTTTCTAACCCCGGAGCGCATCCAATCCAACCCGCGATTGAAAAGAACGGTCTTATACCAGCGTGTTCTTATACTCACCCGGGTGCACTGTGGTAGACCACAGAAGAACATGATGGTGCAGATGGCAAAGATGAGGAGAACGTGGCGATGACCTTTGCGGAAGAAGGGGAACTCGTCAGCGATGGCCGTCTTGATGGCCTCAACGCCTGCGAACTGACTATCGATGCCGAGGGTGAAGATCATGAGGAAGAAGAGACAGGACCAGAGGGGAGCCACTGGCATCATCGCCAGACCCTCGGGGTAGGCTATGAACGTCAGACCCGGTCCTATAATGGTAAAACACACACACACGTATACAATTGCCAATTTGTTCATACTTGTGCATAGGCCTATGTGTATGTGTATGTGTGGTTTTGTATCTATGTTTGAATCTATGTATCTATGTATGTGTGTAGCTATGAACGTATTACGTTAGGGTTAATTGGCCTGATTGGCCTTAATTAAGTCTTGATTAGGTTGATTACCCCCAGCAACGACTTTGTCCACAGGAAGTCCAGTCTTGTTAGCCATGAAACCAACAACGGAGAAGATGACGAAACCAGCGAAGATGCTGGTCGACGCGTTGATAACAACCACACAGATTGCATCTCTACAAGATTCCACAGAAGATCATGTGGGAAGATGGGAAGATGAAATGGAATGGATGAGATGGAGGAATGAGGTGGTTGACCTTCACCTAACCTATAGATGATCTGCTAATTCATGTATGATCTTCAAATTCCAAAATGATGCAATCAGTTAACCTTCGTCCATTTACCTCTAGATATTGCCTTAATCTAACTCCTAGATGACATTCACCAAACCTTTAGATGATCTTCATCAAAACTCTAGAATAAATGATCTGCTAATCTATAGAATCTGGTAATCCGTAGATGACCTGCTAACCTGTAGACCTTGTTGTGGAATCGGTTGTAGCTAGCCATCGTCTCAAGTGAACCGAATGCTATCCCCAGACTGTAGAAGATCTGTGTCCCAGCTGCATACCAAACCTAGAGCAACATTCTTATCACCAATCAGACACACATAGTATTACAGTAGTCCACACAGACCAATTCAACCAACCAAAAAACGATTGATCAGATAAGATCTGATGTAGGCCTAGCACAATGATCTAATCTGGCGACCATCTTATAGATTAGATTAGATTATGAGATGGTCTCATAGATTAGATTATGAGATGGTCTCATAGATTAGATCATGAGATGGTCTCATAGATTAGATTATGAGATGGTCTCATAGATTAGATTAGACTATGAGATGGTCTCATAGATTAGATTATGAGATGGTCTCATATATTAGATTAGATTATGAGATGGTTTCATAAATTAGATTATGAGATGGTCCCGTAGATTAGATTATGAGATGGTCTCATAGATTAGATTAGACTATGAGATGGTCGCCAATTCTAATCGATTGTAATTTTAGTGGTAGTCGTTACCTCCAGATGTCTATAGCGCCAATAAATTAAAGATCCAGGGGACTGGCTAATTAGTGATATTATTAGGCTTCTAAGCCTGGCCATGTAATGAATTAAGTAATTTCTAGCACAGCACGGTATAATACACCATCCAACGCCTCGCTTCTATAAAAAAAATTGCTCAGTTACCTGCTGAGGCTTAAATTAATACTTAAACAATTAATCAACTCATATTCGCAAACTACACATTCTAAGCACTACAGTGCTCTAATCGCAATCTCCAGACTTTTAAAACGCTACTCGAAGGCCAAACACAGGGCATCAGTTTATTCACGAGCGCTTAAATTAATATGCAGCTGCGTTTATAAAACATGTAGTCCTATATTATCTTCGTTAATCGAATCCACAAAATGCATAATGGCCTTGACAGTGCTCATTAGACTATTACAATGAGATGTTGATCGGGTGAGCTTCCCATTGTACTTCACCGCTCACCAGTTCAATGGACGCCACGCCGTCTAGGTCTCAGCGTAGGGACCGAACCAGCCAGAGATTAGAATCTCAAAATAAAGCCAGCATAGGGAAGCGAACCGCGGTCCGCATGTTCTCTTTCATCGAGGCGCATGAGACGCGACCTACAGTCTAGGAATACTCTTACCAATGTAGCTAACTGGACTAATAGTATCGGGAACAAACAGTATAATTGTGGGAACCCAAAAAGGACCAGATTCTCGCTTAAACAGAGCCACCAACATAAAAACAGTGCAATCGCGATGAAGAACCGTTTGACGGTCAAGCATGTTTATAGCCAATATGTAGTTACTGTTAATGTGAGTAGCCTATCACCAGTTTATAAATTCTACATAATTCTTATAAAATTCTGATTAGCGGGATATATGACCCCTTAAGGTTCCCCTGTGTAACCAGATTATTCATTTTAATATGAAACCTTGTTGTTTGTTATTTTCTTGTGTTTTTTGGTTTCCAAATAAATTGAATTGAATTGAATGCAGCTAGCTATAATGTCCTGTTTTTAATATTAACAGATAAGTATGGCCATATATAAGCACAGTAAGCAAACAATATAATTATTTCCTGAGCAAATAAACAAATGCTGACATCTGCGTTTCCGAGTTTGGACCATTCCGGAATGATGTAGAACTTGATTCCGATCCAGGCTCCTTCGAGTTGGATGTTCCAAATGAAGAGAATGATAAGGACGACGTAGGGAAACCCGGCCGTAATGTAAACGACCTACAGTTTTCAATACTAGACAAATCAGGATCGTGAAAAGCGATCGATTACGTCGTTACATGCAGTGATATGTTATGGCCCAATATAATGTCTTATGCCGTGCGTAATGCGTTGCGTACGTATGGTGTAATGTTGTGTGCTGTGATGTTGTGTGATAGGTTAATTGCGACTATGGCAGCTACTCTGTACGCTGCAGTTAAGGAGAAACCCTAGAACATTGCACGAATATCAAGACGCTAGAGACTTAGCCAAATTTGGGTACATTAACAGCTACATGTATGCTGATGTAATGACATCAAAATATTTTTTCATTGTGGTCTTCACAACAGTCTGAGCGACAAACTATAACGATGACGATACCGATGGCGTTGCAACTAAGATAATGACGCTGATAATATTGTTATCACAACGCCTTGCCAAACCCACCAGACATTTCGCGATCCTCCGTTGAAAGTAATTAAAAGCTTGCTCTCAATGTCGTCTGTAGTGTAGTTCTCTTCAATAGAGAGTATCTATACGGCCAGTTAACCGTATTGATAAATGAGTCTTCCAGCACCCGTCTTGCCTCGCGGCTAAGCTTAAGTTCTAATGAGCTCACTCATAGTAATGCTGTTGCTGCTGCTGTTGTTGGTGATGTTGTTGTTGTTGGTGTTGTTGTTGGTGTTGTTGTTGGTGTTGTTGTTGGTGTTGTTGGTGGTGCTGGTATTGTTGGTGGTGTTGTTGGTGTTGTTGGGGTGTTGGTGGTGATGCTGATGCTGATGCTAATGATGATGACGACGATGAGTCGTTGAACGCTCTGACCTTTCCGGATGATTTGATTCCTTTTATGAGGCAAAGGAAAACGAGAATCCAGGCGAGAAGGAGGCAGAGAGCGAGATCCCACTTGATCTCTCCCACGCCGACGTCTATTCCTTCAGATATGTCCAGCACCACATACCTAAACCCATACAACTAAATGATCAATATATAAACACACTGATGACATCTGTAGGTCAGCAAAGATAACAATAAACATCAGCCCTCGTGAATAAGCTGGTGTCCTTGGCTTTCGGGTGGCGCTTTAGAAGTTTAGAGTTTGCGATAATGATCATTATAGAGACATTTTGTACAACACAACAGCTTTGTATAATTGCATGTAAGTGCTAATACAGTAGGCCTATTAAGAAAAGCTAAATTCGTTATAATTTTATTAAGACGCTGAATCAAACTTGCCGCCAATAAATTTCAGAAGGCGTTAGCGGCGGAACGGTCGAACAATTAACCGAATAATCGGTCGAAACATTTGACCCTAAGGTCATCGTCGTCGTTGGATTAATGGTCGACGGGGTCACATCTGCAAATGGAACACACTTACACGTGTACATTGTACAATTCGAAGGAATGAATACAAAAGAATGATACATGTATGTAATTCGCGTTCATAATTAAACTTAGTATTAGGAAAGAATAGATGATTGGTCCTGTGATATCTAGCGACACTTCGTCATAAAACAAAGGGTGATCAGTGTCATCCATCCTCTTGCTTTGATGTTCGATTATAGGCCTGGCACCTATAGGCCTATGTAACGAATTTCGATTATGTAGGTCGAATTGTGGATTCAGCTTTCAAAAACTTGCTCGTGTGGATTAACGTGTGATTTTTTCGATTAATGCGTTGGTCTTGGATTAATCTTTGTATAATCTGATTCCATCCATCGAGCTGTTATCTCCACAGCTCCTGTAATTTCGTATAATATAATTTGTTTACGTCTGATCCATTTCTATAATGACTAAGCTAATTCCAGGGTCAGTAACCGCTTAATTCTGTCTGTGAATTGCTTGTTTTACATGTTATTTCATTTAATGTTGATTGTGCTGCTTCTAAAGCGTTACGTCAAACGTGTGGAGACGTCCATCAGTAACAGGACGTCAAACCTTTCTTGTTTTTCTGATAAGTCCATGGAAGACTCAGCACAGTTGTTGCCGTTAGTTTGGATATACTTTGTGAACTTATTTGTATATCTGTTTATTTCATTTTAATAATTGTCATCGTTCTAGTCATACATGAAATAAGTTTAGACAAAGAAGTAGATCGAGAGCAGAGGTGAGCAACGAAGAGTAGAGGAGAGCTGCAGAGGTGGGTGCAGAGGTGAGCAAAGACCTCGTTTACTGACTTAGTAGGTTTCTTGAAAGATTGCTCTAGATCTACACATTGTTCGGAATGAATGAATGAATACCGTATGTCTGATTCAGAGCAGTGGTATCGTTGATAGGGCTGTTGTTGTCGGCTGATCGGTCTTGGCAGCAGTAGAGAGCCGTCCATTCAGGGCGACAGTCTTGCCAGGGTAACCGAGAGGTGAAGGAGGCGAACAGGTAGTAGAGCCCATATGCGATGATCATGTTGTAATAGATGCTACACAAGATGTTTATCAGTACCATGCCCCAGCCTATCCCTAAGCACAAGACAAAAAGCTAATTCCATGAACGGATCCATGAATCCATGATTTATCTGTCTGTCTGTCTGTCTGTCTGTCTGTCTGTCTGTCTGTCTGTCTGTCTGTCTGCTTGTATGTCTATCAGGGGCGGCGATCCCGGAGGTTCAAGTGGGACATGTCCCCGCCTTTTACAGAGATGGCATTCGTTATACATTTGCCACCACCCTCCCCCCACATTTCTTACCCCTCATTGGGTGTCCCCCAAATGTCAAACGAGATCACCGCCGCTGATGACTATTGAATAAATATTTCTTGTATTTTACATTCGTTAATTATGCTAAGTCCATAGAAACAATGTAGACTGTGTTGGCTGCGTGTTTACCTTTGAGGATGGGAATGAACTTCCAGACGGTGAGTGGTCCAAGGGAGGAGAACTGACCGAGTGACATTTCGAGCAGGACAAGAGGAAGTCCAGCCAGGACCAGCGTCACTGTATAGGGAATCAGGAAGCTTGCTGTACCAACATTCAACCGATTTAAGCATCAATAATTCAGTTATTGAAACTAACACAACTGTTCTAAAAGTAAATCTCCGTAATTTCTCTGCGTTGCAAAGAGGTCGTGACGTGTACCATGACATAGAACGGCGGCTGGTAAGGGTCAAAATTACGGTGGCAATGGTTGAGGCCAAACTACGTGTAGTGCCCACTGATCATCTCTTCATCCATTGGTCAATAAGTAAGAGGGGAATTGACAAATAACATTCTTCATCATAAGATTCAACAGAGCGCAACCTTCTCAACAGTATACTATTTCATGACAGGGATGTGGTCTCGAGACCGCGGAAAACTGCGGTCTTGGTCTTGGGGCCGTTCACATATTATATAACGCATAATCCCAATTTTTGACCCACCCCCTACCCCTAATAACGTTATATAACAGCAGCTGTGACCCCCCCACCCCTATATTATATAACAGATACATGTATGCTACCCAACACCCTACCCCACCCCAGCCTATAAGCACATTAAAAGACATACAATCGACATAATTGTATTGCACAATTTGACACTTTTATAACAATACGATGTTAGTTAGCACTTTAATAGTAGTGACTCAGCTGATAATTGTCTTTATCCAATTCTAGAACTGCAGTAAAAATCATCATAAGCCCAATTAGCTATGTAACAAAAGCTACCTTAAAATGGTGTACTCTCTCGTGCCAATGATGATTAGACCGCATGTATGGAGCTCCTCTGCATCTTAATAATCGGACTTTTAATGGCGCTAAATTCACTTGTATTAATTACGGTAACTAATTGGGTAATCGACGATTGTCATCATGTATCTACATGTAGCCTAAGCCTACTATAATACAGCATGGTAATACATGGTAGTGACGTACATCCTATTTAAAAGCACCATTTTAGTTTCCCTCCTGTTTTGCACTAGAAATGAGCATTACGGTATCACACAGAATCGATTGGTTTAATTTTACACTATCCGGTATTTATCGATAACTTTGCGGTACAACCCTACCTGTTTAATAGCGTATGATGTTTACAGAGTGTGTACTACAACTGCAATTGGGTATTTAAGGAAACATAAAATATGTTTGAGTGACTATTAAGTGACTATTTACACATACTACAGAAAACGAAATCAAACATTATGATAATACCTACCAAAATAATTGTTTCAAGTGAGTTAATTTTAATTTGAACCAGAATCAAAACAAAGCACACAGAATTGAATTTTAGAGCGTTTAAAGCTATGCACATGAAATTGTAAACAGCAAATTGTTAAAAGTGGATTTATAAAATAATAACTAAGAACGTCAAATCAATTCACCAGGTGACAGCTAATGGTGCTAGTTTTGGTTCACAACGTATTGTGAACTTCGATTAAACAATGAAAGTCCGTGGTACATGGAATTTCCAATTGGCAAGCAAACAGGCAAAATAGCATAAGCTGAAAAAAGTTTGTTATATAACAAAACCTTCAACCTACCCCCACCCTACACAATATAACGCTAACAAAACCGGAACCCACCCACCTATCCCTTGAGCGTTATATAATATGTGAACGGCCCCTTGAATGCATCGGTCTTGGTCTTGGACCTCTCGTCTTGGTCTCGAGGTTTTGGTCTCGTGCCCAACACTGCTTCATGAACTCGTTAAATAATAATCAGACGAATATTCCATAATCAGAAATACATCCTAACGATTACTATAGCCAACCGGTGCAGAAAATGATTGACAGTAAGGAATCCAGCTGTGCAGTCAGAACTGAAAAAAACGTGCTGACTGTGGAACAATTAAGTCGCCTCCTCCAGTCTTCACCAATAGGCCTAGGTTCATTTTTTCGCAACCAACTGTCACCATACATCTTATTCCTGCATGGATGTTAGTTTTTTTCCAGTCTAACATTTATAAACTAGCACCATGTTTCGAGACACGTAACGGATGCACTCTTCAATCCTGCCTGAGTGAAGATGGCAGACACGACCTACCTCCTCCGTACATATACGCGCGATAGGGAAATCGCCAAATGTTTCCAAGACCGACTGCGTATCCAACTGCCGACATAAGGAAGTCCATACTGTGCGTCCAATTGCCTCTCTCTTTGTTTTCGTCATTCTTGTAAGTAACTGCGGTTACAGGCGTTGCCTTTTGAAAACAAGGCACATATCAGACACTTGTATTTAACCGGTTATTTAAAGCACTTGACAAGAGGTAAGGATATTGTTACTAAAGTTGCATGATCTCGAGACACAGTCTTGGCCTCGAGTCGTCTCTAGACAGGCATTTTGAGGTCTCGGTCTTGTTACCTTACTGTCTTGGTCTCGCTATCATTTCTCAATTGACTTCTTGGAAACTGTCTTGAGGTGAAAGTCTTCTTTTATTGTAGAAGTGGTCAACCTCTCTTTAGTTCTTGCGCCATAGAGTTTTCCTCGTAGATCTGATAATTAACTTAACAATTGTAATAGCACGGACAATAATCTCGAAGCCTGATTATACCGCCTCTAGACTTTATTAGGCCTACACTCATTTTTCCTTCTGGTACATAGTTTGACCTAACCGAAAGTGAAACTTTGAAAGACGCTTTATGAAAGTAATTGGCCTTTGAGACAGAGCGTGAGGGAGAAAGAGAGAGTCTTGGCAACCTTATTATTGTTATTATTATTATTATTATCATCATCATCATCATCATCATCATCATCATCATCATCATCATCATCATCATTATTATTATTATTATTATTATTATTATTATTATTATTATTATTATTTGTATTGATTATTTTGTAGGTAAAATGGCTCATCTTTTGCTGTTATTGTTTTATTTGTATTATTGTTATTATTATTATAATTATTATTATTATTATTATTATTATTATCATTATTATTATCATTATTATTGTTATTATTATTTATATTGTACGCAGGACGGCATATTATTGCAATGATCAAGGCAAATGCATCTACGAGCAGTGGAAGACCTAATCAACGCCTGAAGGACAGTTTCAGACCGACTCCCACTCGATCCCACCCCCACAACCATCTGTTGGTTACCATAGACATTGCTACATGTCTTAAAAATCGACTGAAGGCCTACCTTTGTTTCAACTGAAGACGAAGACGAAGACGACATCTCTACAGACAATCAATTGAGTCAATTAAGCTCTCTTCAATACAGAGACAATAGGCCTATATATATAGTAGCCTACAGAACCACGAAGGCAGAATAGTAAGCTTATGAAACAGATGATATATGGATGCAAACTCGATCTGGTCTAGATTTATATAGTTCTACACTATGTTGTGAGTAGGCCTATGTATATTGTATAATATTATATCAGATCTGTAAACTTACATTGCGCGCTTGGAAACCTTACAAACCTTATAGGGTCTACGGCTATTTAACAAATGAACATCCTAGACTATCGGATAGAAACAGGCGCGTCTCTCTGGCACCGGACTCAGACCTACGCTGGACATTGATTAAGGAGGTAGGTTCGTGGATTCGAAATATAAGCCTATGAGTTTTTAAAGTAGGCCTAATAAGTTTTATGTTTTGACTGAAAGATTTGCGCGAACTGCATGGGTCAGATTGTTTCCAGCAACAACAATAATTCTGGCTAGAGTAAACCTATTCCACAGCGGAACACCTCTAACTAGGCCCTATAAATCTATATATTATTATTACCAAAATTTAATAGGCAAACGCTAGTTTTTTAAAAGGCGCATGTCAAAGACAAAGAGCTTTAAGCTTACCCCAGTTTTTTGCAGTTTTCTTGATCTTTAAATCTTTAAACTACGTCCTTAACGAGACAAAAGCGCAGCGAAGCCATGAACAATCTTTCGCTGAGGTTTGACGGTCTAAGAGCCCTAAGCGTCCGATCGCATTGGCCTAAATAGTACCGTCTCGATGCTAAATAGTGTAAGATTTAATTAAGGCTATGGCCAATGCGTGGGCCTTGCTGTAGAGCCAGGGGCATCTCTGCGTTTATTGGGTGTCGGGGTCAAAAGAAGCGTTGACCCTAGAGGCCTTCAGAGTTCATTAAATCGTTCTTGAAGTTGCAAGTAGGCCACTGCTGCGTCTCCATTTTGGCATTTACTAGCTGGGCATATAATTACTAGCTATTGTATTCATCTCATTTATCAGCCTATTAAATAATAATATGTTGCACCTACATAACCTACAGATAAGTCAATCAATCAAAAATACTTGATATAGCGCTCCTTCAAGGTATCTACTCAGAGACCTAGATTCTAATTGATCGATACCTTTGCCTACCTTGATATCGATGATCCCTTATAAGCGGAGATGTCCGGTTTTATTTATGAGAGTGGTCTGCCAGTCTCCGCTGGCGAGCTCTGTATGCTGACTACAACGAAGCAAGAACACGTCACTAAAGCAGGAAGTGATCATCCGATGAAGACCGAGCTCCACAGTAGGCCTAATCTATCGCCTTATCTGCAGCAATATCCGACGCCGTCTGCTCAAAAGCCAGCAACGTAACAGACAGAGACGAAGCCGAGAAACTTGAGATTCATGCATGACGTTATCTAAATCGCGTCGAACTGCTAGGAGTTCGTCGGTACCGCGAGTGGGTGCGGTCGATCAATCATATGACCCTCCAACAATCATCTGTCCCTCCAAAAATAACAATCATCTGTCCCTCCAAAAATAACAATCATCTGTCCCTCCAAAAATAACAATCATCTGTCCCTCCAGCAATAATCTCCAACAGGCATATATCCATCCAACAAAAATCTGTCGGGTAAACAGTCATCTGTCCCTCTAACAATTCTGTCCCTCATAAGTCATCTGTCCATCCAACAATCATCTGTCCTTTCAGCAATCATCTGCCGCTCCATCTATCCATACAATAATCATCTGTCCCTCCAGCAATCATAATATGTCCCTCCAACCGCTGCATCATAGTTGTGATGAGAAAGATCACTGAGCTTTGCGTTTTGAGAGCATCAGATGTTACACTGGGGTAGGGAAGGAAAATGGGGAGCATCAGATATTACACTGGGGTAGGGAAGGAAAATGGGGAGCATCAGATGTTACATTGGAGTAGGGAAGGAAAATGGGGAGCATCAGATGTTACACTGGGGTAGGGAAGGAAAATGGGGAGCATCAGATGTTACACTGGGGTAGGAAGGAAAATGGGGAGCATCAGATGTTACATTGGAGTAGGGAAGGAAAATGGGGAGCATCAGATGTTACACTGGGGTAGGGAAGGAAAATGGGGAGCATCAGATGTTACACTGGGGTAGGGAAGGAAAATGGGGAGCATCAGATGTTACACTGGGGTAGGGAAGGAAAATGGGGAGCATCAGATGTTACACTGGGGTAGGGAAGGAAAATGGGGAGCATCAGATGTTACACTGGGGTAGGGAAGGAAAATGGGGAGCATCAGATGTTACATTGGAGTAGGGAAGGAAAATGGGGAGCATCAGATGTTACATTGGAGTAGGGAAGGAAAATGGGGAGCATCAGATGTTACATTGGAGTAGGGAAGGAAAATGGGGAGCATCAGATGTTACACTGGGGTAGGGAAGGAAAATGGGGAGCATCAGATGTTACATTGGAGTAGGGAAGGAAAATGGGGAGCATCAGATGTTACACTGGGGTAGGGAAGGAAAATGGGGAGCATCAGATGTTACACTGGAGTAGGGAAGGAAAATGGGGAGCATCAGATGTTACACTGGGGTGGGGAAGGAAAATGGGGCATTGCAAGCCACAAGTGGACAAAAGCCGAAAGTTAGGGAAACAGGCATTAGACTATTAGCCACAGACGTCCTTTATGGGCGACTTCTTTAATACAGAAGAATATACGTATTATTTGTATATTTATTATTTATATACGGCAATATATAATTTTTATACATGCACCGAAACAAAAACTTGTTTCAGAAAAAATTCAGTCAGTGACTGAAACGTATAAAATTTCTAAGACTGCTGTACATTCCCATTCCGTTAGCAACGACATTCAAAATCAAAGGACAATTGTCAAAGTAATAGACGACAGTACACCAAAGTTAGAGCCGAGTAAAGAGGTATTTGAGTCTGATTCACTAAAGATTGTGTCCAAGTTCATCAACAGGAAAATACACAGAAAAATAAAATTTCTGGCACAGAAAATTAGCAGCAATTTTTATGCAGAAAGAATTGCTAAAACAATTTATCCAAAACTACTGCACTTGAAAACACTAACTTACATTTGCTCAATTGGCACAAGAATGTCACACATAATTTTGTCTGCAGAAATTTAATCGTGGTACCACAAAGTTTATTGTGGCAATACACAGTTGCCTGTTCTGGTCACAAATCAAGACTCTGAGACCAAAGTCAAATTCGAGTTCAGAGTTTTCGAGCCAAAGTCATGACAGCTCAAGTCCGTAGGAAATCGGGCCTTAGCCAGAATGCATGCTGCATCACGGATAAAAAGGCCTACATTGCACAATGTACAACAGCATAAGATAGGCCTACATAGGCTACATTGCACAAATGTACAACAGCATCAATGTTCCTTCTAAGCTGTGCGCATGTGAGCGTGCACACGAGTCGTGGAACCAGCGCATACAAGAATTTTGCATGCACAAAGAAATAACTTTATGAAACTATGTAAATCCTGGCCAGCTGTCGACTATATTACTCCAGCAACTGTTGTTCCTGGGCTGATATGTTCCCTAATTTCTCTTTGACAAGACATTTTCTTAGATTATCAGAACTTATCACCATAGGCTTCTATTTATGAACACAATTTTACTATCATCGCATCTAACATGGACTTGCACACACAAGAGAGAAACATTTATTAACGTTGCACACACAAAATTTCTTGCGCCATTATCTTTAAAAAAAATTAGGGAACATTGAACAATGAATAGCATACATAAGTGTACAAATACAATACAGAAACTTTGTGGAAGTAGAAAAGATGAACTCAATTTTGACTAAATGCAGAAGGGACATGCAAAAAGGACAATACGTTTAATTGAACCACCAGTGACGATGATGAACAAAATTGTAATTGAAAAGTGATACAGCGCCACTCGATATCAGAGGCAGAGCAGCATTGTGTGGTTGAGATCAACAAGGAGATAGGAACCAATGTAGGACCATATAATAACATCATTGGCCTCTAATCAAGTGTAATCATATCATATAATACATGTTATATTATACATCCATAATACAAAACAAACACTAAAAGCTTGAAGCTGTCTTAGTACAAACATTAGAATCTTAATTATAGACACGTAATTATCACTGTTCATTGCTAAGCATGCAAATTATGCATAAAAAAATTCATAACATTAAAGATTGTACAGGATTGAGAAAAGATTGTACAAAATCTGCAGAATATGAAGGCAAATGAAAATCTTCAAAAACACTCAATGTCACATAATAAACGATTCAGAGAGAGAGACAACCTAATTCACTGATTCTGCATTAACTTTATGCAAGCAAACGCAATTAAATTGACAACACTGTGAAAACTTAGAAAAGAGTCAATGAAAAAATTTCACCGGTAACTGAACAACAACGAAAAATTTCATGAAAATCATTTCTTTGGCAAATATTTACGACTAGTTACATGTTCAAATGAAGATGTTTGGCGTAACAAACGATATAATTATTCTGTGAAACTGTTTTGAACAGTGAGATAATTCAATCATTTTGGGATCCACCGAAATCCAGAGATTCTTTTGGCTACACTAAGTTACAGTCACTGGGCACTTTCGCTTTCTCAAACGGCAACTTGGGAAGTTAACAAGCGGAGTCTTGGTACTTTCAGACAACTTACAGTGAGACTCGAGTCCAATATTGAATGGCACTGCTCTTGTTGCATCTCTGTCATATTTTGAGAAGAGCGGATTGCCTGACGCTGTCGACAAAGGTGCACACGTCTTCAACAACTCATCATTGCTGCACGTAAGATCAATTGTTTCGACCCTTTGCCGACGATTTCGCCTAGCAAACCTCTGGCCGCCAGCGCCAACATAACAACCGTGACCATTATGCTTCCACTCTGGGATATCCCTTTGAAATGTCTGCATGTAAGATTGCTGACCGACAGACTCCTGGACAGGCATTTCCTGGTGGTGAACCACATTTTGAAACGTCTTCACGTAGCTTCTGTGAGCCGACCACAGCCGAGCTGCAATCATGCGCCTCCCCTCATTCAATAGTGGCATGAAGCCAACACTTCTTCCGTCTATCAACCTCAGTTCGCCTTGCAGCGACGTCAACACGCTCAACATCGAAGTGCTGGCCGACAGCAGATAGTCCAACTTCTGCAACATATCGATGGAATTTTCTATTGTCGGATACTTCCATCTGTGGCCAGCCAAAGCTGCTGCTTGCATGCTCGTTGTTGAGCCTAAAACATCTCCTGTTAGTTGGCCAACACCTGGAAAAATTGGCATAAATGAATTGTTCAAATAAGACGGCAAAAAAACCATCCCTTGCGCTTTTTCAACTGCATCTGCATATAATTGCCCTCGATTCACTGCATGATATGAAAAGCTGGCAGGATTTGTTTGCCGTATATTGGTCATCGATGAAGGAAGCTGGATTGTTGTTGAGCCGTTAGATGTTTTGAAAAGTTTGTCAAATTCAAAGCCAACCTTCTTTGGCTTCGTACCCTTCTTCTGTCTGCTATTCAGACGAGGAGCTTTTGGACAGTGTTTCTTTATAGTCAGACAATCATCCATAATTGATGCACAATGTTCAACAAGCTGAAGAATTGGTTTAGAATCACAAACGTAACAGGACCACTTTGACCCATCGCCTGATACAAAACAAGATAAATATTAAGTATTAATGAAAATATTACACAAGATTATTACCTAATGCCTGAACATTTTGTAGTCTTTGTAATTTTTATCAACTAACTATGTAGTTAATAAAAGTAAGACATCCTTTACATGATTTGATCAATATTCTACTTTTATAAGGCATCATCATAATACTAAAAGTTAGACAAATTTTGCAAATTCTATTATTCGGTTAGGGTGAGGGGTCTTGGATTTCGGCGATTTTGCGAACGAGTGCATATGGCGGGTGGAATTGTCTCGAAAAATATATATGTACACAAATTTAGCTGAATAATAATGATGTCCACATTAGCCTATTTATTATTTTATATGGTTATCCCATAGTCATCCGGATGGCATTTATGTAGCTTTAAAACTGTTGAAAATGTATATGTGTTAGTATTTTATTTCTTCATAACAATGAACAAATTAAAGCTGTGAAATATGATGCCTAACAAAAACAAATAACCCATGGTAAAACCACTGTTTTATAGATGTCTTTAGCTATTGGACCTTTGTATGGGGACAGGGTTAGAGCTTGGAAGTACGTACACATGGGAGGAGGGGCAAAAAAAGTATGTGGTGCAACACCTTGTGCTGTCAGTCCTTGGAACTCTAGCAATTGCAACGACAAGACTTCTCCATTCCTTTCTTTTAGAAGTCACATCTCTTAATTCCTCCAGTATGATTCCGGTTCTTTCATGTATCTTGTCCATCCATTTTTTCCTTGGTCGCTCCCATTTTCTCCTTCCTTCTCTGTACGCCAACATCAACAGAGGTCCAAAAATTCGATTTTTTTGCATACGTAATATATGGATGGGCCCTTATGGTCATCTAATAATGCGAAATACAGAAAAATAGCAAACAATTAGGAAATGTTCTGTCAATTCACCTTATCCAGACACATTAAATAATAAAACATTTGTACGTAAATGTAGTGCTATCATTGTACCTGCATTTAGGATGTCCATGAGAGCCTTCCGTCCAAGGTTCCTACGAATGCAGCTCTTGCAGAAGGCATTGTGACAGAAGTCGCAGCAGAGGAGGTCGCCTCCCTCGCTACACCAGCGACACTGTTCGTCCATTCCGTCGACACCTTTTTCGATTTCATCGCTAACATACCACTTATAGCACTTCTGTTCAACAAAAAAGAGTCACCTAATAATACTCAATTCTAGCAACAGGGAAACAAAAGGATTTTAGTTTAACCGTTTCATTCAGAGCATTTACATAGCGCTCCTTCAAGAACCTACACAGGAGCGTCCCCCAGCCACGACTAAAGAAAAGACACGAGCGACTTGTAAAACTCTGCCAGGCGGAACACATGTATAATGATGAGCATGTACTAAAATTATTGGGAATCCAATGCAACAGAATCGTTAAAGGGTTAAGCACATGACAGAGTGCAACTATGTGGATAATCGATCTCACATGACGTTGGATATATAGCTACTGGACGAACTAACATCATGGACAGAGAAATTCTTCAGAAACAGTGTTACGGTCTGTAATGATGTTTAATATATCTTAAGGCAGTGTACAGCAAATGCCTCTGAATTACCTTGTCCATGAGCAGTGCTACATAATTTCTAGGGCCGTGGAAGTAAACAATTTAATAATTATCGAACATTGATTAATTTTGCCAGGAAGAAATTTGAATTGAAAAGTTAAACAAGGCCATGAACAAATAACTAATACATAACTACTAACTAGCAATAAATATTAATAATACTACATGAGATAAACAATGAATAATGCTAATTTTTTAATTTGCCATTGATATTATTTGATCATTAACTCTTAAACAGTTAGAAACAAATTTATCGATAACAGCCCGACTTTCAACAGTTACTACAGTTAAGTCCATGACAAACTTCACCCAAGTATGATAGAGTGTATCAGAGCTTGCAAGATTATTTAATCCATTACTGTGTCATGCAAGTGAAAAAACTTGCAGCAATAACCATAGATCATCTATTTTTTACATCAAAAGTCCGGGTAACAATTCAGTGGTCATACATCACATAATACAAAACAATACAATACAATACAATACAACTGTTATTTGATATCACCCTTCTTACAGTTAGGTTCAGAAGTGTAAACACACCTTGACAGTACAACTGCAGTTGTAATACACAGCAATTGTGCCCAAAGGACTTGCTCAAGGCCCCTACACAGTGACACCTCGGACGAGGGTCGAACTCGCTCACCCAGCGCACACTGAGCGTTACGGGCCGACCGCCCTAACCGATCGGCCACCATTGCAGCCAAAAGGCTCGCCTTATAATGCATCATAATGGTAATATTTTCATAGTAAGTTCCTATTAATCAGTAAATTAGACTGCATCACAATATTAAAATCGACAACAATAAACAAATAAATTTTTTAATAAGACTACATTAACAGAGACCCAGAAGAATGACTTGCCTGACAGACGAGAACCTTTAAAACAGGATGCGCATAAATTGCAGAGTTTGCAGCGAGTCCAATTTGGCAGTTACACGCCGTGCAGTGAATCACAGAACTAAGACAACCTACAGCAACAGAAAAAGGCATTAAAACAAGAAGAATTAAACAGCTGAAATTTTCAGTCAGCTTTTTCAGCAGATGGAAATATCAGCAGCAATGGTATTATCATTTGATCATAGGTTTCACATGGGATCAGTTCCTAGCAGTGTTGCGAGAAGCGTCTTGTCATTAAGAAATCTATTGCACGAATCATAAGCACAAAGGAAACACAGATTGCTTGGGGTCAAAGCATCAGCTGTGCAATAGTCCTATTTTTAATAATTATTTTTCAAGTTAAAATGTAGAAGAATTCTTAGAAACCTGAAACAGAAATTAGTATGAAAACACGGCAAGTGTCACCTGGCTTGATCTTAAAGCGTTTGGAAGAAACGTCTTTTTCAGAGGACATATTTCCTGATTTTGCCGTAGCCTGAACTGCTCCTAAAATAAATTAACATCTGACCACAATCAATAACTCTCAATGGTGAAACAGGGGTCAGAAGATATACTGACTCTGTGACCAGGGTCAAAGTGATGTTAATTTAAACAATTCATTAATTATTAAAGATACATTCAACATGATTAATTCTTGTTGTTCCATTGTTTTATCAAGCTTTGGCAATGATACTAACAAACTCATGATCATGCTTGAAATTCAACTAAATTATATTGCATAATAAAACTGTTCTAAATTACTATTTCTCTTTTCTAATTCACTGCCATGTGCTAAATAGTCACAACTTAGAAAATTCTTATGAGAGTATGTTCACTAAAAAAGCTGTCTTCAACATAAAAATACAATAAATCTTACAGCCTGCTTCTTTATAGAAAAATTTCTCACATAATGTGAGATTCATAATGTCATTCAGTACATGGATATAAAATTGAACTGACCTTTATATCTAAATGATCTCAATTTTCCACACCTCTTCTGTAGTTGGTCCAACATCACCTCCCTAACATTACCTAATCTGAGTTCCACTTGCTGCATACGACCACTTTCCTCTGTTATACTCGGACCCATGGGTCAATTGTGCCTGAGCACAGTGAACAGGATTCTTGAAGAGGTACTACATAAATTCCGATTAATTGATGAAACCTTGTAACACTGTGATGATAATAATAAGGTTCACCAGGAAGACAATTATAAAAGGGATCTGGCATACACTCTAATAGAACAATTTTAATTTTACCATATTGAACAGCAGAATCTCCACTAGTGTTTGCTTCTGTTTTCACAGGAGAGTCCAAGCAGATAGTCTGTGAAGGAGATGTTATAACAGAGGTGGTAACTGTGGCTCTGTTATCCGTTGATGATGAGATGTATTCGACAAGATCCTCATCGTTGGTGAACTTCTGGTCCTCCACCACTTTGATTACTTTTTGTGTCTTCCTTGGTTTCCTAAAGGTAAACAATCATAATTAATTTCTCAGATTTACCAGACTCTCCAAAGTACAACAATGTACTTTATCAACCTACACAAGTACACATACTGCAACATCGCATGTACACATTAAATCCATAGGCAGAGTGGCCGATTGGTTAGAGCGGTTGATGTTTTTTGCCATGGGTTTTCGTGCTGAGCATGCCTCTGAATGGCTATTTGGCAAGAGGTGTGTGCTACATAAATCTATAGACACGATTTGCCATATTAAGGCTGAACACGTCAGAGGCATCCATCCATTGCGACACCCCTAGCAAAAATTGTACCCAATACAGGGCTGTAGGCTGAAACTAAACTCAACCTTAATAGAGAGTTCATTTATATAGATTAGAATTTACAGGACATTTACAGGACTGCTTTCAAAAGCAGTCAACATCGCACTTTCTATGCAAGGATTTTACATTTGTGCTGACATTGAACTGTTATGTAAAGCACCCTAGAAGTAGTTTTTGCTAATGACGGTGCTCTAGAAATTGCCACATTTACAACTACAATTCTTTCTTGATGGGGATTTGAAACCCAACCTAAGTTTTTGTATGCACACTGTCTGTGACTACAGCTGGACACAAAAGTGAAACATAAGAATGTTAGCATAAAGTATGGAGACATATGCACAATGAAGGCCTCACTTGTTCTATTATGAAAACTCTTACCTTCTTGACTGGTTAACTTTTTTCAACACACTCTGCTGCAAAAAACAAAGAAGAACTAATAACTAAAATCTTGTTGAAGGAAAAGCCTATACTGTCCAAGAGAATTTCGAACTACTGAATGAAATCCTTAGCTAAATAGCTTTTGTAAAACTCGCTCCATAAGTCAACAGACACACATTTATAAATAATATAGCACATTGCTTTCCAAGAACTTCATATAGATTTCAGGATTTAAGTATAGATAGAGAACATTCAGCTTAAGGCAAAGTGGTGCTGTATTCTCCAAAATAATTAACTTGATACAACCAGCAAGAACTGCAGAGTAGCACTAAATAGTGACCATTCAGCATATGGCAAAGTGGTGTAATATCCTCCAAAGTTATTAACTTAACACACCACACAAGAACTGAACTGTAGCATTAAATAGTGACTACTAAGCTTAAGGCAAAGTTGTGCAATATCCTCCATTATTAACTTATTATTAACTTAACACACCCCACAAGAACTGCAGTGTAGCACTAAAAGTTACTTTTCAGCATTATCCTACTCTATTTGTGGCATAGTAAGCAAACCGCATCACAATGCATGTCCCATGATGACTTTGTGTCAACGAGATCACATTGTTTTTGCAGCAGCCATTGAAGTCTCGATTTTCTTTAGCAGACTTCGTGTTTACAACAAGCCTAAACAAGCCATTTGCACACATTCACTGCACCCTTCATATTCAGATTTACATCATGCATATTACAAGCTCCTTAAACACAGACAAATTTAATGTAGACATGTATTATTGAGCAATTGTCTATAACAGTGGTTAAAATGAAAAATATTCTAACAGTTTCAAGGACTTCTGGCATTTCTTCAGTCTTGACGATGACGACATCGGAATGCAGATTATCATTGGATGAAGTTGCTTGGCACTGAATCAGAGGGTCCTCCGTGGGAAGAGTCGGAGACACAGCATCTCCCAGAGGTTGCAATTCTCCCAAGTCGACCGCAATCACAGCGCTCAGCGGCTTCGATTCTTCCGGACTAAGGGAAAAATGAAAAAAAAGGGATGAAGAAAAGTGGAGGTAATCCCTAACATTATGAGCCCCTATCATGCAAACAATATGCATGCAATAGAACACTCATAACTAGCATTAGTAGGCCTAGTAGAAGCAGCATTGCTGAACAGTAGTCCATTTAACTGTGAGCTGGATTGATGAAAAGAATCATGCCTATATGGAAGCTGGATTGATGAGAACCCGTGGTGAAACGGAAGCTGGATTGATGGAAACATGTCCTTAGTAACTTAGTTAATCCGGACCGTAACGTCGGGATTACCGTAGCAGTAGAATGGAACCCTGAGGAACTCCGCTATAGAATGGAAAGGGTTGTGAACATTGACTAGCCGCTCTGACCGAGATGGAGCGGGAAAACAAGTAAGACACCGACAGCTCACAGATTACACAATCATTACTGTTCTAAGTGGATTTCGCGACACATCAAAGTTGTCTTCTGCATGTCTCTAACAATCACTTTTTGGGTAAATTCTGTTGCCAAAATTTATGCGATTTAATGACTGACTCTGTCGTGTTCAAGCAGATTGCCCGATAAATCGAATCGAACTACGCTACATACACAGTAACACAGATGCCATACGCACTCAAATCTCAGCGGTAAACAGAATTTATTGATCTGCTCTACGCTAATATAGCCCACATTGCAGAGACAAAATTTAACGTGATCATACGATATAGCGTCACATTATAAATAAGTTAGAAAACCTGGAATTTTCCATGTAAACTGGTTGGTCAACAATATCTTAATATCGTGAATTCGTGCTTCGAGATTTCTTCTCTCCATAGATTATCGGTTGTGCGGTCTAAATATTTGAGACACCAATGCCTTCGGTTATCCATCAAGGACCAAATATTGTTTACTTATGGTCCACCACAGAGACCTCTGTCTTATAATTTGTTATAATTTAGGCCCTACTAATGGATTCCGCCACCTTGCGGTTGAATTGCTTCCAAATGTTGTCGGTATTAGGCCTACGCTTACTCGACTCCCAGTCACCAGTGACTCACCACTCATCTGAAGTTCTCCAACCGAGCCAATTCCATCACCGCAAACCATCGCTGGAACGAGCTGCCTCCTGAATTCCGCACTTTTCGGCTCCTCTGCCAACACCCACCATCATAAATCTCAAGCTCCTCTATCCATAAGACCATCACCCCTCGGGCTTTTCATTGGAAACTGAAGTCTTATCTCTTCAAGAAATCTTACATAGGCCTTCTCCCTCGATCATTATTCACCCTCAAATCCTCAACCAAAGCGACACCTCGCAATTGTTTCTCTGCCTCCTATGACCCCTAAAAACCGGACTGGCAGCTCTGCCCTTCATCGAACTACCCTTTGACGACCCATTTGATTTGATTCAGTACTCGTGAATACGTTGGTGCCCTACGCTTGGTTTTCGAGTTGCGCTTTAGAAGTTTGGAGATTAGGCATTCTACTATACCAAAGATGGTAGCTATTACGGTAGGCCTACATCTTGGAGTATTCGTAAGTGCCCGTGTCAATTATCAATTTGGTATTTAGCTGCTTCCCGCGACATCGCTTTTTGCGGCGCTGTATCATTTCTAGATTACATCATTACAATTTATGCAACTCTGTTCAAGGACTTTGATCACCACTTTGTCTTAATACACCATCAATATACGCATTATCTCTATTATATACTGGCTCTAAAGAAGTTATTCATTAGACCTAACAATATATAAGTAACATAGGCCTAAGAGTCGGCCTTTTCATCAACGATTTAGGTTATTAATCGCTGCAGTGCCTCTCAGGCTTTCCGAAGCGGTGTAGGCCTACCGGTACGCCTAATCGTTTTGCTAGCTTTAGGCTTACTGCAGAGCACTGCAAACCGGTGATTGTCCACCCCAGCCTAATAGTCTACATTACAATTAGGTCAACATACATGACCAATTATATTAAATTATAAATTTATGATAATATATACATGCTTATTACACCCATACAGTTGTTACTGTAGCATGTGTTAAAACTGTTTATTGCGCATGAGCACCGTCAGAGGCGGCGATCTCGCTTGACAGGTGGGGGGACACTTCAAGAGAGGAGTTAGAAATGTGGGGGGAGACACGTATAAATTGTGCCCTCTCTGTTAAAGGTCGGGGGTGGGGCCTGTCCAGCTCGAACCCGGGATCGCCGCCTTTGAGCACCGTGCTCTGTTCTGTCTTAGAGAGGGACACGTTATGCATTTGCTTGCTTGATATAAGTTTATTTAACGACGCATCCATAACAACGATGATATGCGTCGTTATGCATTTGTCCCCCACACACACATTTTATACCTTTCGCATTGGGTGTCCCCCACCCACATGTCAAACGAAATCGCCGCCTCTGGCCATACAGCTAAATTCGACAACTGTAATAACGTGAAATGGTGTAATTCAGTCATAATGAAGATTTACATACCAAGTTTACTACTCAGAAGTGCTACCGAACCCAGCACGGCTGAAAAGGACAGTTTTAGGGCGAGTATAAAGAAGTTGCATTAGAAACTGGGAGACAAAAGAAGCGGCAAAGGGAATTTTTTATGCAAATCATCCGTTCGTAATAGTTAGTTTGAATTAATAAAGAAGCATATTATGTGCATGTTAACGTGTTGTACAAGTCCCATCCACATACTGCAGTCAAATAGAATTCTTATTTATGAACATCAACATTTCATACTATAAATTAAAGTACAGCCAATGTTTGCTAACTGATGAAATATTCTAGTTCAATATTTAACATTGCATGGGCCAGCACAGAGAGCAGGTCTCTAATTTGTAAATTGGTCCTTTGAGTGGTGCTATATAAAACTTCTAAATTACAATACAACAGTACTACAAGTAATTGCAGCTATCGTTTGTAAATCTGCAGCAAATAATCAGAAACTGAATCAACATTGTCAAAGCATGAAATGAAACGGTCAGTAACTTACTTACTTTTATCTCCAGCTCGACAAAATGTTAAATAAAATATTAGCACAATTTTATTAAGTTAGTAAAACTGACACAACTATCAATCAATCCGTGCATAGTGTTAATTGCTTTTAATGGTAAAACTTGACCACGATTAAATAATCATCTTGGGTCATCTGAATTGTATAATTATATATTACTTATGTGGCTATAAATTATTGTCAAATCTTTCCGGAAGCACTTACAAAAAACTGTGGATCTGACAAGGCAATAACAGATTCACATGCAAAGTCATGAAGTCCATTCATAGTAAATTACAGAAAATTAAGAAGTTCATTAACACAAACACACAAATTATAATTATTATCATGCCACAAGTTTTTGATAACAAAAAGTACATCATCCACATTGAAAGTAAAATTGAAAGAGTCCTGAAATTCTGCTTCAATCAAAGTGCAAATTGTATAGCATTAGCCCAACATTCCCCAGTAATTTTTAGAACGGTACTATAGAGGTGCTATATGAAGCTTTGAGATAATTTACCCACATGAGGCTATTCTCCCACATTTTTGAACAGCCGCCTGAGCAAGTACAAAATTCAAGCATTGATACTGGATACAGTTAGGGTTCAACAATAGTAGTTCGTTCTGAGTTAGAACGATTGCAAAATCGGAAGTCTCAGACTAAATCACATTAAGTTTATTTTTTGTTTGTTGATATTTATATAGATTTGAAATCATCACAGTTAAGTTTCAGCGTATCCATGCTGTGTCGCAACTGCAAAGTCGTCAAGCAAGTGGAAAAGATGGTCAAATGTCGGACGTTGTTCGGGATTCTTGTTCCAGCAATCCTTCATGACTTGGTAGAGGTCATCTGGACATCCGTGAGGCTGTGGGTGTCGGAAACCTCGCTCCAGCTGCGTCAGAACCTCACTGTTGCTCATTCCTTAAAGATAAAACAGGTAGAGTTTGTGTCAGAATGCATGGAGATAATCAGAAAAGAACAATACATGTTGCATTATTATTATTATCGACACTGCTTTCTAATCGACATGTTTGCAGTCTTGTTCATAAAGCATGAAGATATTATCTATATGTTTCTTCGTTAATGGCTCTGGCAAGACCAAAGTCACCAATCTTTACCATGTTGTTGTCAGCAACTAATATGTTGCGAGCAGCAAGATCTCTGTGTATGTGCTGTTCCCTTTCGATATACCGCATTCCATCTTTGTCTTTGCTAGCAAGGATTACTTATTTATTAATAATCGTGAACTCAACACTTATACAACGATCACAAAAGTGAAAAATCGCAGGAACCAAGTTTAATCAAAACAAATCAACTGGCAGGGACAGCAATAACTGAACATGTCTCTTTTAAACACATGGTAAATATTAATAAATTACCCCATCCCTCACCAGCAAAATAGAACATTATCACCAAACGCAAAATATGTAAACCAAAATTTCTAACCTGGATATGGATTCGCTCCATATGTCACCAGTTCCACTAACAGAATACCAAATGCCCAAATATCAGACTTGATCGTAAATTTGCCGTACATTGCTGCTTCTATAGCTGTCCACTTTATGGGGAATTTTGCACCTATTTGAAAAAGAACATATGAACTTTCAGTCAGTTGATACAGAGGAAGCTCATTTGTTTCTTCAAAATTTTAATTCAGTCAACTGTTCACAAATTGAGAAGCAAATTTATCAACATTGTGCCTTATTACATTGGTCAGAAAAACGTGTTCAAAAGTTATGTGCTGCGTCATCAGAATATTACGCAATACAGTCATGCAGTGTATAAAAAGAATATATGTGACCATCACTTGAGGATGAACAGAAGAGTTTGGTTTCCAGCTGCCAGAGGAAAGCAGCCGATGAAAGTGCAAATGGAAGAGAGGCCAAATCAATGGGCTAGATAAAAGGATGAGCAAACTGGCAGAAATCTTTTGAGAGTCCTACAACTAAACATATCGACTTCCAGAATCTGTTCTAAATTATAAAATTGGAAATAAATATGATCATGTTCGACCTTACCTTGTTTAGCTTCATATGTTTCTTCGTTAATGGCTCTGGCAAGACCAAAGTCGCCAATCTTTACCATGTTGTTGTCAGCAACTAATATGTTGCGAGCAGCAAGATCTCTGTGTATGTGCTGTTCTCTTTCGATGTACCGCATTCCATCGGCCACCTAGTGAGACAAACCGTACATTTATTTAAATGGTAGAATGTTATAAAAGAATGAAAACAGATATATCAATAAATGTGGGCTGAATGACAGCAGTATGAAAAATCAGTCCAAAGTTATGGATACTGGCAGAGAATGTAAATGAGGACTTGATTATTACTTTCACTTGAAATTCTTGAAATTTGTATCTGGATGCAGTCGGTCATTTGGTCTGGCATATTAAACAAATATATATATACAAATATATATATATATCAGTAAAGATATATATACAAATATACATGTTTATATATAATATACATATTTAAATAATTATATATATATATATATATATATATATATATATATATATATATATATATATATATATATACTGACAGAACTAAAGAAGAAATCAGTGGACAAATCAGCCAACCAGTAAATCCAGAACATATTGTACTCATGAAATATCTAAGTGACAAAAACACATACGAGTTGTGATGAGACGCACATCGCATCTTTACTGGTGTGCAGAAGTCATCTCAAAAAACTAAATAGCTTCTTGAGGTTTGCCATAGGGGTAAGAGTGACAACTGCCCTAACCCTGTTGAGACAAGGTCATGGAATTCGTACAAATGAGGAGAGTTTTTCTGTTTGGGGGTGACTCATACCCCGATTCATCTGATTCTCCTTCTTCCCACTCTTGCCCTAAATGACACTCACTTTAACAGCTATTCTGCCCCTCCCTCATCACTTTGGTAACTGGAGTTGTACTTCACCTGGATTACCCTTTGGACAACCCAATGCACTGCTAGTGAATAAACTGTTGCCCCGAGCTTGGCTTTTGGGCTAGAAGTTTGGAGATTACGATTGTAATTACTCTAAAACTAAATCTGGTGTGTAACAGCTGACAATTCGGTGACATAGCTGAAGAGGTTAATAAGGTGTCCTGTGTTTCAACTGCAGTGGCCACGTGTGTGCATAAGTCAAATGAAGTTTTGTCCTCCTCAGAACTGCAATTCTATGGTGTACATGCATTTATATACAGATGTAAAGCCAGTGTGTTATGTACAAAATTACCTTCCAAGTTAAGCTGCTGCAACAAAGACACTGCATGTCCATACAGTAAGACATCTTAGTTTATTTTATAATGTTGATCGCATGGATTATGACTAGTGGGCAACACTTGCTACATAGCTTTTGCTAGGATGCAGATCTTAATCGGCGCCCTGTGTGGCTGCCGACGGATAAATTCGACTCTTGTAAAAAGTCGTCATCATTCGTTCATCCTGTACTTGTAATGATACTGCGATTTGTCAGTTTGAAATGAAACGAAGATCATTGTTATTATGTTGAACCATGTCATGCAAACAGGGTGACCTGGATATCAGACCAATGTGCTCCTTAAGGGTTTACCCAATGCAGTAATCATCTCTATCTGTCTTCCTATTGATATATAAATATATATATATATATATATATAAAATGCTTTATATATTTATACATACATACATATATATACAAATATATATGAAATGATTAATATATATATTTATATACATTTAATCCGTGATTCCAGCAGTCATTTCACTACTTCCACCCACCTGTGCACCAATGTCCAGTAGGTTGTTGAATTTCAGAATAGTTCCTGCATCATTTCGAAGGTAGTTAAGCAGACATCCCTTTTGCATGAGCTCTGTAATGATGTAGATCGGCTCTTGGCGTGTGCAGACGGCATAGAGAGTGACGAGTTTAGGATGACGCAATTTCTTCATTATGGCCGCCTCTTCAAGGAACTTTTCCACTTCCATTGTTCCTTTCTTAAGTGTCTTTACAGCGACAGGCGTTCGCTTATTCCACACACCTGGAACAGAAAGCGTCAAGGAAAAGCTCTTCATTTACGCTAATGCCTCCGCACAGAACATTACGTTTAGCAGTGTCGTAACACGATGCGGGTCGACTAATTCAATCAAACATATTGGATCACTCATGACCATTAAGTGTCCCAGTTGCTTCCAAAAAATTACATCTGTAGACATAAAACTACATTAAAACAACAGAGGGAAGATGCAACAATCGATTCAGCGCTTTCAAACATTGCTGAGGTGTTGAGTCTTGTACGGTAAGGTAAGGTATGCCAGAGGGAGGGTGTCCAGATAGGGGTGTAGGGTGGGACATCTTATAGTCTTAGGGGGCTGGAGAACATCTCCTGGGATTGCTGGAGACCGGGGGTTCGCCTCCATCACTCAGGGAAGATAGACGCCCCTGCCAGAGGCCAGAGGTATGCTCAATACAAGACACGTTCAAGAGGTCATAAAAAGAATCATACAGGAAAACTGTGCACTCACAAGCAGCATTTTACCAATTTCATATAGCAGAAAAAGAGGTGGCATTCATCAGCCATTGTAATCACTAAGCATTTTAACAAAGCTACCAGAGTCACTGCTTTGTAATCATTATATTGCAAAAGCCAGACATTGTTGTTGTGAACTCATGTAAAAGCACAAATTAACAAATCTTAAGTGAAGGGTCAAAAGCTACCAAGTAGTCTCCAGGCAAACGATGGTGTGCCACGAATAGAGACATAAATCAGGAACTCTCCAAGTTAAAAGTTCAAACACTTTCTATTTTTTCCCACCAGATCTTTTTTTCCACCAAATCCATCAGTTGCCATTACCACCTACGATTGGACTACCATTGAATTCATCAGAGAGCACACAGTTGGCAAACTCCTTATAAGACAAACCTACAGATGTGCGTTCATAACCATTACCTTTCCAGACGTCGCCAAAATTTCCCGATCCTAGAAGTTCCTTAAGAACGAGATCACTCTTTTCTATTTCCCAGTGGTCCTTTGTCTCTCTTGAAAGGTCATACATCACTGGCTTCATCTTTGGACATGGCTTCGTCAGCTTGTAGCAGAGTCCATCGGCTTGAACTGAAACAAAATAATTATTTTGCAAAGAGACCTATATGATTAACGGTGGATACCATTGCAATGGATTGATAAAAGATACATTGCATCAGTTGATGACAAAAAAAATTTAATTTATTAATGATTGGTGTACATAGAGCAACTCTGTTAGCCCGAACCTTATGCTCCATTGGTTTGTCCCATAGCACACGAATTTCTAAATTATGTGCTTGTGTTAGGGCATTCAATAAAGTATAATATATTGATTGGTTGAATTAACCCCATATTAAACTCTACACAAACACAGCACTATGAAACCTATGTCAAGCTCATATGTTTAACAACAATGGTCAAATCCATGGCTTACCCATGTGTATCATTCATAATTTCTGCAGTAATGTAGCACAATATGCTAATCCTTCAGCATAATACCCTATTTCAAAGGCACCATCCTTTGCAAAACCCTTTGAGAGCATTTCCAAACAATGCACTAACACCAACTCAATCAAAATCACACAGAAATTCAATGTAAGTTTCCTCAGAAATGTATTCAATGTGCATGAAAATATAGATTCAGTCAAGCATAAAACCATCTAAGCAAATCTCACTGGAATAGTGCTTAACAAGATCTGCCAGGTTACTACACTTCTGCTTTGTAGTGATGTAGCATCCTCCGTTGTCAAGGTCACGAATGCGGTAGTGTTTAATCGCCTTTGCTCTCGTAGCCACATCCTCGTCAAGTATAGACAAGGAATAGGCTCCTAAAGAAATGCACTGCATTAGACATATTTAATGTCATATTATATATCAGAATACCACTAATTGATTAAATTCAGTCTTTGTAACCCACATCAATAGCTGCCTTATATATGTGACAGTTATAGAGGTCATTAATTTTATACTCTGTGGTAGGCCCTGTGTTTTGAAATATTTAGTCTTTCTCTGGAGTTGCGCCTGTTCCCTAAATCGTGTAGTGGTACTTTTATGGTCATTCAAAAACTTACCATTTTATCTGGGCTGGAGTTGAGAAGGCTTCAGTAGCTACCTTGTAAGGACGATATATAAATTTTTGAATGAATTTTAATATATGAGGCCATTTCTACCACTGAATTCAATTAGGATTACATGTCTCTGAACACTTTATATCATAATTTCTGTAACAAGGAAACATGTGTCAGATGTTCTGATTTGAAGTAGACGGTTCACGCACTAGGGCAACATGTGTCAGAAGGGAATAAGACATGCCCTACTTAGATCCTGTATTTCTATTCTGACCACTGCATTATTTTCATAGCAAATGTGAAGTGTAGTGTGATTGTTTAATAATAAACCCATTCTTGAAAGGCAGAGGAATCCATCGTTTCACAGAACTCCTTAGAGAAATTTCCAGAAAAGATTTGATCAGATCATGGACAAACTTATTTGTAGCTGTTAAAGCAAGGCCTTGACAAATTCTTCTCTTTAGCTTTCGAATTAGCTCTTCTGTGGCAAATGTAAAACCTAGTGTAACATTCAATAATTAAAATATTCTTCAAAAACAGACTGCTAATCTGTTTTCTTTTCAAGTTTCCTTCTGCGACTCAATCTTCTCCATGGTTAAAAGGACTATAACGGTTTTGAAATTTCCGCACACTACGTCTGGTAATTATAGTTCTCTTAGTTTGTACTTCGTAAAAATGTACTTTGATGTCTGCACAAATTAATCAATAATTTAAACAATTATCTAATTCTACTGTTTAGATTACAAGAAATATTTAGGAGTCAACTTTAATGTTTGGTCAGATGGGTGCTCGCCTTAAGACCCGTGCCAAGATACATCAAAGTACACAAATAATAAGAAATTGGAAGCCTAATGATGTGTGCTCCTTGCTCATGCGAAGACAAACACAATGTTACATCAAAGTATAATACGCAGACAGCAATAGTACAGTCTTATGGATGCTTTTTAAGGGCACTTTTTGCCAGGTGCTTATGATGAGGCGCCTTTGTCCTGGGCACTAACAACGGGGTGCCGTTCCTTATGTGAGAAAAGACCAGTAAAAACAAAGCTTGCACCAAAACCCAAAATCACCTGCTACTGTTTCCGACTCTCTGATCAGGAAAGTTCCACGAACATTCTTGGAGTCAACCAACAACTTTTCCGTATCCTTCCGGCTGATTTTCCCATGAAACCAACTGTTCATTGAAAATTACAAATCAGTTCATGCACAAATTTAATTTCCCTATTTCTCATAAATTTAAGTTGGTAGCCACTGAGTAAGAAACCAAAATAAAAAATCTAAATAAAAAACCTTAATTTTTTTTAAATCTTGTCTTGGATAAATAGTAATGACATGTCAAGAGACAAAGAATTTTAGAGCGTAAATAAAGTAAAACTGAAATGCAACAAAGAAATGTTATGTGCTGTGTGTCAGGGCATCTTTTTCAGAGCTGCATAAACGTTCCCCATTACATTACATTACTAGGTATTGACCAGAGATAAAAAGTTAAAAACCAGATTGATCGGCATGTAGCCGACATAGCTACATGAAGTCATTTTCAAAAACTGAATTAAATTATGCATACATGGTACCGAACATTTTATAGCAGACATACGAAGGAAATTGTTGTATGTTGATATGACAACAGCCACACTAGACAGAAGAGGAAGAAGAAGAAAAGGCCTGAGCACTCATGGGTATGAAGTGTTAGCGACTTCTTAGGCTTTGCCCTCTTAGCCTCGTCACATGAGGGCGGCTGGCCAGTCCTCACCCTCGCCCATTCCATCTTCCCACTGACAGTGTATGATCAGTAAATTTCATTTCCGCATGACCTGCAGAAATCTTGAACCAAATTTCTGCCCTAGCTGGAATTTTGAACCCAAAACCTTATGATTGAAAGTCCAGTGCATTCATCATTGCATTATCGAGCATCTCCATACTGGAAAAAAAACGGATAAAGGAGGAGCACGTTGTCCATCGTCTCTGTATTATTACACAAGTTAAACGAATCATTCTTCCTTCACAGATATTAAAATTTTGAATGATCCTTTCAAAATATCAAGTTAATAATCTTCTAGCAAGAACGCAAAAGAATTCCTAGCCTAATGTGGACAGTCTGAAACTACTCACTCGAACTGTTCCACGCTGTTTTCAAGGGCCACGTATGTGTTGGGTACATAACCTCTTTCACCCGTCGACATATTTTTCGCCAACCACCAATCGCCATCTCTGAAAGCAACATTTCAACATCAAAGATCTTTTCAAACCAGTAATTCAAGATTAAGTTGAATGGACCAGCAAATTCAAAACTGTGACATAACAAACCAGCACAGATCTGTTAGAAACCCAGTCAAATCAAACGATAGAAGCCAGCCAAATTAAATGCATGCTATCCAGAGAGGAAATCGGAGATTATCTATCAATTTGTGTCCGACAAATGGAAAACGCACTGGTCCGTGGATTCCTATAACCATGAGTATAGAGTTTCTTAAATTTAAATGGATGTGACAGGAATGCAGATTGCTGCAATGGTACCGTAAAGGTTTGAACAGAGTGAGACAACACTGAAACCAAAGAATAGTTTATTGAGTCGTATTGTAAAAGTTCCATTACTTCACCAAACGTTGAATATTTATTCACATGCCTGTGATGTCAAGCACAGGGCACCAGCTTATTCACAAGCGCTGACAGTATCAAGAAGGTTGTAGAATGCAGAGGATGAACCATGGCATGAAAAAGAACAGATGACAAGAGTTCATTATGCAATGAGGAAATGATAATTGATGTAATGATTGGATAGTGGACACAAATCCTTATATCACTCAATTCTCGGACACTAAATTGCTCAAGTCTTTCTTCTTTAGCCGTGGCTGGGCTAGAAGCGCTCCTCTGCAGGTTCCATGAAGGAAACATTTATTCATTAAATTTGTAACGCAAGTTTGGGAGATGTGATTCTGAGGCGTGGATAGTCAGTCGCCAGGAGAAGATGCACTTAAGACTTCCAAATCCTTGAAAGTCAAGGAGATATAGTGAGTTTTGAGTCAATTTTGTAGGAAGGAAGTGAATTTGAGCTACAACTGTGGTTCTCAACGTGTGGGTCGCGACCCCCATGGGGGTCGTCTAACGATTTGCCAGAGGTCGACTTCAAACATTTAGGAATCTGTAAAAGAAACAGTTGTCAGCATAGTTTCTCATATTTAATATTTATGTAAGAAGTGAAGCCAATAGTCATAAAAATGTGGTGAAGGCAGTAACCCAATACCTTGTATAGCTGCCTGGGGGTCACCACAATGTTGGAAATATTATCAGGGGTCGCTGGACTAAAAAGGTTGAGAACCGCTGAGCTACAAAGAGAGAGTAGAGAGGCAGTCGATGCCATTCCTTAGGAGCTGAGAAATGAAATGCACGAGAGCCCATGACTGTTCTGCATTGTTGCTCAGCTAAAAGACCTGTACTTAATGATCGTAGGCAACAAGGAGGGATGTAAGGAGTTAGTAGAGCATGAATATGAAGGTGTACTGGTGCTGAAAGCTTTGTAGGTCAAACAAGCCAACTTGAATTTTATTCTGAATTAACAGGAAGCCAAAGAGGCTGGAGGATAAGGACTGCAGAGTATGATCATAGTGGGACACTCAGCACTACTCGAGCTAAGGTGTCATGGTTCTAAGATCAAGCATCTCAGCCGTTTGAGTTCAAGGTCTGAGTGACCGATAAAAAGCGAATTAGCATAATCAAGGCAAAAGGCGACGAGTGAGCAGGCAATGGTTTCTGACATCAAAGCACTCAGCTACAGATAAGTGATGATGGTATATCTACATCTAGTTGTTTATATGGAGCCTTTAAATATATCTCAAACGTGGAGTGCATTCCCATTCCAACTTCCCACCTTCACCACTGACATCGTCATTAAATCCCTTATCTTAATAAATCTGCTTGCTGCCATTGCAATGATCATCACCCTCTAAGAAGTCTACCAATCATTCTGATCAAGACAGCCGGAAGTTATCAACACCAGTGCATTGTTGATTGTCTTTTAGTAAGTGACACAGAGAACAAAGGTTCTATCATTGTCACAAGCGCAATCATAATTGTTTTTATCAGCTGAACCTAACGAAGCACTCGCAATAGCATAAGTGGTTTGGTCACGAACAATAAATATTGGCTAAGTACTTCTGCAACATATATATAAATGGGCAAACAGGTAGACAGCCAGAACTAACAAGTAATATCTGCATACAGCAGATACTAATGTAATTAGATCTTCTCCTTACTGAAGAAAAAGCTACTGACCAGAACCTATATAAGAGTATGAATCACTTATGAGATTCATCTCTTGTAATTAACTCAACTCTTCTAATACTTTGTTTTTGCTATGTGTACAATATGTGAGTGTTAAATGCTTGGTTGCACAATGCACATGCTGTGAGAATGCCGGAGTTCATATTACAGAAAATACTTACTTACCTACTTCATTGCTCTGCCCTTCAGACCATGTTCATTAATTCAATGGGCTAAAAAGCAATGAAATCTAGCACAAAAGTGACTTTATGAGGTTAACAAAAGGCGCCACATAAATTGTGATATGTATGCACATATCAGTGTATATATATATATATGCATGTATGTAAAAACACATATGTATATATATGTATGCGTGCTTGTCCACATGTGCTAACATACTAAGGTACACACGTGCCTACAAAAAACATACTTATACACACTATCACACATATGAATACACTCATATCCCTTTACTAAGCTAAATTCATTTATCCTTCTGTCACTTCAAATGCTGTGTGCAGTAATTAGTTCAGTGATTCGATTTGCAATGCTGTAATTAAAGCCTGCTTATTTAATCTAGTTGAGATGTTGGAATGCAATCTACCAAGAGGTGACAATTAATATATTGTTCATTGCATTGGAAAGTAGAAACAGCACACAACCTTTGGATAAAAACCATCATAATAAAAAAAAATAATAGTAATAATAATAATGCGCTATAGAAGTTACTAGAACAGATCAGATAAGGAAATGTCTTCTGTGGAACTGTAAATGTTAGGCATCAAGCAATGGTTGCTTCAAGTAAGTAAGTAAGCAGCCAGCATATGCTTTCAATCTGAGAAGAATTATTAAAGGGAGGATGGCTCAAAATTGAAGAAGCTGGAGTCTTTAAAGTCTAGAAGGGTGATTTGATGCCCATATCATGTTACAATATATCAGGTATGAATAAACTAGGGTGAAATGAAGTAGAAATAAATATTAGTACGTAGATTAAAAGTGGCAGTGAGTAAGAACACTACGACCCTTGCATGCAAGTGAAACCATAGGAAAAATCTGTTGGATAATCCTTGTTTTCAAGACAACTCCTGCTAGAAGGTGTAAGAAGATATTTTCTTTCACTTGAAATTCTAGCCTCTTATAAGATAATATTTATTAGTTCTAGGAAAGCAATAGTAAAAATAATAATAATGATGATGCTAATATCAATAATAATAATGATAATAATAATCATTATTATTATAACAATGATAAAAAATAATAATAATACTATGGTAATAGCAATAATAATAATAATAATATCGTTTATTCAATTCAAGCCGACAAACCGCGTGAAAAAGTAGTAACACATGAAAGAGTCGACAACACTTACTCCTTCAGGACCTCCATTATGTCGCCTTTTTTGAAGTTTAAATCCGGAGTATCTGAGGACGCTGGATCGAACGATGAACTGTAGTCATAAATCCCACGAATTATCTTCCTACCTGTAATAAAAATTTCAGTTTTCGTTAAGCTTGAACCATTCGTGTCAAGAATATAATGTCTGTGAATTTCATTTAATTCATCACCGTTGGTGTGTGCTGTGATCTTCAATCTCAAAGATCAGGGTTCAAATTCCAGCAGGGTCAGAATGTGTTTTAGGTTTCGACACCAGTTTGGCTGAAAAACCACACCATTTTGGCTAAAAAAACTGCACCATTCCGGCTGAAAACTGCACTATTTGGGCTAAAAAACTGCACCATTTGGGCTGAAAACTGCTCGCGCTAGTCTGAAAAACTGCTCCATCTGGGCTGAAAACTGCACTATTTGGGTTGAAAAACTGAATGAGCAGTTGAACACTGCAATCATTTCAAAACTTATCCCTATTGCACCAGTAAAACTCAGAAGAATCCTGAACAGACAGGGTTTCCAGTAGCAGGGGCACCATTATATAATTGAATAACGACATGTAGGTGGAAGTGCATAACTTATTTGAAGCAGAGTTTTACGTTCAAGATTCAAAACTATTACAAGTGAGAGTCAATTGCATCAAATGAAGAATTATTAAAGAGAGGATAACTTAAACTTGAAGAAGCTGGAGTCTTTAAAGTCAAGAAGGGTGATCTGATGCCCAAATCCTGTAACAATATATCAGGTATGAATGAACTAGGGTGAAATGAAGTAGAAATAAATATTAGTACGAAGATTAAAAATGGCAGTGAGTGAGCCACACGTGACAGGAAACAATTCTATAACATGGGAAACAAAGATACTTATAAACTGATAATTGATGTGAATATTGTCGTGCAACTGTAACATTCTCTCGATCAAGAATCCATAGCCCTGGGTCACCCAAATAACTGAACTTCTATGAAAGGCTGTACACAGCTGTACAGGTAGAGCATACAAGAGCAGAGGGAGACCGCCAAAAAACCTCTGCTCCAATGCACCCTTAGGGCTGACTGCCAAATAAGAACCGCTTTGTGTAAAACTGAATGTGTGCAGGCATATGGTATGGCGAGGTGCTTATTGCGTGAAAGGGCAGATGGAGCAAATCCAATGATGACCAATGATGACTTAGCAAATAGTTATCTGAAGAATCAGTGAAGAGTGATGAAGGTTCTAAGCAACTGAAAAGCTCACTGCTTTCAATAGGGTTCCAGACAGAAAGCAACCCTTTGATACATCCAGTCTTGTTACTTTATTCTGAAGCAGCTTTAAAAGCAAGCGTTTGCAAGTCCATAAAAATTAAAAATGCAAGTATTTCTGTAATATATAAATAAGCAGAAATACAATACGGTATAACTGCATTTCTCTATTGCCCGTCTTACAAAGTTCAGAAGTGCACACAGATGGTGCAGATGTGATTAAATTGCAGAGCAACTGTGCATAAAGGACTTGGTCAACGTCCCTACACAGCTACTGACTTGTATGAGGATCGAACCCGTGCACTCCACGTTACAAGTCAACCTTTCTAACCAATTGGCCACAGTGCTGCAAATGTAATATGCTCTGTATAACTTCAAAGACTCTGTCCATGAATGATATGCACAACCAGGAAGTAAGCATAAAGGCTCATGCATAAGATAAAGATATAGGTTACAATGCACAGGAGAAAGTCTCAGGGAGTTAAGGGATTTAAGCAATGACATTCAGTTCATTCATGCGGAAAGCAAGCCCTGAAGGCTCTCATCAGATGAATTCATTGCAAAATGAGAAGATTACATGCCATACACTACAGGAGCTATATAATACCTCTGCAGTAACACACACAAATAAACATGCATACCTAAAATTAACTGAAAATTAACCTAATGAATTTTTAATATATATATAAAATAGGGTTTGATGTGAAAAAATGACCAGGTTTAAGAAGTATTCACGTGGCTCAGACAGTGTGTGTTTGTCACATGAAGAGCCTTTTCTGACCCAAAAGTTACATCATTTCATAAAGAATGCAGGCCTGCAAAAGCAATGGTAAAGAAGATGGGGAAGTTTCAAAATAGAGAAAAAAAATGGGGGGAAATGTCGTTACTGTCATAAAAAATTGAAAAGGACTAAAACAAAAATGCCATTTAAGCACAAAATACCAAGACTGAAACTTATAATGAAGAACTGAGTCAGAATTTTTTGAAAGGAAAAATACATAGCAAAGCTTGCAGATGGAAAAGTGAATGTTGGATATTCAGATATGCATGAAACATCGTCACAAGCAAATTAAACTGATAACACAAGTAAGAGGAAACCTGGGAATATTTTGAAGCTCAGTTGTCCTTGCAGTGCTTGCATATTGCTCAATTGTTTGTCTTAAAACGTAATGCAGATATTTGAACCTCTTGATACGCTTTCAGAATGTACAAACTTTGGCCTAGTTCATGGTGCACTGTACCGCTACCTTTCACTATCTATTTATCAAAGAGTACCGGACCAACTAAGCTAATGTAAACACCACACACAGTAAGTAAAAAAATGGTGTTACCATTGAGTAAAGTAAAGAAACATTATTACCATTAAGTAAAGTAATGTTATTACCATTAAGTAAAGTAAAGAAATGGTGTTACCATGGTGTTTACACCCAGATGGATGGATGACTACCCGTGGAACACCAAACTCACTCAGCACTCCAACCATACTCAGTTGGTAAGCGAGTAGTAACTCAAGAATGGAGGTCATTAAAGTTATCTAGTCATTTAAATGCCATGGTAATATTTGCAGCACAGCTGACAGATATTATGACATCAGCAAGATAATTAAAAATTTTATAAATGTTTAGTGTACTGTATCATTTTTGCTTCAACTTCCTGCTTATTAAAATCGAATATCTGAGTATGTTTTCACAAATCGACCAAAATAAAAAATCAACTTAATTATTATCTCTGTGTCTTAATAAATATTTAAAAGCTGGAAATGTCAACAGCTTAACTTCAGACATACACTATGAATACCACTATCTTTGTCTACAAATTTGGGTTATCAGGCTTTAATTAGCATCAAATATAGGAAAATTAAAATATGGTGAAGGAAATAAAGAAAGCAGGCTGATTAAAATATACAAATATTATTTAATTTCTACCTGATTTAATTGCCAATTCAATGTCGTGAGGTGTGAGCGTTTGCGGCTGGGAATCTGCTGTCGGCCGACTAGTCCCGGAAGCATTCTCTGAATTTGTTTTTACAGGGTTATTTATATATCGATTCTGTTTTCCAGATGTAAAGTTTGCTCCGTTTTCGTTCAGCATCACGTCATCGGAAGAGTTGTATTTGCCGTTGCCTGACTTTGCCCCTGAAGGTTCATCATTCGGTTTGGAAAGACAAGATCCCATTCTGGATTGCTAAATTATGAACAGACCATCATTGCGCATTTTAGAATATGCCAACAGCTAACCTCAAGCACATATCACTTAGCATTAATCAACAACAAAATGACTGATGATTCAAGGGATCGGTCAAGCTTGCCGTGATCCTTCCCATCCGAGGCTAGGGAATGGGGACACTGGGGCAGGGCTGGGGGACCACATCTCCCACCTGTGCTTTGTACTTAGTTTCTATGTGTTATGGAAGGGATAAATGGCCACCATGGCCTCTGTATCTCTCCCTAGCTGTGAAACTACAGTCTGCCTGTCTCTCTCGATCTTGACCTCTGCCTATCAAGTCTGTCTTGGTAAATGCCTGTGAATTACTTGGCTCCAACAACCTTGACTATGTGGGCAATGTAGGAATGTTGAGTTTACAATTATGATTACTGTTTGCACAGTTAAGCTACCTTCCTTTTTATGAAAAGAGTAGTGGCAGATGATTTCCATGACAATGACCATAAACCATTCTGAGATGTAGAAGCCCCAGGAGATAAGAAACGCCTTAATGGAACGAGTAGATGAGGAGCATACCCCAGACATTGACCCTACCCACAAAGGAGGGGAAGGTCTTTCCAAGCAGAAGAGGCAACAACAGCAAGTGTCTAGCAGTCATTCCATATAGCACAAGGAATGACATGAGGAAGCAGATAAATGTGTTTGCAAAAAGACAGAGACTTTTAATGATGATGATGACATCATCAACATTATTTGTATCATCATCAATCATTATCACTATCATGAGGGAGGAAACTGAGAGATTGCGATGGCAAAGGTGCAGATGGGTCAACGGTGATTAAGATAGACTGATAGTAGTGGTTATGATCATTTACTTCATCCTTTCTAAATTATAATCACATCTTCATCATCATTCATAACCTATAATCATCATCATCACCATCATTCTACTGACACTATCAACATGCTCCAGGCATTTCAAATTTTTCAAGCACTCATTGATCTATATTTCAACAGCTGTTTTGAATGAACTCCAGTAAGACATCCTCCTCCTCTACCAGTTTACCCAAATTCCTTTCTTTCCTGTCAATCTCTGACCTATAGCACTAGGTAGCCCTTACTCACAGAACCATTAGTCCCTATTTGGGTCTCCCATGTATTCAACTGTGATTCGTGTCAAAGTTTGCATAATGATGTTTTGTTTTTGATTGCCAAATAAACACTTTTGATTTTATCTGATTTTAATCTCAATGCTCATCTGGTCTTCCTCCTTCTTTCTGCATTTCACTCTAGGCCGATAACTCAGAGAGTCAGCTTATTGACATATGCTACTGCACCATCCCATGATCACCCTTAAAACAATTTATGAAGCAACACCATGTTTCCATCCTGCTAGAACCCTTCCCCACATTCTCACCTTGCACCCAACCTAACCACACAGACTGGATATCATGAACTTGACCTCACACAGCATTGGTGACTGAGAAACAACCATATGGATTTTATGGACTAAATTACGTCATGAAGTAAAATTTGGGAATTAAGTCCTATAGTTACAATAACATTCATTATGGATCAATATCATTACAAAAAACTTACAATTGTTATAGGGACAAATGAAATCCCATTAAATTTTGCTATAGATTTACTGCAATTCTGAATGCTCTATAACGAAACAAACTTAGTTAATGTTCAATAACACAATCCGCAAATAGAACATGAAACGCAAAGTTTTCAGACAATCTGGTATTTCATGGCAGCTCATGTAATCTTGCATTACATTATAACATTCGCTCAGTACACATTTACATAACTGACAATCTAGTCGATAGTGCTCTTTGTATAATTAGTAATGATTACAAGTCACTTCCTTCCTCAGTGATCGACCTAGAGAGCAAAACTTGCCTAGTAGCGAAACCGTTGTTAAGAAAATAAACCATCCGCATATAACACCTGTAAAACTAATTTTAACTCACCTATTTAATTACCTCACAGTATGAAATCGCTTTGAAACGTTTTCGCAAACACAACTACGACAACACGGCCAGCATTTTTAGTGACATTAAACCTTCCACTGTATACGTTATGATCAAACATTCGTCCACGCATAAGGAAGTAAAGTTTAATATTTTGCACCTGTCACGTGACACTTAGCCTACCTGGCGGAGGTAAATACATTCTTCAACCAGAATCGTTAACTCTAAATTTATACAGCTCCGCGATTCGATGTCACGAGAACCAGTTTTCCACGTGAGCTTAATCAAAGCAGAATCGATAAGTAGTGTCAGCTAGAAAAGCTTATTGACCTTATTGACCTGAGTCCCTTAGTATAGGGACAGAGTTTAGTTGACATAATAGGCATAATAATAATAATTAATTGTAATGATAGTCCGCACTAGAAATTACCTTTGTTTAATATTGAAACAAACTTGGTGCGTATTGGAATTATCACTCTATAACATGTCACAAACTAGTTTAGTTTAAAGCATGTTGCATGTATGCAGTTTTAAGAGGCCTAGGTGTTTTTTATAGAAAATTTGAATTTGAATGCATTGCAAAAAAATGATGTTAATGGCACAAATGTGCATTAAAGAAAGACATTTTATTTTGAAAATAAATAGACAGGTCTAAGCTACTTAACAAGTCAGCTTGGTCGCTGTCTGTATTGTAGACAACTAAGAAACAAATTAAGTAACTAGCTACAGGCCTGCATTCGCGGAACTAATCGTAATCTCAACATTGTTACAGCGTCCACAAAAGCGAAATCGCGGGAACCAACTTATTCACAGGCGCAATGTTCCTTTTGGTCCACCCATTGTTTATTAGTAAGATAGGCCTAAATAAGAATACTATGCCAATTCAATCCAATGTTAATGCAAACAGTAAATGGAGTTTAGACGTTTTCTCTGATTAATTCGGACTTCACAGACCAAGATGCGTTTCGTCCTTATGGTTCAACTACTGCCTCTCTGGTCTCCCTTCTCCAGCAAATCCAAGATATGCTTACTGCTGAACCGTATGTCCGACTCATCTCACTCGACTTCTCCCGTGCACTTAGTGAGCCATGAATACCTTTTTGAACAGCTTGCTTCGTTCCCAATACCTGTATTCATTTGTAATTTTTTTTACTATCTAATCGTTCTCATAGCACAAAGTTCATGGGTGTCGTCTCTCTCCTCTGTTTGATTAATGCAGGGTTCTGGTCTCGGCCCACCCAACTTTGTTGTTGCCATCTCTGACCTCAAACTTCTCAACAGCGCCAATAAGCTGCTGAAGTATGCGGATTATTGCAATGTCCTGATCCCTGCCTCAGCTATTGCATATACCGACTCTGAGCTAGCCCACTTGCAGACATGGGCCTCCAGGTGTAATCTCAAACTTAACACATCCAAATCTAAAGAAACAATTGTAAGTAGACCTAGAGCCAGAGGCGATGCCTTCCCACCTCCGATGCTTGGAATCGATAGGGTGGAGGAGATGAACATTTTGGGGGTTGTACTCACATCTAGGCTTCGCCCTGATGCACATATCGACCGAATCTGTACTACGGCTAATCAGTCTTTCTAAGCCTTGCGCGTCCTTAGAGCCCATGGGCTTCATGGCGTGGTCCTCCATGATGTTGTGCGGGCTACTACTCTAGCCCGCCTTCTGTATGCGTCTCCAGCATGGTATGGTTTCACTAATTCGACCCATCGTGCTCGCCTCAATGCTGTTGTTCGGAAGCTGGTGCGACACGGGATGCTCCCCTCTGAACAATTATCATTTGATGAACTCTGCGATCGAGACGATGTCTCTCTTTTTAATTCTATCCTCTCTAACCCTGACCGCATTCTAAGAAATCTTTCTCCTCCTATTAGGAGTGTGGAGCACCAGTTGCCACCGCGTGCTCACAACAGGTCTGTCCTCCGGGCTGATGACTTCACTTAGTGTGACTTTATTATCAGATTATTGTATCAGCGCCTTAGCCCCCATTGACTTTCCCTCCTGCCCGGCCCAAATAGTTGCTATCCTGGCATTTTATTAATTTTCATACTCTCGACAGATTATGTATATAGATGTTGTGTTCGTACCGGTTTTATTTGTACTTGTCGCGCGTTTGCAGACATCTGATTAAAGAATATACTTACTTACTTAGGACTGCTTAACGTTTTAACTCAAACGTTGAGTCTGCTAATCATGGTCAAGCGGTTAATATGCGCAAGCCCTCGAGTTCGAGTAGTTAATCCAACGATCTACCACGCTGAGAACTTTGTTTAAACTTGCATTTATGACTTCAATTATAGGTGATCGAGCAGTTACCTAATAATGTTATTTATACTAAGATATGGCGCTCCATAATATTGATTTTTTTTATAAACCGGAAATGTAATTGCATGGCCATCTTGTTTGGTTGTGATGTTCACGTTGTAGGAATATTATAGCTACGCGTTTAACTTTTACTCCTTTTTAGAGAATTAAATTAAAATGACGCAATATAATTTCAAGAAAATCACTGTGGTACCGCGTGGCCAGGTCTGACACTTGACTTTAAAAAACTGAAATCTCGGTGGCTAGATATTTCTTAAACGTACCTCGCACTAGCACGTGGCTTCGAGTTGCGAATGTGTTGTAATCAACTCCAAAGGACGGTGTTGGAATATATTTAATGGCCACACTGTCCTTGTCTGAATGAAAGTAGTGCTGATAAACTGTTGTCAACACTGATTTTCAATGATACAGATTATTTATATGACTTGCACGACAACGTGATTGACGATCTGCTTGGTGGGAATACACCATGGGATCAACCCGAATCATCGAAACCCAAATCCCCGAAAACGTTGATAAGGCCAAAAAGCCCGATTCCCGAAAACGTCAATGTGCTATTAAAAAAATCTTATCTGTATCAAAACAGCACAATTCATTCATGAATCCAGCTTCTGCATTAATTCTTTTCGTCGATCCAGTTTCCATTTAAGCAGAATCCTTTTCATCAATCCAGCTTCGTTTTCGGGGATACGGCGGAAATCAGTTTCGGGGATTCGGGTTTCGGCAATTCACTATGCACCATACACCATTAATCGTTATCTCCAAGCTTCTAAAGCGTCACTCGAACGTCAAAGCGCAGGATACCAACTTCGTCGAATCATAGAGGTTATCCAAAGGTAGTCCAGAAGAGGACATGTCCCAATTTTGAGAGGGACAGAGTAGCTGTTGAGGTGGTGTAATCTAGGGCGAGAGTGGGGATGGAAGGGGCACAGGGTCGGATGAGTTAGGATATGAGTTCTTGAATAGATGGAACTTCAGTTTTTGACTGTGTAGACCACAGAGTGATAGTTAAAGGAGGCTGAGGCAGGTGATGGAGGGTGATTATGAATGATAAAGGAATAAAAAAGGTGTGGAACTCAGATGGGAGACCGTTCCAGAGGTGTGGTGCAATGTGGTATATAGCTCGATTGAAGAAACTGAGATAAATAGAGGCTAGGGTGAAGACTCAAGAGAGGTTGAGACGGGTGTTGGTAAAATGCGAACCGGCGAACTGCGAACCGGTAAAATGCGAACCATAAGCGCTAACGGATTAGGTTAAGGCATCACGAGGGTCGATTAGGGTCATGATTGGCATCGTGAGGGTCGGTTAGGGTTAGTGTTGTTAATAGATAGAGTTCAGGGTAATAGCTAGTATTTACCGATAATTGCCGAAAACTTTTGGCCGCATGAATAAAAATATAAATGGCAACCATAGGTGCAAACCAGTCATGTGACTTTTGGCAGCCAATCGAAAACAAGCTTGCAAACGGTTCGCCAGTTCGTGGTTCACATTTTACCCACACCCGGTTGAGACAGGATGATGATCGGGTAGAACAGGCTGGATGATGAAGAGTTCCCAATGGTATTTGGGTTTGGAATATTGTAGAAAGTTGTAGGTTAGTGATAAGGCCTGAATTAGATTTGCTATGGAAATTTTTAGCCAGTGGAGTGATTTGAGGATGGTTTGGTGAAGCCCATTCGTACACTGAGTTTTCAGTGTTTAATCCCAGTTCCTTCAACATCCCTACGGCATTTATTCTCATCCCCAAATGATAGACTTTATCTCCATTCTCCATACTGTCCCTACATGTTAAAGAAAAGAATCCATTATGTGGTATGCTGCAATAAATTATTTAAGTAGTGATTACTTAATTAATTTAATTTGTGAAATCTGTTACTAAGTATTGTATTATCATAAGATTTCTCTCCACAGTTTTGGTGTCCAGTTGTCCCCAATTACAGCTGTGTTACCTTCTGTTTAGAATATTCATCCTGTATTCACTTCAGGATTACCACTGACCTTTGCCATGTCTGCTGACTAAGTTGAAACCAGTTTGCCAAATGGATCCTATCTGAGCTAAATTTTGTCCTCTCCTAAGTCTGAATTTGTATATGCCGCAACAAGTTTTTACGTGGAAACATATTAGTTTTTGTCTGCATTGCACGTGGGAAATATCGAGAAAGGCTTTGTCTTGCTTCTTTTTTATTGTTAATACATATTTGACTAATATGTGACAATTTATGATTCCATGTCTGAATTTTGCTATAATATATATAAGCTTATCTACTGGTTTGATTGGGGCAAGTACATTTTACCTGTAATGTAACATTGTGAATTGTCTTGAGTTAAAAGAAAGTGAGCTGTCCCTAATAGGAAACCATCAATCAATATTCAAGCTGTGCAGTGTGTTTTTTTATAGATCAAACGCAATGGAATGTATGAAGATTTTAGAAATATTAGTTGATCTCAATTGATATTTTGCTGATTTTGGGACAGTTGGGCATGATGTTTAATTGTCGATAAGTAAAGAGTTGGTGTTTTTTAAGTTGCTGCTCAGACAAACAAAGCTATTTCAAGTGGAAACATCTTTGCAGTTTTTGTAAAAATTTTAAAATTATAGTAGATTGATCATATTTGATAAATTATTATAAGTATTACTATAAGTAATTATTATATAATATATGAATAATTTGTCTTTGTATTTGTTTTAGGAAATAATTGACATTGTCCTTTCCAAGCTGCAAAGAAAAACTCCAACTGTTGTGCACAGGCATTATGAGATCGGCCGTATTCGTCGATTTTATTCAACGAAAATAAAGTTCGCACAGCAGACTTTTCACGATAAAATAACAACTATTGTGACTGAATTTCCAAGGCTAAATGTAAGTGATTAAATTTCAATTCTCAAATAAATGTAAGCAGAATTATCTGGTAATGTCAATGAGGAATTTCTAGGTAAGAGGCATAGCTCCTGCCTAGAAATTTTCCGTCTGCATTTTTCTCTTCATTGAACTCCGTATTTTTCAGCCGTAGTCAGACTGGGAGTGCCACTGAGTAGATATCTTGAAGGATGCTATATTCATATTGGTTGGTTGGTTGGGTTGGTAAGGTTGGTTGGTTGGTTGGTTGGCTGGCTGGTTGGTTGGTGATGTTTGCCATATCTTGACTTATTTGTTCTGTGTAGTGCTTGGTGAAATTAACCATTTGGCATATCACAAGAAACCCAAAGGTTGAGGTGTGATAATATTGGACAGTTTTCTGTGATATTACATTAAAAAAGCAATACTATCTTGTGGGACATCATATTTAAGCAGGCAGGCACCTTATATTTGCTCAAATATCAGTATTCATAGGTGCTGTTGCATTTAGAAAAAGGTCATTATGAATCTTGGTTCCTATGCGATAATGCATGTTACCTCATGCTTTCTCAATTGAAGAAAGGCATATTTTCAAAAGAGGCAGCTCATCAAACATTATAAATTTGTATTTAATTGCATCTTTTAAAATTTCATCTAGGAGATTTATATAGCACTTCTTCAAAATTATCTGCTTAGGATCGCCCCCTCGACCCTACCTTGGCTATGGAGGATGGTCTTTAGGTTTGAATTGGTTGATGTTTGAAGGTCTCTTAACATTGGACGAAGTGCCACAAGGATCCGTTACAGATTGCAGGGTGGCAATGGAAAGGCATGGCACTGCTTAGTAGAAGTCCATGACTGGGAACAAGAGCTCAGCACCATACCAGTGCAGATCTGGTTAATGGTGCGGGAAAGGGAACCAATGCAAGACATGCCACGTATAAGAAGCAACATGACTGAATCTTAGGATGCGGAAATCCCGATCTAAACACCCCACTCACATAGAGTGTGTTAGAATAATCCTGATTGGAAGCAACGAAGGAGCAGGTTGAGCTGTTCAACGTTTTATATAAGTTCACATTGATATATAAACAGCCAGATCTGTAAAGCACATAGATGATTGATGTTGACCAGTTGTTTAAGAATTTCACAGCATTGACTGCTTTTTGGATTTTCAGGAGATGCATCCATTCTTTGCGGATCTGATAAATGTAGACGTTGACAAGGACCACTACAAGCTGGCTTTGGCTGAACTGAATGCAGCCAGGCAACTCATCGACAGGTATTGTATAAGCCAGCATTTCCCAAACTGTGTTCTGCAGAACCATAGGGTTCCATGAGGGGAAGACAAGGGTTCGGCAAAAAAATTTCAAAGCAAATGGAGGATTTTACTTAGCATTTGTGTCTAATTTAATATGAAAGAGTATTAATATGTCATTGTCATCAATATTTGTGTCATCATTAATCTAATCTAGGTCAAAACCTAAAATTGTCTGCATTCTCAAGCATTTGTGCCTACAACAGAATATGCTTAGATCGATAGGGTTCCATGGCTAAAAAAGACTGAGAAACACTGGTATAAGCTAAGGCTGAAGTTTGACCTAATCGATTTTGAGCTCTTCTCAGGTTCCAGAAGTTCTGGGGTGTTGGCCATATGTAATCTGACCCTGCATTGTTTTGGTTAAGTCTTTTGCTTTTACGAAATAGCCAGCTTTATCTAAAACTTTGACTAATTTTCTAGTCTACTGCATATTTTTATTTCAATCAAACTACAAATAATGCACTATGATGTCAGATAATCACATCTGCAGGGATATCTGTGCATGTGTGCACTTCTGAACTTTGTAGAAAGTGCAATATAAAAATTCAGTTTATTGTATTGGATAGTTAGGCTTCATATAGTTATTAATCTTTTACTGCATTGCTACTGTGGTCTTTTGATTTCAGACTTGCTCACAAGTTTGTCATTTTGATGAAGTATGCAGATTCCTTATACCGCTGTAAGCGATTGAAGATTGCTGCTGTAGGCAGGTAATGAATGTCTTTCATTTGTTAACCTGCTAGGTGTCAACTGTCTTACACTTTAACAGCAAGCAAGAACCAAAAAAGAACTGGGAAACCAATGTAGACCTATTGTTAAAGTGTTGAATGTATTTACTGATGTTGTGACATTTGACGGTTTTCAGAACAAATTTCGTTATAGTGACTAGTAAAGTCAATTATTGGTTGATTATTTGGCTGGATGGATCAAAATAGGAGCTTTGTTGCCTCTTTAATAGAGTATTTGTTTGCATCTGCAAAGATAAATGAGAAATTTGTATTGAAAGTGTTATCACCATTCAGTTTAGTTATATAATTGCCTGTCTTTGGTGATACTTGATGCTGAAATTGTTTGCTAGTGAACGCAGTTGTCTTTTACTGAGTCGAATGTTTCGTGTTGTTCTCTAAGCAAGATGTTCCTTCTTCATAGACTGTCTCTTGACAAATGTGTGGCACGGTGGCTGATCGGTTAGAGCGGTCGTCCCGTAACGCTCAGTGTGTGCTGAGTGAGAGCGGGTTCGACCCTCGTCCGTGGCGTCACTGTGTCTTGAGCAAGTCCTTCACACACAATTGAGCAAAAGATGTTGGAAGAAGGGCGATATCAAATTTCAGGAATTTCAAGTGATCTTCTGGATATTGATCTGATTATGGCTAGGGTTAAGTTGCATCATTGGTTGATCCCTTTCTCATTAGACTATGGTGCTACAGAAGTCACTAATTGATATAATGTTGAAGAAAAATGTCTAATTGATGTTAATGTTACATTGTTGTCGCAAAAACAAGTTTTGTAAATAATTTTTAAAAGAAGTAATTGAAAATTGCAAGGGAGCTTAGCAATTACAGACGTAGTAGTTATTTTGTAGCATGTGTACAATAATGAGAAAGAAGGGCAATGCTATGACCTGGCTCGAAGAAGTACGGCAGAAGTTGGCTCGAATGCCTCTGATCGATCCAAATGCTCCAACCATCATACTTTGTGGATGTCCAAATGTTGGCAAATCCAGTTTCATGAATAAGGTTCGTTCATACTTGTCATTTTTATTATTATTATTAAATGATACCACAGGATTTGCGTAGTGGTTAGTGTGCTAGACTGTAAATTTGAAAGGTCGTAATTTGAGAGGCCATAGCATAAATTTTTTCAAGATTTCTGTATCACCTGCACCCCTAGCCAAATCATTTATGACAAGTAAGCCGTCCATACACTGTCGGTGTGAAGATGAGGCGGCAAGGAAAGAGGATTAGCTACCCGCCTTCATGTGTCACTTGTCTAAGAAAATGAAGTCTTTAAATTTGGTATGTAATTGATGTTTGTTTTTATTACATGCAATCTTTCTGTATGTTTATTTTCAGGTGACAAAAGCAAATGTAGAAGTTGAACCATATGCTTTCACAACGACGACACTGTATCTTGGTCATCTGGAGTACGAGACGATTCGTTACCAGGTAACTTTACTTTAAATTACGTTCAGGACTGTGAAAAAAATTCCAGTCAGTCATGTTTTTTCAACAGTCGAAAACAATGTTGATACATCATTCACTATGACATTTTTAACATCATTTAGGCCGGCACAGAGAGCGCGACTCTGAGTAGATATCTTGAAGTGGCACTACATCACATCATCATCAATGGCTTGACCCTCTCCATAGCATAGCTGTTGCTCTGCAATGGCTATTTGCCACTTGTCTCGATCCTGAGATCGCCTCTAGTAGGCTGTTTGTTCACCGTCTGAGTCCTTTGTTGTCTGATTGGTCTCTATCAGCTCTTTGGGATATGGAAATCAAGGCCTGAACCTCAAGATTGTGGCTTTGACTGCTATTAACTGATGTGCTCAGACGTTCTTGTCTATTTGATCATCTCTGAGACTTCTGTATTTATATTATTGTCTTGGTTAAATGATTGTTACAATATTTTACCCGAACCACTTGCTGACATTCCTGAAGTTAGTACTATCAACAAAACCACCTGTTTTCATTCCATTTTCAGTTGAAGATATTAATCTTGATTAGTTCGTGATTTACCTATACCACATAATGTCTTTTCTGAAATTGGAGCTATATAAATTACATTGGTCCGTTGTGCTGTTTGTGTTGTGTAGGTCATCGATACTCCTGGACTTCTTGAGCGACCGCTAGAAGAGCGAAACACGATTGAGATGAAGTCGATTACTGCTATGGCTCACCTTCGTGCCTGCATCCTCTTCATCATTGACGTTTCAGATACGTTTGAATTTCCAATCGCTCAACAGGTAAATGTTGTCATCAGCCTCTAGTGAATCTGAACACCTTTAACGACCAGTGTGTACTAAAATGTATGGGAAAACATATGCAGCTGGTTGGTAAAGGGTTAATAGTAGTGCCTATCAGTGAAAGCATATTTCTTTGAACAAGCTTGCATTAACGGAATCTTATTTTACGGTTTAATGTACACTGTATGACTGTACAGCGGCCTCAGCCTGCCTGAGAGCGCCTCTGAGTAGGTTTCTTGATGGGGCGCTAAGTAAATTTTCTGAATGAATAAATGAACATACAGTCATATTTGTTATGCTGTGTAACTTTCCATATATAGTTGCTCCTGTGTATTGTATGGGTGTTTGTTATGGCCATAATTTGAAAAGATACTGTTTGTATGGATATCGCATATAAGTCTGACACATGAACCAATGGTTTCTAATTTGTTTAATAATGCCTAAAGTCCTGGATAATGGAGAGGAGGTCAAGAAGAGATCGCAACAAGGGATATTTCTAGAGCAAGATGCTATGACAAGATGGTCTTGTTTGTCAGAATCTTATTTTGGATTTTGTTATTAAGGAGCCACCAGTGTATGTGGATGCATTTAAAATGCCTGACTCTTTTGTTTTATGCCTCTATATGATGTTCTGTTACAACTGAAATTGCTCTTTTGTTTGTGCTTTAGATTGCTCTTTTTAACGATATTAAGCCACTCTTCGTCAACAAACCTGTCATTGTTGCGCTTAACAAGGTCGATGTGCGCAAACGGTCTGAATTGTCTGCAGAGGAACAGGTATTATTTGTTAATTATTTTGTAATTTATATTCCATGTATTTCTTAATGAATAAAGTAATGCGTGATTTCCTTTGGTCGTGCTCTTGTAGAATTGCGTGGACTGATTCTGAAAAGGAGATCTTTTTTACCATCTGTTATAATTGAGATATTTAGTGATGTACAAAACCAATATCAACAATTGGATATAGTCTTTGGGGAAAGAGTCACCTTCGGTTGGAGAAGCATAAGTGTTCCGTGGCGGTGTCCTACGAAATTAGTGTCCTTTATGAAAACATTGTCTTCATCGTAAAGTAGGGAATGCGATTGCGTAGTGGTATGTTCTGTGCCTTGCAACCAAAGAGTCGCAGGTTCGAAGCAACCTTTGACAAGTTGCTCACCCTTAGTTGTCAGTGAGGAAGGCAACAGGAAACTACCTCTCTAGCCTCATCCCCAGGTGGCATAAAGCCAATGGACCTGCCTTTGGACAGATAACTCATCATCACCTGACCAATTCAATGGCAAATAAAGAACTGTTGTTGTTGATATTGTGTGTAGGAGATTCTGAATGCTTTTGAGGCAGAGAATGTTCCATTGATGGAGATGAGCACACTGCAAGATGACATCACTGACGTTAAACTGAAGGTAGTTGTTGATTTCACCATAATTCTCGTGAATATTGATCTTAAAATAGATTTTGAACAGTTGTTTTCTTAGCAGCTGTTTGTATTACTCTACTATTGCTAAATGGAGCTGTAGAAAACATCTATGAATGAAAATGAGGCATTCAAGGAATGTACTTAGTAATTTATTTGTAATTTTTGTAGCTCATCTCCAATGAACTGCACCGCTTCTTATTTCGCTTTGAACTTTGAGCGTTGCTTTGTCATGATTTTGTGCTGTATAAATGTACCTTGTTGTTTTAGCTGTTGCAAATGTTACGATTATTTCTTGATCTTTCTTGAATAGTGTGTCGTCTGTAAGAGCAAAAATTTTAAGGATGCTGCATTTTAATTAAGATTTGAGCAACTTGCTTCTTGCTTTTTGGCGTGTCTTAATCTTTGTAACTGAATGTTTTACTCATATACTGACCGTGTACTCGATTCAATTAACTATGAATCTGTGATCTTTTATAAATCCAATCTAGGCATGCAACGACCTTCTTAAATATCGTATCGACCGCAAGCTGAATAGTAGTGGCATCTCCAAAGTTGAGAACCGTCTGCATGTCGCGATGCCCAAGAAGAGAGATGAAAAAGTGAGTGATTCAGTAACAGATTCCTCAAAATTGTTTATTGTTTAATATTCAGGTTTTGAATTTTAACTTATACTTAAAATATAAGTTCTTTTTAGTAAGTCGTGTTGAGTTGCATTGGTTTCACAGTCATTTTTAGTACACACTATTAATTAAATATTTCAATCATATTTTAATGCCTTTGTGGTTCATTGGTGGTTTTGAATTGCAATATGCAGAGATCAAGGTGCTTGTTGAATATCAGATGGTGAATGAGTGATTTTGTTTGATTAGTGCATGAATTTAGCTTATTTAAAAATTCTAACATTTAAAACTCATTTGTTAGTCAGGTAATGTGAGATCCTACTCTACTTTGCTGTCTTCCTGTGACTCTTAGATGTGCCTGACTTCAATGTGCATTTCTGAACTTTTATGGGGATAGAATTATCAAATTTCACATTTGTTGTTTCGTATCTTGGAATATTTTTTAGAAAATTAACTGCCAACAGGGAATTAGTGAAATATCAGACAATCTGATACATATGTGTGATATGTCTTTATCTTTTAGGAAAGGCCGCCGTGTATTCCAGAATCAGTGATGCTCGCCGCAGAGAAAAGGAAATCGGTAATTATGCATTAATTGTATTAGTAATTAATGCCACATTTTTTCAGTGCATTTCTGTATTTTAGGTTGATATGATCTGTTTTGAAGTCTGAGCATTAGCTAGTCATTCTTGTTTTAGCAGTTTAATGTGTGCAAGTATTTGTACTGGGTATATAACTATACCTGTCGATAATTAGAGCTGTGACATGATGAATTCTTTCCTAGGTAACACAGCTGCATATAGTGAATCCCTTTCAGTGTTGATCACTGCCATCAAACACGATTTGCTTGACCATCCAGTTATATATAATCCAGCATTCACATTTACTCTCACTGTTTTTTCTCCTTAAATAGTTGTGACTTGTTTCTACAATATTTTAAGTTTTCAGTATTTATTTTCAACCACCAAAATGCCAAATATTCATATTTGGCAGAATACTTTAAAACTGGTTTTCAGTAGTTTGCTCCTTTTAATATTACTTACTGAACTGAAGAAGCTTCTTTTTTTTGAAATTGTTGAAAGTAAAGTAGTACGTGATTACTCCTGTTAGTTTATTTTTTCCACCAGTATTATAGATATTAAATATTTAAACACTATAATACGTGAAGGCGATAGTTTATATGGTATGTTATGTAAAATGGTCTCATAATAGATAATGGCTTTTTCTGTTTTTAGGAGAGAGAACTTGAGGTTGAGATGGGTGAAGAATACTACCTTGATCTGCACAGTAAGTTTTATTATTTTTTTTGAGTGATGGTTCCTTTGCTGTTAAGTGGTTCTTAACCAATGTGCATATAAATGTGCCCACGCAATGTCTTTGTACATGCGTATATGTCTGTATACATGTATGCGTAATGTGTGTATTCCTGCATATGTATGAATTAAACTCGTCATTTTTTTATTGCATAATTCCCTGTTGTTATCTTTTGATTTGTGGGTCTTAAGTATTTTTACTACGTATCTTAACTACAGATCTGAACTATATCTGTGCACTGGGTACGTGTGGCTTTGCAATTAATGCCTTGCGCATTATGATAGTGGTGCTGGCGAAGTTTCAGATTTGATTTGATCATCTTTCTGATCATCGATCATCTTTTTCTTGTCTTCCACCCAGGAAGAATTCTGCCTTCAATTATAGCTCTCACACTAATATGGATTGATTTAGAAATTAGTTGAAACATACATTCTATTTTGCTGTTTTGTATCATTCAGGAAATGGTTTTTTGTTGTTACTGTATTCTTGAAAGGCCCTCTATTGACAGCTGGAAACATGTTTGTATAGATTACTGGAGTACTTTTTCCGTATGTCTACACTGTTGCTGAGTATTATATGTTATATGTTAATTTCTTTGTCTTTGTAGAATATTACATGTTGGCAAATCCAGATGAAAAGAACGACATCATTCCAGAGATCATGGACGCAATGAATGTTGCTGATTTCGTTGATGATGACATAGAACAGGTGACAATAACTCTTTCTCTAGTGAGAACTATCATTACTTTATTTTTATTACTTAACGAGGAGCTGTTGCTTTAGAAATTTGAAATTTACAATTATCTTGATAGCATTTTTGGAGTAATTAGATTTGATCTAATTTGGAGTAATTAGATTTGATCTAATTTGGAGTAATTAGATTTGATCTAATTTGGAGTAATTAGATTTGATCTAATTTGGAGTAATTAGATTTGATCAGTTGCATATTTTTCGTTTTTGCAGCGTTTGGAAGCCATCTTGAAGGAAGAGGAACAACGTGAGGCGCTCGGAGTTTATGATTCGTCGTCAAGCGAAGACGAGGAAGAAAGAGAAATACGGATCAAGGCTGAACTGTGAGTCCTCATATTCGGTGTTTGAATATTAGTTCTACTTTGTTACTCCTTAGCAGTTTGCTCCACGATGCACCATCTGTCATAAGGTCATCCAATGTGCAACAATTGAATCAAGTCACTATCAGTAATATTTAGTAATAGATACGTGTCCTCCCCCCATTTGTGAAAGAGTGTTGTGATTATTTTGACTTCGTTGCAGGTGTGTTTGTTTAAATACACTGCTTTAATTTTGTATTAGCCTTTAACTAATATGAAGCATTTTGTTATAGGGTACAAGAAAGGAAAAAGCTGGCCATTGTATTATCAAAGGAGAAGCGCAGAGTAAAGGCGCCACGCGTCCCAAGAACCGCAACAAAAATCGACACAAAGAAAGTGGAATCATCTCTTAAGAACTTGGGCGTTGATGTGGATATGGATGAAGAAGTAAGACACATCAATGAATTTCTTAATTTGTTTCCCAATTTTGAATGTCATGTATTCATTTGATTGTTTATGGTTAGTATTATGATGTAATGTTGCTGTGTGATGCTTGTATTAAAATAGTAAAGAACAGAAATGTGCTTATGCCAGTGAGTAATGCTGCACTGAGGTTTAATGACCATTTGGTATGATGCCTTGTGAAAGTAATTGTCCTTTGAGATGAAGGGAAGGGAGAGATGGATGGAGATTTGGAGGGAGGGAAAAAGGACCGGAGAGGCAGGGATAGATGGACGGATGGGCAGAGAGGGGTGGTTGGAGGGAGGACTCTCATCAATCACCTAACAACACATCTCATATTATGAAATTGTTTTTAAATGGTCCTAGGATGAGCAATTATCTGATTATTGTATTGTTTCAAAGGTTAAGCATTGTTTTGTCAACTTGCAAATCCAAAATTCTTTTAGCTGTTTATTTTTGTGATCAATGTACTTGAATTAGTTCTAAACAAAATTAATTTACATTGCATTTTACATACAGTCACTTCCTGACTTACTTTGACCAATCTGTCTTTAAAGTGACATGTTGTTCATATGTTGCTCTCTTTTAAGACAAACTTTGGAAGGTCTCGATCAAAGAGTGTTGTGAGGACGGAGGTAAGAAAGAGAAAGCGAGAGGAGTCTAACACGAGGAGTCGCAGTCGCAGCGTCTCTCGATCGCGTCCTCCGCGTGACCAGTCTGGAGTCCGTGATGAAGTGGTAAGTTGTGTTCAATTAATAGCTGCCTCCTTTTAACATCTTATTGTTATTAGTAGTACAATGGAATGTTGAAAATACCTGTACCATTGAATTGCTGGTGCTTTCTTTTGTTGTAAGAATATTTAATAGTGTAATTTACTGCCATGTATGTGACATGTAAAGAAGGTCTTTTACTTGCATTGACTATATATGTATTAATATTTGTTTACTTTTATTTTTACCTTTATTGCATGAAAATAATTGCATAATTGAATCCATTCTAAATGCTGCATCCCGACTAATGATGGGATTCTCAAATTTGGTCACACAAGCATTTTCACTGAGTTTAGCATCTTTACACCAGTTGATGATAATATTCATTATTGCAAGACAAAATCATCTGTCGCACTGCTGCCCATAACATAGGCAGAGTTATAGTATTGCCCATACCAATACAATACTCATTAAATCATTTTGCTAAAGTTTGATATTATTGACCCAACATAGTCAAAGCTGAAGATATTGTCTGTTTCAATTTTGATAAGTATTGTGTGTCATTTGGTTTTGGTAGTTAGTCATTAAGGTCTATGTGTTCTAAATACAATTCTTGAGATTACGTTTCTATAATCTCTTGTTTGAATCCATTTGGCTTTGGACGCCTTGCTGCCTGACCATCATATCTTTGTGAGCTGCACTTGTCAATTTCATATGTACGTGGCTGCAGATTGACCCAACATAGTCAACACAGCAGCACTATTCCTTCGTCCCATACTAAACAATGCAATATGTAAACTTTGTCTTTCTTGACAACTCATTAATATCAGGAAAGCCACATCTGCAACTACTATTTTTCTGAGTGGCAACATTTTGAAGACCATTCAAAAGGCCATCTGTCGGCTGTTGACTGTAATTCGTTGGTTGGTTCCACCCTTTCAGCTCACTGTGCACTTGTTTGCTAACAGATGTAAAATATTCATTAGTTATAACATTTAACATCCTTATTTGATGGCTACTGGCATGCTATATGAATTTAGATTACAATACATCTGATCTTGGTCCAGTCCTGTCTGATCAGAATCACCTCAAGTGAGTCCCTTACAAATTAAAATGCTATTTTATTCGTTGCAGATGGCCAAGAAAACGAAGAGGTTGGCGAATATCTCACAGAGAAAGCTGAATCTGAACGCACGCAAGGGAGAGGCTGATCGACGTATACTCACGTCAAAACCAAAGCATCTCTTCGCTGGCAAGAGAAAGATGGGAAAGACAGACAGGCGTTAAACACAGAACCGTTTGAATGGCTGAACATATTGAAGAATTAGCTCTGTTGATAAACAGTCAAAACATTTGCTGTTTTGTTCTGACTGTGATCTGTGTGATAAGAATGAGAAATGATGAGCCCCAGATTAAGTCTTTTTGTCTACTTCCTGTAAGCATTTGATGTCAGAACACTGGCCAAGGGGTACAGTGCTTTAATATTGCTTATGGTATTCTTTCTGTAAATATGGTTAGTTCATAGCTCTCATTTTGGAACCTTGTAGTATATAATGCTACATGAATATTGCACCAATTTTGATAAGGGGTCATTGCATAATTACGTAGCGCTGAAAATGGCCGTTTTTCACCCACCCACCCTGTTACGCATCGTAACGTTTCCATAGACCCACCCCTCTGAGTGCTACGTAATTATGCAATAACCCCTAATCTAGTACCTGCTCCACTTCATCGTGGATGGTTTTGTAAACAAGACTATTGAACACTAACAGTTGGTAACATTGCCAGACCCGTTACTGCATAATGACAGGAAATTTATTTAATATCTGTGCAAGTTTAATTATAATTAGCTTCAAATTTTCAGAACTAGCTCTGCCAGTGGTTTTAATATAAATAAACTTTTGAGTTAAAATCATAATTTTTTTCATATTTTGACATCCTAAAGTAAATTTTACACAGACACAGGATTTACATATTTAGTTGCATTATATACAAAACCATTAGCACTTAAACGATGAGCGTGTATTAAGTGCCTGGGAACCAATGCAGCTGGCTGTTAAAGTGTTCTACATAACGAAACCATAGTTTTCACCATACTACCAAACTAGTGAAAAACAATATCTGTATTCATTGTCCAATTGCTAGGTATCATAGGGGTGCATTATATTACATTATATAAAATGTAATAGTATAATGTAGATATGCTAATAGCATGGAATTTTCCATGACAGTTTGTCTAAAAAAGTCTAAAATGCTGAGACTCATCAATAAGTTATTTACACACAATTGTAAAATTTATGGTTCTATGTAAATTTTTCGCCATCAATTCTTCGCTGCATCTAAAACATGTAAATAGAAGCGGGATTGATGAAACAAATATACCTAGATGGAAGCGGGATTGATGAAAAGAAATATACGTAAATGGGAGTGGGATTGACGAAAAGAAATATACGTACATGGAAGTGGGATTGACGAAAAAAATATACCGAAATGGAAGTGGGGTTGATAAAAAGAAATATACCCAAATGGAAGCAGAATTAACTAAAAGAAACACCTATTAAAATGGAAATTGATGGCGAAAAATGTGTCGGTCACCATAACTTATGTCGTAAAAATTTCTCGGTGCCACACAAAAGTGAATAAGCTCGTCAGTTAGACGAGCCTATTCACTGGCGCTATATCAAGTCCAAAATAGCCAGGCTTTGTCCGTTCTTGCGCTTGGTCAGAATCCGGGGAGGTAAAACCGAGGGAGTTGCCTTAGATTCAGATTCACTAATCTCGAATGATCTACACAACAAATATATAAATAAGTTAACCACTGGAGTCTAAAGCTGGGTTTGAGATACAGTGCAATTAATTGCTCGGTCCCAGCCAGAAATGACTAACGGGAAAGTCACGACTGCTGTGGAGTGCATATGTAGACGATGCAAAGACAGTCGCAGCACAACTGGACGATCCGTCGACAGCAGGACATCTCCGTTGAAGTAATCGCGTCAGTTGCCTTTGTAAATATCATTTCCCAAGAATTCCTACAAAATAAATCCACATCATATTATCATGCAGGCTAAGACATGTGCTGTAGTCGTTCGTGGTCCATGGCCGAGTAACTGAGTTAGTGCAGTTATTGGACGGTTCAGCATTATTTCACATGGTCAGAATGGTTTATAAGATAAAGCAGGATGAGAAGAATTTGTGAGAAGATGGAGAAGGGAAGATGGAAAATGTAGAGCAACAGAGGATTTTCCCCAGACTGGTTATTTTGCAGAACTATCATGAATCTACCTTGGCACATAATATGCAAGTTGTAATAATTGAGCTTTTACCCTCCTATTTGAATATGGACCAAGCCCAAAACACAGGTTTAATAAAACTAAAACAATACAAGACATCTGAGCACCATTTGCATAATGAAGGAATTCTGGTTATACAGACTAACACATATGTACTAAATGTAATCACAAATTTCTATAGCACCACTAAATGAGAAACATCTGAGTCTAGGACTAGTTTTCTTGCACTAACGGAGAAAGACCGGGAGAGAAAACGCTGTAGGCCAATAGACAACTTATTCCAGAAATATTGTACACGTATGAATTGTGCAAACATTCACCAGACACCTGCATGACAATCCAAGGGAGAGTTATTACCGTTTGGAATGAAAACAGTCCCATAGTCCTCTTCCATGATGAGCAAGTAATCGATTAAACAAACGCAAGAAAATTCGATAGAGTCCGACATTTTCAACGTCCGCTGTACACCAAGTGCTCTGGGCGATGCTCCGTACTTTGTTCTTCACAATGTTAATCACCTGTAGATAAAGATAAAAGAATTTCTATAGAGCCCTTTAAGTACAAGGCTTTGACAGTTAAAGAATAAACAGAGAAAAGACCAGTTTCCTCAGCTAGCCCTCCCCCTTTCAATTTCAATTCAATTCAATACGAAGTGTTAAAGACTTCGTTTTCTTCGCGTCCTCATATGAAGCCAGTTCCTTTCCACACACACACTCATCTTCCCACCCACAGTACATGGCCAGTGTACTCATTATAGTTTAGTTAGCATTGGGTAGGTGCCTGCTAGGAGGACACAGACAGCCAGAAAGAAGAACTCATTGAATGTTTCACTATGCAGTAATGAGGTCTCCTAGGTAAACATGAAATGAAGTCACATTGGAAAGTAAAATCATAAACATCACATGTGTTATTGTAAAAGTAATCCAATTATATAGTAAGATAAAATACCTTTTCTCTTTTGTTCAAGTCCAGATGTACAAACCAAAACTCAGCCATTTTGGGTTTATACATCTTCCAGTTTTCACGAACCTTCACACAAAACATTTAATTTTTGTTAGCAATGCATAAATAAAATAATTTTCAGTACTTCTACAATTGCTGCTAGAAGTATGTATATATATTCATATTGAATGATCTTGCTGTATGTGCCTTAGTTCAAAATATTAAACTATGATTCATAGAGTTTAATTTCACACGATATAGTAACCTCTAAAGCATGATCACTTTAGTTTGGTACAGTAAATTAATGCTGAGAGGTTAGTCCATTCCCTAGAGAGGGACCTACAAAGGAAGGAGCTGGTAGTCTACAAATATGAGGAATGAAGAGGTTCAGTCGATCAGAGAATCTGAGAAGACACAATGACATGGCAGGGAGGGAACAAAGCATTTGGTGAGATAGAGATATATTTTAAAGCATGAGATGTGAGCATAACAACGAGAGCACAAGGTAAGCGACCAACCATGAAATAACATTTTAGCCAACTCAGTCCTTTCATTTTGCTGGCCCAAATTAACTCCCAGTGATAGATAACACGAAAATAAATATAGTAAGCATCAGACAACAATAGGTATGAAAAAGGTGACCCAATGCTCAACTGTTGTGCTGTGCTGAGCCAAGGACTCCCATGAAACCTGGATTTGTTTCTCAGAGCTTTTTCTCTACAGGCAAGTCAACAGATGATGTGTCACTCACATCGCTATCTTACAATCACAAGCAATACATAAAGTTACTACTTCCCATAACCAAGGTGTTACACACTCGGTCTAGTAAGCACCGGCCAGTCAGCGTATGATATCATGCTAGGATCTAGGACCCTCGGTAACTCAAATACTGTCAAGTCATTCATAATTGTAATCTCTAAATTTATAAAGCACCAATCAAAAGAGAAGTGCAGGGCACCAGCTCATTCACGAGCACTGTGAAATTTAATGTGCCATGACTATACCTTTGCGATTAAGGCAGCTGCAGCCTTTTCGGTTTTTCCTGGAATAGTGATCTGCATTTCATTGAATGCCTTCAGTGTTCTTGCCGTCAGATCTTCACCAATCTCAATCTAGCATTTGTCAAAGAACCATTTTCACCATGACATCTTATCAGTTTAATAGAACAGATAACAAAATTAAAGTAATTTAACTCAATACTTTCAGTGATTGTAGTGGGGTTGTGTAAGTGTGCAAACATCTCTGAGTAGTCGTGATATATAAATATGAAATTTGGTGATTCAGGTTGTCATGTTGGGAACTTCTGAGGTATGGTGCTATATAAATATTGATTATAATTAAATGTGCAATTGCACCCTACACCAAAGAAAGCAGAATTTATATGGAGGCAGATTTACTCAACATATATTTCCCATAAAGAATATACTACAGCAAACCCAAACTGTTGCATTAACTATCGCCAGAAAACTATGTTAACTGCAAGTAATTTTTAACTTGTAAATCTCAAACACGTTTCCTGTATTTGGTGCATAAAAATCTCAGTCTTAATTCAATGACTTCTATGAAAAGTTTCATTACTTTAACAACTTTTGATGTATGTAATCTTTGACTTCCTTCACATGTTGAACCACATCTTATTACTGCTTGCAATCTGTCTTTTTCCTGTTGGTAAAAAGCAAAATCACAAATTTCCAAAGGTAGTCAACATTTATATCAGCATTTTATTCAAATTATATTAGTCGAATGTATTAACACAATAGCTTATTGACATTTATTGCATCATTAGTGTGTGGAGTACTATTTTATCCTCTTTTGCTTACATCATAAACCACTCATGCTTTGGTCAGTATAATAATAGTCTCTTAAATACCATTGCTATGCTGATGATACTGGTGTATATCCAAGCTCACATTATCAACAGTCACATTGCATCCAAACAACAGTTAGTCCTTAATGACATTAAAGAACTGTTATTTTGAGCTGTGCAAAGGTTTTACCAATCAACACAAAGTAATAAAAGGAAAGGAAAAAGTAGTACATATCATTATTATCGGCATAGATCAATTTTGTAATGCTCGCACGGTCAAACTGAAATGTGATAGCCAGCTGCCAGGAAAAGATAAGTAAATAAGTAAGTAAGTAAGTATATTCTTTATAAAACCAACTGCATAACCGCGCTCTGGTGTACAATACATTTAAAAGTACAGCATCCTAATTAAGAAAGGATTTTTGCGCTAGATTGTTTGCCTGTGGAATAACACGGTCATGTGATCGTGGGATTATAAGATAGTCTTTTAAATAGCAATACATTTAAAAGTACAACATTCTAATTAAAAAAAGAATTTTTGCTCTTTTAATTTGATAATTTGATGCAGTTAGATATCTGAGTGCTTGAAAGTCAAGGAGAAATGGTGAGTTTTGAGTTGAAGAAAGAAAGTGAATTTGAGCTATGAAGAGAGAGAGAGAGAGTGGTTATATATAAGGTTTAATACGTCTGTAGAGACTCCACATAAAAAGCTTTGCATACTCTCTGGATGAGAAACTGCTTGACTTCTTGTCTTCTTTTGTCATCTGGTCCAGAAATGTAGATGTGAGCAGATTCCAAAAGCTTCAGGTATTTCTCAAGACTGTTTTTATCTGATGGTGGAAAGATCTGCTTATACCCTCCACAGTTGTTACCAAAGCGATGAGCCTTGGCTGCCATCTTTATTTGCTCTAGAATGGTGACCTAGTTTAAAACAAGGTCATTCAGTCTATAGTTTGCTGTGTGGGAAATCAGAATATCTAGAGAAACACATTTGATAATAACCAGACAGCGGTATTAAATTCTTCCAAGATCAAAACAGTTTAAATGATAATTTTCGATAACACAACAATATTACTGACACACATGAATCTACTCACACTCTTAGCAAGATTAGCCCAAACTTATAAATGCTGTCTAAAGTTCTAAACTGGGTATTGCTCTGAAATATCTCAAGAATCACGTTCCCCTCTCTCTGTAGCTGATCATCTACCTGTCTGCTCTTTGGACTGGTGTGTTCCCTTTACTCCACAAGTTAGGACCACTATGACCCAAACTAAATCTTTTGCAACCATTGGACCCTCTCTATGGAATACCCTTCCCTCATTTCTACATGTTACCATTCTTTCCCTGGCTCTTCTTATATGATTCTCCCTCCTCAAACCCTTTTTCTACTTTTGGAGTATTTTGCATAGGGAGCACTACAGAATGGCACTGCGATATGAACTTGTAAGTGCTGTACAATGCAATACATAAAAAGAAGGCTGTGCTGAACAAAAAATAATCAAAAGGTGGCATTAAATCAGAACTTGCATTTGTAACTCGATTTCATTAGTACTTCATTTTCATCCATGCATTCTCCATTCCAGAAGTATCAATTCAAATCACATTTCCTTATGTTTCAATTGTATTCTACAAACATCTTAATACTTACAACTTCTTGTTTCTTCTTGTCTTCTTCTGATTTCTCTTTCTCTTCCTTCTTAGACCCACTTGCGTCCTTCGTGTTGTTGTGAAGCTCAGCCAGTGATTTTGCAGCCAATTCTGCCGTCATGACCTTTGGCCTTGACTGCTTTAAGCTGGATAAGGTCAAATATATTTATTTTTACTGTGTTGAGTACAATTATTATTGCATTCAGCAGTAATAATTCCACCTCTCTAGTAACTCGTCATCATTCATTCAGACTATAATTATTTGTAATCATACTGTGGCTTAATAGTTTGAAGTTAAATGGAAATTATTATTATGTTACAATATTATTATCAACCTTTGAGAAATTGAAAATAAATTCTCAGTAAGTGGAATGTTGAATGTATCATCAATAAACTGACAAAAGTGATAAAAGTGGTGGCAATGTTGTTGGTGGTGATGACTATGACCATGTTATGATAATATTCAGAATATTCATGATTGGTAAATGATGGTCGGTGATGATTGTAGTTAATGATGATTGATGATGTTGATGGCTCATGATGTTCTCATAATTGCGGTGACAGTTGTGGTGATTATCAAGATGATAATGATGATGATGATGATGACGATGATGAAACTGGTTTAAACATTGTTCGTTGCTGATGATATATAAATGAGATGAAAAGCAGTGATTACCTGAGGCTAACGAGTTGCAATGCATCCTCTACGACACCAGACTTTACTTCCTGATCAAGGTCGTCAGAAACGCTGAAACTTGGCGATTGGTTCACCTAAGACGAATCGCAGTGAATGTTTAGAATAAATTCTTACTAGGCCACAAGGTAAAGTTCAAGGAAACCAGAATTGACCTTTGCAACCCAGACACACTCTTCATTGGGCTTTGGGCTGCTCACCAATTTCATTCCATTAGTAGTGGCATAGGTGCCACAGTCCACCGGTTAGTTACCTGGACTGTCAATCGAGAGGTCAGGGAGTCAAATTTCTTACTGGGCAGAAATTTGTTTTCTGGTCCGATTGCATCTCCTCTGGCCAACTCTTCAATACCTGTATTAGTTATTGGCTCAACCTGAACCTAATAACAAAACTATTAAAACCAATATTATTTCTCATGAACTACCCTAATGAGTATAGTGAGTACGGTGACCCAGTACTGAAAGTGGTAGCAATGCAAAGCGCATTCCCCCATATGTGGAGGTTAAGAGGAATGCAGTTTCCACCACTTTATCCCATGTCTGCCTCTCAAGAGATTTCTTGTCCTTCGTCCAATTGTGTCCAAGTTAAACTGTTGGGGATATATGATGACAACAGTACACTTCATTCTGATGATAATGATGAAAACTTAGATGAAGAAGAAGAACAGTCCTTTAACCTAGTCTTGAGGCAGCCAGAAGTATGAAGTGTTAGCAACTTCACTTTCTCGGCCTCGGCTTATGATTGTGAGTGGCCTGTCCTCTCCCTCCCCGTCTCACACTCCCAATGATAGTGTGCGGTCGGTGTACTCAATACAGCTGAGTTGGTGAGTAGGTGCAAGTGGAGCAGGAACCCTGAACCCAATTTCTCCATTTGACCTCTGACCCAGTGATTAACATTCTAGCACACATACCACTACACTATCGAACACCCCATACTAAAAGCAATCTTACCAGGTGTTTTCACCATAGTCCATTAAAACCTCAGACCATTTAGTGCTTTTCAATCATTTGAGAAGTTTTACCTTAATAAGCCAAGGCTTGAGGTCTTTATCAACGAAGAAGTCGAAGCCAAGAACTTCAAAGCAGACGCTTTCTTCTTCTTTTGGTTTTGTGAATCTGCAGAGCTTGTAGTTCTGGTAGAGATGAGGATGAGCTAGGATCAGTGTCTTAATGATGATGTCTGTAATGACCTTCCATAGTTCTGTTGTGTCGACTCTGCCCTGATGAAGCTTCTCTGTGAGTTGGTGCAAGGAACATCGCTCACTCCCGTCATTCGTTATGTGAACGGACGTCTGATCCTCGACACAAACAAACACACAACTAAACTATATTTAAGTTTAGAATTCTGTTCATATGTAATTTATGCTTCCTTACTCAAAACATAAATCTGAAAGTGTTTACTCCAGGCATGCTCCTCATGTGTACCTAGCATTTATATAGCATTTATAATCTGTATTATTTTGAACGTGCTGTGTGTTTGCAAGCATTACTGTTAAAGAAGATACTTACTTACTTACTTAAGAGTGCACTAAGATGTTGATGGTGAGAATGATGGCAGTGATAATGTTGATAATTGATGGTGATAATGATGATGACGATGGGGATGACGACGGCACCGATTATGATGACGACGATCATGATTGATGATGAAGACGTTGACGATGATGATAGTGGTGATGATTATGATGATGAGAGTGAAGCGGATGATGATGATTAAGCAACTGATGAACTATTACCAGATTCGTTTCGCTTGCATCCGCATATTGTTCACTTGCGAGACACACCATTCCATTGGAATGCAAGTAGACACGGAGAGGGTCACAGGAAGTCACCAAAACAAAGCAGCGCAGGTGGAATTTGCGTTTGTTGATGAGCAGAGGTTGGTTGAGATATTCCTCGATAACAATTGGATCACTAACCGGAATCTTCTCAGCATCCGCAAACAATCGGATCCTAAACACAAAACAAACTAAAATGTACATTGTGTCTGCACAAGTGTGCAACTGTGCATGTCTGCAAATGTATGTCCACTGTACAAACAGATGTATTTCTACATGCATTTACTGAATAAGCACTTAGTAACTCGTTTATTGTTATCAAACTTGGATCAACACGAACAAAAAATATAAAGTATAAACATGTGCCTTCATAGCAATAGGAGCAAAAATCCACTAAAAGAAACAAAACACAACTTAGCAGTAAGAATGATGGATAACATGGAGGACCTAAAGGAGGAATATCCTGCTAGAAGGAACCTCAAGATAGATTGCAAAATACTTGTAATCACTAATCATTAGATGGGCAGCGAAGAACCTGAAGCCGTATGCGTCGACGAATGTATAAGGAGTGATTCAATAAAAAAAGAAATTCACGCACAAGTTAATATCTCTATCCACTTTCTTATATCCATCAGTCATAGATAAAAAAGTTTTGAGACAGAAAGACAAAAAGTAAATAAATTAAACGAGGAATATGCATAAAGGTATGTATTTAGCATGTATATGGAACATATGAAGGATTCATTCAAGCCTGAAGGAGATATAATGTCTCAGGTCAGACCGATTCATTATATTTGAGCTGCAACTTTAAGCATGGCTTATGAAATGTATCGCATACTCAGCATTCTTATATATCCAGCAATATCCCTTATGCTTGGCACATTACTAGGTCCGACCGCATCTCTGGCAACATGCACGTTGTTCTGTACTGGCCACCTTCTCTCCATAGCGAATTGCTTAGAGGGTCTCCAATTTGATCCCTGCCTATTTCATGGAGCTCTGTCACTCCACCCAAGTTGTTCAGGGTCGCTGTTCTCTATTCCTCTGTGCAGGGCAAAAGTCTTGCCTCAGATGTGCGAACATCTATCAGGCCCTATGGTCTCGGTTTGGGTTCCTTCCCTAACCTGCAACTGCTGCCCAGGGTTGCCAGGAGATATTCTATAACAACCTTAAAACGGTGTTTTTTTAGCCAAAGCTGGGTCGGGAGTGCTCCTGAGTAGTAACCTTGACGTTCTTTCCTTTTTTCTGAAGGTCTTTATAGTAAGCTCGGAATATATATAAACCCTTGTGATGAATGAAAACTGAATACATGAATTACTAAACAATGATACAACTAAATTATGATAATGATAGTATTTTTTTGCTGAGGAAGTGCATTATTATGATAAATATAAATTAAAGCACTACTAGATATTTCAAAGTAAGAAACTCACATGAAAGTATGAATTCTAACCTGGTTTCTTTAGATTTTATGATTGGTTTGGTTATGTAAATTTTTTTCTTTCCTTTTCTCTTAAGGTCTTTGTAATAAGCTTGGAAATGATCTGCATCTTCTGGACAAACCCAACTTCTTAGAGAAAACCCATAGTCATTCGGAAAGCGAGATTTCAACCTGTACATGCACCAATAAACGCATTTAGTTAAATCAATTTAAATCAGTTAATAATTTCCTTTAAATTAAAAACAATCTTAAAAGCATAAATATATATATATATATATATATATATATATTTATGGTACTCAGCACTGGCTCCCTGTAGAATTCAATATAAAATTTAACACTCTCGCCCCGAGAAACTGATTTATCAGTTTGTGAGTCCATTAATCATCCCCAAGAAAGTGATTTATCGGTACACTTCAGAACAAATAGTAATATAATTAAATAACTTACATTTATTAAGTTTAGAATTATTAGCATTACTGCCACATAATACACATACTAGTATATGTTGAGCAGCATTTTAAAATGCCACAGCAAAGTTTAGACATAAAGAAAGTTTATGCGAGTCATTTAATAAAATGATAATGACATAGCATAGGAAGTTTAACCCAAATTATTATGAAAATAGAGAAACGGTAAATGCAGTCACCACTTGCCTTGCCATATTTCTCACCAGACAACTTCTGTTGCCGATTTCTCCCATTCCTGCAAAATGATTGATGCGTTGATGGCTGCCAAGTGCTGATATTTTCTCCAGAGATACAAAAGAGTCATTCCAGATCAGAGAGCTAAAAATATTAATAATTTTAATATTCACAAACGGCAGCTGTAGCAATATTATTTCTTATGATCAAGCTAAAAGATCTCAATTTGTTTTAACAATGATTTCAACGACATGTGAATAAGTAAAGAAGGCAGATCAAAAATAAAAATTATTATTATTAAATCAATCAAGAAATAAATTAAACCAAACTAATTAAATTTACCAAAAAAATTAAACTAAGCATTGCTATTAATAAATTGTGGTGATAAGCAATAGAAGCTTCAACAATTATATCTTTTGAATAGAACCCCAAAATAAATGTAAATCCACATATCTCTAATATTTATTATTTTGCTAAAAAATTGGTTAATAGATAAACACGTCATAGCAATACTGCCTACTAAAAATGTAAAACACAAAAAAACAGAAAATTTTTCTGTGCGTCCCAACAAAGGCTTACGAATGGAACGCTCTGCCAACATGAAAGTCTTCACAAAACAGTCTCATGCAAATTTCTAGGTCAATGTGACTAATTTCAGTGCACAACTTTACTTTATATTATGGACATTCTGTTAGGGTTAGGGTTAGAAATGAAATTCTGAAATTCACTGAAATTCTATATAATAACAACCGCCATTTGAAACTCGCATCATCTGAAGGCTGTGCAAGTTTTAATAAGCAAATCAGTTGCATTAGTTATAAAACTTTGGCCTCACTCGGAGCACTCGCCTAATGGAACACTCATAATTTCAGATGTGAAGCAGCACACCTGCTGAGTTTAAAATTCAATCCCAGGCAAAGCTGGGCTATAAATTTAATTATGTATAACACATCATGGAAAAAACTTGAAATTAAAAGTGATAAACAGGAAAATTTGAAGCAAGTATGTTAGCACATTGCTACAGTTAATTAATTTGACCGCCATTCTTCCAATCGAAGCACACTTTGCTGACACGTCACTTACAAGTCAACATCCTTGGAAGCAGCAATTGAAAACCCAGCCATCTGTATCAAGCGCTCGACTGTAAATACAACGTAAACATATAGTTACAGAACAGTCCTGACACTGATACTGTTCTAAAAGATATTATATTGTGATCTGAACTTCAAATTCAGAGGGCTGGTCCTACAACGCGAACAAAGGTACCCACCACCTATGAGGATAATTATTATGTCTAAGAGTCCTGCAAATAATTTCAACCATAACCATAATAACCATAACCAAGTGTTTTTATTGTCTCCAAATAAAAAACACAAGTACAAAATGTTGACAATTAGCTGGGAGTCAATAGAGACTAACAGAAACCCTTAAAGGACAAAAATCCTGTAATCAGGGTCACCCTACAATAGATTGATAGTTGCATCCGGTTAGGTATAAAAATACATTAGCATTTAGTACGAAACTTAACTAGTTAGCTATTATATACAATCATAGTGAAAACGATATACACACACTTTAAGACAACAACTCTTATCATATCAGAGATATCTGTAGAGGATAATCACTCAGACGGAAAAAATGATGTCTTTAAAGGTCAAGAGAAAACAACATGATCTGCATTATATTAACAGAATCTCATGTTTGTATAATCACTCAAAGCTTGTTTAATATCGACAGAACCTACAAACACAATTTCTCATATTACTGAACAAGTCATACATGAATCATTAACTGAACTCATTTTCCTTAACACTGAGCAGGTAAAACTGGTAATACAGCATACACAAAAGAAGTTATTGTTAGAGAGCATCTGAAGTAATTATTCTGAATTTCTCAGTTATGCACGACTCACCAATTTTGTATTTAGTTCCTGTTATATCTGCCATCAGGCGAAGGCTAGGCTTGGACAAACATCTTTTTGCAGATAGAAAATCCTGAGTTAACTCTTTTCTTCTGCTTCCATAAATGTCTCTTGCTTCTTTTACATCAAATTCTGAATTTCTTCCAAGATTTTCATAGACTTTATTATTTTCATTAGCAGCCTGGTGATCCTTGCCCAATAAAAGGGATCTTCTCCTATTTCCCATATTATCATCCAGCAACGCTGATCGTCGTAAACCGCCCAGTTCCGAATCATGCGGTTTACGATAAGAATGATCCATTGCTTCTGAGCATTGATCATTTAGATCTAATGATCTTGAATCATTCAGTGAAAGTCTGTGATCCTGATTCAGAATTGATCTCCTCTCTGCTCCTGTCAACAGCTGCGAATCCTGATCTCTTCTGACATCAAATTCTTTTTCGATGAGCAACTTTTTTTGTTCCACGTCTGAAGGCCTCAGTTCACGAGGACTTCTTGAAGACAACTCACTTCTAATGTCAGATACATCTCTGCTTCTGAGAGCACCCAACTCACTAGTTCGTGGTGAAGAGTAACCCTTGTGGTCACCATATAGCTCCTCAATCTTATTCCTGCTTTTGAGTACACCAGAATCACTGATTCGTGGTGAAGAGTAACCCTTGTGGTCACCATATAGCTCCTCAATCTTATTCCTGCTTTTGAGTACACCAGAATCACTGATTCGTGGTGAAGAGTAACCCTTGTGGTCACCGTATAGCTCCTCAATCTTATTCCTGCTTTTGAGTACACCAGAATCACTAATTCGTGGTGAAGAGTAACCCTTGTGGTCACCATATAGCTCCTCAATCTTATTCCTGCTTTTGAGTACACCAGAATCACTAATTCGTGGTGAAGAGTAACTTTTTTGGCCATCATTCAGCTCATCTGTCTTATTCCACTTCAGCTTCGAAGTTTTATCCCAATCCAAATCCGTATCACGAGAAGAATGAGTCAGCAACCTGCTCTGAGAGGCTTCTCTTCTGTCCAGAGCCACATCTCCTAATTTGCTTTTTTCCCCATTTATCTGATGACCAAGGCTAGCCTTGAATTTTGCTGAATCCATCTCACTGCCTAAATCAGAATACCTGCCATCAGGGAATTTGTCGAAATCTTCATTCGTCCTAGATTTAAAACTATATGACCTGGGATTGTCTTTTGGCTGGAGACTTGATCTAGAGACATCTTCCTCCTGTCGATAACTCCTTGACTGAGCAAACGGATCCTCTCGAATCATCAGTGATGATCTCGATGGCAAACCCTTCTTATCCATGCCATTTATATCAAAGCAATCCTGGTCCCTGAGTGATGATGACCTTGGAAGCCTCTGATTCTTTTCCTCATAACCCAATGAATTTCGAAATTTAACTTCACTCCCAAGGTTCTCCAGTGACTCCTTGGACTTGACTCTAGGAGACGTGGATGACAGACCATCCCTCAAGTCCAAACCATATTTTCGATCGCCCTCCAGCCTTGCCAACCTTGCCCTGCTGTCGACTTCGTCACTGAACCTTACAGACGAGCGTAGTGAAGCATTGTCTCTGAAGCTATCTGATCCTTCCTTATCCAATCCGATGGGTAACCTGAGGCTTTTCTTCGTGATATGACCGACCTCATCTCTGGGTGTCAGTGATGACTGGAGACCAAGCAGGTCTGACCGACGCTCCGCTTGGCTCTTCCTTGCAGAGTCTAAGCGGCTTGAATCACTAGTGATCCCATGTTGAATTGATCTCTCATACCTCGGACTTGAATAATTTGTCTCTGTGTTCAACTGAAGCTTCAGCCTGAGATCCTTTTCCTCCTCACCAAGCGAATGAAGCTGATCACTCTCTTGTAAACCGAATCTTCTAGAACCAAGCGATGATTTCAAGAATTTAGGTCTCTCGCTGTTGATGTCGCTGCTAAAGTCACCGCTATCCCTTGACAACCTATCATGAGAACCTAGTCTTAAAGACGAAGCATCATCCTCAAAGATGACTGATCCGCGTGACTTTTGTCTGACAGAGCCAGAAAGACCGATGCCTTGACTGTTTTCGAGTGAATGAGCATCTTCTCTTTTCCTATATGAGTAGGGAAAATCTTCATCGAGTTTCTTTAATGCAGGTGAGTACTTGAAATCAGAAACCCCTAGAAAACACAGGAAAATTATTTTAAACAAGACATGTGACAAATATTGTGGTCTTTTCAAAGGACCATAGAAATAACAGATGGCTGTGAATATTACTGAATTATAAGGTAAAATAAATGTAAACAATATGTTGCCTGTATGGCCTCAACTATACTCATTTTTAGTGAACTGACTAGCTGAGATCTTGCACCATTGCTACTAGTTTGAATGGATGCCATGCCCTGTAAGGTCTAAACGTACTGACAGTAACAGCCCAAGATTCTAATCTAGGGCTGTTAATCTTAAAAGTCACCATTGGCATACGAACTGGGCCACTGACATCCTCATGCACACAGGTCTATAGATCTACATGTGCGCTTTCCTATGGACTATGTAGCTAAATTCCTCAATAACAACATAATTGTGCAATAACGAGTGAGTTCACTAAATGCCTACCGAACATAAGATATTAAAACCTGCCTGTTCTCAGCTTTGCTGAGGTATAGTTAGAAGAAGCCATCGACCTAAATTTCTTCTGCCTTTCAAGGTTAGGCCGAAACTGCTTCCGAGAAACAGCCAATAAATATTGTCATTAATCGCCTTTAATTGGTACAATAAGTGGGTGGTTGCGCTGTATACCAGGTAGCCTGCTTCTGAAAATCTTTTGTTTACACGTTCGTACTTCAATCACAAGGCACTGAGGATTTTATATCAAATGCATACATTAATCATACAGAAAGCACTTTTGTCCCGCGCCATGTTGTCATGCAGGGCGCGTCATTAGCAACAACGATTTGTGATAACAGAGCAGTTTATCGCCATGTTGAAGATCGCAACTCGCCGTCGCCAGATGACTACAAAAATATACAGATTTTACAAGTTTCTCTTTATGACGAATGCAACGTCATAAATAGACCACGCATCCAAAATGAAATTTGGGCATCTCATCTGAAACATTTGAAATTCTTTTATATTTCTGACATTTTCATGAGTTCATTCTGTAGCATAACCTTTACTCATCTGTAATTGGTTGCTATGAGCTGGTATTGAGAAAACTGAATTTCTATGACAAGCAACTAGCTTCTCAATTTATGGAAAGTAAAGTAATTTTGGTAATTTATTTCAGATTTTTGATCATTGGTCGGAATAATTTTTTAGTGGCTTTCTACTACTCTATCTGATCTATCATCTTTGTCAATACCGTATCATATTAAATTATTATTTATTATAATAATTGCAAAGGCTGCCTTTGACTAGAAGATTTCTTAAGGGCCAGTTACATATGTCAAGATTTATAGAAAAAAAGATAAAAATTATTGTTGAAATAATTGAAAAAATCACTAACCAGATGGGAATCATGATAGGATTGATGTACCGCTATCTATCGAAAAGAAGAATAAATTATGAGAGATGGTATCTCTAAACGGAAGTTGTATGTCAAGCGGGTATTTGAAAAGTGTGAGTTATTGTGATATCGCGCTTCGTAATTAATTTATTGTATCTAATCATGGAATAATTTGTCTTTCTATTTGTGCTTAAATAGTTGTGGTTAATGGAAAGTTTCTCTGTTGAAATAATTGACTTCTGCCGACCTATAGACAACAACAAAAATATATACATTACTCACATTCCGGCAGAAAATGCAAGCGAAGGAGAGATTTGTGTAAGTTATTATGGAAACGCTAATGAATAAATGGGCGAAAATTCAGTATCGACATATGGTGCCCGGAAACGTACGCACCGCGATTCTGCGCTTTCGTCCACTTGCCCTAGTCACTGCATGCGTACTATTATAAACACATAAATTCTGTTAATATAGGTTGTTTGGTCAAGTGAGGCATCATTGGGTCGGTTGAGGTCAGGGTTTGTGTTGTTTTGAGATACCCAGCCAGATATTCAGCCACAAAATCGCTGAATATTCAGCAGCAGAAGCACTGCACAATAATTATATAGACTTTGATTTAACGAGAGCTGTCATTCTATTTCTAGTCAATGACTTATACTATTCACCTCATGTGTGGCACAGTGACCGATTGGTTTGAGTGTTTGGCCTGTAATGTGGAGAGCATGGGTTTGAGTCTCTATGAAGCAGTTACTGTGTAAGGACCTTGGCCTTGACCTCTGCACCATCAATGTTCTGTTGTGCAGTCTTGTGCACTTCCTAACTTTGTATGGAAGTTGATACCAAGATACTGTTGCATTTCATATTTTCAAAATCACAAATGGTTCAAAACTTCATTACTGCTCTGGTCATTTAATTTAAGTACATGACATGTGTGTGGCACAGTGGCCGATCGGTTAGAGCGGTCAGCCCGTAACGTTCAGTGTGTGCTGAGCGCGCGGGTTCGAGCCTCGTCTGGTGCGTCACTGTGTAGGGACCTTGAGCAAGTCCTTCGCGCACTATTGCTCTGCAGTACAACTGCAATTGCGCCGTCGAGGCGTGTGTATGCACTTCTGATCAAAAAGATGTTGGAAGAAGGGCGGTATCAAATTTCGGTAATAAGTAATAATGTGTCATCAGTCATCATGAGCAGTTCAGCTTGGCCATCCATGAAGTACAAAGATCTGATATTTCCAAGAGCTCAATATTGTGACAATGTCTTTTAGTCTGTTTTAACTAGTGCATGATGATTATCTTGCTTTAGAATCAATATGGTACAGCAGCACCTGATTTTACATTTTTTATTTAGTGACTTGTTTGAACGTGTTACATGCTTTGAAGTTTGTTTTGTTACAGAATTATTTATACGAAAAATTCTCGGAATTTGGGTTGATCTATGGCATTCGAATCTTCACTTCAGGCTTGAGTCGTGTTGCAGGTCAAAACATCGTCATAGAATCAAATGGTAAAACTACTATTATTGTACAAGAGAGTTCTGTTGATAAAATTTTACAGGCATCTTAACTGTTCAAAATCTCTAAGGCCGGACAGTATCTTGATCCGGAAATCAGTTTTTGACAGATTTTGTCCTAGACCAATTCATTGGATTCAGTGCCTACCTGGACAATCGATACAAACACCAAAATAAGTATTATTTTTGACGAGAAACACATCCTTTTTCATTAATGCAAAAATGGTAAGCTGTTTGGCAACCTGTTGTTATTTTTAATTGAAAATTTGTTTGAAACAATGAAATTATGAGTCGTCATATGATAGGCAGGATTTTTTTAAGTTGTGGGGTTTGAAGTGTACATTTAATTGAAAAATTTATCATCAGTCTTGCCAGCAATGTATTTTAAATAGTTCAGAGCATAAACTCTCATTGAATTAATTTCACAAAGCATTTCAGATTGATTTTCTGTGATCATGGAGTAACAAACAATGCCTAGAACTAAAAGTAAATATTATGAATTGTATCTAATCCATAATCAGAAAAAGGCCAAATATCGGAAATCATCAAAAGATTCACTCTGAATCTGTCTTCTACCTTGGCTGTCTTATTGTATTGCCTCATTGTCGTTTTTATTTAAATATATTTCAATATGAAATCAGCCAAACATGTGTAGTGGTGGTGCTCTTTATTTAGATTTCTTTATGGACTGAAGAAATGCTGTTTTAGTTATTATAAAGTTCTGCAACTACAAAATATTTTATATGTGTGCAGCCAATATGGCCGATACGTTAAACTAAATGTGTTTAGAAATGAAATGTAGCATTATTGTGAAATTTAAAAAATATCTCTTCTTTTTTTTATATGATCCAGATAAGAATCAGAATGGCTATTATGCTTTTGTCAACTTCTATTCACATCTCAGTGCAGCTAAAGCGAGGGAGAAGCTACGTGGCAGACTGCTCTTTGGTAGTCACCATCTTAAGGTACACTTAAATGTCTAAATTGATCTGATCTAAGTTTCTGTTTATAACTTTACTGTGATACAAGAGGTAGTGTGTTGATTAGTATGCTAGACCTTCAACTGAGAAGTAAAATCCCCTCCAGCGCAGAAATTTGGTTCGCAATCTCTGCTCCACCGGCAACCAATTGGTAACTCAGCTATATTGACTACTGGCTAAGAAAATTAAGTTGCCAACATTTCATACATGGGTAGGACCACTCTACTTCTCCTTAGTACAATAACATGGAAATTGTACAAATTTGAATTTGTATTATATTCCTGAACTTATTTTTGTAGTATTATCTTCGGTTTTCTTTATTTGTTGCCATGAATTGGTATTGAAAGACTGCATTTCTGTGACAAGCAGCTTACTTAAGGAATGCGTAGTAATTTGTTTCTGCTTGGGTAAAGCAAGTATCACTTACTTTTGAGTTGTTTGTGTTGTCATAGTTGTTGAATTTGTGTTTTTAGATGAAGCATCCCACAAGGAAGGTCTCTGCTGATGCTCGGCAACCTCTGTATTATACAAAATGCTATGAACTTATCAACTATTTTCTTGGCTTTAACTCTTGGTCAACTACTGTTCAGTTGGTAAGCAGAGACAGTTCTTGTTATGGATATATGACCATACTTTTGGACTTTCTGTTTTTTCTGAGATGTTGACACAGTAATGATAATAATGATAATGACCTAAACCAAGGAATCTAACCTCATATGGAAGTTGAATAGTTTAATCATTGATTTTCATCTCATGGTTAGAATATTTCGTTAAGCCTCTATATGTGAATATCTTCAAGATAACATTATCTTCATTTCACTTGTAGCTTGCATTTAATAAGATCTGGCTTTTCATAAAATAACAATAGGATTTGTATGGCGGCATAGCACAACTGAGGCAGAAAGAAAGGATGTTGTGCAAGAGTAGTTCCAGAAAGTCAATGGTAGTCAAATAATTGCTTAGAGAGATTGGTGTTGAGATGTGATTTGAATGTATCCAGAAATGATGCATTCTTCACAGGGTCAGGAAGACTTGCATGCAGTGGGCCCTGCAACAGAGAAGACGCTGTCGCCAAATCATGTAGTAGATCGCAGATCTTGTAGCAGATTTTTAATGAAATTCGTGGCCAATATCCATTTGAGTTGTATGCTACCCAATTAAAGAAGTCTCAGATATAAACTTTTATTACATTGAATTACATATTTACAGTTCAATTTTAGTCAGAGGTTCAAACTGCACATAACCAGTGAAAGACCTGGTTATGCGTTTCAAACAGCCTATGTAAAACTGGAGCATATCTTGTCACTTTGACAGGTGATCAGACATGCTGTGTTAACTAATATAATTGCAGGCTACTGTTGACACGGTAACAGTTATTTATAATTATGTTGACAAGAATTTGACTTTTAAGTGACAGTTTGTTTTTTTCGTGGCTGGTGATATGTATTTCTGTGTCTAAAGTTGCAAGAAAGGAAGTCAGAAAATGAAAGCGTGAGCAAGTTGCTTGTTGTCTGCTATGAATGTCGGGTGCAGTTGAACCTTGCTAATCGTGGTCTGCACTGCTCTGGTTTCGGTTCTGCTGTTCAGTATTGGGACAGAACAGGTGGGCAAAGTCTTAAGAAGTTCCTTGCAATTCTCGTTCTGATCTGAAAATTTCTGTAGCACAAGTCTTATAAATCCTAAATTTGCTATCTTTTGGAGAGTAAAGTCATTTGTTAAATTGTTGTTGGTCTGTAAGTAGTTGACTGAGAGGACTTTTGTTATTATTTCTAATGAAATAGTCAATTTATTGTGTATATATCATTATATGAAATATCAATAAATATATGTAAATCAAAGTAAGATTTATATATGTATTGTTATGTGTGCGATCTGTGATCTGGGGATACATGCGTATTTAAAACGTTTTGGAACAGGGCATTAATTCTGTTAATAAAGGAGTGGTCAGACAGTGGAGTATTTAAGATTGGTTTGTACAGTAATTGGGGGAATTGACGTTCGATACCGACCCCGTTGGTCGTTTTAGTTAAGTCGTCAATTCTCCAGTTGTATTCCTTGGGCAGAGTTGGCTTTACGTTTTCGTACACGTTAGCTGTGGGCGTCTTTGTGCTGTTTCCGTGTTTTGTTTTCCGAATGCAACTGCTGTGGTGCGGACCTTTTCACCGTGAGTTCATATGTTCGCTTTATTTTTCTGTTAAATAAAGAGTAATTTATCATACCCTAGTTTTATTAATAACCCGGGACGTAACAGTATATATAAATGTGTTCATGTGTGTGTGTGTGTCACAGTACTGTGGTTATTCAATAAAGGATAAAGAAAGTGGATGTATGTAGCTGATGTATGTAATTGTGAAGGCTATCTGTATCATACATTTTTATGGGATTAAAAATGATGAAACTTCCAGTAATTAAAATTTTTTAGATATCAGAAGTCGGAGTACATCCATCTGTCGTGCGAAGAAACAGGCGTACCAGTTTGCTGTTCAAGACGCTTTCAGTAAACTCCTGATTGTTGTGACGGAGAATGGAAAGGTCTATCCAGAGATCGACACAACAGTCGATCGACATCTTGAGGCAGCAGAACTGTTGGAAATCTTGCCAGTAAGTGGGGCACAGCATCGACACTATTTCACTTCCTTGGTATCGGTATCAGTACATTGATTTAATATCCACACTGTTGTTCTCTGTTTTTTCTTTGTTATATGTATGCTTGTATAAAAGTATTCATGTAAAACTGTTTTTATATTGAGCATATGTTGTGCTTAGTTTTTGATATGGTGCTGATTAATTATTCATTATATGTGTGTGTGTGTGTCTGATTAATTATTCATTATATGATTATATCTGATTAATTATTCATTCAGTTTCGGTTTATAGAGATGGTAACTGCTAGAACCACATATATCAAGAGGGATTTGATTCCAAGCATTAAGGGCCAATACATTTTATGGAAAATTTCCTAGTATTAGTCCGACTATAAACAGGTCTATAATTTTTGGAGGATCGTAAGCTGTAAGGATTAACGAGTGAAGTTAGGATAAAGTAGTTCTTGAATATAGGGAGCAACAGATTATTGTTATATTTATACATGAATTCATTTAATTGCAATAGGGCTATTTGGTCAAGCCTAGATATGAGAAACTTTGAAAATGTGGTCCATTTTGATGAAGTGAGATAAGCCAGTGATTATTCATTATATATATCTCTGATTAATTATTTATTATATATATATGTCTGAATAAATATTTGTTATATATGTCTAACTAATTATTCATTATGTCTGATTAATTATTCATTATAATGTCTTGTTAATTATTATATCTGCCTGTTGAACAGTTTATTTTGGTGGTTCTGTTGTATTTTTTGCAAAACCTTGGCTACTAGAAAAAGAAAATCATTTTTATTATGAAATAAATCCTGGTTTTTAGTTTAGATGATATGAAATATACCGGCATCAAAACGCTGCTTTTGTTGAATTTGTAGATAAACGTTTGCGATGGAGAAGCTGAAAGCCTGTGCTCGTCAGATGAGGGAAACGGTGACGATGAGAACAGGGGCCACATCGGTGATGATTTTGTGACTGAAATGGATGAAAATAATCGTAGAATTTTGGCAGAATTAGTTGCAGGAGATGAGATCGACTGGGAATGAATGAGAGGCCTATCAATATTATAGTGAGTTATGAAATGAAATGTTATGTAAATTGAAATGTTTCTGTATTTGTCGTCTTGCAAAATTGCAGCTTGGATGTTTTTATGTATAGCAGAAACTTTGGTATTTTGAACTTGTTCGTTGATTCTTTCTAGGATTTGTGCAGCACCTCGTTCGGGGATTGCGAGTTACTCAATAGTAAGGACAAAAATATCAAATAGCAGTGAACGTGTGACCATTATTAGGCAGTGATACAAACATACCTCTGTTTTATAAAACCTGATGTAATACAGCAAAGGGTCACATATTTTTAATGCAATTTTTCTTCGTTGTCCGACACTGGGCTAGTGGGCTGGCACTATTAAAAATGGCACAAAGAAGAGCCTCTTGCTATTTCAAGTGTTTTAGCAACAAAGTGTCTCCCATTATTTACATTATTTGTATAGTATGGGCCCCATGTGCACTAACAGATAAGACGAGGTATTGACTCGCTTCGTCATGCAAGTACATGTAGGCGAGGCCTATGAAAATCTCCCGAGATAGGGTTAGATTGAATTGTACTGTACATTTTTATAGCACATGCGAATTTCACAGGCCTCACTATCTGTGTAGGGAGTCAGAGCTCCATTTATTTGTGACGACCCGGTTCAATAGTTGTTAGGTCTTAGTTCACGCATTCGAAGTCGCTCAAGGCAATACATCTACGATGTTTACCACTAGATTAGTGGCCCGATGTACACTGCAGGTCCTTCCATACCCCAGTCACACATCGACGACCTGGAGTTTTAGACGTCTTTTGTCAGCAGGAGCTTGATTGTTATGCCTGCAAATAGGTATCTTTTCGCGCTCCAGTGCCCACCCCGCATTCCGGTCATGGCCTCAAATATCATCGCATGGTCTCGACCGTCTCGCGCCCTGGTTTGTGGGTGCTGCTTGTATCGTTGGTCCCCTATAAGTAGGCCTACAAAACTCGTTAGTAACGAGGTCTCTCGAGACTTGTGGTTCTAAACAACGATCGAGGTAACAGAAGAAGGTTCCAAACACAACAGCGATGAATGGGAAAACATCGTAAATCCATGGCATTGCCTTGAGCGAATTGAAAACATGCTTTTTCGAATTTTTTCATAATTATTCAGTTTTAAACGTCTTTAGAAAAGCCACCTACTTATACTTTGGCCTATTCAGCACGCAAGTTGATTGATAGATTAAGCGGATTTTATCAGTTTATTCGGGCCTTCTGCTTATAAGTTATAATGCTCGTAGTTAAGCAAATTTGGGCCTACAATAACACATCCATTAAAGAAAGATGGAAATACCTTTACGTCTCCATGGATTCCATGCAACCACGGCGGCAGCATTATCGTAACCTTGAGGTCAGCAGCCGTTTCTACTTTAAAGTGAATATCCTAGTGTCACGCGCGACACTCTGGACGATGGCGCTATATAAAAGTCATCGACCGACAGCAGAGGCGTAGAAAGACTACGGATGAAGTTGTCTATCTGAAACCCGAGATGGGAGACACCAATGGGGTTTCGCCGGAGGCCGACGGCCTCAATACAGAAGGCAAGAATTACGCAAAGATCAACGGGGTGTCAAACAACGAAACCCGACACCGCGTGGCAGATGTTAAAACCGCCTACCCCTTCCATCTCTACGACCCACAGACAAGAATCAGTTGAAGATTTGGTCTGGACCGGCTGGTTGACACGGATCATGAATTGGGGACAATTCCGATACGAATGGCGCAACCCACTAGGTGGTATAACGTTAATAATGATTTTCGATCCCTGGGACCTGTTGCCCGTCTATGACACTGGCAAGGCCCAGCCATGACAACCGCTAGTCAAACATTAACTATTCGCCCCTAGTGATTAACGTTATGCTAGGGACATCAAGATCCGACCAACCCGGTTTAGGAATAGTTTCAGCAGGTGATTTGTCGTCAAATAGAGATACGATTTTTGCGTTTGGGAGGGCGAAGGAAATCGCCTCTAGAAGGGTTCTTATAGTGTAGCAAGGGAAGGAACAGGGACTTGTTTCGGAACTGGGGGAGACGCTAGGACGTTCTGACGATAAAGGGTAATCAACGTAGTTGGGAATCCCGTCTCCAACGTAAACCAGGGATACATTTCTTAAAGGACACTAATAACTCCAGTAAGTTTAGATAGGATGAGTGGTGTGTATATATATAATTAAAATATACATATTAAAACCATCAAGTATGTCGTGTTGCTGAGCTTGGTGATAGAGGAAAGAACCGGCGGTATTCTCGTCATCTAGAAGAAGAAGTGGGCGAGAGTGAAACCCGCGACACCTAGAAATCACTACTTCATTATGAAAAACCCTATTGGTATGGGTTCAGAAAGTATGTATTTGCTGTATTAAATATGCCATGTGGCATAGGGCCTAATTTTGCAGCCAACATACCAGAAAATTCAATGAAATCACCCGTACAAAAACACCAAAAGAAAAAACAGCAAAAACAACGCACACAAGTAGCAGATGCAGACGAAATTTAAGAAATCACGCAATTTTAAGCGCTATTGTGAAAAAGTAAATTGAACCACTTAATTTTTCACCAACTGCACAAGCGTCATAATTTTAGACTAATTTATTATTGACGGCAATGGGGAATTCAAGGATCACATAGTCCCGATTACAGGGTCGCCCAATTGTAATTGGGGAATAGCCTATGCTAGTGGCGACTCGAGAGCATTAGAAGGTCCAAAAAGCTAATTGTCATGCTTCAGGTAAATCTATATTGGGTAACGAAATATATTTTTATTGCTATCTGTTGATGCTAGTTTTAAAATAATAAATTTCTGCAGAAACGCTGCACAAAATATTTTAGACAGCCTTCTTTTATTTAATTGATGTCACAATAAATGCACGCTCGACACATTCACTTCTACAGCTAATGTCAATTTATTGATAGGGGAGGGGGGCCTATTGTGCAAAGTAAGACAGTATACGTCCGTGAGCATAGTCCGTGAGCACCGTCTTCCAGTTGGAGTTAGAAGCCAAAAGTTTGACTCAATAATACTAGTGACAGGTCTAACAAACTGAGAGGGTGACCTGGTTTCTAGCCCGAACTTTATTTTTTACCATGTATTAGTGGACCACCCTAACGGTCGCGCCTCTCACCCCTCTTTTTGACGCCACTGGTGTTGTCCTATTGTGCTTGTTTTCGACGCGGTGACCAAAACCATTTAATGACGCTTCACGCACACAGGTTGTCATTGACTGGTGTTCTGTCAGATGCCTACACTGCTGCTTATTCAACCTGCAAAATAATTTATGACCTACGAAGTACGTAAGAGTATTGCTGCATTGTCTGCACAACACCCGACTAAAAGTTGGTGAAATGAGTTCTTCTTAAGGCAGGTAGAAAGAGTTTGCTGAGTAGGGTCTGCTCTTAGCAAGGCTGAGTGTCCGGCAAAATTTGGTTTGTAAATGAAAGCTAAAAATTGATCCAAGAAATCGAGATTCGTCGGCGCGGCAACCATTAAAGTCTATTGGTTTGAACTATGGTTGGTCGTGACCTAGCTCATGTTATGTGCGCTAAGTAAAGAAATTGGCGCCCCAACGTAGGGTGGTGCCATGGTTCTATCCAACTGGACAGCAAGTAGCTTAGCCAGCTGTCAGCTGTCTCGGTCTTCAGCCAAGAGATTGTAATGTAATGTAAATGTTCCAAAATTGTTTGCGCTCACAAAAGCAATGCCACTGAGACCAGCTTAGGCCTATATACCGGCGCTATATCAAATCAAGTCCGCAATTGCCAAGCTGCTATGTTCTTTCCAGCGTCAGTTAAATATACGGGAGGTCAAGCCGAGGAGACAGAATGGTACTACGGTTGTAGTACGGTGGAGCAGGAGTTGAACCAAGATGGGATGCCTTGAAAATTTCGATTTTAAGTCGCCAGTGAATAGTATATTAGGCCTACAGTAGGTGAGAGTGCTAGTGGTTGAGAGGTCAAATCAACACCCGAGATGGAGTATGAACGATTTGGTCGATGTCTTCTTGGAATCTGTTCCGAAGAGTTGGTGCTGCACAGACTATATATATATAGCCTGGATATATATATAATATATATATAATATATATATAATATATATATAATATATATATAATATATATATAATATATATATAATATATATATAATATATATATAATATATATATATATAAGGAGGGTTGCAGCTACGTTAGTAGCCGACAACAGACCATTGAAAACTGCTAAGAATGGTGTTAAGACTGATGACTTTGAAAATAAAAATAGCTAAGGACTTACTTAGATCATTAAATGTTTATTCGCAATGCACTAATAACCCTGAAAGTCAAATTATTTAATAAATTTTGAAAAACCTGCTAAAATTCCAGCGGGCAGCAAATGTTCTCCTCGCTCCCCTCTCAAGACGTCTCTGTGACTAGCTTCGACTCAAGAGTTTAATGACGGCTCCTTGAACTATGGTCACATAACCTCAGCTATTTACCACCTAAAATTCTGTGGACCTTGCCCCATTACCAAATTGGACCGTCAATAGATTCAATGGCTATATCTTGCAAACTAGAGAATTTTGTGAGGAGTATAAAAGTCATCAAGTAGTCTACAGCCTTGAATTACTTCTATTCAAAGTGGCAGCGGTGAGGAGTAGAAAGTCGCCAAGTAGCCGATAGCCTTGAAAACTCCGTCACTGTCTGCACTCTGACAGTGCCAGTCCCAAGCCTGGACATAGGAGGAGGGCTACACACAGTGTCGTTAAACTGCAACGACTATAGCCTTGAGTCATTGAATGGGTTCTATTCAAAGGGACAGCATTGGTGAATGGTCTGACCCGACCAATTCACTGAAAAAGGAAACAGGGTCGAACCATCTAGGTTATGAGACGGCTATATTGAAACGCGTATGACCCATATCTACATTTGCGTCTACAACCGCCCAGGCAAGCAGTTACGCATAGTGATCTGTTTTATAGCCATTTACCATTTAATGAAAGTTGATTCGCTCAGCCAACCCCCGATGAACATTAGTTGTCTTTATACATAGCCAGACATAGGAGAGATCAAAATTTAATGGCAAATAGGTGAGCGTATACAGTTCACGGATCAATAGTAACTTATGCAAGGCTAGAGTGAAGGTCATTGTTATTAAACCTATGTAACACATATACAAATAGACTGCTTTGCATATCTGGTTAAACCAGTTTGCTATAGGCTACTACTATTGGGCTTCTGAGCCAACATGTTCAAAGCGGTTTGTATGTGTGATACTTCGGTCTGTGACCAGTTTCTGCATTAAAAATGCAGTCCTAGGCTTATATTTGATTCAGAGATTTTAACTTTACTTTATAAAATGCACGCAAGGACCTATTATTGATACACAGGACTGGAGAATCCCTATGTAACGTCATGTCATTACTCATTAGTTTTGGGGTGATAATCGGGAGCAAGAAATATTCCCATCTTCCTACCTGCGCTCTCTCCGGTTCTTTCTATAAGCTTTTCAACACTTTCCTCTTTGACCGGGCCTGGGTAGGGAGCGCCTCTGTAGGAGGCGCTACAGAAATTGCATTGATTGATTGATTGACTGACTGACTGACTGACTGACTGACTGACTGACTGACTGACTGATTGATTGACTGATTGATTGATAACATGTTGATTCATTAACTTTTAGTAGCGAAGATAAACTGACGAATTCCTATGTCAGCAAAATAAATAAAAATGCCGATGGGGGTTTAAAACATCACATTTTCAATTAGAAGCATAATTTAGATTGGGGCGACATCTTTGTTCAAGAGAGTAAAACATGTTGGACCTACATGGAAATTTGACGAGTAACCAGTCGTCTAATATAGACTCCTTGACTAATAATAATAAAAAGAATAGTAACGACAATTTCGATGGAGCCGTAGCACATACTTGTTGGAGCCTTGTTGGCTGTCACAACGGCGTAACAAGGGCGTCTACACAAAACTATGACGTCATCGTCAGTAGACAAATGGGTCTTAAAGGATAATTCTACACAAACAGAAGTATTCTCAGCATCTTTCGAAAGCCATACAGCGATTGCTCAGGATATCGAAGTGAAGCCGGCTCAGCATTCCAAAACGTAGGGCTAGATACGGTGAGTATGTCTCCTTTCTCACGACACTCAGTGGCGCCGACACGCGGACGCAATCGACGCGCTTGAGTCTGCATTTCTGCCTCAACAAGCTATGCGTAACATAACGAAGGTTCAAGAATTTCTGGACTGCAAATATTTTTAGTGGTTCTATGGATAATCTCTACAGTATGAGCCTCCACTTCGATAATTATAATATACAAACATAATATGTTGTGTAATTATATAGCGTTGTTGCGTACCTCACAAATCGTATAATTATATATAATTATATAATATATACTCATATGTACATAATATATGTACCGTTACTAGTGGCACGGTGACCGATTGGTTAGAGCGGTCGGCCCGTAACCCTCAATGTGCACTGAGTGAGCGAGTTCGACCCTCGTCCGAGGAGTTCCTGTGTAGGGACCTTGAGCAAGTCCTTCGCGCACAATCTCTCTGCAATAGACGTACAACTGCAATTGCGCCGTCGAGGCGTGTGTACTTCTGAGCAAAATATTTTGGAGGAAAGGCGATATCGAATTTCAGAATAAATAAATAAAAATACACACACAAATTTCGGACGTTACACGTCATGGCTGCTTGGCCATTTCACAATGACTAGCAATGTTTATATCTCTAATAATTTGTCTGCAGCTTTGCGTCTAATTCCTTGGCTTAGCGTCTAATTCCTTGGCTTTGCGTCTAATTCCTTGGCTTTGCGTCTAATCCCTTGGCTTTGCGTCTAATTCCTTGGCTTTGCGTATAATTCCTTGGCTTTGCGTCTAATCCCTTGGCTTTGCATCTAATTCCTTGGCTTTGCGTCTAATTCCTTGGCTTTGCGTATAATTCCTTGGCTTTGCGTCTAATTCCTTGGCTTTGCATCTAATTCCTTGGCTTTGCGTCTAATTCCTTGGCTTTGCGTCTAATTCCTTGGCTTTGCATCTAATTCCTTGGCTTTGCGTCTAATTCCTTGGCTTTGCGTCTAATTCCTTGGCTTTGCATCTAATTCCTTGGCTTTGCATCTAATTCCTTGGCTTTGCGTCTAATTCCTTGATGCCTAGTAGGTAAGAATGCGTCTGTCGTCGTCACTAATGACACTCACAATAGGCCTACCTCTTCCCTTCTACAATCAATCAATTATAAATACTTGATATAGCACTTCTTTGAGATATCTACTCAGAGGCGATGGACCACAGCGGATCATAATTCATAGAAGAGCGCAGATGAGACGGTTATTATACAACTGGACACAAGAATTGCCTTCTACGTGAAAACAGCAAATCTTTACTAATTTGGAGCTGCTGAACACGAAGATTATAGTGAGATTTGTTGACTGGCTCTCGTTTACGAGAGACAGAGATCGTTGCGATCTATCAGTCTCATTATATTCGCATTGAGTGCATTGGGTATACAACCAGGGGCGGCGATCTCGGGAGATCGAGGGGGGACAAGTCCACCCCCATCTTTTACAGAAAGGGGACAAGTTATACATGCGTACCCTCCCACATATCCTACCCCTCTCATTGAGTGTCTTCCCCGCCTGTCGAGCGAGATCGTCGCCTCTGTATACAACCATCTTGCAATGCTGTATTTTAAACTACATTTCAACAAGTCCGTCGTATTGCATCAGCCCCCCATAGACATGCCCACGGAGGCAGAGCATCATTGTCTTATGTAATACAAGTGCGTCATGACATCGCGTCTCTACGATAGCTGACGGCAGATGAGGCAAGCGTTATAGTATATAAAGGCACGATTCGAAGGGTGAGTAAAATCATTAAAGTTACTTCCATTTAACACGTCTCATTAGTATGGCGTAAGTGCAGAAAGGATGCTTCCTCACTACACGTGTTAATAGTAGAATACATAGCGTTTGATATATTTATGGGAAAGAAACTCCTACAAGACAGAAAAAGGTACTAACGCATTATTGAAAAGGCACAGCACCTTTAAAAAAACTAAGTGTGAATGGAGAAAGTGGATCATTTCGACTGTCGTCAACTAACATCCTCGGCAATGTCAAGGCAGAAAACTACAAGAAATTGGGTCAGCACATCAATCATTCAATCAATGAAATTTGACGTAGAGCCTCTTCAAAAAATCTATTCGGAGGCGCCCCCAATCCAATCTCGGCCAAGGTGAAAGATTTCATAGTATACTAGAAAGGGTTTCTAGGCAATCGAAAAATCATGATGCTGCATTATAGAGGTCCGAGAGAATGGGACACAAACCTGACTGCAACATGTCCTTAAAAATCCACTTACTCCATTCCCACTTGGATTTACTCCCTACAACTGTGACATGGCTAGTGATGAACACGGCGAACGTTTTCGCCAAGTAATTGCAGTTATGGAGAAATGATACCAGGGAAACTGGTCCACTTCCCCTGTTGGACGCTCACCATATATCACGGATGTGAAGTATTTTGTGAATGGCGAAGGGTTGCAATGGCAGTGGCAATATTTTCCAGCAAGTGGCGGGTCAGGGTGTTTAAGGCGAGCAAAATAGGGTAGCGATCTGAGATGGGACTTAGTGAACCGACCCTCAGAAATGTTTTGCAACGGTGCATTTTCAGCCCACAAATAGTTAATTTGGGTTTCACAAATCTCAATTTTTGAACTTGCTTATCTTTACAAGAATCACAGAAAACTCATTAACCCTAAAAATGACAATTTTTAACTTGGATTCTCAAATTGTGTTGTCTTTAGCCAAAGCTATGAGGGTCATAAAAATAATCATTGGCAGGCCAGACATGGATCGTGGTCCGGCTCTTTGACACCCCTGCCATAGATAATCCTGAGCAGCTATAATACATTTATGTCAACCACACTGACAGTCTGAAACTTTTAATAAATTACAAATTAAATATCAGAGGCATAACTTTCAAGAAAATTTGTTGTCCAGTAATTATATAGCGTCTTTAACTGCATACACTCAAACTTGCTAGATAGTGTAAATTGCGTATTAGACAAACGAGAGACAGTAGGAGAGGTTTAGTCCTATCAAAGTACAAGATATGTTTGTGGTGATTACTAATTAAGACTGACACAGCACGGTCCTACCGGTATTATAAGCCACAGCAAGAAATGATGATTACAAATTATTACGGGAGTTGAATTTAATTAGGCTGTAACTATGCAAGGCGCCCAGCTATCCTACTGCTCGCTTTACTAACGTCACCTAACATGAAAGATTGAGTCGACCTTTGGCTGAGTTGCAAACATCAAACTTGCGTTCTTGTTGCTCTCATGATCTTCGTGTCGAAGTGTTACTATTCACCTACATTCCCTCCAGATGATCAAGCAATGATCAGACCTTAAAGGACCGTTATGCAGCAACGCGACACACCATAATACCACACTGGAACTATAGGCTCAGAATGGGGATTGCGTAGGCCAACCCATAACCAATAAGTGCATGATTAAGTCAGCGTGGTTAGGGATCTAATTAGGCCTATAAAGTGGGGTTATAAACCGTAGGCCTAATTATGCACTTGCTCACTGACAACAACTTCCTTCATTGATGTGTAACGTATTAACAAATCACACGTAGTTTATTCTATAAAGGCTTTGCAGACAGCACTCACTTAAAGCCCTGATTTGACACCCTCCGTCTCCGCTGTCTTCCTGCAACCAAAGTTCATCCATCCACTTAAAACATGGGGTAAACATTTGGTCGTTCACAACTTCACACAAAATGACCTATGACCTCTCATTGTGTACATATATCCGCGTGATTGTGGCATAACTCCTTCCGTCCCACTTTTCGATCGTTCTCATCTTAGTCGAGTATCGATGCTAGGCGGAGTTTTTGACCTGCGCGTAGGCCTACGGTGGATAAGGACGCGCTTCGGCGGTCGCGTGCAATCGGCCGCCGGTCACGGATGATAGAAGGGTCATTCATGAAGTACTTCCGTCACTTGACGTTCATGCAATGCACTTCCATGCTTATTGCCAGGCGGTGCCAGTCCCAAGCCTGAACGAAGAAAGAGGGCGACGCAATATTGACCTTTATGGTATGGTCTTTGTTACATCAGATCTGGACTGAATCGACTGACTCGACTCCTTCAAAATTTCTTTTAAAAAAATCATGACGCCAACGTTCCTTTCATGAGACGTTCTTTGGACAGAAAGAGCAAATTTCCGTTTCAACAATCTGCTTTATCCCTTTTCAGCAACGGGTAACGTCACTGTTTTAAAATTAGTATGTCTGTGTAGGATTATGCAGCATTTTATTGTCAATTTATAGACGCAGAATGCCAAGTAGGTCTACTGATGACATTCATACCAACAGTTTTTATGGCAATGGTGACACATCAGACTTGACTAAGCTAAGGAAATAAGTGAAGTGGGTGCTAAAATAATGAAGTGCGTGCTAATTCTGTCGGTAAACGAGTGACTAAAGAAAGAAGAGCTGGCGTGAGACTGTAGGTTATACATAGGCCTACGCACATCAATCGGCAGGCATTTATATAGCGACTTACTGTTCATCACCCAACCGTTGCAACTGAGAAGATTAATTAACATTCGAATTAATTAGGTAAACCGTTTAACTGATCACTCAAGCAGCCTATATGTAAATGTAATGTAACATCTATAATTTTTATTTTCTACCTTTATCACCTTCTTGAAGGTGCAATACTGAACCAAGCCCACAAAGCCGCGATGACAATAAAAAATTATATGATGTCATATATAGTACACTAATGTAAATCGCTGGTAACTGTGCTCATGGTATAGTGTAATCAGGATAAAGTGGCTGAGAAGGTTATGTTTTCAGTCTTGATCGAGTGGTGAGATACTGCAGGGTAGAGGACATGCAAGCAGTGAGTGCCCAGTCCAACAGGATAAGAAGGGGACAAGCGTACAAGCGCACTGGAGGAGATCTTTCTGGAGTCGCAATGTAAATATGTAAATCTTTTATATTTCTTCGAGCAACACGAAAACCACGCCAGAGAGACCAGATTATTTACCGGCGCTATATAAAATCAAGTTCGCAATAGCCAAGCAGCTCAGTACGTTCCGGTGCCAGGTCAGCATTGTGCAACGGCGACTATACTTGGCGATGGTGGTCGTGTGGCGGCTCATTCATGAATAGAACCAGAAAAAGGGACATTAAGGAATTTTGGAATAGATTTTGGTGGTTGGGTTGTGAATAGCTGACGAATGTAAGATGCTCGAGAGATTTAAAAAACTAGCATACGTAAGAGATAGAATTCTGTAGTGGATGCGTGGAGTGACTATAGCCAATAAAGTCATTTGAGAATTGGGATTCTATGCTGGTGTTGTGCAAGTTTTGGTGGCTGCGGGGCAAGGGCGCTCTGGGCTGTTCGTAGACGCTTCATATCGAATCGATGTTGCAGAAAAGAGAGTTGCGATCATCGAGTTTAACTAGAACGATTTAGGTAGTTGCCGTTATAGAAAAGAGAGTTGCAGTCTGAGCAGGACGAGGGTTGAAAGATAACACGCTGACAGGAAGACCAGAAGGACGAGAACTGGTTAAATGAGCAGTACTACGAATTGGAGCCTTGTAGGTTGCCATACAGTGAAATGCGACTCCTGTCAAGCTGTTCAACCTGTTCTTATCATCCGTTACTACTATGCCATGTAAATGATGTAATCATACTGTGGCTTGTCAGTTTTAATTGAATAAGCAGGAGATAGATATGTGAGAAGTGAGATCCTTTAGAGACAGACTGTCCTGTGTTGGAGGGAGGCCATAGTAGTTATTCTAAACGACTAAGCCATAATCTCCAGCTAGCGGAGCGTATAATATCATATCCCGCTGTTCCAAGCGCAGGCATTGGACAGCATAAGTAAATGATATAAACAAGTCAATCTACGCTTAGGCCCTAATAATAGCCTACCTAGTTAGACCTATATCTTACAGAGAGCAAAAAATGCCACACACAGATATACAAGTATTGGCGTATTCAACAGCACTTGGACCGTTCTGTAGGCTACAGGCGTATGTTTGCGACGTTAACAGAAGTCATTAGAGCGGCGAGATAGATGGCGCCAGATGCACCGCTTTCAACAGATTCGACACACGTTTGCTGCGTCAACGCGGCCTTTATGTTGTTACGACGCAGGCCTACTTCATAAGGTGCGTTGGTCGGTCGGTCGGTCGGTCGGACATCGTCGTGTGCTTTATATGACGGTCTCTCTGCTTCGGAGGAAGATATATAAAACAGCAGCTGGCCAGAGGGAAATAACTCTGAGGCGATGCAAATTCAGGTTGGACAAGTAATCGAAATGACGGGATTATATTCTAAGAAGCTCGTCTACAATGAGACTGGTGAGTCTATGTAATGCATGAGATCCAAGGCCTATTTGATATATCTTTGTGCATCTGTCATTTACATAGCCATTCTTGTCTAAAGTTCAGAGCGTCGCGTCATTGGCTGTCTAGTCGTATCTAGTATAATATATAGTATGGTATTAACATAGTTTTATCACTTCTGTAACGCCACTATAGTAATGAACTAGGTATCAATTATTAGATTCAAATGAGATGATCTCACCCGATTAAATGTCTCTATATAGAAACGTAAGCCTACACTTAGATTGTGGACAAAAATCACAATGCACCGAAGACACCGAGTGAGAATCTAGTCGTTCCTCTATTCCACAGGCCTTCTACCCCTTAAGGGCCAACTGTTCTCTGCCACTGATTATGTCTCAGGCTAAGCGCAAGTGATCAACATCAGCTGAAAGATAATCGTCGCTCTTTCATATATTTCCACCTACGGGCTAACATCAGTTCTGCCAAGACGTGTTTCTACGTTCGCAGTAGTTTCAATTTGACGACACTGCAGTGTGATAATAGGGATCCTGTGCGTCACCCTCCATCTTCATCTAGGCAAGGGACTGGCATTGCCAGAGCGCAAGCAGTGGCAGGATTTCTCTGCCTATGGCCCGGATTTTCTGTCGGTGGACATGCTTGTTGTCATCCGTAATCCTCTTGAATTAATGCATTAATTCACTATGAATTGGTGGTCCTATTTAACGGGACCCTGATTCCTGTTGGGTTAATGTCGTTTGTTCCTATTACCTGATAAAAAGTCATGGTAATGTGTGAGGCAGCATAAAACACGACTAAGCTTTATGAATATTCTGATGGCAATAGTCACCAGAGACAAGGATACATTACTGAGGTTGTAAAAATTCACTGGTTGAATCCAGACTTGTATGCAAGACTTGGAACTTCGAGACCAAAACGAGACTGAGACAGTGAGGTACCGAGACCAAGACAGTCAGGCACCAAGACCGATACCGAGACCAAGACCGAGACACTATAGGTCCAAGACAGTACAAACCAGTAATAGACAATTGATCTTAAATAAAAGGCTGTTAAATACTCATGTATCAGTTTTCGGGAATAAGGCTCATTTATAATTTCAATTTGAAACTTATAATGTAGTACCAATTCCCGAGAACCAATTTTTCTATTGCTGCTTTATCTTTTTCTGTATCTTTTCGTCAGGCTATCTTCTGAATGGTATAAAGAAAGCCTTTTAGGCACGTTTGATAGCTTCTAGACGATTTCAAACAAGAAATTCCACCCCAAATACCAAACGAAAATATAAATTGCGACATATCCTTACTCAACCTGAGAAACTCGAAGTTGTTCCGATTGTTTCGGTTAATGGTAACTTTACACAAATGACAAACGGCACGCCGTTCCTATTGTTTGTCAATAACTTCAAATTGTATAAACACAAACTTCACAATTTCAGGTTCTATTTAAGCCATTTTTGCACTTTCAGATAATCGAAATGATTTCAGTATCATGTGGCTCACGCTTTAACCAGAATGGCCGTTTCTCATAGCTTCCAGTTTCAGTTTAAGGCGCAAGATTTTGAGACAGTTAACGCCAGACTTATCGAGACCGCTTGTTCAAGGCAGACCAAGACTTTCACTTCAAGACAGTTTCTAAAAATTCGAGACACTGTCGTGAGACCGAGACCAAGACAAGCAAAGTAGATATAAATGAAATCTAAGAGATTATCACTGGAAAATAAGCACTACGGTTAGAGAGGTTCATTGGATTAGCACCAAAGAAATCAACTCGAGGACTCAGCTATAAATATTGTGGGAAGCCGAAAGGAACGCTAGGGTAGAAATTCTTCAGTGCAAAAGTAATAGACTCGTAAAATGGTGTTGATGACAGGACTGTCTCAGTGGAGTCAGTAGACATACTCACAGCTTTTGAGAGGAAGTTGAAGAAAATGGGTTATTAATTATGAGTCCCAGGATCATGCAGTGGTTCTAACACAGACTTCTGATTTCTAACACAGTCTTCTGAACTACTTAAATTATGTTATGTTATGTTATTTCATGTCAAACTGCATTTTTAGAAGACATTTGCCGAGTAATTTACGAAAAAAATTGTGGGCAGTACTTTGAGAGGCGCTGTATAAATCTGTAAACACAATACAATGAATTAGACCTTCTCATTTTGCAATTAATAGCATGGGCATTGGACAACAACGCAGCCTCTCGACTCGTCTCTGCCATTCTTCCAAAGACTTTCGCCAATCACCACAGGTCATCTCTGATGGTCGGCTGTTCATTCCACCGTGGTCTTCCCCTTCTCATCTTCCCATCAGAGATCTTCCTTTCCCATTTTCAGTGATATCTGTTCTCGTTACAATCTTTCTTTCCTTCAGGAATCCTGTTTTAATTTGTATCAAAAAAAATGTACCGGAAACAATAATTGGATTGACGTTAGCGAGTGGTAAGGACCTGTGGAGGCTCTACATGACTCTTTGGTATTTGGTAATTATCAAGTCTTAAGTTAAGGGTTAAGACCCGCCAGCAGATCCATTCAAATTAATAAACTTGGATGGGAGCGGGTTTGTCTACGTGGGTCCCACCAGCTGGAACAGTTTCCCTCCCCTTCGCGAGGAGCTGCTCTCTCTTCTCCCTACCGCCTTCTGGAGGCGCCTGAAGACCTTCCTGTTCTCCTTTCAGCTATGTCCTGACTCTGGAGCTCCTCTGATCTCAAGTTGCGCTATACAAGTAGTCCGTTTCAATTACAATTACATAATCGGCACAGTGTTCTAGCTTCGCATACGTGTTATAAAAGGTGTTTATTTTAGAACAAACCTAGGTTATGAAGATACACTTGTTCAGAGGGGGCTCTGCACTTTTCCAACAGGGAAGGCCACGGAGGGGCAGAAGATCATGATATAGGGGCCATTCGGACGTCTGGTTTCGTACAAACTGAAAGTGGAACTAAATTTATAGGTGCCACAGGGAGGGGACACACTCAGTTGACGGGGCACTGGCCCCTTCTGCCCCCTTCTGTAGAGCAGCCAATGCAGTGCACATGTACAACGTTTAATTGTTCGCAGTTGTCTGGTCTCAAATTATTATTCATGAGAAACAGACGTCAAATGACAAGAAGGCTACAAAGCTTAATTACTAAGCAACGTGAAAACTTCTTGAAACTCTGCTTTATGGCTTTAGTACCAATAGCAGTTAATTAGCTCAAGCTGCTTGTTGACTGTGGTCTGCAAATTATGGTGTGCCACAATGTAGGAACTCTAGGGAATGTATACAATCCTACGAAACTTTTTGCATCTCTTTAATTTTTTCACAAGTCGTTCAACCTTAGCAAATATGCCTAGGTCATGATATATTAAGTTAAAATTAATTGTTTATACATTTCAACGCAAACCGTGCTTTTTTCCTTTATCGACCCTCACTAATTTCGTGAGACGATGTTCGTATTGTTGATTAAAATATGACGCTGTGATACTAGTGATCCACTGCATCAAAATCTACGTCCGGCATATAGATATTAATGTTCCAAAACCTTCCAGCTTTACAAAGTGCGCGTTCGCAAGCTATTTTAAATAAGTAGCCTAAATACTGTATACGTGAGAGTTTTATTCTGGTGATTAAGATTCTGTACAACTATTCACGCACTCTGGTCGTTCGTTTATTGCCATGTACTTCAAATCGAATTATAAGTTCGCGAATATCCTTTTAAATCAACCACTAATTGCTTGGTGGCAAAGGTCAAGACGAAGTGGCGACGTCATGCGTTCATTGCATTAAAAGTGCAATTCGTGTAGACAGTCACGCTTTTCAAAGAAACAGAGAAAAATGAAAGGAAGTAGGCCTAAGTAAGTACATGTTACCAGTTTCATTCCAATCTGAAGCAATAGTTATCGCGAAAGCATGCATAACACGAAGAAAACAGCAGCAGCAACTGAGCATATCAGCGAGGCATTGTCGTTGCCCGAGAAATTGTCAGCGGGGTGGGGCGCCCACCCAAGAAAATGAACAGCTCCAGCGGCACCCGCGAAATGTCGGTGGCGCGGCGGCGCCTTGCTCCACCTCATACGCAATGTTGTTTCATTCTCATCCTAATAGGGCTACTGATCGTTTCTAAACTGCTTTCGCACTGTGCAAATATATATATATATATATATATATATATGTGTGTGTGTGTGTGTGTGTGTGTGTGTGTGTGTGCGTGCGTGCGTGTGTGTGTGTGTGTGTGTGTGTCTGCCCTCTGTCACTGTCATTTTCTATGTTTTTCTCTATCTATCTTTCTTTTTCTCTCTGCCTGTTTGCCTTAGTGGACTAATCTCCTCAATACTGACCAGATTGAAGCTCAATTCTGGAGCGTCATCATTTGATGCCCATCGCGATAGAAGAAGTTATTAATTAAAATTTGGCATTGAATCTAAAATCGTTACCTACGTCTCTCGATGTGTTAACACTTCATAAATAAATTATTGTTTCTCTTTGCTCAGCGCCAAAGCACACATCTGAACTTAAAAACGCTTTTCAATGTTGTCAGATATCATTTCTATTGTATAGCTTTTGACTACCTGTCGTGTTGTATGTTAGATGCAGTTTTTTGTCCTGTTTGACTGGTGCTGAGGACGTCTTCTAAAGCCCTCTGCGACAGGACCAACGGATGGATCCAATGATACATCGGATGTTATCTTCTTGTCTCGAAAAATGCGGAATCCTGTGCGTGATTATAATTGAACGCTGTAGCGGTTATTAAATACGGACGATCAATGACTTTATAAAAAATGTCGATTGCATAGACATAATCAATCAATCAATCAATCAATCAATCAGATACAGATCTACTCTGATGGAATTCATCTGTAATTGATTGATTAAATGGTTGACCGAAATGATCCAATCAGTATCTAGATGATCGACGGCTTTGATGAAAGTGATTGCAACAGCTCTGGACAAAGGCCTCAACATCTGTGGACAACCTATCAGATAGGACGCAGCGCTCGTGAGTAAGCTAACACATTGCGCTTGGCTTAATAGCCTCCTCTGACGCTCTGGAACCCGAACTTGATCTTCCACAGACTTGGACAACCCCTCTGATTCGACGCGACGCTCGTGGATAAGCTGGTGCACTGCGCTTTGAATTCGAGTGGCGCTTTATAAGCTTGGAGATTACACTTACGAGTTCGAGGATTACGAGAGTGGCCGGCGTTGTATCAACGAGTCCTACTTAGTGTGAATTGACGTCTGAATGACCTGCGCTCAGCGTGTGGCCTGAAATCATTGAGTCCGACGCCACAGCATGCGCTGCGGTCAAGCCTCTTTGGTTGTCCTTCTTCTCGTTCTGATGGAGGTAACTGGCTATCTGTTTACACATTGTAAATGTAAATGAAAGTTATATAGCACCAATTTTAGATGAATTCAACCAATAGACCAGCACCTGATAAAACAATGCCACCATCGAAGCGGGTTTCAGGCACCTACGGAAATGAAGTAATAGTTAGTAACACATGTAAGTAACACTCGGGAGTAACACATATAGGCAACACATGTACATGTATGCATAGCACGTGTGACTCGCATAATATGTCACACATGTAAGTAACACCTGTAAGCAATATGTACGTGTGATTAAAACTTGTAAGACGTAAGTGGGACGTGGTGCGTGTAATACCGCGTATATACGTCACACATACATTGTAGGTGACGCATTTAGTCGCAATCCTTGTTATGTCCACGGCTGAACGGAGTATTAGACGCTTCTAGAAGGAAGAATATATAGGATAGTCTGGTAAATTTTGGACTATCAACATAGACGTCTAGGGTTCAAAATTCAAACCCTTCTCTTGTGCTTCTTGCGACTTCAGCCACATAATTAGTACATCGACCGTAAGTCACTGTGAATAGATATTAAGACGATTAACTGCTTTTTCTGCATCTCAACGAGACCAAAAGGCAAAGACAATAAAACGAAAAAAAAATCGAAACCGTTTTATATGTATAAGTCTGCGTTCGAATATTATATACGGTGGTCGTTGTTTTTCAGATGACGTCGGTCCTGATGGCTGACGGGGATTGGTCACTGGAGACCAACGAGACGCATGATGATGCTGATGATGATACGGAAGAGACTTGTCGTGATCGAATGAACTACCTTCCGGTGGAGTCCTTCCGTCTGACGACGTGTGCCAATTGTTACCTCTACCTCTTCATGGATGATCCATCGATGGAACTCTACCCTGAGGACGAGTGGCTCGTCCACCCCAACTCCAGCCGGATCTCGGCCGACATCTACTCGGATCAGTCAAGGACGCAGGTCTGTGCCACTCTGAAGGTGGAACAGTGTCAGAGATGGGAGAGCTGTTGCAGAGAGGCTGAGAGGTGCTGCAAGCGGCAGAGGGACCGGACTGATGACCTCGAGGAATCCCCTACGGACCACGCGGGAAGGCCACTCTGTCCACAGACCTGGGATGGATTCGGGTGCTGGGATTACACGCCGCCTGGAAAAGTGGCTTCCGGATCGTGTCCAGAGTACATCCAGTACGCCGTTCCATCCGGTAGGAATCTAGAATCTACGTCGTCGCTGTAATCATCATCGTTGCTGTTGTTGTTATAATCGTCGTCGACAGATCACAGATTCACAGTCATGATTTCGACTTACACAATCATCATCAGTATTATCTTCAAATTAATTAGGATAACAATGATCATTTTATAATCAAATTCGTCATCATGTTTACCCTCGTTGTCTTCATAATTATCATTTTTAATATAATGGACTCAGCATTTCACCATCCTATAATCGGCATCGTCGTCTTCATGACTATGGTCTCCATACTCCTCCTCCTCCTCATCATCATCATCATCGTCATCGTCAACGTCATCCTCATCCATCTCCTCCTCCTCGTCCTCCTCCTCCTCATCATCATCATCATCGTCATCGTCATCGTCATCGTCAACGTCATCCTCCTCCATTTCCTCCTCCTCCTCGTGCTCCTCCTCATCATCATCATCGTCATCGTCATAGTCATCGTCAACGTCATCCTCCTCCATTTCCTCCTCCTCCTCCTCCTCCTCCTCCTTCTCCTACTCATCATCATCATCGTCATAGTCATCGTCATCGTCAACGTCATCCTCCTCCATTTCCTCCTCCTCCTCGTGCTCCTCCTCATCATCATCATCGTCATCGTCATAGTCATCGTCAACGTCATCCTCCTCCATTTCCTCCTCCTCCTCCTCCTCCTCCTCCTCCTCATCATCATCATCATCATCATCGTCATCGTCAACGTCATCCTCCTCCATTTCCTCCTCCTCTTCCTCCTCCTTCTCCTACTCATCATCATCATCGTCATCGTCATAGTCATCGTCAACGTCATCCTCCTCCATTTCCTCCTCCTCCTCCTCCTCCTCCTCCTCCTCATCATCATCATCATCATCGTCATCGTCAACGTCATCCTCCTCCATTTCCTCCTCCTCTTCCTCCTCCTTCTCCTACTCATCATCATCATCGTCATCGTCATAGTCATCGTCAACGTCATCCTCCTCCATTTCCTCCTCCTCCTCCTCCTCCTCCTCCTCCTCATCATCATCATCATCATCGTCATCGTCAACGTCATCCTCCTCCATTTCCTCCTCCTCTTCCTCCTCCTTCTCCTACTCATCATCATCATCGTCATCGTCATAGTCATCGTCAACGTCATCCTCCTCCATTTCCTCCTCCTCCTCCTCCTCCTCCTCCTCCTCATCATCATCATCATCATCATCGTCATCGTCAACGTCATCCTCCTCCATTTCCTCCTCCTCTTCCTCCTCCTTCTCCTACTCATCATCATCATCGTCATCGTCATAGTCATCGTCAACGTCATCCTCCTCCATTTCCTCCTCCTCCTCCTCCTCCTCCTCCTTCTCATCATCATCATCATCATCATCGTCATCGTCAACGTCATCCTCCTCGTCCTCGTCCTCGTCCTCGTCCTCGTCCTCCTCCTCATCATCATCATCGTCATCGTCAACGTCATCGTCATCCTCCTCTTCCTCCTCCTTCTCCTCCTTCTCATCATCATCATCGTCATCATTGGAGCTGCCATCGTCTATACACGCATATATATATATATATATATCCAGATATTTATATGCAGTAGTTGCCTACACGGTTTTGTTTCATCGATAGGTATCGTATATATATATATATTACATATATATAATTATATATGTACATATATTTATGAATATGTATGCGGATATATGTATAGGAATATGCCTAGGGATTAACAGATTAACAGATTAAAGGATTAACAGTTGCCTACACTGCTTGCGTTTCATCGGTTGGTCTGAATCTAGGACATAATAGAAGTTGCTTTGAGCAACTTGAGTTACTTTCCACTTCGCTATAAACCACGGTAACAAAAGCGCCGAAGGTCACACAACTGTTCGGCTCAGTGAAGTATGCGTATACTTTGCCAAAGTATTCTTCTGGATTATATTGGATTTAATGTATTACTTTTTTCACTTTACGCCTGTACTTGGATGAGTTTGGCTTGTGCAATTCTTGAATATTTCCAAATCCATTATCCACTGAATATCTTATATTTGTGATTCTTCGATGCGTAAACTGTCAAATGTGTGTATATTTTATAGCTCATATAATTACAACGGATGGGCAAACCAATTGCCAACAATAATTATTAGCTTTAATGCGACAAAGTGGTCAATATCAGATGCCCAATCTGGGTTTTCGGTCAATGGTCGGTTGTCAGACGATCGGTCGTTCTCGTGGACACTTCTTGACTATCACAAGAACCAATAAAATTGCTGGGGTATTGGCCGAAGCCACGTGATCGTATGTCAAGTCCTCTTCTGCAGATTTAGACCTATGCCGAGAAGACCGAGAAGAAGGAAGAACAGAATGGTGGGAGGGAAGAGACGCAGAGAGGGAGGGCCGGAGAGAGGGAGGGTAGAGAAGGAGAGAGAGGGAGAGAGAGGGAGAGAGGGGGAGAGAGGGATGGTTTTGTTGTTGTTTGGCTTATGTGACTTGCGAATTGTCGTCGTCGTCGTCGGTCATTTATGGCGACTTGAGAGAGATCTTCGAGCTCTCACAGACGAAACTAGAACTCGAGGTTCCGACGATCTTAAGAGCAGTGCCACAAATGCATTGCCTTGTTCCGCTCCTGTCGCTTTTGACCGCTTGTTACTCTGCCTAACTGTCGCTGTGTGTGTATGTTTGTGTATTAGTGTGCATGTATGTGTGTGTATAGGTTTGTATCTGCATATGTGTGTGTGTGCGTGTTGTGTGTAGACTATGCAGTTCTGTTAATACCACGATTTATAAAGTATCGTAATACTTTGTATCGCCGATACGTTTGTCAGTATCGCAGCGTGTAGTGCGATTGTTTTATTTTGCTGGTATCACAGAATTATGTTTAAATGGCGAAGCTTTTTTTTAGCCTGTCAGTGATACTCGATACCAATATTTTTCCGCTGAAATTTATAAGTGTTCTCTTCCGCTTTAAAGGCTTCTCTTTCGACCATAATATTATGAACTTTGTTGCGAACAGATGGAATCATTTATAAATAGGGAAATGACCAAAGTAGGCCTATATTCTTTTGCGATCAGTGGTCGAAGTGGTTTGCCTATAATTAAAATTTGAGTGCTTGCGAAGTTAGTTGATATTGCAAATGAGCAGAACTGGGGAAACTATTTTTTGTCAATGCGATACCAGAGCATTGTGTTCGAACAGCTTGCCTGATGGCCACGTGGGAAATTCCATTAAACTACCAGTGATCGAATTCAGGAGGCATATTGAAAAGTATTGATAAAAGTATTGGTACTGTTTTTCGTTGTACTTGTCTAATGACCTACCCCTAAATGACGCTGTTGCTTGGCTGCCTCACCCTAACGTACCCCCATCTGTTACTAGGCGTTTCAGGTCTTCTGCGCATCCACAGTTTCCAAGATTTACGTCAATTCTCTACCCTGAGTAGAGTCGCATGTTGTGTGGGAGATCGACGCCTATAGTCTGCATCTGACCAGCTATCTTGTTTCGTCCCTCCACTCACCCCTGTCCAACTGCCACTATGGCTCTGTGGTCGGTCCTGACAGTTTATGTGGTTACCTTCACTGTGCTATAACATCCTTATATTTCAACCCTTGGTTGACTTGGAGATGGGAGGTATCATCCCGTTTGTTCCGCTCCATGTCAGCGCTCTCCTAAATAAAACTGTAGACAACCTCCCAAAATGATCAGTGTCCTCCACGGTTCTCTCAACCCGATCCAACAGAGTCTCAATCGCATATAGAGTGGATAATAGATATATACGGATAAACCGGTGTATACGGATGAATCGAGTGTCAATTTTATGCCAAGTTCGACTGCCAAGTTTTACAAGTTGAGCTGTACCGAGTCCGAGTTTCGAATATTTAAAATAAGTCTCATTCTCTTCATTTTTAGTTCGGTGGTAGGCACAGTTTTATGAATTGTTGTTTTGCCTCAGTATACACTTTACACGAGGAAGTACTACTATATAATGGCAACAGTAGTTGTGCTTTTAGTTAGATTGTCGTTGTGTGAATAAAAAAAATAACATTTTCGTTTTCAAAACAAATGATCGGTAAGCCAATTTTTTCAAACTTCAACCCATTGCTTGTCCGAGTAAGATCGAGTGATGCCGAGAACAACGAAACTCGGTCGATCCGAGTTAGTTTCGGTTCGCCCTAATTGAATGATACAGTACTCCGACAGAAAAGACCCCATCATCTCTCTTCATTCGGATTCAAAGACGCTAATACGATCGGTCGCCTCCCATTAGGTCCATTTCTTTATCCTGAATTACGCCAGAGATGCATATATAACTATGCCGACAGCCAACAAACCCATCGCTTCTATTCCTCCCGATGATAAAAATCCTTCTAGCCGTATCGTATCACCATCGTGATGATCCTTAAGCAGTGTCTTTCTCATTATCACTATTTCAAGTAACCTATCAACTGAGTGGATCCTATGCGTGAGGTTTGGCGATCGAACTAGAGGTCACGATGTACATGTACAGATCGGGTGAAGTGTTGCTTAATACATCCGTCTCCTCGAATGGTGTCTAAGCTCCACTTCTAATGTCAACAGCAATCAGATTGTTTACATCAGTAGACGTGTTGGAGTCTCTGGAATGTAGAGGAGATGATCGGGTTGTTCCTGACTGCAGTACCATTATCTGTCTCTGTTTAGTTCGGCCACCCGTTGTGTCCGTCAGACGTTTTCAGATTGTGAATCGAGAGCACAACAAGAAGCGTTCACTTTTCTTCTGTATCCTGTGCGACAATTCAAACTCGACACAGTTTCCTTCGGCTCTCCTTATTGACCAATTGGCTGCTGTTTCGCTCGAGTGACCCTAACCATAGCGAAATAATATCCAACAACACAAGTGACTCTGACAGGTTGTCGCAATCTCAACTGTTCATGATGAAGTCAATCTGTTTCCAGGATGAAAACAAATCACCCGTTCCATAACTTGGAGTTGACACCAACCGTTTAGTCGCGAAATTATCTAGTCTAGGCGTCAGCATACACTACATGGGGCAGCCTTACATATACATCTGTCGCATAATCTCAACATTTATGTATGTATGTATGTATGTGTGTGTGTATGTATGTATGTATGTGTGTATGTATGTATGTACGTATGTACGTACGTATGTATGTATGTATGTATGTATGTATGTATGTATGTATGTATGTATGTATGTATGTATGTATGTATGTATGTATGTATGTATGTATGTATGTATGTATGTATGTATGAAGGTATGTATGTATGTATGCATGTATGTATGTATGTATGTATGTATGTGTGTATGTATGTATGCATGTATGTATGCATGTATGTATGTATGTATGTATGTATGTATGTGTGTATGTATGTATGTATGTATGTATGTATGTATGAAGGTATGTATGTATGTATGCATGTATGTATGTATGTATGTATGTATGTGTGTATGTATGTATGCATGTATGTATGCATGTATGTATGTATGTATGTATGTATGTATGTATGTATGTATGTATGTATGTATGTATGTATGTATGTATGTACGTGTCTGTCCCCATAATAGATATGTGTGCTTGCAACCGATCTTTTGCGCTGCTTCCAAAGAAAATCGTTAATGGAACGACATGGAAAGAAAGATTAAACGTGCTGTATGTTGACAAGCAACTCAGACGACAAAGCAAAGGTGTCTTCTTGGGTTACCAATTTCCACCACATGCAGTCGTTGCCACAGTTCCAGTTCCTGTAACCAGATCCTGAGAGATTCCGTTTCTATTGATCCTCCGGAGAAGAGTTCAATGATTACGTGACGAATCTGTTGATTACTTTGCTGTTGAAACAACAAGTTTCGCAACAATTGATGTTGGAAACGAGAGACTTGACTAACCTTTCATTGTAAACACGTTGATATAATACTGATATGGAAACACAGAACATTCCATCAGGTTTCATTTGAGACGAGAATGCAAGGTCTTTAATTATAATCTTTATTATTTGTCTGTCGGCCTGTACAATTAGAAATTAGGCTAGAAACCAGAAACCATAAACACAGCTAACATTATTTTTGCACACACACACAACACACACATATGCATGCTAGCTTCTAGACATGTATGCATCATGAATATCGGTTAGTCTATATGTACAGAGTGATGATATTCTGCATTTTTTTGCAAGAGTGAGGAAATCGCGCTGATAACTTATGTAATTGTAATAGAATTAGATTAGCCTCTGCAGCTGCTTCGAAAATAGTTGGCGATCTGCCTAGATTCGTTTAAATCTTCATTGACGCGGATGCGGCTCAGGCATTCCACTTGAAAACTTGAGATGGAATGGGACCCCAACGGCGTCCTCAATTGAATTTCTTTAATTTCGTTCTTAACCTGGATCATAATCTGACAAAGTGCAATACATGACATACATAAAACATGAAAAAAGAAATTATTCAACATGATTATCTCACGATAAATTTTAATGCAATTAATAATTTTCTAAAAATTTCAGTCGTTGCCTTTGAGTTAATTCGTGCGGCTATCAGCGTCAAGAATAATTTCTTTGTTGATCCACGTGGTCAAACGGTTGGACAAATTTGCTCCAGACGATGTTGCATGCTTATCAAACAATCCTCTCAAATATTTTTATCATGATCTCCACACTTCTAAAGCACCAATCGAAAGCCAATCGCAGGGCACCAGCTTATTCACGAGCGCTGACGGTATTTCTTTCCAACGGCAGATTATTGACAAGTCCTTTAACGGTGTTATCGTTTTTCCATCTTTCATTCAGAGAAGTCGTACAAAGAGTGCACAGTCAACGGGACATGGTATCTCCACCACGAAAGTCACCTGGAATGGACAGACTACTCCAGCTGCATTACCTTAGAGGTATTCACGACGATGATAATAACGACGACCACTTTGATGACGATGATGACTGCGATGATGTTGATGATAAGGACGACAACAACGACGAAGACGACGTCTTAATTTCATTAGCACCTCACATTTTTAAATGGAGATGTAGCGCCCCTTCAAGATATCTACTCAGAGGCGCTCCGATACCTAAATACACACGCACAACCACACACACTGATGCATTGACTCTTTCAAAATTAATAACAATATGGTCATGTAGATTGTAGAGCACAAGGAACATGAAACCATTAATTACAATTAATTACTGAACTAATTGATTAATTTAGTAATTATTTAATTTAGTAATTAATTGATTTATTGACTAAATACTTAACTAATTGATTATTTAGTAGTTATTTAATTTAGTAATTAATTGATTGATTGACTAGATACTTAACTAATTGATTAATTTAGTAATCATTCAATCTAGTAATTAATTGATTGATTGACTAGATACTTACCTAATTGATTAATTTAGTAATCATTTAATTTAGTAATTAATTGATTGATTGACTAGATACTTAACTAATTGCTTAATTTAGTAATCATTTAGTTTAGTAATTAATTGATTGATTGACTCACTCACCCATTCATTCGTTCGTTCATTTATCTACAGACGTTATGATAGCAATGTATAAAATGTGCCTCGAAAGCGAAAGTCCAACACAAAATAGGCCTACTAAGGTATCGGCTTAGTAAGGTCGCGCGAATTTGTAAATTTACAATGATAAAAACTAATTGTGTAAATTGTCATGACATCTAAATTGTGTTGACTCGAAAACGCTGTGTGTGCACATGAGCCTGTGCTCCTCTATATACATTTCAAGCATATAATTTATATATGTTAAAATATGCTGGTCTGTTGTTGATTTAACCATAACTATAACCATTATCACTGGTTTTTATTACCAATTGACAATCAAACAGAATAGCAAAACATATGAGATAAACGAGGATTGACCAATATAGAAAGAAACGACCCCATGGATGAGGGACATAATATCCCGCTATCGGAGACACCATTTTAACTTGTGGAAGTAATTTAGGAGTTCAGACAAAGATGTTTGTAGGCAAAAACAATCGTAAAACTTAACTAATTTATTAGACAGTTACTGGGGAATGGTTATTACACTCAATAAATACTCATAGCCAGTGGGACTCAAATAAATCGGCCCCTATGTCATATATATATATATATAAAATTACGATATAATTATATATACATGTATAATATGCTCTGATTGTTCTTACTGGCCACTTCATGTAAGTGCATGTATCTGTTCTTGTAGAATTTGAAAAGGAGTACGATTACCAGTGTGGTCTGTAATGTAATCAGCCTCGTTGCGCTGATCCCATCAGCCGCAATATTCATATATTACAGGTGCGTTTTAAAACATACAGTTTTGTATGCATGTATATATATATGTATATATCTTTGTATGTATGTATGTATACATGCAACATGCGTATGTGTGTAAGCTTATAATGTATGCATGTATTTAAATTATGCATAAATGTTATAGCCAATGTGTGTTTGCTTATAAGTATGTGTGTAAAAACTGTGTATTTACGTATGTGTTCATATGTGTATGAATGTCTGTATATATGTGTACGTACGTGTCTTTCTGTCTACGTACATCATGATACATGTATGTTGTTTGTAAGTATGTATATCTACAGCACCAGAGAAGACCTCATAGAATCGTTCTGAAAGTTGATCATTAAGCATTTAAGATTTCATTTAATTCCGCCAGATGTTCCTAAACACACCTGCAATGCCTCAGCCTCTGAATCCAACATTAAAGGATGATGCTCTGTGTGTGTGCTTCGCTGTTCGTGCTTAGGCCGTTGCGCTGTCAGAATCGAATACGATTACACGTCAATCTGTTCGTGTCGTTTATCTTGTACGGAGTCGTCACTCTGCTCTGGGATGTTGTCATTGTTCTCGACCGAATCGAACACACGTCCAGTATGACGACGATGAACCAGGATACGGTAGATATCTGCTTCTGCTTGTCACTAGTCGTCTTTTAATGGCCTCAAGAATTCAAGTTTAACTATCTAAACATATCGGTTGTATACCAATTAATTATCAATGCACACGTCATTATAATCTCTGAGATCTTGAACTTTAAGTCTTTAACTACAGTTATATGACGACGACGACGACGACGACAAAGATGATGGTGACAAAGACGACCGCGATGTTGTTGCTACTGCGACTGCGACGACAATGATGATAGATATTGATGGCGATGATGATGATGATCAAAACGGTGCCAGTTCAATGTATCAAATATCGAACGAACGCGGGTAAAAGATACACGTACATGCAGAGTACAGGCAAGCAGGCAGACAAGCACGCCTGGGTATTCCAGATCAGGCAGCCAGAATGATTATTAGAAATACAGACCTACAGACACGAAAACATGTGGCCAGATGTATAGACAGATAGTTGGCAGACGGACCAGGTGGACAAACAGACAGACCGATATAAACAGACAGACAGACCGATATAAACAGACAGACAGACCGATATAAACAGACAGACAGACCGATATAAGCAGTCAGACAGAAACACACACAGGTTGGACATAGAGAGTAGTACAATATGTCATAGACAGTGAATAAGAGGCATATGCCATTAGGTGCCATAAGGATGTCATCTGGATTCCAGCAGGAACGTCTTATGTTGGACTCATGATGCCCACATGACAGTATTCGTATGCGACCCCACGTGCTAGGACATAATATTGTCCATAAAGGGAATTGTAATGTATGGGCTTCTAAAGCAATAGGGCCCACAATGACATTGGTTTCTTATAATGGAAACGATTGTGACTGATTTTATATTATTTCAACGGAAAGGGTGGATGTAAGATGCTGTACGTCATGGCTCGCTACTCTCGAATGGCGAACTTCCTGTGGATGTTCTGTGAGGCTCTTTATCTCCATCGACTGCTCGTCAAGGCCTTCGAACCTCCAAAGAACCTCATCTACTTCTATATCGCAGGATGGGGTCAGTACAGAATTTACGTCGACATTCTATAAGCGGTACTACTTTCATAGTTAAGCTCGTTTATCACCTGATCGTATGTGAATCATGTAAAATAGATTGCAGGGTAGGACGGGAAGTGGAATACCAGGAGTGGAGATATATTCTTGGCCGAAAGGAGTAATTAAGCCACAGAGAACATTTCATCATCATTTAGTAATGGCCGTCGAATATGTCTCCGTTGGAATCAGTCAATGTCGATGTATGTATGTATGTATGTATGTGTGTGCATGTATGTATGTAAGTATGTATGTGTGTGTGTATGTATGTATGTATGTATGTATGTATGTATGTATGTATGTACATGTATGTATGTACATGTATGTATGTATGTATGTATGTATGTATGTATGTGTGTATGTATATGTATGTATGTATGTATATGTATGTATGTATGTATGTATGTGTGTGTACGTATGTATGTATGTATGTATGTATGTATATGTATGTATGTATGTATATGTATGTATGTATGTATGTATGTATGTATGTATGTATGTATGTATATGTATGTATGTATGTATGTATATGTATGTATGTATGTATGTATGTATGTATGTATATGTATGTATGTATGTATGTATGTATGTACGCACGTCTGCTCAAGGTCATATCTTGCCAAAATAATTATTATTCTCGATGATTCGATAAGTGTGCGTATAAATATAGACGAAAAGTTACTTTGTTGAGGGGTATTTTTGACTCCTCGTAGGTCTACAGACGCATTCAGATCGATCTGAATAACAGTTTGCTAAGAGTCTCTTTCAATGGCTTCAGATCGTTGATACTTGATACAAAGTTTCTACGTGCTATTAAAAGCGGTAAATATTGGTCTTCAGCTCTTCTCTACGATTCCTAGTCTCCCCTACAAACGAGCAAACACACGTTATTTCTGTTGCGCTGTGTATTCTGTTGGTTTTTTTGGGTGACGTTCTCCGTTGTGAGATGGTTAGCGTGATGAGCTGTCAATCGAACAGTCGTGGGTTCAAATCCTCGCCATGGCAGTTATTTGGTTCGAAAGTTTTCACCACCTGCGTAACATTTAGCCAGTACAGCCTCTACCTCTAGTCTGCCTCCTGTGACCTTCTGGAAGCCGAAATCGAACCTTTCAGGAACTGCTCATTCTAATCGACGCAACGCTCGTGAATAAGCTGGTTCCCTGCGCTTTTGTCTTGGAGTATCTCTTTTAGAAGTTTTACGATTAAGATTTAGCCGAGGCTGATAAAATGAAGTCGCTGACACTTTATACCGATGTCTGCCTCAAGGTTAGCTTGAGGAAGCTCTGTTCTCCTCTGCTCGGCTCTAAGCGCTTCATAGTGTAGGCTGCTGACGCGATAGTCGACACGAAATCATGTGTTTATGTATTTTGAGCGACTGCAGTGCGAGTCTTTTTAACCTGTCGAAATAGTAATTCTGCATGTCAGACTAATATTTATTTAGCGAGAAGAGGAAGCACTGCAAGTTGAAGTGCATTTGGCCACACACACATACACACACACACACACACACACAAGTGACACAACGCATACATACGCTAAGCTGGGGCTCTTATTAGTCTACTAAACTGCAACATCTGCCAATCATAACTAGCGACGTGCTTGGTAACTATTCAGTCGAGTCGTCCCATCCAACGACTTCGCTGTCAGCGTTCGTTTGCTCAGCGCTTGTCAGACTCAACTCAACGTCGCAATCATTGTCTTCGTATGACTTGAATGAATAAATTCACGTCACATCATTTGAATCAATCGACCTCTGATAGGAATTTTAAGTCGATTCTTTTGCAATTCGAGTCACGGAGTCAAATTTCTCGTCGTACGTTGGCTGACTGGCGAACGATGATTGGAACGAAAAAATGCAAGCTGGTTACATAAGTCGCTGTTTATGGTCCCTTTAAGTTTAAGTCATGCATAGTATATTTCCCTCAATCTTGACTCTGCATCCACCCACACATTTCACTGCAAATTCTCCTGTCCGCAATTAAGGCATAATTTTTTACCAAAACCTTAACTTTGCTGATCACATCACTCTATTTTCTCGCTCTTGCTTCATGCATATTCGTGACCTTCACAGAACCCGCCCAATACTTAACTTCAAAACTTGCATCCACAATAGCTACAATCTACATCTATAGTTCATGCTAAATTGGACTACTGTAATTTTCTTTTCTTCAACTTCTCACTGTTTGTCTGCCCGACTCTCTGGATTTTGACCTCTGTCTATCGATTTTGTTTTAATTAAGCGCCTGTGATTAAGCTGGATCCCTCGACTTCGCCTAAATGTTGAGAATACCAATACATGTAGTCCCATTGTGTCATGGTCCCTATTACGATTCCTTGTGTTGTAGTTCTCCTTTTTATAGTCACTGTTTGTAATAGAGGCCTATACCTTTTCACTATATAGCTACTTTTTGTATTAGTCTCTTTAAGGCAAAAGTTTAAGTCATAGCCTTTTTTGCAATAATCTTTTTTGTTTGACCCACTTTTTGCAATGAGCCTTTTTGTCTTGGCCTGGGGCGGCGAACCTAGGGGGGGGGGGTTGAGAGGGACAAGCCCCCTCATCTTTTACAGAGAGGGGACACGTTATGCGTTTGTCCCCCACATTTCTTACCCCTTTCATTGGGTGTCCCCATCTCTCAAACGAGATCGCCGCCTCTGAATTTGACCCGTTTTTGCAATGATGATTTTTGTTTTGGTCCATTTTTGCAATAATCATTTATGGTTTATCATTTTTTAAATTATCATTTTTGATCATTTTTTGCAATAATTATTTGTATTTTGGTCCATTTTTGTAATTGTAGATGCCATACAGTTAAATGCTACTCCCGTTAAACTTTTTATCATCAGTTCCCACTATCTATGCCAGGCAATAATACTGCGGCTGGTCAATTTGAATCGAATAAACGAAACCATAGCAAACGATGAGTGATATAGATCTACTTAGTTTTCCAGGGGTACTCTTGGTTTTCTACAAAATCAGAGCGCGTGCAAAGCTTTTTTTACCAGAATCCACGAA